>JARQOD010000010.1:61859445-61906576 GCA_033576555.1 Oophaga sylvatica | reverse complement strand
GCTCATCCTTTGCAGTGTCAAAAAAGGCCCAGGCTAAGCAACCCTTGCCACCCCTGCAAGCTGCAGACCCGCTGATGCTGCTGGTCAGAGAC
The DNA here is from genome assembly GCA_033576555.1 of Oophaga sylvatica. Lineage (NCBI taxonomy): Eukaryota > Metazoa > Chordata > Amphibia > Anura > Dendrobatidae > Oophaga > Oophaga sylvatica. The sequence continues at coordinate 61,906,484 of JARQOD010000010.1, read as the reverse complement.
ACAGTTGTGGCTGAGGATGTATCGCTCGTCGTGGCTGCATGACTACATGTCTGCGACGTACGGCGCAATGTAACCTCCTCATCTTCCTCCTCAGATGACCTACTCAGCTGTGTGCCTCTATGTTGACGCCAACTGGCATCTAACACCGCATCATTATCATCATCCATTCTGTTATCACATTCCTCGCCCTTGGAGTCACCCGCCTCCTCTTCTTGCCCTCACAGCATAGTACAATCAGCGTGTGCCTCCGATATGAGTCTCATCATGATCACCCCCCCCCCCCCCCGGGTTAACGTCTGATGACGAGGCTCAGGATGCTGTTCGGACCTTACTTCGTCCTGTCCTTTATCCAAGCTTAAAAAAAAAAAAAAAAGTTGGGCATCAGTGCAGATTTCCTCCTCTTGACTTTGCAAAGCTTTTGAGTACACTTCTGGTGAACATGGTATAGAATGTGTGAACAGCTTTTCAGACTCACCCATCTGTGGTTCCGTACAGGCAGTTGAACGGATGGATAGTTGGGACGCTGGGGGAAACGAGGGGAATTTGGGTGCCACCTCTGGACTGTACTGGGTGTGATGTTGAGGAAGAGGAGGCGAGGCCACTTGAAGCTGCACTTGCCATCCACTCGAGTACATGCCCTTTCTGGGCATCATCAACAAGGCATACCGCTGTGCGTCTGCCGAAGAAAGATAGTGGTGTAGCCTGTCCAGTATCATAAGTTGTCAGTTGTCTTTTCATGGGACGTGACGTTGCTTCACTAGTGAACATTACCACCTACCCCACGTACACCTTGAACACCAAGCCTAATTCCCCTTCCACCACGGCCTCACTTTTTCCCAGTCATGTTGCTCAGATGGTGTGGTAGGAGCACAGTATTAACAACCAAAAAATTAGATTTTAAACTCTGCACCACCTCTGCAAACAGCTGAATTTCAGCGACCGTAAATTCAAAGTTGAAATATGGCGTGCTATATCGTGTTAGTCACAGAAAAAAGAATTGAGTATGGATGAGGCTTGTATGACAAAGAAGTTATGCTACAAACAATTTTAAAGTCAGGCTCTTTACTGTATGATGTTAAGAACAGAATAATTTTTGTGGCCTTTGGATCAGGCCTCTATAACACAGTAGATGCTACAAACTATTTTGAAGTCAGGTCCCTGCTGTATGACACTAGGAACAGAATTTTTTGTGGCTTATGGATCAGGCCTCTACATCTTAATTTCAACCCAACCAAATGACAAAGTGTGATACGGCGGGTTGTTTAAAAAAAAAAAAAATTTCAGTTGCAAAAAGTTAAAGGGAATCTGTCACCTATTTTTTCGACTATAAGCTGCGGCCACCGCCATCAGGGGCTTATCTACAGCATTCTGTAATACTGTAGATAAGCCCCCGATGTAACCTGAAAGAGAAGAAAAATGAGTTAGATTATACTCACCCAGGGTTGGTCCGGGGTCCTGTCCGGTCCGATGGGTGTCGCGGTCTGGCGCCTCCCATCTTCTAGCGAAGACGTCCTCTTCTTTGCTTCCCGTCGCAGCGCAGGCGCACTGCTCTGCCCTGTTGAGAGAAGAGTATTGCAGTGTGCAGGCGCCGAGAAAGGTCATAGAGGTCCGGCGCCTATGCACTGCAGTACTCTGCTTTGCCCTCAACAGGGCAGATCAGTGCGCCTGTGCAGGAGCCGCGACGGGAAGCAAAGAAGAGGACGTCTTCGCTAGAAGATGGGAGGCGCCGTATCCGGACCGCGACACCCATTGGGCCCGGACCGCACCGGACCTCCCCTGGGTGAGTATAATCTAACTCATTTTTCTTCTCTTTCAGGTTACATCGGGGGCTTATCTACAGCATTACAGAATGCTGTAGATAAGCCCTTGATGGCGGTTTTACCCCATCTACTGATAGTGAATGGGTAATTTATGCAGCGGATACGCAGCCCTGGTCATGAGGATCTAGTAGAGCAATTAGTCATCATGCCAGTGGATAAACTAGCAAAGATGTAAATAACCTCAAAACTGTTTTCATATTTTCCGTTAAATTACATTATCAGTGGAATATGCAAAACAATGAAGTTTGCTAATCTTCAAAAATTTGACATTGAAGGATATGAATATTCATTCTCCCTGTATTGATCGTGTTAAAACTATTGCTGACCGTTTACACAAGGGTATGTCTTTACAAAACCTTTTTGCTGTGGATTTGCTGATTTAGTTATGAAAAACATGAGGCTCAGCTGCACTTTTTGCCCTTTGTGAACTACCTACTGATGTACTCGGCCTAAATTGATATGCTTTGGATTCAAGTTTTTCACATTAATCAATTTACACCTTGGATAGTTTTTGCAGCTTGTGCGTCTGATTTCTTAACCTCAAGTACAATGCTGGTACATTAAAATGAACCAAAGTTTCTGCAAGCAAATACATAATGGAAATTTTTGTTATGTGGAATGTACTGCCCATCATTTAGCTTTAGGGTGTAATCAGAGAGCTGTAAATATCAGAGATCGGACCGTAGTGCATGGACTGGCTGGTGGCTCCCACTACCCAAGCGTGACAGCTGCATAGAAATATGCAGAGCCAGAAGAGCCACCTGCCAGTCCATGTATTGCGGGCCAATCGATATCCAATTTATATGGTTGTCTGCCTGCTCAAGATTTGCCGAATGAGCATGTGTTTTTAATAGGGAGAGGAGACCTGCTAGACATTTCAGTGTCTTTGAGCCACCTTTTAGGACTTTTCTTGTCTGGGAAAAGTCAGGATAGCCCTAATGTGACTAATTGTTGATTTCAAAAAGTGCCTAGTTTTTTCAGAAATTGACTAAAACATCACATTTCGCATGTGATCATTTGAACGCATTTCTGGAATTTTCTTGTATTAAAAACTGCAAATTTTGGCGCATTTCTCTGCACATACTGTAACTGCATGTCTTGGCCCCCAACCAATAGTCTAGTAAGCCAAATTGTATATGGCTGGCATATAAATAATTAAGGAAAAATATGCTTCTGCATTAACAAACTGACTATGTTTAGTAAAAGCTTGCTCCGCGTGTAGGGATGGATTAGAACAATGTGCCCTGAACACTTCTAATGTTACTAACAACCTTGTGTCATCTTTTCTTGTAACTTACATAATGTTCTCATTTAGCAGTGCACATCAATAGCTCCCACGTTCTATTGTTCCTCTAGCTGTCCTTCCCCTCTATGAGGTCAGCTAGGATTGCCACTATTTTGTTTGTGGCTCTGAGTGTTTATATATCCGCATCTGCGTGCTAATTCCTGCAAAGCTCCAGATCTAGAAGAGTAGTGTATAGGGGTAAAAAAAGGAAATGCAACAGCGACAAGCTTTGCTGGATCCTATTTCTACATGGTGTATATTTAAAGTTCAAGAGAAGCAAGAGGGAATAGAGTAGAAGACGTCTGTGGAGTTTGGCATGGCACCAGGATGACCTCATCGGTGTGTTTTTGGAGAGGCGCACTCTACCGGCGGCAATCTCCAGGCTGGCTAGTGGCTGCTGTGATTGAAGGAAGGCTTACTGAAACCATAATTGTATGGTTAGCTATGAGCTCTCTGGATCCTTCTTTTTTAAGTTAATTTCTGCTGAATTTTTCTCTTGTAGAATAAAGGAGAAATGTGCTTCTACAGATTTGTATCAAAGGACCTCATTCAGAATTTTTTTTTTTTGATTGGAATAATTTATAATGTGGTTGCTGCACCTTCACAGCACAACAACTCATCTTGACCATTGAGGGTAAGGCCTTCATGTCTCGAACCTGCCGAGTGTTAGTGTATAGTTCTAAGTTGCCCATTACAGGAAACCTGTCAGGTCCTTTTAGTATGTAAACTGTCCACAGTGCATTGCTAGTGATGCAGTGTGCATCGCTAACACTTTTTTTCATTAAAAACTGGCGTCTATTTATGCGCAAAAGACACTTTATATAGTTAGATCGTACCTGCTCATTTAGTCATAGGGGTGTGTTTTATTTAATTCTGTCACTGTTGTCGCCACCCATGCAGTTTGAATGATGTTCCTGGGGTTGGACTAACGTCACTCAAATCCGCTTTGAAGAATTATGCCCTTGTGCAGTGTCGATGGGGGAGCAGAGCTTGCGCTGTGGCTAGTGGCTCCCCGTGCTTGCTCTGTGACGAGGGTCTCCAGCCGCACAGTCAGTGAAACTGGGTACTACACACAGCTTCATTGCGCGGGGAGACACACGATACACTGCGCAAGCACGGAATTTTTCAAAGCGGATTTGAGTGACATCAATGCAACCCCAGGAACATCATTCAGATTATTATTATTTATTTATTTATATAGCGCCATTAATTCCATGGTGCTGTACATGAGAAGGAGTTACATACAAAGTTATAGATATTGTTTACAGTAAACAAGTTTACAATGACAGACTGGTACAGAGGGGAGAGGACCCTGTCCTTGCCGACTTACATTCTACGGGATAATGGGGAAGAAACAGAAGGTCGGGGTGCGGCAGCTCTGGTGGTGGCGGCGAGTCGGCAGCTCGGGTGGTGGCGGCGAGGCGGAATGGTTATTACAGGCTGAAAGCTTTCCTGAAGAGATGGGTTTTCAGGTTCCGTCTGAAGGATCCAAGGGTGGTGGATAATTGTACATGTTGAGGCGTGGAGTTCCAGAGGATGGGGGATATTCGGGAGAAATCTTGGAGGCGGTTGTGTGAGGAGCGAATAAGTGTGGAGGATAGTAGGAGGTCTTGGGAGGATCGAAGATTACGTGAAGGAAGATATTGGGAGATTAGTTCAGAGATATAGGGAGGGGACAGGTTGTGGACAGCTTTGTAGGTCAGTGTTAGTAGTTTGAACTGGATTCGTTGGGGAATTGGGAGCCAGTGGAGGGATTTGTAGAGGGGAGAAGCAGGGGAGTAGCAAGGGGAGATTGCATGGGTGGTGACAACAGTGACTGAATGAAATGAAGCGCACCCCTACGACTAAATGAGCAGGTATGATCTAACTATATAAAGTGCTTTTTGCTCATGATATTTTTTTTTTTAAATAAAATAAGTGTTTAGTGATGCACATCTGATCACTAATAACGCACTGGGGACAGTTTACATGTTAAAAAGGTCATGACAGGTTTCCTTTAAACAATTATTTGATTTCGGTGAGAAAAGCTGTTTCACCCACAAAACTGTATGGACGATTGTTTAATGGGTAATTTGACAACCACAGAGTTAATGCACCACTGCCATTTTCATTCAAAATGTGAATGCCATATCAAGCTTATATAGTTGTTCTTACCTTATTACTATAGTTCATGGTTTATTATGAAGGAGACAGTTGCTTATTACCGGCGAGTTTTGACATAAGTCCTAAAACCACACCTACTGACTAATAAATTTAAAATATGAGACATGCGACAAAGCCAGATAATGGTTTCCCTTTGTGAGTGCATGGACATTGGCTTCTCTTCTGATATTCATAGAAGACCTTGTGCAGCTGGGAGCTCATGTATAATGCATTTTTGGTGCACTTTGAAGTTTGTGTTACCTTTTATTTTGGACCAACTTCAAAGATTCCCCATTTATACATGCACAACACTAGATAGAAAAAAATATCTTCCTAAAGGTAAAGTGTGTTTGAGGATTAAACTAGGGGGGATTAATAATTCAGTGTGCAGTTAGGGAAGGTTAATCTGGAGGCAGGGTTTTTATTGTGTATTGTGGATGAGTAATTTGTCAATATAAGATGTAGATAGCATTAAGTGTTATTGTTACAGACCTCTTTAGGGTGCAGAGATTTGTCATCCTGGTGCCTTATGCCCTCTGACCTGAAGAAGGATATTACTGGTATAAGATGTGGGACCAAAATTCAGAATCTGCTTCAAGGCCTTGGAGCTTCAGTTTTTGACTCTGGAATTTAATTTGAAGCATCTGTATAGAGTTCTGATTGTGTAAGAAGTGACTCACGGCGAGGTCTGAGGTGCGGGGATTGGACGCTTAATGTATGAAATCGAGTTGATTTGTCTTAATGATAAACCGGACTGGGAACATAGGCTGTCATGCAATGCTTGTTCTCTAGATTGTGTCTCTGTAATGGGGGCTGAGCAGGTTTTGTTTAGTATTTGACTAGAATTACCAATTAACTTTTATAAGCCTGGAATTTTCCAGATTTGCATTTTTTATTTTAAAGAGTAGGGCAACCTGTGGCTCAGTGGACACTAAACTTTTACCTTGAGTGGCACAATCACATCTGAGAAAGGGTTGCGAGCCATACCCAGAGCCTTCGAGTAGTGACATTTCAATCCTGCTCCCCCCCTCCACAGTAGTGACACTCAGGGCCCTCATTACCGATATAATAGCCAAAATGTCCCCATAGAAATAACGCTGGGGCAATATGCATCTAGGGGGTGTACCTTACCCCCATTTTTTACTTTCGCATTGGGCACTGCCAACACACTATTGCATCCTGTTTCAAGAAATCCATTAAAGGGAAAGTCCGAGACATAGATTTTTAGCACATAGTAAATAAAAACAAAAAAAATAAGCAGGTGGTTGCGAACTAACCGCTCCTGCCAGCAATTTAGCTGCTTCTTGTCAACAGAGCAGCTCTTTTTCTTCTGGGCTGCTTTGTTGAGGAGGCGTGACTGCCAACATCATGCTGATAGACAGCTGGCTCACCCACTTGGGCAACTGGGAGTCGGCTGTCGATCAGAATGACGTCAGTAATCCCACTCTGTCAACTGAGCACAGCAGAAAAGAAACCTGTTGATGTGTCCGCTCTGTGCTGGCGAAGAACACAGCAGACAGGTGTGTAGCAATTAACTTCCTGTTAGTACTTGGGCACATTTTTATTTTTATACTCAAAGTCCTGGATATCCCTTTAATGGTCAGTTTGATCCGATGTCCAGTTTAACACATTTACTTTTTCTCTCCGACCCTTAAGTTATTATATGTGCATCCGGATCTGCTCTTCTGTGTGAAGTTACTCACATGTCTGAATCTGGAGATCTGCTCGTTAGATCTAGTGCTAATGCAGCAAGCTGACAGACAGCTGCGAGCCACTCATCATGGGCCCCGAGCCACACATCATGGGCCCCGAGCCACAGGTTGGTGACCCTGCTGTAGCCCATCTGGGGCTATGTTCCTCAACAGTCTCTCCACTACGGATTTCCCTCAGCGATATCCACCTTTGTATTTTCCAACTCTGCTATCATTGTACTTTGTAGCATGCAGCTACGTCCACAACATAAACTGAAATGCTGTAGTTCACAAACCCACAGCTTTTGTCAATTTGAGCTGTAAATATATTTTGCAGAATGAATCTTTCTTAAAATCTTTTGCGCTATACTTGCACTGTAAAACAGTGGGTTTTCCTTAAGCATATGAACAACAGAAGGTCTGGTATGTTTCTTCATTTTGTGAATTTTTGCCTTTAAAGTTTTTTGCTTCTTGACTTTCTTAAACCCTAATGCAATAACTGTGTATGTAACGGGTCCTCTCCAGAAAATGCAATAATCTGCGCAAAAAATCTATAGATGGTATAAAAGTGATGTATTCAGTTGTATAGTGGTTAGCGCTGTAGTTCCTGCTCTTATGTGGCAGAGTAAATAACTTGTGTTACCCCTGCAGGCATTAGTTCCCTGTTGGAAATGTACCCACTGCACTCCCTATAGCGATTCCACTGATGCTTCTTGTTTTGCCATAAAGGAATATTGTGCAACATGATGTTCCTGAAAGTGTCTCCGCCATGTTTCCCTGTGGAGCATTATACACCTCCCTGCTGGGGTTTATAATAACCTGATGTGAAGTTAATACAGCTCATAGCAGGAGGCTGTTCTGTGGGTCCAGGGTTCCAGTATTATTGCTGCAATTCAGAGACCAGCTTTAGTTATGGGATACGGCAAGGAAACCTGTTAATGACTTTGAGGTAATTGTTACCAACTTTTGGACAAGATGTACATACCAAAGTTGTAATAAACTGTAGCTAAAGAGAAATCATTTTTCCAGGCAGCGTGCCAAGTCCATCCTTCAATTTGTCCGAATTTTTGAACACCTACACCTCACCATGAAAACATGTTGGGGTAAGTGCCCCCGATCTGGAATAGCAGCGTTTTGGATGCATCTCACCTGCAGCTAACTATTAACACATACCTGATCATTTTAGTTTAACCCAACAAACCTCTATAGTCACCGCTTTGACTTACTTATGCAGGTTGAGAGTCAAACTACTATTAATATACCTTTTGCTTTTGATAAAGTGCATACTTTTTTTTTTTTTTTTTTTTTATAACTCTACTTCCAAATATGTTGTCTCTTAACAGCAAGGAGTTAAAGATACACGTTATTGGTTCAAGCATAGGGTTCACAGGGCCTTCTTCTCATTATCAAGCCTGAGCAAACACAGGATGGCGGTGAAGTGTGATGTGGGTGCGCTTGTTGCTTCTGGCTAACTACATGGAGGATTAAACTTGATTTTCAAGTTGGTCTTGAAAAACTCTCATAGCAGAGATGACAAGCATTCCTGAAAGCGCTCTACTTCTGGGCAGCCAAGTTGGCCTCCTCTAAAGTCAGAGAATTGGTGTATTTTCTTTCCTGTCTATTCATATATCCCTGAATTTGAGATTGCAAAAAATAAGGGATCCCTAGTCATGGTTTAATGGAAGCAGCAGATAATAAGCTTTAGTACATACATTTTTTTTTAATTGTAGCTCGGGTGCACACAAGAAATCGGAGTGTTGATGAGAGCGGGTTCAGCAGTCCCTTGTGCTAATATTTCTCTTATTGTCTAACATTGCCGTTTACCGGTCATCTTTATTCTGCAGTCTGACCAAAAAAATCACCAAATGCATCCTGAATTTACCTAAGTTGTAATGCTGGGCAAGGTTCCTTAATAATCTCTCACTATAGTATCTCTTGTGTATGCCACATAAACCATATATATCAAAAAACTGACCGGCACATCCGAACATAGATTCAGTGTGAACAGGTGCTAAACCTAGAGTCACCAACTCATATACATACAAGAGAAAAAGGTAGCACACTGTAGCGCTATAGCTTGCAAACACGAAATATGAAAAATATGAAAAATGAATTGCATCATTACCTTAGAAATATGAAAAATTTAGAAGTCTTAGCGCATAAGATGGCCAAATTATGTGAGCCTGATAGCCACGTCAAGGCTCTTCTCGTATATCAAGTCCTAACTAATGCGCTAAGACTTCTCAATTTTTCATATTTCTAAGGTAATGATGCAATTCATTTTTCATATTTTTCATATTTCGTGTTTGCAAGCTATAGCGCTACAGTGTGCTACCTTTTTCTCTTGTATGTATTCATATTTCGTGTTTGCAAGCTATAGCGCTACAGTGTGCTACCTTTTTCTCTTGTATGTATAGGAGTTGGTGACTCTAGGTTTAGCACCTGTTCACACTGAATCTATGTTTGGATGTGCCGGTCAGTTTTTTGATATGTATTCATTTACCTTCTACCTGAGCACTCCACCTGGTGGTCACAGGCTTTTTAATTACAACAGGTTCATCACCCCTCCACAGAGATGTAGATTTTAGTCTGAAGAGAGGATTCATACGTTCCCATGCAGACAGACTTTTCTAAGCAAGGATAAGCATTAGTTAGGACCTGATATACGAGAAGAGCCTTGACGTGGCTATCAGGCTCACATAATTTGGCCATCTTATGCGCTAAGACTTCTCAATTTTTCATATTTCTAAGGTAATGATGCAATTCATTTTTCATATTTTTCATATTTCGTGTTTGCAAGCTATAGCGCTACAGTGTGCTGCCTTTTTCTCTTACATAAACCATATAGACTGAGTCCTTATGGGAGGGCTCTGTCTTCTTATATCTACTATATGTAGCATTTCCAGTTATCCTACTATTTTTTTTATATTTGAGGGGATGGGGAGTGTTATGTTCACACACGGCAGATGTTTAGCAGACTTTTTTTGTGCAGTATGTGCATGGATTTATGCAAAAAGGTTGGGTACTAACTTTAAGGCTAAGTGCACACGATCAGGAATAATTGCGTTTTTTTCGCGGTTTTTCCGCTATTTTCCGCGGTTAAACCGCGAACAAAACGCAAGCATTAAGCATTCTATACGTTTTAATTGATTCCGCATGTTTTGTACACATGTTGCGTTTTTTTCCGCGAAAAAAACGCTTAGCGGAAAAAAAAGCAACATGTTCATTAATTTAGCGTAACCGCGGTGATTCCGCCGCCATAGGAATGCATTGAACCGCTTACTTTCCGCATGTGGCTATGCCCACTATGCGCAATGTAAGCGGTTCATGTGCGGATGGTACCCAGGGTCTGGAGCAGAGGAGACTCTCCTCCAGGCCCTGGGTACCATATCCCTGGTAAAACAATAATTAAAATAAAAAATAATGATATTCTCACCTTCCGGCGGCCCCCGCAGCCTTCCCGCGGCCCCCGCAGCCTTCCTGCCTTCAGCGACGCTCCCGGCAACTTCCGGTCCCAAGAGTCCTTTGCGAGAATCACCCAGATGGCATAGCGGTCTCGCGAGATGCACGTCATCGGTGTGATTTGTCGCAATGCATCCTTGGGACCGCGAGTTGCCGGGAACGTCGCTGAGAGGCGGGAAGGCTGCGGGGGACGCCGGAAGGTGAGAATATCATTATTTATTATTTTTTTTATTATTTTTACATTAGATCTTTTTACTATTGATGCGGCATAGGCGGCATCAATAGTAAAAAGTTGGTCACACGTGTCAAACATTATGTTTGACTCGTGTGACCAACCTGTCAATCAGTTTTCCAAGCGATGCTACAGATCGCTAGGAAAACGCTAGCATTCTGCAAGCTAATTACGCTTGCAAAACGCTATTATTCTGGCGGGAATCAGCATAAAAAAAACGTGCGTATTTCCTGCGGGAGAAGTGCGGGATTGCCGCGGAAATTTCCGCGGCAATTCCGCAACGTGTGAACTTAGCCTAAGTATTTGCTGCAGACATTTCTGAATCAAAAACATGTCTCTTGGCAGGAAAAATGTTGCATAAAGAGTTTTTTTTGTCCAATTACTTAGAATGGGTGCAAAGTGCTGAAAAAAATTGACATGCTGCAAATTTCATACTACTTCAAATCTGTATGTTAAAAATCCACCACATGTGTGTGAGATTTAAGACATCTTTTTCACTTTGCTGTGGCAGAAAAATGCCTTTTTCAAAGGAAAAACGTGACGTGTGAACATGCCTAAATCTGCCACATATGAATGAATATACCCTTTAAATTTTACCTGTATATGTTTTGTAAAGTACGGTACATATCCGGGGACAACGGTGGCGCTTGTATTCTACTGGCCCTTTAAATTAGTGTAGTATCTGTGCCAATTACATTGTGTTTTTTAAGTTTTTGTTTTTTCTCCACCCCCCACCCCTTTCTGCCAGATTTACCCGCAGTTGGAATGATGTTGCGTGATAAAGTGCTGCGCCTTCGGTGCTTTGTGTGTGTGGCTATACGCATTTCTTGACTCTGTTAGGTCTATGTAGGCGGATGTCTGTTAATGCACCAGGAGCTTGTTCTTGTATTATGTCGTGCACAATGGGCAGGGCCTTGGCAGTGTGTCAGGATTTACTGGTGAATCATCCCCTTGAGAATGGGATGACTCTCAACAAAAAAATGTCTAAGATTTTTTTCATACAAATGAAGGTTTGAAATTTCGTAACACAGATTGATCAGTTGTAAATTAAAAAAACAAAACATGAACACTATCTGTAAAAAACGTGTAGCACTCATCCAAGAAAATCTGCCGTGTGCATGAGCCCTTACAGATGGCAGCGGAAAGAGAAGGGACTGTTCAGATGTCCACAATGTGGAGAGAAAAAGTATCTATGGTCTCGAGGAGGGTAAGGAAAACAGGCTGTTGGAAAGGAGGGGAAGGCACATGCAGAGGGAATGCATGCAGGATAAAAGATGCTGTGATACAAGCTGTGAAGATGGTAGTACACGGGATACACACAAACCTCAAATTCAGCCTATTCTCCTGGTGAAGAGTCTCCCTAAAAGATTAAAATCTGAAACGTGGATTGGGCTGCTAGCTGCTTATCACAGGTATGAAGATTGAAGATTATAATAGTAACCACCAACATATGTAGAATTAATTTTGTTCAATGCCAAAGCCTTTAAATCATGGGAATAACACTTTCAGTAATTGTGGTAAATAAAGATCTTTATCTGGGCATTGATCAGGTGTCCAGATACACGTTGTCAAACTGAATTGTTTCTTCTTTTTTTGACCTGTGACATTGTTGTTCATTTATATAGGCAGTGAATAGTACAGATTAACTTGTACATCTCATGTTGCCTGTTAACCTGTGGCATTTAACTCCTGGTGTGCTGTGCAAGCTGAAAATACTTTTAATAGAAATAATGCACAGCGGTCCTAATATGATTGCCTGAATAGTGCAGCAACCTCTGACAGGGGATGTCTGCTGTGACAAAGGCCTCATTTAATGATGTCCATTCCTCCTGTTTGCAGTAAGTGGATCTCATTCAGGCACAAATCTCTTCAGTTATGTTATTATATTGCTGCATTTCATCTGTGACCTGCCCCAGACATCTGCTCTGCTACTAGAAGAAAAAATGTTCTGTTTAGGTTTTAAGCCTTTAATTAGACTTGTTTTTGTTGTCTCTCCCCATGTCAGCGTATGTGACCTTTTCATAAGATGTGTGGATGTAGTGACCCTAGGCAGGCTGTGCGGCCTCCTATTTAAATTTTGCATTTTTTTTTTTTTTTTTTTTTTTTGCTTTACTGTAGGATTTATTTTCATTTTTGTGTAAGCTTGTACATTTGCCACCACTTATTTCACAATCACTACCACATGCGTTGGAAATCACGCTTGGAGTATGTGCACACTAAGTGTTAGCAGATATTTCTGATAGAAAAATGCATAAAAAAAAACACATTTTACTGTAAGAATTGACATGCTGCAGAAATCTAATTCATTTTTCTGGGACAGTAAAATACTGCATTTTTCACAGACAAAACACAATGTGCGATCATACCATTAGATTCAGTGATCAACAGGTTCACAATTTTGCAGGTAAAGCCAAAGTATCATTATCAAAGTTTTGCTTCCATTAACTGTAAGTGAATGTAACCATGCTTTTGGCCACATTTGGCTGCCGACTTTGATATCAGTGTATTTGCCCTTTCGGCTAATTAGTCTAGCCTTTTTGTCTGCTTTAATGATACCCTTTTGGGTTTATAACCTTACTTGTGCAAAAAGAGGTAGAGCAGGATAAAACACTATTACAGATGCCTATTACGCCATGCTCTGCATCAAAATTTTGCTGTTGACATGTGAAGTATTGTAAGCCGCAAGAATAAGTGCACTTGCAGTCTATGGCTCATCTTCGCTTCTCCCCACCGTCGATTTGAGAGTGAAGAAAGGCTCCCCTGAAAAATGTTACCTCTTGTCCACTGTCAATCAAGTAGTGAAGGGTGATGACAGAGGGGAGTAGCAGGAGCCAGAGAATGCAAGTCCACAGATAGACCCACCAGTGCACTTGCAAGCCTAATTTTGTAAATCAAAATTCAATTTGTGGCACAGAAGATGACTCAAGAATAGGTATTTTTCATAATGTGTTTTGCTGCCCTAGTGTGCAGAGTTGACAAGAAATTTCTATAAATCCCATCCCCTTTGTTGGAACTAAGACGCTGCGTTTTTGAGGCAGCAAAAACACAACTAAAGCTCATCGTGGGAACGTAGCTTTAAACTAAAGAAGAATCCGTGCATGTTATAAAAATAAATACATAAAATAAAAATTGTATTACCACACCATAAAATCCAGCATTTGTTGTTTAGACTCCAAAAGAAAAGATGAAAAAGTTAAAATCTGATTACAAACATCTTCCCAGTTGTTCATCACAATTTTTTTCCCTTGAAATAATAAAAGGTGTCTCCTTAATACTTCTACCAATGCATTTTACAAATTAATTGGACACCATTTATTGTTCCTTGATTTGTCTCCAATTTATCCCCAAGCACCGGCTTATTATCTTGGCTTAGATTGAATGTGACGACTTCTGAACTTATTTTTTCGCTCTTTTTAATATTGTGTCTGAAAGCACCTACTGGTAATAATTGAAGTCTAAGTAATCATTGTTTCATTGTTATAGTTGCCTAGAATGGTAGTTATTTTGCTTTCCTGCCGGGTTAATACATTTGGTGGATAAATTCCAGAACCGTGCTTAATCCATAGCCTGCCATTAAAGTCAGAGAAGCAAGGAAATTAAAATAGGGCTTGCATAATGACAACCGGCGAATGGTGCACTCAGAAGACAAATACTCACTGAATCTTTTATATACTACTTTTATTACATAAAATGTAACTTTTTTTTATAGTTTGTCTTCAATATCACTTGTCAGAAACCTTTTATAGACTTTGGGGTACATTTTATACAAGTATTTGTTCAGATAATCCTAACTTTATATGGCCATAAAAATTAGTCCATGGTTCTTATATGTTGACATTTTCTGTATTTTTTTTTTGACCCTCAGAAAATGGAGAGGAGCTGTGTTCCTGAATAGGAAATTGACTGACAGTTTTTGAGCTATATCCAGCTATGCAATATTATACCTATATTAATACATGATTAGTTTAATGCAGCTGCATTGGAAAGGTATTTGGTCATTGTAGGTCACAGTCAATGTAAGCATGTTCTGAGTCAATGCTGGGTTTAACGCGTTCAGATTGCTTGAAAGATTAGTTGAGGGTTAAATTGCCATATAGAGCAAGACGGTTTCATTCTCGATGCATGATTTGTACCTGTATAGTTTTTTGTCGCCATATATACATTGTGACTAGAAGTCTATCATTGTGTTCCAATATTTTTATTGGTATTTCAAAATATATTTATAAGGGAAAGAATAGGGAAGGGAAGGGAGGAAAAGGGAGGGAAGGATAAGAAGTGAGGGAAGGAAACAATTGAGGTATAACTAAATCAGGAAATATCAAACTGTATATAACGAATAACTAATAACAAATAACAAGTATATGATGAAGCAAAAGAATTATTAGAATTGTGAGTCAACATAAATCTACAAGTAAGTTGACTAATAATAATAGCAATAAATGACTTTAAATACAGATAAAATAAAACTAATATTAATACTAATACTAATACCAAGTGCCAGTAAGGGAAGGGGAGGGGAGGAAGGGGAAAAGAAAGAGTTAAGGAAAAAGAATGTCCCAATGAGACCATTTTTTTGAAAATTTGACAAGAGAATTATTCGCAAGGGCAAATCTGGATTCATATGACCTGTGTAGAGACAGTTGACCTTTGATGACCTCAAACTCTGGAGGAGATGAATTTTTCCAGTTATAAGCGATACTTCGTTTAGCTTCCAATAAGATGTGGATTATCAATGATCTAAGGTCTGGAGATACATGATCCAGATTAAGTGAAAGTAAGGCTATCAGGGGAGAAAGTTTAACCTTATTGTTGGAAATTTGAGCTATGAGGAGAGAAATTTGGGACCAAAAATTTTTTAAAGAAGGGCAGGTCCAAAACATGTGAGTAAGCGAGCCACGACCTCCACAATTTCTCCAACATAAAGGAGAATTAGACGAATTGATGTGTGCCATTCGAATCGGGGTAAAGTACCTAGAAGTCTATCATTGTAATATAAAAATTCCTGAAGCCTTGTTATCATTTGCATTTCTGTTCCTCACTGTTTTTCAAGATTCCTTCTTGCTGTTCATGAATAGAAACATTTGTTTGCAGTCAGAATGATACAGTGATGTATGGCTTGTTACACTGTATCTGTGCCCTTTTGTCAATTGACATCTTTAGATCCAGTTAATGTAAACAGTCTGATACTTAAAGGGTATTCTTAATTTTGGAAGTTATCCCCTTTTACCAAGGATAGGGATAACGTCCCAATCGACCGACTATCTGACCCAAACAATCCAGAGAACTAGAAACGTGGATTGGGGGAAATGTCCAAACTTGAGAGAACCTCTTTTGAAGCAAAAGTACTTAATATGAGGAATTGCTCTCAAGGTATAGTGGAAAATGGCAGAACATCTCATTTTAAGTGGAATAAGATTTAAGTAAAAATGGAAAGCCCCTTAAAGACTCAGTGCTTGCAGAGGTGGAAGTGCTTCAGAAGACACAACATGAACAGGTAGAGGTGATTCAGAGGAACTACACCGCTTCCTATGGTCATGGGGAGTCTTTATCTAGAATGACTGATGTTTATATGCCAATCTTTAACCTATAGCCTTCTGGAGCAAGGTGCAACAAATCAGAAAATTGCCGCTATGCATTTATTGTAAACCGTGAAAACCTGCAGTATAACTTGACATGTTTCTGAATTAAAAGCCACACCGCAAATCAATTTCTACGTTTTTTGTGGTATAGTAATATGTTGTGGATTTTCCATATAAACATCATGTGAACACATCCTTGGGTTTTACACTCTACAGATTTTTTTAAATTTTTTTGTAGAACATTAGATTCACTAACTATTCATCTGAAAGGAATTTGACATTTCTGTTGTAGCGCTGTGATGTTTGAATACTCCTTTGCCATTGTGTATAGATATAGATTTATATTTTTTTAGCATTTAAAATATGGAATTTCTTTCCCATTGTATAGATTAGTAGTGGTGATGAGCGAGCACTAAATAATAATAATCTTTATTTATATAGCGCCATCATATTCCGCAGCGCTTTACAGTTTAACAGTTTCAAAACACAAGTCATAAGTAACAACGTTAACAATACAGTAATTAAAGCAAAATAAGACGGCCCTGCTCGTGAGAGCTTACAATCTACAATGAGGTGGGGGAGATACAAAATACAGGTGTGTATATACAATGGTGCATTTACAATGATGGTCCAGCCATCTTAAGGGAGTGAGGGATGGATGGAGATAGTGAATGGGCTACACACACACACACACACTTACACATAGAATGACTTTGATTAGTGAATGTGATAGGCCGCTCTGAACAGATGTGTTTTGAGGGAGCGCCTGAAACCATGCAAATTGTGGATAGTCCTAATTTCTTGGGGTAGAGCATTCCAGAGGATTGGCGCAGCGCGGGAGAAGTCTTGGAGTCGGGAGTGGGAGGTACGGATTAGTGCAGAGGTTAGTCGAAAGTCGTTTGCAGAGCGCAGCAGTCGGTTAGGCCGATAGATAGAAATGAGGGAGGAGATGTAGGGGGTGCTGCAGTGTGGAGAGCTTTGTGGGTGAGAACAAGTACTTTGAATTGGATCCTATAATGAATGGGCAGCCAGTGTAAGGACTGGCGAAGAGCGGACGCGTCCGAGTACCGATTAGCCAGATGGATAACCCTGGCTGCTGCATTGAGGATGGACTGGAGAGGGGATAGTCGAGTAATGGGGAGGCCAAGTAATAGAGCGTTACAGTAGTCCAGGCGGGAGTGGATCAATGCTACAGTGAGGGTTTTTGTTGTTTCCATGGTGAGAAAAGGGCGGATTCTAGAGATGTTCTTTAGGTGTAGGCGGCAAGAGCGGGCAAGAGATTGTATATGGGAGGTGAAGGAGAGATTGGTATCAAACATAACACCCAGACAGCGAGCCTGCTGCCGGGGTGTTATTATGGTGCCGCCCACTGAGAGGGAAATGTCAGATTTAGGGAGGTTAGTAGACGGCGGGAGCAGAAGAAGTTCAGTTTTGGAGAGGTTGAGTTTCAGATAGAGAGCAGACATGATGTTGGAGACTGCGGACAGACAGTCGGTGGCGTTCTGTAGTACAGCGGGGGTAAGGTCGGGGGATGACGTGTATAATTGTGTGTCATCAGCATAAAGATGGTACTGAAAGCCAAATCTGCTGATGGTCTGTCCAATTGGGGCGGTGTAGAGAGAGAAGAGAAGGGGGCCAAGGACTGAGCCCTGGGGTACACCGACAGTGAGAGGAAGAGGAGATGATGTGGAGCCAGAGAACGAAACACTGAAGGAGCGGTCAGAAAGATAGGAGGAGAACCAGGAGAGAACAGTGTCCTTAATACCTAGAGAGTGGAGCCTGGACAGTAGGAGACGGTGGTCAACCGTGTCGAAAGCTGCAGAAAGGTCGAGTAGAATGAGCAGAGAGTGGTCGCCGTTACGTTTTGCTGTCAGAAGGTCATTGGTCACTTTGATGAGTGCAGTTTCAGTCGAATGTAGGGGTCGGAATCCGGACTGTGAAGGGTCTAGGAGGGAGTGAGTGGAGAGGTAACGGGTGAGGCGGGAGTAGACTAGGCGCTCCAAAAGTTTGGAGATGAAGGGGAGATTGGAGACCGGTCTGTAGTTGTTTGTGCAGGAAGGGTCAAGAGCGGGTTTCTTTAGTAGTGGAGTAATGATGGAGTGTTTAAAGGAGGATGGGAAAATGCCAGAGGAGAGTGAGAGATTGAAGATTGTAGTTAGGTGAGTTGTGACAACAGGAGAAAGAGACTGGAGGAGATGTGAGGGGATGGGGTCGGTAGTGCATGTAGTCGGACGAGAGGAAGAGAGGAGTCTGGAGACTTCTTCTGTGATGGGATCAAATGTGGAAAGTGAGCCAGGGGAAATGCAGGGTGGGATGGGAGTCACAGCACTTGGTGGTTGAGAGCAGATTTCCTGACGGATAGTATCTATTTTTTCTATAAAGTGGGAGGCCAGGTCATCAGCACAAATGTCTGTGATAGGGGCTTGTGCTTTTGGCCTGAGAGGGAGTGAAAAGTGTCAAAAAGTTTCTTGGGGTTGTTGGCTAGTGAGGAGATCAGTGTGGTGAAGTAGGTCTGTTTGGCGAGGTGAAGGGCAGCATTATAAGTTCTTAACATGAATTTAAAGTGGATGAAGTCTTCTGGTGTGCGGGTTTTTCTCCATAGGCGTTCAGCACTCCTAGAGCATCGCTGGAGAAGGTGAGTTTGCGATGTGAGCCAGGGCTGTTTTACTGTGTGTTGAGTGTCATTGTAGTGCTGAACAGCCAGATTAGGACAAGAAAAAGAGGAGATTGGGGACAGCGAAGGGTGTAGGGAGTCTGAAAGTGTCTAAAATGCTAAAGGTAAAATGCTAAGGTACTCGAGTTGAGCAAATCGTCATGCTCAGGTGCTCGCCCCGAGTAACGAGTATAATGAAAGTCAATGGGAAACTCGAGCGGTTTTACGGTGGACCCCCTTCCCCATAAGTCTGGAGGGGTCTAAAAATTGCAGAAAACTATGGAAACAGTGCTGAAATGGCATGAGAACAGCAGAGAGAAGACCTCTGGAAGCATCTCTGAATCCCAGGTCAGTGCTGAGAATAATGTTGTCATGGTATTACGCCACTTTTACAAACTGACAATAAAACATACAAAGCCACAGTTAAAATGTATTTGACTGGTCAAAACAATCATATTTTCCCGGATAAGGACTTATATACAAGCCAAAACAAATAAGAGGAAAAAATGCTTCTCCACACCTTTGGTTATGTTCACACGTAGTGTTTTTGCTGTGTCTTTGAACATTTTCAATGGTGAAAAAAACAGTCTACAAGAAATGTAATGTTAACATTTTAATATCTTATCTGTCCATGTGATGTGTGAGACATGATCAGATACATCCTGCTTAATTTATCAAGGAGGGAATCTGAAAGTTTTTTTTTTTTTTTTTAATAGGGCCATTTGGCGGTTATCACTATTTGAGGAGGGCCATCAGGCGGCCCTCTCTATGCTTTTTGTAGCCGTATATTGCTACTGCAATATAATTTATCCATCTGAGGTAGGCACATTTTCTTTTTTGTATTAATACTGTAAAGTTTGAAACTTGGAGGGGCAGCAGGCGGCCGGCTCCCACTATTTTTAGAGGGCCAGCAGGCGTCTTGTGGAAAGATGAGACCAAGATAGTGTTTTGGTAAGCACATCATCCTACTGTTTAGTGTAAATAGAATGAGAAATGAGGCCTACAAATAAAAGAATACAGTAGTTGGTGAAATATGATGGAGGTTCAAAGATATTTTGGGGTTGTTTTGCAGCCTCTGGCAATGGGTCCCTTGACTGTGTGGAATGCATCATGACATGTGAAGATTCCCAAAGGATTTTAGGTTACAATGTAGTGCCCAGAGTCTCAAAACTGGGTTTACATCCTAGGACAATGACCCCAAACATACTTCAAGAAGCACCCAGAAGTAGGTGGAAACAAAGCACTAGAGTTCATAAGTGGCAATTTCTGCTCCAGTAGCGTCAAGTGTCCCACCACTACCTCTTACATACAGATGCTAGAGTGAAACTGTGAATGTACACATGAAATCAGTTACTTTTGCCCACTTTGACAGATTCATATTTTTTATGGTGTTCTGTACTCAAATTCATCAATGAGTCCATGGGGAAAAAAGCATCAGCAAGGCTTAGAATTTTTAGGCAACAACCCCTGACTAGATGCCTCTCAAACGCAATTGAACTTTCCCTGAAAATATTTTTTTTTCTTGTACGTGGCAGCATAAATTCTGAAGGAACGCAAGTAACACTGGCTGCTTTGGTGAATTTCTGAGTACAGATAACTGTAAAAAACGTGTCAATGAGTGCATGGAAAAAAAAGAAGCAGCAAGGCTTAGAATTTATAAGGCAATAATCCCTGACAAGGTGCCTGTGATGCGCTATCCCTGCCACACCTGCACCTGAAGTGCAGGTTGAGCTGTGTTGTTATAACAGAATAGGGTCTTTTTGATTAGCACTGAAAAAAGCGTTATTTTAATGTAGCAGCATCGAGGACTGTTATTTCATCAACCCTGCTGGGGAATATAGTGGAGCGTTTCGCATCTACTTAGCCTGATATGGAGGATACCAGGATTTTCTGTACTTACTGTACCAACTCCTGTTCCGGCTATGAAATCCTGTATGCAGTGTGAGAACTCCCTATGTGCTGCTGTCCTCGCGCTGCATGTCACCTTCCCAGGTTGGGTCAGTGACTTAATCGTCCTCCACTTCGTCTTCCATTTCCGCACCCTGGTCCTCCTACTGACTTGCTGACTTAACAGCATCAGTTGTTGGCAATTGTCTCATCATCATCCAGCTCTTGTGACAGTAATTGCATTTTCTCACTGTCTTTCTTGTGAGAGTGACTGCTCAAATATTTGGGCATCGCTATATGCGATCTCCTCATGTCCTGCTTGAAACGGGCAGAGCAAGAGGCCAGAATCTATAAATGGAAATGTGTACTACTCTTTGTAGTGTCCAACTGTGGGATCGTTTTTCTACAGGCACTTGGCATGGTGGTGGGAGGAAAGAGGATCAGGACAAGGATGGTCCAGAATCACTGCTACTGAGACCGGACCATGTGGATGACGGGGTGGTGCTGGCAAAGTGACTGGAAGCATTATGCTATCCATCGAACAACCTTTTCACACTGGTCTGGCTTCCAGTGGTGTTCCACACCCCCCCCCTACAAAGTGGGACAGGAAGCTAGATGGACATGTCTGTATTTGTTGTGCTCCCGTGGCAGGCACAGTTTCACCTTGCCCACTGCCTCTGCGTTCGCCATCCGCATCACGTCCACTTCCCTGTCCCTTAACGTGCGCCTTGCCCGTTTTAGATTACGTATGATATAACCCTGTTGAGAAAACTTTGCAGTATTACAATATCTGGAAAATTTGCCCACTTCAGATGGATTTCTTAGACTGCAGTATCAATATAATGATGCTATTTGTAACCAAACTTTTTTGTGTTTTCAGGAAAAATGTTGCATGAAAAAGAAAATTATTAGCCCTGAAAATGGGTTTTGGTATGATTTGCAGGCTGCAGCATAAAGTACGTGTAATTCACCCTATCCTGTCCTACACTATCCCTTCAGCACACTCTTCTTAAGAGCTGTTAACATTAGTATTACTTTTGAATATAATTAGCCCTAAGAAGGGCTGTTGCACATAAAATAAATGTTAATGTAGTTGAATCCCTGGCTAATACGCAGCTACAATTCTATCCGTATTTCACCAGCACCTCTCCCTGCTCTGCTTGTTTTTCGGGGTACAGTGTGACTAGCATAGCGTCACGGGTCTTATATAGAACTGATGACACTATGCGGGCATCCAATAACAGTAATGCTACAACCAGGATGGCTATGGCATTAGTGACTGGCAGGCAATCCCCACATGTTTATTGGCTGTCTAAAAAGTGCTAAACATGGTGGGTGGGAACTCGAGCTCCTGCTTGAGCATTAAAAAGAAATATTCGCCAAGTAACGAGCATCACAAGCACACAGATGCTCAGGCGACTAGTGACTAGTCACAAGTAGTGACGTGTACGCTCACTCATCATTAGTCCTCAATCTTTCTTATATGGCGAGCCACAGTCAGCTCTGAGAGAGGGTTGTGAGCTACATCCAGACCACCACCTTCCTCTCTCCACCTCAACTTTGGATGTCGCTACTTGAGGTGGGTGGAAGCAGGATGTCCCTACTCCAAAGACCTCATTACCGGCATGTTGACAGCCAAAGTTTCAGCATCACATCAAGACCTTGTGTTGCCCTCCCTTGTAAGCAGCAAACTTGCATCCAGGGGTTACCACCTTTCTGATTTTGTATCTTTGCCTCAACCCTCCCATGACATTGTCACATCAAGCTTCAAACACTTCCTGACTGTCAGTATAATTCATTTTCCAGATTACTATAAGTAATTTATCTCGAAGCCCACCAAGGCCAGTATGTGTGGGACTACTCACAAAAGTCACCATCTGGGGTCCCGCTCTTCATAGGTGTTTGTAAATATGGTGCTAATGCACCAAGCTGGCAGACAGCCACACGTCACAAATTATAGGTTGGGGTCCTTTGGTGTAGATTGTATTGCTTAAGACTGCTGCTTGGTGTCAGTGGGAATAATGCAACTTTTTATCATGGTA
Source organism: Oophaga sylvatica (assembly GCA_033576555.1). Classification (NCBI taxonomy): domain Eukaryota; kingdom Metazoa; phylum Chordata; class Amphibia; order Anura; family Dendrobatidae; genus Oophaga; species Oophaga sylvatica. The sequence continues at coordinate 61,883,691 of JARQOD010000010.1, read as the reverse complement.
CAGTTTTCCACAATTTGTGATACACAAATGCTTCTCCCTAAATTAGAATATTGTCAAAAAGTTAATTTATTTCAGTTGTTCAATACAGAAAGTGAAACTCATATAGAGTCATTGCAAACAGTAATCTGTTTCAAGTATTTATTGCTGTTAGTGTTGTGGATTATGGCTTACAGCCAATGAAAACCCAAAAGTCATCTCAGTAAATTAGAATACTTTATAACACCAGCTTGAAAAATGATTTTAAAATCTGAAATGTTGGCCTACTGAAATGTATGTTCATTAAATGCACTCAATACTTGGTCGGGGCTCCTTTTGCATCAAGTACTGCATTAATGCGGCCTGGCATGAAGGCGATCAGCCTGTGGCACTGCTGAGGGGTTATGGAAGCCCAGGTTGCTTTGATAGCAGCCTTCAGCTTGTCTGCATTGTTGTGTCTGGTGTCTCTCATCTTCCTCTTGACAATACCCCATAGATTCTCTGTGGGGTTAACGTCAGGTGAGTTTGCTGGCCAATCAAGCACAGTGATACTGTTGTTTGTAAACCAGGTATTGGTACTTTTGGCAGTGTGGACAGGTGCCAAGTCCTGCTGGAGAATGAAATTTCCATCTCCAAATCGTTTGTCGGCAGAGGGAAGCCTGAAGTGCTTTAAAACTTCCTGGTAGACGGCTGCGCTGACTATGGTTTTGACCTACAGTGGACCTACACCAGCAGATGACATGGCTCCCCAAACCATCACTGATTGTGAAAACTTCACAGCAGCTTGGATTGTGGCCTCTCCACTCTTCCTCCAGACTCTGATTCCAAATCAAATGGAAAATTTACTTTCATCTGAAAACAACACCTTGGACCAGTGAGCAACAACAGTCCAGTTCTTCTCCTTGGCCCAGGTAAGAGGCTTCTGGCATTGTCTATTGGTCATGAGTGGCTTGACACAAGGAATGTGACACTTGTAGCCCATGTCCTGGATACGTCTGTGTGATGGCTCTTGAAGCAATGATTCCAGCAGCAGTCCACTCCTTGGGAATCTCCCCCAAATTTTTGAATGGCCTAAATTAACAATATTTCAAGGCTGCAGTTATTCCGGTTGCTTGTGCACCTTTTTCTACCACACTTTTTTTTTCCGCTCAACTTTCTATTAATATACTTTTATAAAGCACTCTGTGAACAGACAGCTTCTTTAGCAATGACCCTTTGTGGCTTAAGGTACTGCCACACTAAGCTATCCCGCTAGCGATCTCGTTAGCGTTGCATACTAATGAGATCGCTAGCGGGATTGTTTCTATATCGCTAAATGCTGCCGCATTTAGCGATATAGTTAACGACGCTATCGCCGTTAGCGATCTTCTTAACGACTTTAGCGGTACAAAAGTACCGCTAAATCGCTAAGAAAAGGTGCCACACAGCGATAAGATACTTACCCAGCGGGAGCGCCAGCGATGAAATAGGGTCCGGAACGATTCCAGCGACGAGCGAGATCACAGCAGGAAGCTCGTCGCTGGAAGCTGCCGCACTGAACAACATCGCTAACGGGATCGCTAAATAGTGACGTTTTTTAGCGATCCCGTTAGCGATATTGTTTAGTGTGGCATACCCTTTACCCTCCATGTGGAGTGTGTCAACGACTGCCTTCTGGACATCTGTCAAGTCAGCAGTCTTCCTAATGATTGTGAAACCTTCTGAAACAGACCTTTCTAAACGCTTAGGAAACCTTTACAGGTGTTTTTTGTTAATTATTCTAATTTACTGAGATAATGACTTTTGGATTTTCATGAGCTGTAAGCCATAATCATCAACATGAACAGAAATAAACACTTGAAATAGATCACTCTAATGACTCGGTATAAGGAGTTCAACTTTTCGTATTGAAGAACTGAAATTCACTTTTTGATGATATTCTAATTTAGATAGAAGCACTTGTATAGCTGTAGTTTTTAAAGTTTGTTCATTAAGCTTTTCAACTGATGAAGGCCTCCGGTCGTCTTATGTGCAAATGCATTTCTCTTTGTAACACAGGAACAGAACTTCTCTTCATTTAAACTCTAATCCCTTGTGATATTTATAGATCTTGGGTCTGTATTTCTGTGGTCATTAAAGTAATCTTCAGTACTCAAGGTGTTAATGAGGCCTCTTCAGTCGTGTTGTTAAGCCAGGAAATCAGATGTGTTAATTAAAATACCTATGTCCTATTTACCTGCCGATCATTCTTCGCAGGCTACAGTGTTTCTGCTAATTTGCTAAAATCGTTTTCTGCGGTTCGAGCGTTGGCTAGGAAACGTTATCTCCTGGAGGCTTTTATATCCACTGTCCTCCTCCAATCAAGTTACGGTGTAGTGATGCTGCTTTGTATGGCAAGTGACCTCTCATTGATTTCATGCCGGACAGAACAAATGAATTAACCGTGCTGCTGAAATATTCTGAAAGGGACAACAGGAGCAATGTGACAAAGATTTTTTTTTTTTTTTTTTATTGGGACAAAGGTAGTTTGTTTAGGATATTGTCACTTAGTTTCAATACTAACACGGCTAACACGGTACCAAACCAATCTTTTTTCGTTTAGTTTCATTTGTAACACATAACTTGTTGCATAGAATCTTATTTAAATTGGGGCTACATGGTGGCTCTGACTGCAACATAGTTTGCACTGCCAGTGATCAGTCTGTGCCACTGCTAAATAGGCGATAAAAGAAGAATAATTCTAAGTTACTGTGACCTCGGCATGTCACAAGAAATCCAACTGAGCCAGATTTATTTTTTTATAGACTGTTTGCACTGCAATCCCATTCACCTACAATGTAGCAGCCACATAAAGCAAACTTTACAACCGATGTCGAGTCCAAAGTCGTTGTGTAGCCTCTGCCTAATTGTCTTCTTCCTTGGTACATTGCAGTAATGGGACAGCGCCACATAATACATTTGAGATCACAGCCACAGTAAAAAAAAAAAGACATAGATTTTTTTTTTATTTTGCTATTATTGGCATAAGCATTTTTTTTTTCTCTAGGAACTGCTATTATTGTAGGGCACATGCTCATCGATTTATGGAAAAACTTTTCACAAGCTGCACTGGTTTGCTAGCCAGTGAGTTATCAACCAATGGTGAACAACTACAATTTAAAAAATTAAGTTTTTTTTTTTTTAAAAAAAAAGCAAACCTTTTGCTGTTTTGTGCACACATTCTTTATATCAGAGGTGCGGTCTGTTTATGGCCCCCTGGCAGAATCCCAGGGACCTCAGTGCTTGGGCTGGTAGCTGTATTTTGAATGCTGCCGGCCCATTAATTTCTCCTTGATCTGGGAACACGCACATGCAATGTTCACTTCTGAACGTTGGCGCGCATGCAATAAAAAAAATTACGTCCTGACACAAGTGCCAGTGTCAGGACATGCATTGTGGGTTCAGTTAGCACAATTTGTACGCCCCCTGAAGGATGGTATAAATATCCAAATGGTCTTTGGCAAAAAAAAAAAAGAAGAAATTCCCCATCTCTGCTTGTATCATACCCTGAGTTAGATATAGCAAGTTCTCCATGATATATTTGATTCCCTATATCTGGTGGATACCGGAGAAGTTTCTAAGCAAATCATGTGATCAGATTACTATGTTAGAAGATTGACTCAAACGCTGCATATTTGGTTGGTCTCTGGACTCCTTATGCATTGGCTGCTGGAAAGACCTTTGTGTTCTGCTCTCCTCCATGGGCCAGCATTGCACACAGAATTTGCCCGGTATTTACTGTATAGTGGAAAACTTTTGCTGGACACTTGAGCATATGTTAATACTGTTATATCCAGCAAAGTACAGACCCTGTCAGAATGGATGTCAACCATAGTCCAAGGCTTCATATTTTAGACTCAGTTTCCCTCATTGACGTGAATGGATAGATCAGCATAAATGTCTAAATACAGTTTTTCCGCTGTACTGACAAAACAGTCAATGGAAAACATATAATGTGAATTCACCCTCAGCACATTTCCAGTTGACTGTTCTGTTTTGACATTGGTGCACATGTTTAGAACGGTGCTTCTCTAACACTAAGACCGGGGTCACATTTGCGAGTGTGATGCGAGAAACTCGTGCATCAATACCCTGCTGCCGGCACTCTGTATCGGAAAGTGCGGCTGCATGTATTTCTATGGCACTCCGAGTGCCAGCGGCAGTGCCGGGTATTGATGCATTGATGAGAGACTCGCTCAAGTTTCTCGCATCACACTCGCAAGTATGACCCTGGCCTAAAGGCTCCCAAACATATTTACTAGCCAGTCTTTCCCAGTAACATCAATGTTTTCATCCAAATGTCTTCAAATGTGTATAGAGGACCTTTAGGCTATGATTGTGTGAAAGCACCCTGTGCTGGCAGATTATATTTTCTGCTGTGTAAAGACGACCACACACATTAGATGAAAGTTGACAAAAACCCACAATTTTGGCAAAGATGTCAACAATCTGACATGTATGGAGGTTTACTGACTCTCTCCTGCAGATGGTGTTGGGGAAGAGATTGTTCCACTGAGATGAAAGTTGACAAAAACCCACAATTTTGGCAAAGATGTCAACAATCTGACATGTATGGAGGTTTACTGACTCTCTCCTGCAGATGGTGTTGGGGAAGAGATTGTTCCACTGAGATGAGAGCTCATCTAAATAGGAGTCGGGAGAGATGACTGTCGGCCGAACATTCGATTTAACAGATAACGTATCTTTTGTGTATGGCCTGCTTAACCCACAGTACGACCTGTGCACGTGTTGCAGATTTGTCGCTATTTTTCTGTGCAGATTTGTCACAAAACCTGAAGGGTTTTCTGATGCCAGCAAAATGAATGAGAATACTGAAGTGTCATGCACACTTTGATTGTTTGTGACTTGCAGATTTGGTGCTGATTTAAATCGGCAGCATGTCAATTGTCAGCATTTTTTTTGCAGATTTCAGTTATAGTAATGAGTGGAGAAAAATCTACGCAAAAAACGCATCTAAAACATATTATATGCTGCGTTTTTCTTGCAAAGAGATGCAGAAATTTCTTCACCAAATCGTAATGTGTGCACATACTCTAAGTTTTCATGAATATACAAACCTGTAGATGTGATTCCCATGATTTTTACTGTTGGATTTTTATTGTAAGCTTGCCTTTCACAGAGATCTGTGTTTTTTTTTTTTTTTAATTATTCATTTTCTGTTACTATATGTTGCCACATTGGAGACAAATTGTATCACTTATATTTCCAGTGAGTTTGACATCGATTTTACTTTGCGACAAATAGCATAATAAATAGCATAGTACAAGTGTAAAGAAGTAGTAAATGTGTTGAGTTGACAGTTTTTTTTCTGTTTCAGCAATAACATCTGTGAATTAAAGCTGCAAAGTGATAAAAGGGTTAAAGCAGGTTAAATGTGGTTGCCCTACTGTCTGCTTCATAGCCCATGAAGTATCTGTGTTTGCTCCCAGTTGGAGGACTTTTGTATTAGAGGCTTATATTTGACCATAGCTCTGGAGTTTGGAGACCCTTTGCTCTGGGGGCAGCCCCTTCTCATTTCACAGCAGACTGCTTCTGTTCATGCTGCTGCTTCATATCTGAACATATGCTACAAACGCTGCTGGATTGTTGGCTCCTCCGTGATTGTCACTCACAACTGTTGATGTTGCTGTGATCAATTTAGCCATTTCTAAAGCCATGTCACTTTCAGTGGATTTATTCGATATTTAAGAAAAAATATATACACTGTTAAATTTTCTCCCCTACAACTATTTTTTTTCTGTTTTTTTTTTTTTTTGTACTTGTCGTTCAGCACATCCTATTTGTGAACAGTTTAGGTTTCTATCATTGCATAGGTTTTTCTTTTTCAAGTAAAGTTTGTCATTACACTTTTTGGTTTCATTGTCATAGTTTAGAAAGCTTCATTATTTCTATCACAATCTACAGACCAGGATTTGTCTACAAAGCACAAATCTGTGCAGCTGATAACACAAATCGCGATATGTTTGTTTTTTTCTAAACCCTATCCACAGGTAACAGGAAAAAAAATCTGTGTTGCGCCTTTCCAAAGTGGATTTCTCCCTCTGCAAATGCAAGATGAAATCTACAATAAAATCCACATCTGACACCTGCAGATTTGGCATGAAATTTGACAAAGCAAAATGCTTTGTGGAATTGAATTGCCACCCAGCCTAAGTTTGGCTGTCATATATTTTCAGTTTCCTTCTTTTTATGTACTGTACATTGTAATCTTTTCATTATTTTATGTATTTGGTGTGGTCAGTCGGCAAAAAAAGACGTGAACTGTGCTATATGCTGTAATGGGATATGTGTTCTATCTTTGAAAAAAGAATTTCTGAATGAGGCCTAATCCACCATCTATTATTCGGGAAATTTTGATCCTGAGAATTGTACAACGAAGACACCCTGTGATCAAGAAACCAAGCGATGCGTTTTTTTATGTTGCTTGTTGATTCTCTGCTGCTTCTTGCCCCAAAGAATATCTTGAATCTCTGTCAAAATTTAGTAATAAATAATTGTTTTTTTCTCATCAACAAATTGTGAAACATTTGCAGAAAGCACAAAGGCAGAGACTCTTAATTTCAACTTTACCCAATTTTTTTTTTTTTTTAACTCAAATCCTGCAAATTGGCAGGAAAGATAGATGCAGTTTACTGAATGGAAATGTGGGAAGTAGAAAAGCTCTTATTTCTTTGTAAGATTAGTGGCTTTCTCTGCTTGCAGATTAACATGAGGGTGATATGCCCACAATGTATTTTAATATCCTGTCCTCTGTGTTCCAGGTTTCTCTTTGTCCAGTGTCCAGGCTTCGGCTTGGAGTACACCAACCGCCACCATTGAGCCCGGTAGTTGGAGCGGCAGCGAAAGTCCTGCCGAAGATATTGAAAGAATGAGCGATTCTGCTGATAAACCCATGGACAATGATGCAGAAGGTGTCTGGAGCCCGGATATTGAGCAGAGCTTTCAGGAAGCGCTCGCTATCTACCCACCATGTGGGAGAAGGAAAATTATACTGTCAGATGAAGGCAAAATGTATGGTAAGTGCCAGCTGCTGTTTACATCATTGCCAGATTTTGTTTGTGTGTGTGCATGTCTGATAGAAAAATGCATTTCAACAAATCATTTTATGTGGCGTAATTAAACAGGATACAGTGAATCATTAATGACCTTCTCCGGTTAGGGGTCCTGGGGTAAGTTAGAGGTATATTTCTAATTGCTAATCCAAGTAGTTATCAATTTATCCGATCTAAAGATACTTGGAGATCAGTGGTCTGATTCTGACGCATCCAAAACTAAACCTTACACAGACAAAAGTATAAAAAAAAAATCTTGCTTAAAAGAAAGATCCAACTCCATGCTGTACGTGTATATCCACTTGGAATGCATCATCTCTGCTTTTGTAAGATTTAATGGTTAGATGGGGGTTTTTAGGTCACTGGCTCTCAAGGTCTGAAAGGATAAATTATCATGCTAGAACTTGGTAATGATAGTTGGCTTACTGGAGACCTGTTGGAAGTAAAATGATCTTTAAATGGAAAAGGATCTGCTCGACCCGACACTATTCAAGGACTGACAACACTTTGTCACTTCTAAAGACATCGAATGGAGCAACAGAGACCTCTGTTCTAGTGGTTGGCCCCAACACTGGCCAAACGTTTTATTACTGTTCAGCTCTGCATAGGTGATTGTCCATCATGGGGCAGTCCCTATGCGATGGCTGTTTCTCCTGATGGGTAGATTATTGATTCATCCCATCAAAATTTGGCAGAACCTGCATGCTGATGTGTAAGTAGGCCTCGTTCACAAGCTCTGTGCAGTCTGTAAAGTTGCATACAGAATTTCTGTACTTTTTTCCAAATTGTGCATACTTTTGCAGTACTGCATTTGCCTTTCTGCTGCTCTGTCCGTGCAATTTGTCACAATAGTTCTGTCCATAAAAACTGGAAGAATAAGTTAAATAGTGCAGTGCGTCCCTTTATAGATTATAGCAGAGCATTGTATAATGGCAGGTTTGAAAAAATACTCAAATCAAACAAAAACATGACTTTCGTCCAAAGGATTAAACAGTAGAGCGTACAAAAAAAAATTGTGATGCTGCAATAGTTACTAGAAAGCTCTTGTAAATATAATACACAACTGCCCCATGCCACAACTGTACAATGCTGCCTGAGGAGCATTTACTTTCATAGTTGTGACATCGGCTGTCACGTGTACACAATTTAATGCAGGAGGTCCCCTTATTTAAAGGGCAACACGTCAGCAGTCTGTAATAAGTAAGAGCTGCAGGAATGCAGAGGCCACCTCTAACATGGTGGTTTTCATTATATTGTCACATTTGCATACAAAATTTTTTATTGTGCCAGAATAATTATTAGGAATGCAACCTGGTAGCTCACATTTAATGCCGTAGGCATTTTATGTAACCTGTCTGGTTAATATTAGTGATTAACGAACATGCTCATATAAGGTGTTATCCGGGCATGCTTGTGTGCTGAGTGTTTTGGGCATGCTCAAAACACATTTTCAGGTTGAGTCCCCGCGCCTGCATGTCTTGCGGCTATTTGTTAGGCAATCCTTGCATGTGTTGCCGCTGTCGAACAGCTGCGAGACACGCAGGCGTGGTGACTCAGACATATTATTCGATCACACCGGTGTCACTCGGTTAGCACCCAAGCACGCACGGATAACACCTTATCCAAGCACATTTGCTCATCACTAGTTAGTATCATTCTCAATGTTTCTCTATTCTTTCTAATCTGTGTATGCTTACTCATTTTTGCTTGTAATGTTGATACATGATGTAATTATATCCAAGATGTTGTGCTAAATTCAGGCAACAATTCGCCTGTAAAAGATTTACATAAAATCAGGCTCAAAATGCAAAGCCTTAGTTTACTGAAGCCTTGAAATGTAGTTGAAGGGGTTTTCCAACACTGCACAACACTTAATAATTAGTCCAGGGTGGTAGGGGATAAAAAAAAATCTCTACTCCTAGACCAGAGCATCTCCTCTGTGTTTCTTACCTGTCTACTGAGATCAACATCCAGCTGGGGTGACTTATGAGGGTTGCAGCCAGTCAGTGGGCCCGTTTTCTCGTACGTGTGATGGAGCCCTTACTCAATTTCATCTGTATAGCACATAATTCAGCTGCAGCTCGTAGACAGGACTTTGCAAAACTTGGGGACCTGGTTTCAAATCCAAGCAGTGCATAATCTTATCTATTCATGTAGATTCACCTTATTGGATTCTCCAGAAATGCATATATTTACTGATGAGAGTGTTGTGGAATATGGTAGTGTAAGATGTTACTGATACAGGAGTCCTACAGTAGATATTTTGCTTTTACAGATATTCTTTTTGTTATAAAAAGATGCATCATTCATAAGAATGATGTGTTTTAAGTGGAGATAGGCAAACTGTGAATGGGGGACCCAAACAATGGGTGTTTTCCATGCTGTCATCTGTGTGACAGTAAGAAAAACACCGGCTCTGATTGGTGGTAAGTTTGTTTCCGCTGGTCAGAGCGCTGCGGTTCCCACGTTATCATACAGATGACAACATGTGAGCCAGTAGTACTGACCGGACGTAAAGGTTACTGCCAGTCACAGGCGTCGTTTGAGTAATACGATCATCATCGTTAGCCTGCTCTCCCTGATAGCAGCGATAGCAGGTTTATGATGATGAGTATTCACCAGCCGGCGCCTGTGCAATAAATTCTATTTTTGACAACCAGCGCAGGCAAAATCAGCAGCTGCAGGCTGCAGTCCCCAGCTGTCAGCTTTATATTGGCTGGTTATCAAAAATTATTTAAATTAATTTTAAGAAACAGTGTGTGTTTCCCATCTCAACAGTGCTTTGGCTCTTTACACTTCCTGTTGCACTACCTGTGGCACCTCCTGGCTGTATTGTTCCTATCCAGTCCTCTCTCCTAGTTCTTTCCTTTTATTTGCTCTTTCCTTTCTCATCTGATCTCTGTATTTGTTTTCTTTTTGCTCATTCATTCTTACTGCCGTTTTGCTAAATGAACTCTGCCCCCTCTGATTGGTCAGTCTCGTCCTGTGGTCAACTCACAGCATTGATGCCCTCCTCTGTCCAGCAGGTGAGAAGGGGCTTTGGATTTGCTGTCGCTAGAGCCCTCAGCCTACTGGTAAAGGCAGCATCCAGTGAATGGGTAAGTTCCGCTAAGGCTGGGATTACATTAGCATATCGCATAGGATACTATATGCTAATGACACTCAGCTCAAACTCTGTTGTGAACGTGAGCCGCGTGTCATGCTACTATGATCTGATTCTCCTGCATGCGAGAATCAGATCACAAGTGAGGAGAAGATATTTCTTCTCTCCATCATCTTATTAGCCTGTCTTGGCGTATGTCGGACTGCACTCGAGTGACATGCGAGTGCAGTGTGATGTATTGCATGTAGTCATTGACTTGAGTGGGTCCGAAATACGCTGCCAAATCAACATGTCAGTGTTCGAAAGTCAGTGTTCGAGGTTTGTGGATGGACACTAGGTGTTAAGTACGGACCTCAAACTTTACCATTTGGATTCAGCCATCAGTAGTTATAAGAACTGGTATCTGTAATTACATTATTGGTACACCAAGCTCTTCAGGTAGCTGCACTGTATTTTGGAGGTCATGGCTGGCATAGATGAGAGGTCGGAGCACAGCTTAACAGAGGGCTGCTCCCGTCCAGCATATTACACTCATCCTACACCCTCCTCTCTTGTACTAATTAATTCTGGCGCTCTTGTACAGGACTCATTTCATCCTCCATACAGTTTTTGCTCCTCAATAAGTAACAGTAGGATATTGAAGAGAAAACTAGCACAGAGTGCAAGGGGGAAAGCAGATGGTACTGCGGCTGCCACCAGCTGTGCTCCCTCCCTCCCACTCCCCCCTCCAGTGCTGGCTGGATGATGTAATGGAAAGACGGACCCCCCTCCCCTGCTCCTGCTCTGGTGTGCAGGCTCTTCCAGGCTGTCAGTGTAGACTGGAAGCAGCAGCAATCCTCCAGGCTTTTAGTTTGCAGCTGTCATGTGACCTCAGCAGCCAAATGGAACATAATGTCTGGGAAAAAATAGCCTTGTGCTGATGCTTCTCAGCTGCTCTTGGCAGAAAGTTTGTAGGCCCTGGTTTCCTGCCGGATTGCTAGATCTGGAGATTAGCAGATCTCTGCTCTTCTCCTTTTTGATTTGCGATTAAAATCAAGTAGAACTGTACTAGTGCCCATACAGATATCCCAAAAAACATGACAATCAAGGATTATGGAGAAGTGTAAAAGAACTGCATTTAAGTTAAATTGCCGCTGTTAGATGGGTCTATCACTAGCGTTGCATAATGTCTGAGATGTGTGCCATAATGCTTATTATAGGCTTTATTCAGAGTTTTTGAGAAGTTGTTTGCAACAGATATGATTCAAATTCCCCCAAGTCTGTTTAAGAAAACTCTTCATATTCATTTATTTGGTAAATCCACTTTACTGTCCATATGAGGATTTTTTGAGCGTCTCAATGTTATAGAATTTTGTGAGGCACCTATGGGTTCAAAATACTCATGAATTCCTTGAGGGGTCTAGTTTCCAAACTGGGTTCACTTGTGGGGGGTTTCTGTTTTCACAAGTCAGAGGCTCTTGAAATGTGATATGGCGTTCTGTCCATTCCTAGCCCTGCCATGTGCCCAAGCAGAAGTTTTTGACCACATATGGGATATTGTCGCGTTCAGGACAAATTGTGCAACAAATTCTGAAGTTCTTTTTCTCCTATTATCCAGTGTAAAAATTACATATTTAGGGTTAAAACAACGTTTTTGTTTTTTCACAAAAAAGAAAATTTTCAATATGACAACCTAATGTTATCAAATTTTGTGTAGTACCTGTGAGTTCAAAAATCTCGCTATACCCCTGGATAAAATCCTTGAGGAGTGTGTAGTTTCCAAAATGGGTTTACTTGTAGTTTTTTTTTCACTGGTTAGGCACATCATGGGCTCTCCAATGCGACATGACGCCCACAGACCATTCCATTAAAGTCTACATTCCAAAATGTCACTCTTTCCTTTCAGAACCCTTTCATGAGCCCAAACAGTAGTTCTCCTCCACATATGAAACATCTACAGTTCTAAGTTGTAAACTTCTGTGAAGTACCTGGGGGTTCAAGGTGCTCGCCACACATGTAGATACATTCCTTGAGGGGTCTAGTTTCAAAAATGGGGTCACTTTGTGAGGGGTTCCACTGTTTAGGCACATAAGGGGCTCTCCAAACGCGACATGGCGTCTGCTCTCTGTTCCAGCCATTTTTGTGTTCAAAAAGTCAAGTGGTGCTCCTTCTCTTCTGAGGCCTACCGTGCGCCCAAACAGTGGATTTCCCCTATATCTGGGGTATTCGTATACCCAGGAGAAATTGCACAACACATTTTAGTTTCCATTTTCTCCCGTTACCCTTGTGGAAAAAATAACAAATTTGGAGCTATAGTAAAAAAAATTTTTTAAAAAAACAAAAAACAAAGTTCATTTTTTCCTTTCACATTGCTTTAGTTCCTGTGGAGCACTGGAAGGGTTGATAAACTTCTTGAATATGGTTTTGAGCTCCTTGATGGGTGCAGGTTTTAGAATGGTGTCACTTTTGGGTATTTTCTGTCATATAGGACCCTCAGTCATTCAAATATGATGTGGTCCCTAAAAAAAAAAAAAAATGGTTATGTAAATTTTGTTGGAAATTAGAAATTTCAGGTTATCTTTTAACCCTTCTAACTTCCTAACAAAAAAAATGTTTACAAAATTGTGCTGATTTAAAGTAGACGTGGGAAAGGTTATTTATTAACAATTTTGTGTAACATACCGTATTTTTTGGACTATAAGATGCACCTAGGTTTTAGAGGAGGAAGAAAAAATGTGGTCATGACGCACTGTTATGTGGATGGGTTGGGGGGGGGGTGCTGCTAACACTTTTACAGGGGTAATGTCCTCCATTTCTGTACTAATATCACCCCCATCCTGGTATATATAATAATAATCTTTATTTTTTATATAGCGCTAACATATTCCGCAGCGCTTTACGGTTTGCACACATTATCATCGCTGTCCCCGATAGGGCTCACAATTAAATTCCCTATAAGTATGTCTTTGGAATGTAGGAGGAAACCGGAGTACCCGGAGTAAACCCACGCAAACACGGAGAGAACATACAAACTCCTTGCAGATGTTGTCCTTGGTAGGATTTGAACCCAGGACTCCAGCTCTGCAAGGCTGCAGTGCTGACCACTGAGCCACCGTGCTATACATGGCCCCCTTTCCAATTCAGGTATACATGCCACCATCCCCATCCCGGTATCCATGGCCCCCTTATTCCTATCCTGGTGTAAATGGCCTCTTCATCTTGCTGATTTCAAATACGCACTGCAGGTTATTATTATTATTATACATTTATATAGCGCCATTTATTCCATGGCGCTTTACATATGAAAAGGGGAAAAATATAGACAGGTACAATAAACATGTGCTGGACAAGGGACACACAAGTACAGAAGGAGAGAGGACCCTGCCCGCGAGGGCTCACAGACTGCAGGGATGGGTGAGAATACACTAGGAAAGGGTAGAGCTGGTCGTACGATGGTTCAGTACACTGAGGATCATTGCAGGTTGTAGGCTTGTCGGAACAGGTGGGTCTTCAGGTTTTTCTTGAAGGTCTCCGTTGTTGGTGAAAGTCTGATGTTTTGCGGCAGGGAGTTCCAGAGTATGGGGGAAGCCCGGGAGAAGTCTTGTATGCGGTTGTGGGAAGAAGAGATGAGTGGGGAGTCGAGAAGGAGATCTTGAGAGGATCGAAGGTTGCGTGTGGGTAGGTAGCGGGAGACCATGTCACAGATGTATGGAGGAGAAAGGTTGTGGATGGCTTTGTATGTCATGGTTAAGGTTTTGAACTGGAGCCTCTGGGCAATAGGGAGCCAGTGAAGGGCCTGGCATAGGGGGGAGGCTGGGGAATAGCGGGGAGACAGGTGGATTAGTCGTGCAGCAGAGTGTAGGATGGACTGGAGTGGTGCCAGAGTGCTAGAGGGGAGGCCAGACAGTAGGAGGTTGCAGTAGTCGAGGCGGGAGATGATAAGGGCATGCACTAGTGTTTTTGTGGTTTCATGGTTGAGAAATGAGTGGATCCGGGAAATATTTTTGAGTTTGAGGCGGCAGGAGGTGGCGAGGGCTTGGATATGTGGTTTGAAAGAGAGGGCAGAGTCGATGATCACCCCAAGGCACCGAGCATGTGGGACTGGGGAAAGCGAGCAGCCATTGACATTGATGGATAGGTCTGGTGAAGGGGTATAGTGAGGTGGGGGAAAGATGATGAATTCTGTTTTGTCCATGTTCAGTTTGAGAAAGCGAGCAGAAAAGAAGGCTGAGATAGCAGACAGACACTGTGGGATTTTGGTCAGTAGGGAGGTGAGGTCAGGTCCAGATAGGTAGATCTGCGTGTCATCGGCGTAGAGGTGATACTGCAAGCCGTGGGATTCTATGAGCTGTCCCAGGCCGAAGGTGTAGATGGAGAAGAGTAGGGGTCCTAGGACTGAGCCTTGAGGAACACCGACAGACAGGGGGCGAGGTGAGGAGGTGGTGTGTGAGAGGGAGACACTAAATGTTCGGTCTGTTAGGTATGATGAGATCCAGGATAGGGCCAGGTCTGTGATGCCAAGAGATGAGAATCTATAGCAGGAGGGAATGGTCCACAGTGTCGAAGGCAGAAGACAGGTCCAGGAGAAGGAGGACAGAGTAGTGTCGCTTGCTCTTGGCGGTTAGCAGGTCGTTAATGACTTTAGTTAGGGCAGTTTCAGTTGAGTGATGCGGTCGAAAGCCGGATTGTAACCGGTCAAAGAGGGAACAGGAGGAAAGGTGGGAGGACAGTTCAAGATATACATGAAGCAGTGTTTCTTTGTTTTTTTAAAAAAAAAAAAAACCCGGTAAACATGAGATTTCTATAAATCCCATCCACATTTCTGCAACTATATGACACTGAGTTCTTTGCACTGTGAAAATATGCAACTTCAGAAACTCATCAGGGGAACCTAGTGCAAGTAACTTTTGTGTAAGTGGACCTTGATTGAATCCGCTTTTAAATTGGGTCCTGTCAAATCAAAATGCTTCAAAAATAAAAACCGCAAAAAAAAATCAATAAAACCATTTCGGGAAAAGAAAAAAATTCCAAAAAAGGAGCATTTCCTGAAGTTTTTTTCACTTGAAAAACATTTTGGTTTTTTAGTGTCTCCAAAGGGAAAAAAACTGTGAACATTGCCTTATAACTAGTATTCTTTATATTTTCATGCATATTTCTGGAGGATGGGGTTCTTGGGCATCACTATAAACCACACAATTCATCTGTACATGAGATAAACAAGATTTAATTGAAAATTTGTGAACCGCCCACAGTGCATCCCCCATAAAACATTGGATTACCTTCTAAAGATCTCTCCCCCATCACTCCACCCAAATTCATTCATTTTGTGTAAATATGCTGTTGTCAGGAGCGGAGGACGTACCACCTGTCTGTAGGAGATAATGAGTTGTCCTCAAAGGTTTAGAACAGGCACTCCAGATCCTATAGAAAGCCAGTGTCGCCTATAAGATTGCATTGTGTGTTTTGTATAGGGATGACTGCCCTGTTATTCAGATGTTGGTTTTACTTGTCTATTTGCTGTCATCCTACAGGCCAAGTTAGATAAGACTGGACACACCAGACTTTTCTAGCAATGCACATTCCTAAAGTAAGCTTGGTAACCATCAAAGCTCTGTCTAAATGCTGGACTGATGTTTTGACGTCATATCACTGTGCACTGCATTCTTTTTGCATTTCTAGCTTAGTTATTAAGCATATGTTGGCTGAAAACCCTATGGCTAAGTTCTCATGGTGTTTGAGTTTTTGATATTACAGCTCCTCTGCAGCCATTTTTGCACCTTTTGGCTAAATTTGAACTTTTTTTTTTTTTTTTTTTGGTATGCCATGTATATACGTATGCTGCTATGCTTTTAGGCATCTAGCATTGACAAAACCTTAATAATGTCATATTCACATGTTGATTTTTGTTGCATTTTTATTCAAATTTTAAGCTGCGTTTTACAGTACCAGCAAAGTCTACAATTTTAGAAATCTTACACACTGTTTTCTGTTTTTTTTTTTTTTCCCTGAATGATTTGGGAAACTGCTGCGTGTTTTTTTTGCAAACTGTAGCACATCACTTCTTTCAGCATTTTTTCTGTGTATTTGTATAGTTTATTTCACCCATAGGAAATAATTGGTAAGTTCAAAAATTGCAGGTATCAGTTTTTGCTGCAAAAACACAAGATACTTAGTTTTGGGCCACTAAACTTTATCAACGTGCACAAGAGAAAATAAAAACGCAGCAAAAACTCAGCAAAACTTGATTTTTGTAAGCAGCTTCTTTACTGCCGAGTGAGCAGGTTTTGCCTGCGGAAAAAAACACAGCAAAAATGCAATATGTGAACATAGCTTAATAGTCATGTGTGGTTTGCATATATATATATATTTTTTTTACCTGTGGGTTTTTGCATCTAATGCAGTTCTGCGGGCAAAATATGCACATACATCTCACAAGAGAAATTAAAAAAGATTGGTTTGGTACCGTGTTAGCCAGTAGAAAAAAAGCACTCTACAAGAGAAATTGACACGTTTAAGTGATTGTGCAGGGGAATAGTTTTTTTTTGTGCAAAAATGACACATTTTTCTCACAAGAACTGCTTCAGAAAACTGTTTTTGCAGAAGTTGTGTTTACTGAAGCGTTTTGGAAAGGGGTTTCTTATTATTTTTGCAACCTTTTGATTTGGCAGTGCCTTATTTTAAAGTGGATTCTATCAAGATCCACTTCAAACAAGTAACACAATTTTTTTTTTCAATACCTGAAGTGGAAAATAACTCTAAAATTCCCTCTAAATATGAAGAGCAAAAAGGATTACCATTAAAATGAATGGGAAGAGTGTTAAGGCACTGCCACACTTAGCGATCGCACCAGCGATCACGACAACGGCTCGACCGGCGAGATCGCTAGTGCGATTGCTATGTGATCGCTAGTTAGATTCCAAACACAACTCATCAGCGATCTGTATAACGACCTCTGCGGTCGTTGGGAAAACCTAGTCCCCCCTGCGACGCTGGTGAAGTCGTTCATAAAGGGTGTCACACTCAGCGATTCAGGCTCACCAGCGGTACACCAACGACCAAAAAACGGCTCAGAACGTTCATAAGCGATCAGCGACATCTCAGCAGGGGCCACATCGCTGCTACATGTCACACACAGCTAAGTCGCTAACGAGATTGCTACTGCGTCATAAATGGTGACGCAGTAGCGATCTCGCTTAGTGTGGCATACCCTTTACAGTGGTTTTAGACTTTTTTTTTTTTTTTTGTGGATCTAAGCCCCAAAAAACTTAACAAACATACATGCACATCACCTCCATTTGCACATAGCCTTGAAAAGATGATAGGTGCTAAGCAGTGTGCTCCATGAAAAAGACATACAATTCCACAAATAAAATTCACAGACACAAAGGCAGCCATATTTACTAACACCAGGACACAATAGTAATGCGCTGCAGGATGCAGCAGTCCCCATAATAAACACAGGTACAAAATACTGATGAAACAACCACCCGCACATCTACCATTCATGGATAGTGTGGTTGCCAACAGGACTGTGGAGTCGGAGCCCATTTTGGTGGAGTTGAAGTCTGTGTCACGGAAATTGAAGAGTCGGAGGTTTGGCTTACCGACTCCACAGCCCTGGTATGAGGGAGTCTGAGTCTTGGAGTCGGTGTCATGGAAATTGAAGAGTTGGAGTCGGAGGTTTGGCTTACCGACTCCACAGCCCTGGTTGCCTAGTATTGTAATTGCACACGGTAAGGCTTGTATGGGCGCCAGTCATACAAATGTGTGGTGAACAATGTCTGGTGTAGACACCCATACTATTAGATTGGATGGACTGCCAAGCAATATATAAGTACCCCCCATATTCCTCTAAGTCGGCACTGAAGAACTTGGCCTCATCTTGCAAAAGATGAGAAAATGTGCAATGTAAAATGTGAATACTACCTTTTATCATGGGGGGGCTTGCTGCATCCTGTAATGCATTAGTATCGTGACCTTGTGTTAAATACACACTGCCTATTTTGAGATGTTGTTCTGCAGTATTATCCCTAACTAAGCTGTCAGACAGGACTCTGTTCAAATCTTAATTGTTGCTCTGACATGGGCAGAGATTGGGAAAAGAGCTTCTTGGCAGCATTACTATTGTAGCTTTCCTCATGTCGGATGGCTCTATTAAATTAATCTTCAGATAAACAACCTCCTTAAATTTAGCCTTTGTGTTTTAGGTAGACCATAATTGCATAGGCTTCTGCCATGTTTATATTGGTTGCCATAGTTACTGATGATTCTAGACTGCTTCGTCCACTTTATGCACTTTTTGTCTATTTTTTTTCCATTCTATAAGAAATGTCATTTGGCTGAGTGAAATGAGGTTATCACAACATAAAATATTAGTGCATTGTATGTGAAGTTTGCTTTTAGGGAATGTGTACACGTTGCGGATTCTGCTGCGGATCCTCAGCAGATTTTGCCCTACGCGGATCCGCAGCAGAACTGCAAGTGATGTACAGTACCATTCTAATCAATGGAAATAAAAAACGCAGTGCACATGCTGCGGATTTTTCCGCGCAGATTTAAAACTGCATCATGTCCCTTTTGTGCAGATTCACAGCGTTTTGAGACCTGCTCCATTATAGGAATCTAAAGGGGAAATCCGCAGAAAAACGGCAGTAAATCTTCACTAAATCCACAGGTTAAACGCAGGTCATTTTACCTGCGGATTTAGCAAAATCTGCGCGTAAAATTCCACAGCAGAATCCGCAATGTGTGCACATAGCCTTAGGATGGTCCCCTACATGCAGTTATCATACAACAATCTAGCTTTGCCACCATGTCATACAGATGCTGTTGTGATTTTTTTTTTCTGCTTCTGTAAGTTTTCAATTAAAGCTGAATTCTCCACATTTTTTGCTGCACTGCATGAAAGGCATTTATGATTATAAAATATTCCAGGATATTGACCATTAAAAATGTCGTTTTCTGTAAGCAAATACCAGATGTGAGGTATCGCATTGCATGCTGCTTCATCTGTTATTGTAATCACTGTACGCAGATTTTCTATTGTCTTCTGGGTCTCTCAGCAACCTCTAGTTGTATCATAGACACCTGATCCATGCAGGCCGAAACTGTATAGGGTGCAGTAATTGTGAGCTAGGAGGAAAAATAAAATCATAGACTTGTTTATCAGAGCCATGAAAAAGACGGGAGGGAAACGCAAAGAACTTAATACTAAATATAAAGGTGAAAAGGATTAAATGTAACCGGAGATGAGCACAGTCTGCCCACTGGAAACATCAGAATGCGGCCATTAGCTTGAATCGTGTCTTTTGAAGTTACTCTGCAAGAAGATTTTCCCTGAAAGAGGACGTTTGAGTATGTTAAACCTGCCCCATAATGGAACAGCGGCTGCCGAGCTTAATAAAACACCATTTTTATTGTTTAATTTTCTCCATTGTGGAGAGATTAGCTTGTAATTTAAGTTATAATTTGTCAAGTCTCAGGGATCTTTACCAGACACCTTTCACTGTGGGGCGTGTAGTTCTTCTCCTGCATGAGGTTGACCAATCATAAGCTGGCAGCAACAGACAGGAAAAAAAAAATGAACACATGCCCCTTAAAGCAGGATTCTCCAGATTTGACATATGACAGAGAGAGCCTGTAATCACACATGGCTCTGCAAGGAGATGAAAGTGCTGGGAGTAGAGCTGAGGTGTGTTTTTTTTGTTTAACCCTGAAAGTTGCTGCCTGCTTATGGATTGGTCAACCTCATGTAGGGGAAGAAATCCACGCTCTAAAGACAAATCTCTGATAATACCCTGCTTGCATAAATTAAAACCTAAACTAAACCTACGTAGAGAAGAATTTTATAAAATAAAAACTAATTACTCACATCTGTAGCTACTATATCATGATTTTGCCAGTTTAACATGCTCAAACTGGTGAGAGGTCCTTTGTGAAAACTTCACAATATGGTAGAAACCATATAATGTAGGTAAATACATTTGATGTAGGTTGTAAATTTGTCATGGAATTTATTTTACATATATTAATGCAATAAGTGTTTTTTGTCTGCAGTCTTCATTGCTTCAGTCATTAATTTGTAGCCTGATTCAAGCTGCAGATGTTTCTATGGGGAGTTTCTCTCAGTAATACAGGCTGGATATGAGATCTGTGTCTATTCAGGGTGCTGCTGTCTTTATTAACTTACCACCATGACTTTTATCCTGGACTTATTTACTCTTTATATGCTTTCAATATAGTCTGTTTTCTCTGCCATCTTTGAAACTGTATGCACTTCCTTCCCTCCTTATGCTTTTTTTTTATTATTTATATAGCGCTAACATATTCCTCAGCGCTTTACAGTTTGCACACATTATCGTCGCTGTCCCCGATGGGGTTCACAATCTAGATTCCCTATCTGTATGTTTTTGGAATGTGGGAGGAAACCGGAGAACCCGGAGGAAACCCACGCAAACACGGGGAGAACATACAAACTCCTTGCAGATGTTGTCCTTGGGGGGATTCGAACCTAGGACTCCAGCGCTGCAAGGCTGTAGTGCTATCCACTGAGCCACTGTGCTGTGGAGAGTTGTGCACAACCACCTCTACATCACTGCTGGAACGAGGAGCGGAGAGAGCCACCAGGAGCTCTCAGATGTGTAATATTTTTTCCGATCACACTGCTAGATAAGGGACTTGGACTCTTTGCAGCAGCAAAATAACAGAAAATGTTGAAGTGGGCAATTTAGAAAATTGCTTAACTTCGCATTTAAAAAAGCAAATGAACAAATAGTCTTTCCAAATGTATACATGACCTTTAAAGTCTATTACCGTATATTGCATTGGAGCCCCTCATCTTATTTCACATTGCAAAGACAGCCCCCCTTGACACAATCTACAGCCTCATTTGGGGAACATTTACATGTATGTAGGTGCAGTAATCTATTATGTGGTCTTTTGGAGTATATAGAGTTTAATACATTCTCAGTCTAGACGGTTTGCCGAAGAACCTGAAGGTCAACAATTTGTTTAAGGTTAAATAAGTCTTGTTACTTTGTTCTTCTGTTTTTCTTATGCACTATTAAGATCATATTGTTGTCCTACATTATAAGTATGTATGCTTAGAAAGAACTATGATGGTAAATAAAGCTCCATTGCCAGATAAAGGCCAATAGTATTCCTTTTGGCCTCCGCCAGGATAGAATTACTGCAAAAAGAAATTTATAGTAGGCTGTCAAGTCATCCCAAAAAAGTCTAGAAAATAATATATGATAAAAGCAAGCGTGCTTTAGCATGAAAGCCTGTGCCTATTCGACTGATATAACATGAGCTTCTCTGTAGCTTTTCTTGACCTTTTTCGTTAAGTGGACGCCATTATAGTTTAGCCTGGGTGGATGCAGTAATCGGATGCCTATCTGTGGTATTGTTCGCCCCAAAATTATAATGGTATCCAACTTTACCTGATTCATTGTCAGCTATTTCTGACTTATCTCATTGAGTGGACCCCATATTAGTCTATAGATAACTGATGCCTCTGTTGGGCAGTAGTGATGAGCGAACATGCTCAGATAAGGTGTTACCAGAGTATGCTTGGGTGCTAACAGAGTGTCTTTGGCGTGCTCAAATAGCATGATTGATTTCCTGCTTATGCATGTCTCGCAGCTGTTCGACAACCTCTCACATACAGTGATTACCTAACAAAGATTACCTAACAAACAGGTAATCCCAGCATGTGATGCGGCTGTTGAACAGTCGCGAGACATGCAGCCGCGTAGACTTAAACATATTTTTCGAGCACGCCGAAGACACTCTATTAGCACATGAGCATGCTAAGAGAACACCTTATCCCAAGCACGTTGGCTCTTCACTATTGGGCATCTCTAAAACCTCTGTGTAATGCAAGCATTGGAGGCTTTTATTTCCATATTTGTTAAACTGAAACCAAAGATTAAATTTGAACCCATGTATTAGCTGGCATTTTACATGTTCTTTTCATAGAGAAGAGCAACTTGGATGCCATTCATGTCTGGTGGTATCAAACAATCTGATGGAAAAATAAACCTAAGCTATTACATTTTTATTTTTTTCTTTATATATATATATTAGACTTCTTGTGAATACTGATGTATCTCTTAAACATGTTTGGAAATCTTCAAATGTGGGCAATAAAAAAATCACTCCTTTTACTGTAACCCAGGGGGGTGGAGGTGTGTGTGTTATGCCCCAATAAAATGTCCTATCTGGTCTATTTCTTTGGCATTTGAACAGCTCGTTTGTGGTATATGTTATCCCTGAAAAAGTGGTTGTTCTGCTGCCCTATATTGCAGGCTGTAGGCGCTTATGGGTTTGGGGTTGAATATTTGTTCCACTCAATTCATTCTTCTCTATTGACCATAATGGGGTGCCACTAGCATGTTCATGTATTATGTGTTTCCCATTCATCTGTATGTTGGCTCTTTTCATGTTATGTGCAATATATAAGGTAGATTCAGTCTAGTCCTTCGTCGTTAGCTAATCCCAAGTCTATGCAAATTTCTTGCCTGTAATCATATAATAGATGCAATTAGTAATTAGAAGTGATGGATATAGACCATGTGCACAGTGCTCATGTGTCTGTGCTTGGTAATATACTTCATATCATCATATTTTGCTTCCAGACTGGTGCTCCCTTTTGCATGTAGTGTAGGATGGATGAGGCTTTTTATTAGGGAGGTCACTTTGACTACAGAATTGTATAGAGATATATTGTGTTTATGAGAGTGATGTTCCAGTTGTAACTTCATTTTAGAGCTGTAGAATTGACAAGAGATATGAAGGGGAAGCTGCAGGGAATGTAATAGGATTTTGGTTTGTATTTCTCACTTGTCACATAGCCTCAGTAGCCCTGTGAAATCCTTTTTTACTAATTTGCAAACTACAAGTCAAACCACCACTGCTCCAGAGTGTAGCCTTTTACTCGTCACTTTACGCTCTGCTCTGCCTGCCCTCAGAGTCATGTATTACACCGAGTAATCGTCCTCTGCAGCAGCTCATCACGCTGTGAATCTCGTCCAGTTTAATATCGGGCTAGTTCTGGACGTTATAACCTCTGCAAGAGTCTTCAGCCTCCGAGGATCTGTACTCAAACACATCATGTTGTATGTGAATTAACTTATTTATGCTGGTGATAAGACTTCTGTATATGAAATCACACCAGGGACCAGCTAGCTATAACTTTTAGTTATTTATTTGTTACAAGTATTATAGTTAAACCTCCTCATCCCAACTGCTAGGCTCTCCCTACTAACAATATTACAGTACAAGTCTATGATTCTCTCTACACTTTACAAACTACAACCCACATGCATATAAATAACCCTCAAAAAGACCTAATTAATGGACATGATCATGAAACAATTCTATTATACGCATACATAGAAAAGTGTTACTCCGATAATGTACAAAAAAAGCCACACGTCATTTCTTGTGTTTTCTTTGTTACCCCAGCACAAATTATAAATGCTTTATATGTGATCTCAATATTCAGAGCAATATACGTATGCAAATATTAAGATTTTCTGGCAGCCGTTTACATAGGTTAACTATTGTTCATACTACTTGGTAAGTAAAGAAGGTCTGAAACTTCGTAGGTTAAACAGTTTTTTTCCTCACATTTGAAACTGTAAAATTGCAAAGTGCTTGTGAATACCGGCAAACTTGCATTGTACCTATTACAAATACTCATGTTCTGTCAAGAACAGAAGGATTTTAATATTATAGTTACTGTTTGACAGACTGCAGCGGTGTAACTAGACAGCAGAGTAGGCTGGCCTTCTAGCAAGGAGAACAGCGCTTACAAGCTCTTACCTTTAGAGCTAGTAATCACTACTCTGAAGCTATCCGGATAACTGGATCCATCAAGCTGCAGTTTTCTGTGCTTCTGCGATGCGCCAGAGGTAAAGCTGCTACTGATTGGCATTGTTAGGCCGGCGTCACACTACGGAGTTGATGCGAGTTAGTCGCACGACTTTCTCGCATCAACACCGGCACGGCGCCCGCTCTCGGACCAGAGTGCGCGGGGCATAGAAATTCAAACCCCCAACCCCCTTTTTTTAAAAAATTCATAACTCCACAAAC
>JARQOD010000010.1:61756482-61859345 GCA_033576555.1 Oophaga sylvatica | reverse complement strand
CCTGCTGCCATTATAAGGAAAGAATGTAATAAACCTCAGATCGTACACACAAACAGATCCAGACTTGTCTGTCTGTGGCTATGCTGCAGTATTGTGCTCAAAGTTTCACTTTCATTTTCTTGTCTGCTTGCCCTTCCTCCTCCTCACACTTAGATTCACATTCTTCTTGTGTTGTGCAGATCTATTCCACTCCAAACAATCAGAAACATATTGTCTAACTTCTTGGACTTGGCACTGAAGGGGTTGGTTCTGTATTCATATAGGTTTGTAGAACAATAGGATTAAGGTCTTTTTCTCAACTCTGTTCATGTTGTAACATTTTTGCCGTGAAGAAGAGGCTGGGACCTCTGCGGAGTCAAATTCAGTTTTGAGAACTGCGTAAGTAAAGCGAGCATCTGTGATAATATAGGAGAGAAACTGCCCACTAATCCTACAGAAACCTCTGGAAGAGCATGGCATTGTGAATGTTACACATATACAGCCTTTATTCTACCGAGTTAAACAACTCAGCTTTATTTTCCTCAAAAAGCAGTTTATTGAAAAAAATCCGATTTAAATTAAAAAAATCTGATTTAAATCAAAAAAATCCGATTTTTTGATTTTTTTTAAAAAAAATCATTGATTTTTATCCACCCTGCATCTGGGACCACCAGCAGTCAAACGTTTGTCAATATACCAGTAATGTCCCTTTTAATGCTGTATTATTATACAGAGAGTATTCTGCACTTCTTTTCATTAATTCAATCACCGGATTTGTCTCAACTTCTTAAATGGATATATTTGCAAATTGTGTGTAAAAAACATTTTAACTTGTATTTAAAAATCTTCTGTGTTCTCAAGAGCTGAAAGATTTATCACTTTATAGTGTAGAACTTGTTGTCTAAGTTACGGTCACCTGTACAGAACATTTGAGGTGGACGTTTTCCTAAGCAATGTGAGCGATTGATAGCTCTTTGCTTTTGAGCTTGCCAGCGCATCTCTAAGACCGTTCCCTACGCTACTCCAATACTTCAGTGGCAAAGCTTGCCTCTTCTATCAGCATGGAAGAAGGCACAATTCACACCCACAGGTGCATCTATGCCATTGGCCTGACCTGTCAGTCTTCAGGATCAAATCGCCCCCTGGCCAGCAGGAAGCCATGAGGCAGAGGAGTGGGTGAATCACAAAGTTAAAACTAATACAACCCATATAAAGCCCACTATAGACAGTGTCTCGGCAGCCCAAAAGGTTGATAACCAGAAACACCTGTCTGCAGCCAGAAGCAATAATCTGCATTTGGCTGTGCAGGACTAGTAGCTGAGCATTTAGTGTATTTTATGCCTTTTTGTTCCCTACAATGAGGCTGTTGCATGACCTGCTATGACAGTGGCTCGCTTATGAATGAGTTCTGTGTGCAGCATGATTTTTCAGGCAGCTCGGTAATTTTTCTCTCTCTGCTGTCTGGATTATAAAATGTTATTGTAGCATTTAAAACGTTATATATCATTGCCGTGTGCATTAGTAAGACTGAGACCTGGAAAGGTGATCAAAGTCTGCAAATACAACCTGTTGCAGACTGCGCTGCTACCAGCTACCGCTAGTATGTAATACACTGATATGTTGTGACAAATGGTTGGTTGTAAAATAAACTGCTTTATTCTGTGATATGGGAGAGGGGTTGTGCTGGTGTCTGACTAGCATTGTGTATGTAGATGAAGGCATTAGAGAGCCATAGTGCATGGCCTTCCTTTTACAAAAACTGCGTTTTGTTCTGTGTTTTCCAATAGTTACATCCACTGGTATTCCTGGAAAAAAAAACCTTCAGCAAAAATTCCTTCTGTATTCTGCTGTTTCCATCAGTCCCATAGGTGACCATTGCTAATGATAGCCCTTAGCTTTCCTAATGTTTTACTATTTTTGTGAATTACTTTGTTAAATGCAGATTTATAAATTACATTTTGTCCCTTTTGGGGAAAAAAGGGTGACAACCCTCATGCAATGGGTTGTATTAATTACAATATTGTACTGAAAGTTTTCATAAAGGACTTTTCATTACAACATGCTTTCATATTTTAAAGGAAACTGCTTTTTAAGTTAAAGGGGTTGTCCCATTCAATAAATCGTAGAATAATATCTTCCACATTTGGATGTGTTAAAAAAAAAAAAAAAAAAAAAAAGTTCCTGTGCTAAAATAATCTTACAAATGTGCCCCTGCTGTGTAATGTCTGTGTCTGATCGTGCAGAAACATAGTCTAGTCTTACCACATCTCCTGGACAGGGAAGGGTGCAAAAGACAGGATGCAGACAGGACTGCACGGGATTGCAAATAATTATTTCTTTCAGGTTAAACATTTTTTAAAAGACGGGCAGGAAAATGTTTTAGATCACCAAAAGAATCAGCTGTGGTCCCATGCATGCTGTGCTGTGTATTTTTTTTATTTATTTATTTATTTTTTTAAATGCATCCAATTGTGAAAATTATTTTATTATTATTCCAAGATGGAATGATTAAAAATCAACTTTAAAATGTACCTACCGTATGTTCATAAGGAAAAAGCTAACCTTGAGATATACGGTGTGCCTTTTGTAGTGTAAATAGTTTCTAGTTTTATGTACTCTTCATGGTTCTCATTTTTCAAGTCTCATCTATTTGGCGGCATAATTTTTTTTTTTTTTTTTAGTATCTGCGGAACTCAAATAGTTAATAAGAGTCTGGATTGAAGAGGATCTGAGAAAGTTTTATTCTGTTTTTATTTTTAATGTGCATAAAAGAGAAATGTTATTAAATAGCCAATTTTCTCATATGCGCTGGGGAAAAACATTTGTGTCCTTGGTTCTTATTGTTCAGGTATTTTTTTTTTTTTTTTTTTAAAGAAATGTCCATACAGCGCTTTTTTAATTTTTTTTTATAGTTTATACAGAAAGACCGATATAAACCCGAGACTCAGACAAAATGTGAAATACGGCGCTAAAAGATGTCACTTATTATCCAGTGTGTGTCCTTGCTTTCAAATGAAAGCGATGAAGGAAAAACACAACTAAAACGTTGCTTACTACAGTGAACTGGGGACAGACCTGTAAATTCCCTCAAACAAACTTATATTGTAGTCAAGGTTACTAAAATGTTGTGTGTAACCGCAATGTACAGTAAAGATGTAAGTTTTTGATAAAAGTTGCTTAATTTTACATGTAGCTGAAAAAAATCCCTGCAACCTTGTTTTCAATTGGACCACCACAGCTTTTATTACTGATCATAGATGACTTTTGCAGAAAATCTATGGTATTTAAATTGTGCTGGATAATATTTTTTAAGTATTATAGGTTTTTGTCATAGCCATTTAAAACAATTTCTACATAAAAAGCTGATTCAATTTATTTTTTTCAAACCAATAATTACGATACTTTCTGTATTGATCCTGAGTTACATCCTGTATTATACTCCAGAGCTGCACTCACTATTCTGCTGGTGCAGTCACTGTGTACATACATTACTGATCCTGAGTTACATCCTGTATTATACTCCAGAGCTGCACTCACTATTCTGCTAGTGCAGTCACTGTGTACATACATTACATTACTGATCCTGAGTTACATCCTGTATTATACCCCAGAGCTGCACTCACTGTTCTGCTGGTGCAGTGACTGTGTACATACATTACGTTACTGATCCTGAGTTACATCCTGTATTATACCCCAGAGCTGCACTCACTATTCTGCTGGTGCAGTCACTGTGTACATACATTACTGATCCTGAGTTACATCCTGTATTAGGCCGGGATCACACATGCGACGAAAACGTCCGTCGCTCGCATGTGAAATCCCAGCTCTGGCGCCGGCACTCGGGAGTGGAGCGAGCGGCTGCATAGAAATACATGCAGCCGCGCACTCCACTCCCGAGTGCCGGCGCCAGGGCTGGGATTTCACATGCGAGCGACGGACGTTTTCGTCGCATGTGTGATCCCGGCCTTATACTCCAGAGCTGCACTCACTATTCTGCTGGTGCAGTCACTGTGTACATACATTACATTACTGATCCTGAGTTACATCCTGTATTATACTCCAGAGCTGCACTCACTATTTTGCTGGTGCAGTCAACATACATTACATTACTGATCCTGAGTTACATTCTGTATTATACCCCAGAGCTGCACTCACTATTTTGCTGGTGCAGTCACTGTGTACATACATTACATTACTTTTCCTGATCACTTCTAAATTTTAACAAAAAAATAGACTATAGTCACACAGCGATCATAGGTTTGATTTGCAGGTTGCTTTCCTTCAACATTAACAGGAAGAATAATGCATTATTCAGCACAATTCTTCCCGTCAAAAAAAGTAGACACCATTTTAGAAATCTGATTAATACTATTATAGGTTAATGTGGTCCCCCATGGCACCACTGTAGAGTATTTTATGGCAGATTCAGTATTGTCTCTGCTTTTATTTGGGAGAGGGTAGTAAACTGGCACACACCACACCCTCCACCCTTTGTCCCACTCCTTTAAAAAAATAAAACCCTCAGCTATCAGTATTTTATAATGACCCCATTTACAAGCCTCAAAATAAATATAGACCCCACAACAAACCTATTTTTTTAAAATGTACACCCCACACGAGATCTACCTGTAAACAAATTCCACCCACTAGCACCACTCTCAGCAAACAGACCCTCACCAGTTGATTTGTAACTCTTAGACCAGGGATCAGCAACTTTATACACTGCAATGGTTGTAAGACTACAACTCCCTGCATTTTCTGGCGGCTGCGTAGATATTTTGGGATTTGGTAGCTGTCGGAGCAGCTGGAGTGTAGGGCATTGCTGAGCCCTGCCATGGACTCCTAAAGCCATTGAGGGTTTGTTTTTTCCATGTCTAGTTAAAATTTAGTTTAGCCAAGTCTTTATTGATTGTCTTTACAAATCACAAAACTGTCTGACATTATCAGAGGTCCTGAGTGACAAATCTGCATATTTGTGCTGGGATTGATCTCCTCTGCAAACATCACAATTAGGCCTCATACTCACTGGTGCCGATAACGGATGAAAATCAGACGATAAAAAATCGGATGCAAATCTGACCAATGTTAGTCAATGGGTGAGTTCTCATTAGCGATTTTTTTCTCATCAGTAGTGTTGAGCGATACTGCTCGATATCTAAAAATATCGAATGGTATCGCCGATATCACTAAATATCGCCGATATTCGATTCCGATACCGGAAGTCCCATGTAAGTCTATGGGAACAAAATATCGCAACTAAAAAAAACCTTTATTTCCTTGTAAACACTAAATATACACACATAGAATACATATATATATATATATATATATATATATATATATATATATATATATATATACATGTCATTGTGACATATATATATATACATATATGTATAGTTTATACACTTCTACATAGTAAAATATCCTCTGATTCAATTGCTGGGTAAAGCCGGCTTCTGTGAAAAGCCAGAAGCACCCGACATGAAATGACACTTGGTGTACATAGGGTTAACCATGTCTTTTCATGTCGTTTGCAATCTGATTTGCACAAACAATTACATCAGTCTATGTGTGCAAAATTTCACACCTGTAGGGGTTAATTAAAGGTGTAAATTCGTTGTAAAAAAACTGACTTTTTTGCTACGAATTTACACCTTTAATTAACCCCTACAGGTGTGAAATTTTGCACACTTAAGGTACTGCCACACTACACAATCCTGCTAGCGATCTCGTTAGCGTCGCATACTAATGAGATCGCTAGCGGGATTGTTTCTATATCGCTAGTAGCTACCTATTTTAGCGATGTCGTTAGGACGCTATCGCGGTTAGCGATCTCCTTAACGACTTTAGCGGTACAAAAGTACCGCTAAATCGCTAAAAAAGGTGCCACACTCAGCGATTAGATACTTACCAGCGGGGCGCCAGCGACGAAAATAGGGTCCGGAACGATCGCTGTGATGAACGAGATCACAGCAGGGGCCTCGTCGCTGGTAGATGCCGCACACAACAACATCGCTAACGGGATCGCTAAATAGTGACGTTTTTTAGCGATCCCGTTAGCGATGTTGTTTAGTGTGGCATACCCTTTACACTCATGTAATTGTTTGTGCAAATCAGATATCAAACTACATGAAAAGACATGGTTAACTCTATGTAAACCAAGTGTCATTTCATGTCGGGTTCTGCATTTTCACAAAAGCCGGCAATTGAATTAGCGGCTATTATACTATGTAGAAGTGTATGAACTATAAATATAAATATATATATATGTGTCACAAATTTAATGACGTGTGTATATATATATATATATATATATATATGAGGTGTAAAATTGCTGAAAAAAAATGCGTGGGCTCCCGCCCTATTTTCGCAACCAGACAGACAAAGCCAGTGAGTGGGGGCAGATAATAATAGCCCAGAGAGGGACCATTATTTTTGCCCCCCCCGGCTACTAACATCTGCCCCCAGACACCCCAAAGTCATGTAAAAATCACATTGTAACAAAAAAATTTTCACAAAAAGCAAATAATTATATATATAATATATATATATATCTAATATATATATATATATATATATAGGTCATACACTTCTACATAGTATAATAGCCGCTAATTCATCCCTGGCATTACTGTAAAATCACACTGACAGCTTTAATAAAGAATAGAAACAATACATATACACACATAGAATACACACACACATTATATATATATATATATATGTATGTAATTGTGACATATATATATATATATATATATATATATATATATATATACATATATTTATAGTTCCTAGACTTCTTCATACTGTAATAGCCGCTAATTCAATTGCCGGCTTTTGTGAAATCACAGAAGCCGACATGAAATGATACATTGTTTCCACACAGTTAACCATGTCATTTCCTGTATTTTGATATATGGTTTGAACTTACAATTACATGAGTGTATTTGTGCAAACTTTCAGACATGTAGGGGTTAATTAAAGGTGTAAATTCGTTGAAAAAAAATGCGTGGGCTCCCGCTGTATTTTCTCCACCAGACAGACAAAGCCAGCGAGTGGGGGCAGATAATAGCCTAGGGAGGGTACATTTTTTGTGTGCCCCCCCTGGCTACTAACATCTGCCCCCAGACACCCCAGAAAGGGCAAATCTATAATTAGATTCGCCCTTTCTGGCACTTTGCCCGTCTATTCCCATTGCCCTGTAGCGGTGGCGAATGGGTTAATAAGGGGTTAAAATGACCTTGCAATTGAAAGGTCACTTTAAGCCAGGTTAATAATTGAGAGCTGTCAATTAGACAACTATCAATTATTAATCCTATTGTATGAAAGAAAAATCAAACACACACACTTTAATAAAAAAGTTTAATGAAATAATCACACAGTTTTTGACCATATTTTATTTTCCTGCTAAAACCATTTCCTGTAATAAAAATAAAATAATAAAGCAAAATTATTCTTACCAATCCGATGTACAGTCAGGTCCCACGGTGTAATCCTTCAGAAAGGGTTAATGTTTACTGCAGGGACCGCAGCTAATGCTGCAGCCTCACAGTAAACCCTGTTGTGAATGGGTTTGAGATGAGTTCTGAGCAGAGGCTCCCTCTGGTGGTTACAAGCGGTGCTAGTGAAGATTGTGAGGACTGGGAATCAGGTGTTACTGACTGGTCTTGTATAAGGGAGTCATTTTCCCATCAGGGTTGCCGGTGAACAATTGTTCTGGTCTGAATCCTTCTTTCCAGTTTCCCTTGTAGCCTGCTGTGTCGTGTCTGCATCTCCTGCTATCAGATAAGACATTTTCTTCTTTTGTGTTTGTGCTATATTTTTGCATTTTGTCCTGCACTTCTGTGGGGGCCTTCAGGGTCCCCTCCGGGGGCTTTTGCCTTCTCAGTTTGTTTCAGCCACTGAGTTTTGTACTTTTGCTTTTTCCAGTTTTTTCAGTGGCTGCTGTTTTGATTTTGTTACACCAGAGAACTAATTTAGGTGGTAGAGGTCGTGTGATCTCAGGTGATTTTGAAATTAGTAGAGTTGGTGCTTTTCAGGGTTTTCTGGGATTGCAGTAAGTGCCCTTCCTATCCTTTTCTATTTAGATAGTTTGGGCCCCAGCGTTTGCTCATTCTATTTTCTTTCTGTGTCAGTATTTCCTCTTGTCTAACCGCCATTACATGTTTGGGGGATTTCTATTATCTTTGGGGTTCTGCTCCGGGGCAGATAGCTTTCCTATTTCTATCTTTAGGTGTAGTTAGTTTCTCAGGCTGTGACGAGGCGTCTAGGACCAACGTAGGAACGCTCCACGGCTGCCTCTAATTGCGGTGGTTAGTCAGGGTACTGCAATCTCATGGATTCCAACTGCTCTGGTGTATTGCTTTTTTTTTTACCTGCACTCCTCAGCTACCGAAACATAACAAAACCCCCAAATGAGTGAGTTCCTCTCCTGGCTGACAGGAGAGGAAGTGGAAAGCTTAATTGATTGCTTTCCACTTTCACTTCAGGTCAGCCAGGGACACAATCAGTGACGTCAGAGGGAACTGGTTAACAAAAATAGGGGATCCCCTCGAAAAAAATTGGCGTGGGGTCCCCCCTATTTTTGTTAACCTGCCAGATGAAGCAGACCGCTGAGGCCTGGATTTTCAGGCTGTTAAGGAGCCAAGATCCATGGACCTTGCCAGCCTGATAATACCAGGCCACAGCAGTCTGCTTAGCTTGGCTGGTTAACAAAAATAGGGGATCCCCTCGAAAAAAAACGGCGTAGGGGTCCCCCTATTTTTGTTAACCAGTCAAGTAAAATGCAGACTGCTGCGGCCTGGTATTAAAAGACTGTCAAGGCCCATGGATTTTGGCCCTCAACAGCCTGATAATACCAGGCTAGAGCAGCCCCACATTTGGCGCATCAAAAGATGTGCCAATTGTGGCACTTTACCCGGCTCTTCCCACTTGCCCTGTAGCGGTGGCAAGCGGGGTAATAAGGGGTTAATGTCACCGTTGATTGCACGGTGACAATAAGCCCGGTTAATAATGGAGAGGCGTCAATAAGACACCGATCCATTATTAATCCCAAAGTTATTAAATGCATAAAAAAAAGACAAAGCAAGAAAAAAAGTATTTTAATGAAATAAGAGACAACACAGTTTTCATTTTTTATTGTACTCTCATTCCTGCGACGCCATCGATCTCCTGTAAAAAAAGAAAAAAAACAAACCAACAGTATACCACCTGTCCGACGCAGTCCATAGTAACGACTGTCCCACGACGATCCAGCTCTGCTACATCGCAATGACAGGCAGAGCCTGTCATCGCGACGCAGCACAGCTGATTACCTGCTTCCCCGGCGGTGACGTCATCGGACTGACTGCTTTACGGCCGGGATTACCCAGCAGTCACTGCAGTTATCGCGAGAAACTGCATGTGACCGCCGGGGAAAGATGATGGCGGCCATGAAGCAGTCCAGGCCGTGACCGCCGGAGATCTTCTGCCAGGTAAGTGCCGCTGACTCCTGACAGACCCGACCGACGGACACTGACAGTGACAGACCCGACCGACGGACACAGACAGTGACAGTGACAATCCCGATTCCGGTATCCGATATGACGAAAATATCGGTATTCGGAATCGAAAGCCCGATACAGCTAATATCGGCTGATACCCGATATTTGCAGTATCGTATCGCTCAACACTACTCATCAGATATTGGTGTGAGAAAAAAATCGCAGCGTTGCTGCGATTTGATGCGATTTTGGGATGAAATTCGCCAATGCAAGTCAATAGGTGCGATTAAAAAACGAACAGCACTCGCACCATGCACGTGCTGTCCGATTTATATGCACCAGTCTCCTTTGAAAAGCCGGTAATTCATCCCCGGCTACTGTAAATTCACACTGACAGCTCACAAAACAGTAGATACATACACATAGAATATATATATATATGTATATATATGTATATATATGTATATATATATGTATGTCATTGTAACACATACATATATATATATTTATAGTTCTTACACTTCTACATACTGTAATAGCTGCTAATTCAATTGCCGGCTTTTGTGAAATCACAGAAGCCGACATGAAATTATACATTGTTTCCACACAGTTAACCATGTCATTTCCTGTATTTTGATATATGGTTTGAACTTACAATTACATGAGTGTATTTGTACAAAATTTCAGACATGTAGGGGTTAATTAAAGGTGTAAATTCGTTGAAAAAAAATGCGTGGGCTCCCGCTGTATTTTCTCCACCAGACAGACAAAGCAAGCGAGTGGGGGCAGATAATAATAGCCTAGGGAGGGTACATTTTTTTTGTGCCCCCCCTGGCTACTAACATCTGCCCCCAGACACCCCAGAAAGGGCAAATCTATAATTAGATTTGCCCTTTCTGGCACTTTGCCCGTCTATTCCCATTGCCCTGTAGCGGTGGCAAATGGGTTAATAAGGCGTTAATGTCACCTTAGTATTGAAAGGTGACCTTAAGGCAGGTTAATAATTGAGAGCTGTCAATTAGACAACTATCAATTATTAATCCTATTGAAGTAAATAAAAAAAACACAAACACACTTTAAGAATAAATAATTTTAATGAAATCAAAACACATATTTTTGACCATCTTTTATTTCACTCTTAATCCGTTCGAAGCCCTTGTTCTTCTAAAATAAATATAAAATAATAAAAAACATTATTCTTACCTATCTGGCGATCTGTCACGTCCCACGATGTAATCCTTCACAAAGGGTTAACTAGCAATCAGATAAGCAGCGCAAGTAATCCTGCGTGCTCATCTGATAGCTCCTGAATGAATGAGCTTATCTCTTGCCGACAGGAGAGGATGTGATTAATGAATGAAGCTTAATTGATTGTATCCCACTTTGACGTTAGGTCAGGTCACTGAAGTGAAAGTGGCAATAAATCAATTAAGCTCCATTCATGAATCTCTTCCTCTCCTTTCGCTGGGAGAGTAACTGATTCATTCATGGGGTTACAACTTGGAGACAGCATTAGCTTTCTGCAAGCTGTAACCTGTTAACCCTTTCTGATGGATTACACCGTGGGACCTGACTGTACATCGGATTGGTAAGAATAATTTTGCTTTTTTATTTTATTTTTATTACAGGAAATGGTTTTAGCAGGAAAATAAAATATGGTCAAAAACTGTGTGATTATTTCATTAAACTTATTTTTTATTAAACTGTGTGTTTGATTTTTGTATCGTACAATAGGATTAATAATTGATAGTTGTCTAATTGACAGCTCTCAATTATTAACCTGCCTTAAGGTCACCTTTCAATACTAAGGTGACATTAATGCCTTATTAACCCATTCGCCACCGCTACAGGGCAATGGGAATAGACGGGCAAAGTGCCAGAAAGGGCGAATCTAATTATAGATTTGCCCTTTCTGGGGTGTCTGGGGGGAGATGTTAGTAGCCAGGGGGGCACACAAAAAAATGTACCCTCCCTAGGCTATTATTATCTGCCCCCACTCGCTGGCTTTGTCTGTCTGGTGGAGAAAATACAGCGGGAGCCCACGCATTTTTTTTCAACGAATTTACACCTTTAATTAACCCCTACATGTCTGAAAGTTTGCACAAATACACTCATGTAATTGTAAGTTCAAACCATATATCAAAATACAGGAAATGACATGGTTAACTGTGTGGAAACAATGTATCATTTCATGTCGGCTTCTGTGATTTCACAAAAGCCGGCAATTGAATTAGCGGCTATTACAGTATGAAGAAGTCTAGGAACTATAAATATATGTATATATATATATATATTATATATGTCACAATTACATACATATATATATATATATATATATATATATAATGTGTGTGTGTATTCTATGTGTGTATATGTATTGTTTCTATTCTTTATTAAAGCTGTCAGTGTGATTTTACAGTAATGCCAGGGATGAATTAGCGGCTATTATACTATGTAGAAGTGTATGACCTATATATATATTATATATATTAGATGTATATATATATATATATATATATATATTATATATATAATTATTTGCTTTTTGTGAAAATTTTTTTGTTACAATGTGATTTTTACATGACTTTTTACCAGGGTGGATTTGATTTAAATCAAACTGATTTAAATCACGATTTAAATCACGATTTAAATCACTAGTCAGTAAGGCTTGATTTAAATCAGTGATTTAAATCAAAGTTTCTACCTAAACTAGTTCTTGCTACTTTAACATGCAAGTAGATGAAGATTTTTAGAATCACTTTTTATATTACTTTTTTCTCCCCAGTTTAATGGGTTAATCATTCATATTTGGACACCACTGTTCTGTTGTACTTAGGAAGGAGAAAAATAATCCTGACCTTAATAACAATTTAAATAGATTTATTCAACTGAAACAATAACAACATTACAGCATAAGTTATTTGCTTAAACAAACATCCATGTTTGTTAACTAATTTGGCTAAACAAAATATATATATATATTTTAAGAAACTTAGACTGTCAGCCCAGCCGACACATGAAAAACTTAAATACTACTGTCCCTGCTGTCCTCTGTAGCTCACTCGTCGTCATCTTCATCACCGCACTTCTCATGATGTTGCCTCATTCGCGCCACCAGGCCTTGCATCTCTTTGTTGCATCGTTTGCATTTTGCACGCATGCCTGCCTTACCGATAGGCGAAGGAGCTTCATTAAAATATTCCCAAACTGGGTCTCTTTTACGGCCTGCTGCCATTATAAGGAAAGAATGTAATAAACCTCAGATCGTACACACAAACAGATCCAGACTTGTCTGTCTGTGGCTATTCTGCAGTATTGTGCTCAAAGTTTCACTTTCATTTTCTTGTCTGCTTGCCCTTCCTCCTCCTCACACTTAGATTCACATTCTTCTTGTGTTGTGCAGATCTATTCCACTCCAAACAATCAGAAACATATTGTCTAACTTCTTGGACTTGGCACTAAAGGGGTTGATTCTGTATTCATATAGGTTTGTAGAACAATAGGATTAAGGTCTTTTTCTCAACTCTTCATGTTGTAAAATTTTTGCCGTGAAGAAGAGGCTGGGACCTCTGCGGAGTCAAATTCAGTTTGAGAACTGCGTAAGTAAAGCAAGCGTCTGTGATAATATAGGAGAGAAACTGCCCACTAATCCTACAGAAACCTCTGGAAGAGCATGGCATTGTGAATGTTACACATATACAGCCTTTATTCTACTGAGTTAAACAACTCAGCTTTATCTCATGATGGAAGAACCTTTGGATGGTAAAATATTTTCCTCAAAAAGCAGTTTATTGAAAAAAATCAGATTTAAATCAAAAAAATCCGATTTAAATCAAAAAAATCCGATTTTTTTAAAAAAAATCATTGATTTTTATCCACCCTGCTTTTTACATAGAGATAACTGCTCTATGTAAAACTTCATGTTAAAATCGCATTGCATACAGATGGAAAACTGACAGAAAACGCATGGTGCGATTTAAAATCGCATCAAAATCGCATGCCTTTTTACAACAAATGTACCGTTTTTTTCCTGCTGAAAACTGACCGATTTTTTTCCAGCCAGTGAGTATGAGGCCTTAATGTGTCACAAGAGGTAATAATAAATTACAAAAAATTGAGGTTAAAAGTGAATAAGAAAGCCCTTCTGCTCATGACTCCAAGTCTGGGAACGTCCAAAATGAATAGGATTATGGGTATTCTGGCGCATATCGAGGATTTCTATCTATACCTAAAAATGGAAAGGAAGCATTGCTGAAATGTTCTCTTCTTACCTATAGGCTATGGGAGCCTGTGTGGACTTGCAGCTGTGTTTTGACATAGTTGTAATTGTGCCTCTGTGGTCATACATCCAGAAAACACAGAAGAAATCCAGCAGAAAATCTTTGTCAGGAATGGGAAAAAAAACCAAAATGTACAACTAGATTGTTCCTCCGTTCTGTCTATTCCAGACATCACTATGTTCAGCTGTCAGGCATTATCTTTCTAAAGGAGGGAAACAGAGGGGTAAATTATCGACAAACGCGTCTGTTGTCCATTGCCATCTTGATACAAATGCATTTTCTCTGCATAGTTTGTGTAAGGCACCCATTTTTGATCAGGGGCTGATCATATTAGGGCCAGGATGAATGGCAATCTGAGTCCAGACTGCTAATCACTCATTTGCCATTTTTTTCTCTTTTATTAAGCTGCAGACAGAAGCAAGTCAGGCATGTGGTTGAATTTTTTTTTTCTTTTATACTTGTTTGTGGTCCAGCACAGACTAGTGGTATTGATTATAGACATGTTGTGGCTTGGTGACTGTGGACAATTCGGGACTCCAGTTTGAGGAACTGTCACGGGCCAATGATCATCTACTTAGACCACTCCTTGAAAGGGGTCTAGAAAGCGGCTAAAAATCAGTTTCCCTTGGTGTGATTAGGAAGCCATGCCAATTTTCTTGACTCAAGCGTCAAATAAGAGCGTCACATATTGCGCTATTTATGAAGCCATATAATTTTCTTAGTAGATCTCCTCCAGTGTAGATCAGGGCATTTGACTATAGGACCCTTTTAAGGGTATACTCAGACACAGCAGAATTTGTTATAGTAATGTATTGGCCCCATTCGACTGAGCCTTGCAGAAATCTGTGCCCACAGATAAAACTGATTTCTAGTTCCAAGAATTTTTGACTATCAATCTACCCTTATTGTGGGGTCTTCTGGTGCGTGATGCAGGTACCTCCCATTGCAAGATGCACACATTGTGCATTTCTCATACAGGACTACCGTACTTGTTTTTTTTTTCTTCCAGCTGAATATCTGTGCAACAGGAACACGGTCAATGCTGATAGACATTGTATGGATATTCATATGAACAGATTCACATTCAGTCTCTGCAGGTATTGAATTCCTATTGACCCCAATTTCCAGCAGAGAGTCGCTATACATGACCATCTTTATATGAATCCTCCCCTCAAGAGTCTTGTAGCTGCTAAATTGGATTTGTCAGTGAATAAAATGTCAGCTGCTTCAGGCCAGTGCACAATGGCCGCTCAGCTCCCCCCTTTGTAGGCAGAGTTTCAATAACAATTGACGGATTTTAGAAGTTGCAGAGATCATTGTGATTTTGGAGGGAAGCATTGAGCACAGCTGGTTAGCAGCAGGCGTTCACTACAAGGGGAGGTCACACCTAGTTCATCCTGCTGTTTCACTGCTGATTGACAGCCATGAAACACTAATATAATTAAACAAAGCACGTGAAACGTACAAAAGCTCATTTCAATTTCCATCTTTTAACTGAAAGAAGGAAAAAGGCCAAGCAGGGGATAATTATTATTCAGTGCATCACTTTATTCTGGGGTGTAACAGGTGGAAGCCCAACAGCTCCTACACTAAGGATGTTCATGTTGCTTTTATTGCAGAGGTGTATGTGTATACATATGTATGTTTACATGTACAAGTCAGCTGGAAAATGTGGCTCTAAGAGGGGAGAGTCTTTCTTTCAGGACCCTTCATCCTCTATGAACCAAAAATAATAAAGTTGTTGCAAAAAGCTCATGTGAATACTCAACAGAAATGGGTGCCATATAATACCACACTTACACTGCAGTTTCCACTTGCAACTACCCCCCAATAGGTTCTCCTTTAGAGAAGGGAATGTCCAAAGTGGCTTTTTTTTCTCCATTATTTACTTTTGCCTACCAAGCTGCCACTTTTAATGTGGTAGACGTGTGTTCGTCTTACAAAATAAGTTTATGCTGTGTCCCCCTAACTCGCTTATGTCGTCTATTCACAAAACGCTTCATCCCAATTTGACGGCACCGTGTGAAGAAACCTTACATGTTTGAGAACGTACTTTGTCATAGAAGTTGTACAACCACAAATTATATGTGCAGAAAGAAATAAACGGGTATGTGATTGTGTAGGTGTGCATTGTTAAAGTATGTGAGGATTCTTGTAGACATGGTTTACAAGATGCTCCATTGCCATATGTGATAACATTAAGAATGGGGCGCTGTAGGTTTGTTTGTGATAGAGAGTGAGTACAACAAACACCTCTTTGTGCACATTGGACAAGCCAGTCACTCGTACAGTGACCCTCTGCTTGAAACCGTAGACATCCACCTAATTTATGACAAATTTCCAGAAAAGAAAGGGGGCTTAAAGGAACTCTTTGGGAAAGGGACGCAAAATGCATTTTTCTTAGTAAAATTCTGGGTGAGTTGACTGACCTGTGTCTTTTGTTATATAACATATGTATTGTATCATATTTTCTTTTTAAATGCTACTTTATCAATCTGAAGCCATATTGTTAAAAATGTTTCCCCTTCAGGCTGTGTGCCCACGATCAGGATATAGCAGCGTTTAGGACTCTGCGTATTTTCGCTGCATCCAAAATGCTATGTTCTAATGACGCAGGTGATTCCGCATGTGTTCATTGAACCATGTGGATTTACCGCATGTAATGAATGGCTATGGGTGAGACTATGCAGCAGAGACAGTAGTTTCCACTGCAAATAATTGACATGCTGCGGCTCGTACCCGCGTCAAATAGAAACACAGTGGGCATGGCATTTCTAGAAATCCCATCCACTGTACTTGTAACCTAGAACACATGTGAGCTGCATCCAAAACGCTGCTATTCCGGATTGTGAGCACATACCCTTAAGGGCTGGCATGACCTTTAACATGACTCAGATGTGCAATCAATCAATGTGTGGTTGGTTGCGGTCCAACTTCTCGGATCCCTACCAATCATCAGAGCAAAATGGCCGCTCTCCTTCTGTACTTGTGTGTGTCTTGTATTGCTCATGTTTATTGTACTTGTCTATGTATGCCCCCTTTTTTTACATGTAAAGCGCCATGGAATAAATGGCACTATAAAAATGAATGATAATAGAGAGATATCTACTTCCTCCCCCCCCCCCCCAGAATGAAATCACATGTATGAAACTGGTCTAATTGATGTAATAAGACTCCTTTCTTGGGGATAAACCACTCTAACCTCCTCTACAGTTATAGATTTTACTTCACACTGTTGAACTTGTTTGTTAATGGTGATACTGGATTTTGGGTGCAGAGGTCTGACGTCTATCTCTTCCCTCTTCAGGCAAGTGCCTGAGGTGTTACTGACTGTGATGAAGAGTGCATTCCCATTTTTGTTGATTGAGTTATTGAGGGCCATCTCTCTCTCCTCACTCCCTTCTCTGGTTTCTTTAGCTTTTTTTTAAGTACCAAATTGGCTCTGGCACTAAGGGGTTTATATTCTCTAGTCTTGAGCATAAATATAGGTATGATAAAAAGTTTTTTTTTACAAGCCATTGTTTCCACTGATAACACCTGACAGCCACTATGAACCCATTTTCCTCAGTGTTGGTTGGTGCTGTATATGTGCAGGTGAAGTGCACAGCGGATTGCACACTCTGGTTTTGTGGAGGAGATTTTATTTGTTGCTAATCTCTATTTTGGTGGGATGTTTTGTTTTCCCCTCTACCTTTAGAGAGCCGCTTCCCTTTCAGATTCAGATTTGGAATCTAGAATACTACACAGGAAAGGGCCTTGAGCGGCCAAGTCCTGCTGAGCATTTTTTTTTTTTACCAAGCCCGTGAAAAGAATGAATAATTCAGCAGTAAGCATGCCTACAGCCGCCCATTTGGGAGCTTTGATCTGCGAATCAGGTGGCCGCATGAATGCCCTTATTGTCATGTTATGTGTACACAGTATGTGAATTATTGAAAGTAGTGAGGCCTGAGCCTCATCTGGTAGAGATTACAGTGCAGGCATGCTGGGTGAGGGCTGTAATTGAAAGTCCCCAGATGCTGTTTATTGGCCCTTGTCACATGACCTCCTTCAGTAAAGCCCCCTCTGCACAGAGTGCATGGACCGATCAGACCTCTCCTCCCATACACCGCAGTGTGAGCTCTCTACCAAAGCACCTGCTTGTAATATTTTCACCATTCTGTTCTTATTGTGCACCCTACTTACTGCCTGGAACTACTTAACTCGTTGGTGACTTCTAAAACTTAATCTACCCCCCCCTTTTTTTTTTTGTTGGAGCTTCAAAGACTTTTGCGACTAAGGATTTTTTTGTAATGTGAAGGGGAAGCTTAGATTTCAGAAGCGTGCCCATTGGCCTTTATGGTGGGTGAGGCGGTAGATTCAGGATAAAGCCTGGCTGTGAAAATGGGTCACAATGCAGAAACTTGTGTCACCAAATCAATGAAAACTTCTGGGTTGTTGGTTATTTGGCAGGCTCCTTGGTGCTTTTGATTTGCACACTCAAACTGTCAGGTGATGATTCCTAGAATTCTGCCACATTTGCGATCGCTGATGACCAACTGAGACATACTAAGTAATTTCGCAAAAAAAAGTTTAACTATGAAAGCCCATGGGTGATGCATACAACTGTATGGAATAGTCACATATGGGACGCATTTAGTGCACACCTTTTCAGATTTCATGGCACACAGATACAAATGTTAACAAATTGCATGATGTGAACAAGACCCTGTGTGTATGTGAGGAGTGTAAGCCACACACAGACCCATTGCAGAGGTTGGTCCTGATCAGGTGTACCCAGTGCTTGTACAGTAAATTCCTCAGTGAGTGAGTTGTGATGTGAAAAAACAAATGTAATGATTTATTATGTTCACTCTACAATTGTTCCTACTATATTTTCTTATTTTAGGCTAGAATGTTTCGCTCAGATATAAGTGACTAGGCAGAAGAGCTTGCCCTTCTAGCAGGCACGGTCTGCGCTGATTATTGCAGTGTTTGCAGTGGCGGTGTGTTATGTAATAGTGTATCGTATTGCACCACACAGAAGTGTCAGATCAATGTTGTTTGCACTATATACCTTGGGAGTTTTTAGGTCATTGTACAGTCCCTTGATATGTTTCTGGATAGCAAAGCTTGTTATGTCTGTGAACTCTTATATTTACTCTCTAAGGTGAGTAGAAATTCTCAGCATTCCAGGTAGACCAACTGATGTTTACACACAATGTCATAGGCGTGCGGGGCCGAGCAGGACAACAACAATCCTTGACATCCTGCATACCATGTAGTAGCTGAAATCCTTTTATTTTACATCCCCTTCTAAATAACCTGAAAGTACGAAGTGATGTACAGTATTATACGGTTATAAGACCTGGATCTCATGTGCTGTACTTCATACTCTGATGTTGAGTCAGGTAGGTTGGATCTTTTTGGCATCTGAATGTTATTTTCTTCCTATGCGGTTCAGCTATGACGACTGGCTAATTGTTCACCTTATTGTTGCATTGTTTTACTGGACACCTTTTTAAATGTGGTTATCTTTATGTATTGGCTTAAATAGTCATTCTTATTTGAGTTTACCCTAGGAGGACTTGTCATCAGGTGAAAAGTGGCCAAGCTTAGCCTTTATTTATTTATTTATTCCCCTCGGTATGCCATTTTTTATCTTTTGTTAATCCGCCATATAGCTGCAGAGATTTTACGGTGTTTACAAAGGGGTTGGCTCATAGGATTCTCTAGGGATGTGTCTTTAGGCTGCTTTGCCTAACGTCACTGTACATAAAAAAATCCCGTATCTGTTGAACTGTATGGTAGCTGTAAGAAAAGGGGAAAAAAAACCTGAATACTCAATAAGCAGTGGGAATTAAAATATGAGCCAAAACGCGGACTTTTAACTT
This sequence comes from Oophaga sylvatica, assembly GCA_033576555.1. Classification (NCBI taxonomy): domain Eukaryota; kingdom Metazoa; phylum Chordata; class Amphibia; order Anura; family Dendrobatidae; genus Oophaga; species Oophaga sylvatica. Next base: position 61,839,728 of record JARQOD010000010.1, on the reverse strand, counting down.
GGTGACGGGTCTTAAGTAAAGGCCTCCATACCCATCATAGAGTGCGTCGATATTACGGTGTTCAGCTTGTCTGATTACACACTGACGTTCCTTTGGTTCACGGCAAGTTAAGTTGTCAATATAGAAGTCTGGCAACAACTCTGTCCTAATGATCAGAAGAGATCGACCGACAGTGCGAGTGTGACGGTGTACGGAGGTGTTGGGAGACATGGCTGCTGACCAAACCATCACTTGGACAACAGCCATCTATTGTCTATGGGGTCCATTGCAGTGGAAATTCTATAGTAGAATTATGACGTGACTATAGGATTTTCTTTGTTGGTGTCGATGGTTGACAATTTCTATATAAAGCTATTTACACCTTGAGCATCTGATGATTATATACGAGGGCTTCCTAGGCCTAAATCCTCATGATGTCCATTTACTTTCCACATCTTGTTTGTTTGTTTTTTAAACTACTTAAACTGTGTATCAGAAAATGAAATAAACAACGCAAGAATGATGCATACAAATTATTCTTGCAGATTCCTAACAGAGAAATCATTGGTTAGATGGACCCATTTGGTCTAGCAGACAGTGGCTGTTGAGTGAACACCGACATATAATCTCTTGATCATATAAGCTGACCAGACTTCTGTGCACACAGGATGACTATTTTTCTATGCACCTAGAATCTTAGCTTTATTGGCAGCAGGGTTGTGGAGTCAGTAAGCCAAAACTCCCGATTCCTAAATTTCTCTGACTACCGACTCCAACTTCGCAGCACTGATCACTACTGAGCATGTACATAAAGTGCAGCACAGATTCATCTCAATTAAAAGCTGAGATGACTCCCCCCAAAAAGAACACAGATTCCATGACTCCAACTCCACAGCTTTGATTACAGCACATCCACAGGGCATTGTCTACCGATAACAATTATTTTAATGCTGGAATGACTATCCAATTATGTGATGAACAAGCTTTCTGCTCATTCGTCGAGTATTGCTGGCATGATAATCGGTGAATAAGCGCTCTAACAGACACTTATTTTTGATTATCGGCTCTTCCAAATGAGCCTTGTTTCATCTGCAGCAGATATCTACCTCAGATTTTTGCCTCTGATACACTTGTAAATAAATGTCAGATTCTCCATAGACAAATCCTCAGCGTGTGTACAGTAAAAAAACGCAGAAAGGTACAAGTACTGTGAATGAGTTGTGCACAACCACACTGTGAAAATATAATTAATAGATCAGCAAATGGCATCTAAAAAAATTGTACACCGTCTAATAAAAGCTGGATTGAGTTTAAAGGACAATTTAATAGAAAGTTCATGGTACTAGTAGAGTACATAAAATACATTGGGCTTCATGAAAAAATGCAGAATACAGCTCTCTGGTACTGGTCTGTAACCCGTGGCTTTTTCTGTTGCAAAACTAAAATACTTGGCATGCCTGAAAATCTGCAAGCATCATGCTGGCTGGAAGTTTTTGTCACAGCTGGAGTGCTAGAGACCACTGCTACTATAGGAGGTACTCCTTGACAAAGCCCCCTCAGTTGGAGGCGATAACTGTGTGATGTGTATGCGTACACGACTTGTAGGATATCTGTAATATGCAGAGAACAATGAGTATTGTACTTGCTATTTCATGCAATGTAAGGTGCTTACTGTACATGTAACAAAGTCTTTTCTATTCATTATTTTAGGTAGGAATGAATTGATAGCAAGATATATCAAATTACGGACAGGGAAAACGCGGACCAGGAAGCAGGTAATCTATTTGTTCCTTTTTGGTAAACTAATGGATGCTTGGAAATTGTGTATTTTGTCTTAGAAATGATAATGTTTAAGGACAAATGTGCATAAGTCTCCTTAGATCAAATATTGTACATTTTGGCAAATCCTAAAATAATTCTGCTTGAAGGACCACATTCAGGGGTCTCTAAGGCTATAAGCACACGGTACATGCAATTTTCGCAACGTTTTTAACTTGTGTTTTTCACCCATTCATATGAATGGATGAAAAACTCAGCAACAAAGCTGAAAACGTATACTTGGTATTGGTGATGGACAAGTATGCTCGTTGCTCTGGTTTTCCCGAGCATGCTCGGGTAGTCTCCGAGTATTTAGAAGTGCTCAGAAATTGTTTGTCGCCACAGATTTGCGACTGCTAGATAGCCTGAATACATGTCGGGATTCCCTAACAAACAGACAATCCCCACATATCTATATTTTAAGGGTAGGTTAATTTTAACATTGAGAGATAGAATATCAAAAAAAAATACAAGAAATCACATTGTATAAATTATATAAGTTTATTTGCATTTTGCAATGAGAAATAAGTATTTGATCCCTAACAACGATTAAGAGTTCTGGTTCCTACAGACCAGTTAGACGCTCGTAATCAACTCGTTACCTGCATTAAAGACAGCTGTCTTACATAGTCACCTTTATGAAAGACTCCTGTCCACAGACTCAATCAGTCAGACTCTAAAGGGTATGCCACACTAAACAGCGTCGCTAACAAGATCGCTAAAATACGTCACTATTTAGCGATCTCGTTCGTGACGCTAACGTGTGTGGCATGTAGCAACGACGTGGCCCCTGCTGTGATCTCGCTGATCGTTCACTAGAGTTCTGGACCGTATTTAGATCGTTGGCGTCCCGCTGGTGAGCCTATATCGCTGTGTCTGGCACCTTTTGTGAGCGATGTGCGCTGTTTTTTACATCGCAATGACCGTTAAAGTCGTTAATGAGATCGCTAACCGCTTTTGAGTCGTTAACGAGATCACTAAGTGTGGCAGCTACTAGAGACATTAAAACGATCACAAAAACGATTTCATTAGCTTGCGTCGTTATTGAGATCGCTAACGAGATCACTAAGTGTGGCAGTACCTTAACTTCTATAGCATGGGCAAGACCAAAGAGCTTTATAAGGATGTCAGGGACAAGATCATAGATCTACAGAACCATAAGTAAGAGGCTGGGTGAGAAGGAGACAACTGTTGGTACAATAGTAAGAAGATGGAAGAAATACAAAATGACTGTCAATCGACATTCATCTGGGGCACCATGCAAAATCTCACATCGTGGGGTATCCTTGATCATGAGCAAGGTGAGAGATCAGCCTAAAACTACAAGGCGGGAACTTGTTAATGATCTCAAGGCAGCTGGGACCACAGTAATCAAGAAAACCATTACTAACACATTACGCCGTAAAGGTTTAAAATCCTGCAGTGCCCACAAGGTCCCCCTGTTCCAGAAGACACATGTGCAGGCCTATCTGAAGTTTGTCAATGAACACCTGGATGATTCTTTGAGTGATTGGGAGAAGGTGCTGTGGTCAGATGAGACAAAAATTGATCTCTTTGGCATTAACTCAACTTTTTGTAGGAAAAGAAATGCTGCCTATGACCCAAAGAATACTGTCACTATCAAGCATGGAGGTGGAAACATTAAGTTTTGGGGGTGTTTCTCTGCTAAGGGCACAGGACTACTTCACCGCATCAATGGGAGAATGGACTGAGACATGTATCCTAAAACCCTGAGTGACATCCTCCTTCCCTCTGCCAGGACATTAAACATGGGTAGTGGCTGGGTCTTTCAGCAAGATAATGACCCAAAACATACAGCCAAGGCAACAAAGAAGTGGCTCAAAAAGAAGCACATTAAAATCGTGGAGTGGCCTAGCCAGTCTCCAGACCTTAATCCCATAGAAAACTTATGGAGGGAGTTTAAGCTCTGAGTTGCCAAGCGACAGCCTCAATCTTAATGATTTAGAGATGATCTGCAAAGAGGAGTGGAGCAAAATTCCTCCTGACATGTGCGCAAACCTCATCATCAACTGCAAAAGACGTCTGACTGCTGTGCTGCCAACAAGGGTTTTACCACCAAGTATTAAGTCTTGTTTGCCAGAGGGATCAAATACTTATTTCTCACTGCAAAATGCAAATACATTTATATAATTTATACAATGTGAGTTTCTGGATTTTATTTTTGATATTCTATCTCTCAATGTTAAAATTAACCGACCCTTAAAATTATAGACTGTTCATGTATTTGTCAGTGGGCAAACTTACAAAATCAGCAAGGGGTCAAATACAGGCGCTTCTCATAAAATTAGAATATCATCAAAAATTTTAATTTATTTCAGTTCTTCAATGCAAAAAGTGAAACTCATATATTCTATAGAGTCATTACACACAGAGTGATCTATTTCAAGTGTTTATTTCTGTTAATGTTGATGATTATGGCTTACAGCTAGTGTTGAGCGATACTGCTCGATATCTAAAAATATCGTATCGAAATGGTGTCGCCGATATCACTAAATATCGTCGATATCCGATTCTGATACCGGAAGTCCCATGTAAGTCTATGGGAACAAAATATCGCAACAAAAAAAACCCTTTCTTTCGTTGTAAACACAAAATATACACACATAGAATACATATATATATATATATATATATATATACATGTCATTGTGACATATATATATATACATATATTTATAGTTTATACACTTCTACATAGTAAAATAGACTCTGATTCAATTGCCGGGTAAAGCCGTGACATACCCCATAGAAGTCGACGGGCTCGGTGTCGAGTACCCCCAAAACCTCTGGCTCTGTGCGACTCAACTTGGGCGTCACGAACAGGATTCTGTAGCTCGCTATAAGCGAGTCCTGTGTGCCTGAATTGAACTGGTTTTGTGCTTGAGAATTGCTAAAATCATCAGAGAATGTATTTGCCATTTTTCAGCCATATCTGCGTCACGACGAGGCACTGGTGAAGAAGAAGGGCGTGCTCTTCCTGGGTGTCACTCAGTGGCGCGAAAACGATGGCCGACCACTGTAAATGGTACTGCAATGTAACATCGTGCCCCACAGCTCTTCAGTTCCGCCTCCTCATCCTCCTCAGTGTGCGGAAACTAACACGAAGGTCCCGCCTCCCTACAAAAGAGGGGCCCTCTCCAGATGCTAATGACACATGTGACTTGGCAGAGATGGCTAATGGACACGAGCAGAAGTGTGAAGGGATGGAGCAGTCAGAGCTCTCCCCCCACGGAAGCGACCCGATCGCCACGGAACCACCGTTGGGCACCCGGCCTGGAAACCCTCCTACGCTGCAAGAAGCGGAGGATACCCTAAGAGGCCTGGCCCGGCACCGGGAGGAGGTCGCCAGGATGGAAGCCAGCTGGCGTGCCCTAAAAATAAACTTGGAGCGGCGCCAATCCCTCTTACCTGAAGTGTCTGTACCGGAAGGTGAGACACCCGTTCTAGTAGAGGAGCCCTTGCAATGTGATCCGGTTGACGTTGTCGCAGTGGAGGCACCCGTTCCTGCAAAAAACTCTGCACCAGCAGCACCCCAGATCCCGCTGTCTGCCCCCGTCGCTGAGACAGAAGAAGCGACACCCGTCCTCATGGAGGAGGCCGCGCAGGCACCAGAGGTCTACCTGCCTGTACCGGAGCCCCGACTGTCATCTGTTCCAGAGCCGGCTGCTTCCTCCGCAGGTGAGCGCCGCCAGGACTGGGGGGCGCCAGGAGAGCTGCCGCAAACCGGACACTGTAAGCTGCAGTTTGATGGTGGAGACATGGAGCTGCTGGTGGAGGAGAATTTCAACCGGCGTCAGGAGGAAGAGTGGAGACGTTGGGAGCGGGAAGCAGAGCGACAAAGGGAGCAGCGAGAAACCCAAAAGCTTCGCCAACGTCAGCTAGAGAAGGACCGGGCAGATAAGGACCGGATGAGAAAAGATAAAGGAACCCTGTGGGAGCCGCGGCGTAAGGGTGCAGTACGGAGCTTTAAATTGAAAGGTGGTTGGGGCTTCATCCAGGAGCCTGGACTTTATTTAGAAGTTTTTGTGAACCGGCGGGACGTGGAGGCTCACCTCCCAGAAGGACACCCGGGAGGGACCTGTTGCCAGGAGACTTGGTGACTTACACCCGACACTGGGGTTACAATGGATGGTACGCCCTAAATGTTACCAGGTGCGACCCCTACTCCCCAGAGTGTCAGGAACCTGTGAGACCCTCGGAGCCTTCAGCCTCCCACATCCAGGCCTCTGCAAAAGTGCCCACCCCACGCCGTAAATCTCCCCAGCCTCCCTCAGTGGTCTCCTCAGCAGCCCCAGCTATGGACATAAGTATAGCTGGCCCGTACCCGGCGCCTGTTAGGCCCCCTGGGGTTCGTTCAGTCCGGGACATAGGGTTCCAGACCCGGAGGGAGATGAAAGAGGTGGCCACACAGACCCAGATAGCGGGTCACGACTTGACTGTACAGGCCACACGACGTCATCAGGTCCTGGTGGTCCTTGGTGCCTCGGATGTTTGGCAAGCATCAGAAGAGTACCAGGTGGTACCTGGAACACCCCTGCCAAAGAATTATAAATAACCCGGACAGGGTCCCTGTATGTAAATAGTTAAATTGTTGATGTACCCGGACGGGTGAATGTTCATAAAAAAGATTTTTAATTTAATAAAAAAAAAAAAAAACAGTTTTCATTACTTTTATTACAGTCTCATCCTGCGACGCCATCGATCTCCTGTAAAAAAAAAAAGAAAAAAAAAAAAAGTATACCACCTGACCGACGCAGTCCATAGTAACGAGTGTCCCACGACGATCCAGCTCTGCTACATCAGAATGACAGGCAGAGGCTGTCATCCCGGCGCAGCACAGCTGATTACCTGCTTCCCCAGCGGTGACGTCATCGGACTGGTTTACGGCCGGGATTACCCTGCAGTCACTGCAGTTATCGCGAAAAACTGCATGTGACCGCCAGGGAGAAGATAATGGCGGCCATCAAGCAGTCCAGGACGTGACCGCCGGAGATCTTCTGCCAGGTAAGTGCCGCTGACTCCTGACAGACCCGACCGACGGACACTCACAGTGACAGTGACAAATCCGATTCCGGTATTCGATAAGACGAAAATATCGAAACGAATTATCGAAAGGCCGATAGAGCTAATATCGGCCGATACCCGATATTTGCAGTATCGTATCGCTCAACACTACTTACAGCCAATTAAAATCTAAAAGTCATTATCTCAGTAAATTAGAATACTTTATAACACCAGCTTGAAAAATGATTTTAAAATCCAAAATGTTGGCCTTCTGAAATGTATATTCAGTAAATGCACTCAATACTTGGTCGGGCTCCTTTTGCATCAATTGCTGCATCAATGCGGCGTGGCATGAAGGCGATCAGCCTGTGGCACTGCTGAGGGGTTATGGAAGCCCAGGCCTTTGATTGCAGCCTTCAGCTCGTCTGCATTGTTGGGTCTGGTGTCTCTCCGCTTCCTCTTGACAATACTCCATAGATTCTCTGTGGGGTTAAGGTCAGGTGAGTTTGCTGCCAATCAAGCACAGTGATACTGTTGTTTGTAAACCAGGTATTGGTACTTTTGGCAGTGTGGACAGGTGCCAAGTCCTGCTGGAGAATGAAATTTCCATCTCCAAAAAGCTTGTCGGCAAAGGGAAGCATGAAGTGCTCTAAAATTTCCTGCTAGATGGCTGTGCTGATTTTGGTCTTGATAAAACACAGTGGACCTACACCAGCAGATGACATGGCTCCCCAAACCATCACTGATTGTGGAAACTTCACACTAGACCTCAAGCAGCTTGGATTGTGGCCTCTCCACTCTTCCTCCAGACTCTGGGACTTTGATTTCCAAATGAAATGCAAAATTTACTTTAATCTGAAAACAACACCTTGGACCACTGACAACAGTCCAGTTCTTCTTCTCCTTGGCCCAGGTAAGACGCTTCTGGCGTTGTCTATTGGTCATGAGTGGCTTGACACAAGGAATGTGACACTTGTAGCCCATGTCCTGGATACCTCTGTGTGATGGCTCTTGAAGCAATGATTCCAGCAGCAGTCCACTCCTTGTGAATCTCCCCCAAATTTTTAAATGGCCTAAATTAACAATCCTTTCAAAGCTGCCTTTATCCCGGTTGCTTGTGCACCTTTATTTCCCACATTTTTTCTTCCACTCAGCTTTCCATTAATATGCTTGGATACAGCACTCTGTGAACAGACAGCTTCTTTAGCAATGAACTTTTGTGGCTTCCCCTCCTTATGGAGTGTGTCAATGACTGCCTTCTGGACATCTGTCAGGTCAGCAGTCTTCCCCATGATTGTGGCGCTACTGAAATAGACTAATGGACCTCTTTAAACGCTTAGAAAGCGTTTGTTGGTGTTTTTTGTTAATTATTTTAATTTACTGAGATAATGACATTTGAGTTTTCATTGGCTGTAAGCCATAATCATCAACATTAACAGAAATAAATCACTCTGTAAATGACTCTATATAATGAGTTTCACTTTTTGTATTGAAGAACTGAAATAAATTAACTTTTTGATGATATTCTAATTTTGTGAGAAGCACCTATACTTATTTCACCCACTGCTAGCTGAAGGACCTTTCAGGTCATGTGATCAGTCACATGCTTGGAATTAACATGGAACGTTTTTGTGCATGCGTGTACAGCTGCACTGTATATGTGCACATGGCAGAGGTGTGCTGCATAGTGTGCAGAATTTTCATGCTGTAAAGCTATGTGTGTAATCCACATGCAGCAGAGAAACCTAAACTAAATTTAGTGATACTGATCCCTCCACGTATTTACACCTGCAGTGAAGCTTTAGGCTGGTTTCACACATCCGGTGTGCGCCTTGCGGCGCCCCCGGCATTTAGCCGCAGCGCCGCATCAGAAAACCTGATGCGCCGCATGCGGCTTTTTTCGCATTGACATGCATTAGCGCCGGATGGCGCCGCATGTCAATGCGTTGCATGCGGTTTTGTCCGGATGCGGCGCAAATGTACATTGCGGCGGCCGGACAAAACGCTGCATGTAACGTTTTTTGTTTTTGCCGGATGGTTTCTGATGTCTCCAAGCATCAGAAACCATCCGGCAAAAAACCGCATGCGGCCGCCGGCGGTGCATCAGGTTTTCTGATGCGGCGTTGCGGCAAAATGCCGGGGGCGCCGTCAGGCGCCCACCGGAAGTGTGAAAGAGGCCTTAATCAGTAGGAAATTTTTTTTCTTATATTTTGCTGTCTAAACCTGGGGTGTGTCTTATAGTGAGGAAATTCCTATAGTGTGAAAATATACGGTAAATGTTATTTTCGATAAAATTGATAAAAGTGAACGCTTTTGGTTGCATGCCATTTAGATTATTTTGAGGAACCAGATTTAAAGGAAATTGGTCATTGAGTTTTTACTTCCTCATCTGAGAGCAGCATAAGGAAACCCGATTCCAACAAAGTATCACTTTGGTTTACTCGGTCAAAAGTTGTGACACAATCAGCGTTTAGATGTAGCAGTGCCCCCGTGCACTTCATGCTCTGTATGCACATTGTCTATAGACTGTGAGCTGCTTATCAGTGCTGGGGGCATAGTTGGACAACTCAGCAGTGATTATTGTCGTGGTGATAAAGCCTTCAGTGCAAGTAAACAGCACACAGCCAAAAAAAAGTGGCACATCATTGAAATCTGTGTTTCAGTCTTGGTCTCCTGTTGTCTGTGGATTACATAGCAAAAACCTGCTGCCAGATTCCCTTTAATTAAGTGGTGTTTAGCATTGTAAAGCCTGCAGTGTACTATACATTGCTCGAGAAATGCTGGTATAAGGTTGATTGACTCAATTTTGTCACCAGAAGTAAAATTGAAAAAAAAAAAAATCTTAGTTAAATTTATTAAAGTGGATCAGAGCAGGCTACACAACTGAGTAGGATTCATATTGACAAAGTAAAAGTTGAGTCCCTATGTACATAAATTACTTTACTTATCTTGAGTTACATCTTGTATTATTCTCCAGAGCTGCACTCACTATTCTGCTGGTGCAGTCACTGTGTACATACAGCCATGGCCAAAAGTTTTGAGAATGACACATATATTAATTTTTACAAAGTCTACTGCTTCACTTTTTCTGATGGCAATTTGCATATACTCCAGAATGTTATAAAGAGTGATCAGCTTAACAGCAATTACTTGCAAAGTCAATATTTGGCTAGAAAATGAACTTTATCCCCCAAAACACATTTCAACATCACTGCAGCCCTACCTTAAAAGGACCAGCTAACCTCTTTTCAGTGATTGCTCCATTAACACAGGTGTGGGTGTTGATGAGGACATGGCTGGAGATCAATCTGTCATGATTAAGTAAGAATGACACCACTGGACACTTTAAAAGGAGGCTGGTGCTTGGCATCATTGTTTCTCTTCTGTTAACCATGGTTATCTCTAAAGAAACACGTGCAGTCATCATTGCAATGCACAAAAATGGCCTAACAGGGAAGAGTATCGCAGCTAGAAAGATTGCACCTCAGTCAACAATCTATCGCATCATCAAGAACTTCAAGGAGAGAGGTTCCATTGTTGCCAAAAAGGCTTCAGGGCGCCCAAGAAAGACCAGCAAGCGCCAGGACCGTCTCTTAAAAGTGTTTCAGCTGCGGGATCGGGCTACCAGCAGTGCAGAGCTTGCTCAGGAATGGCAGCAGGCAGGTGTGAGTGCATCTGCACGCACTGTGAGGCGGAGACTCTTGGAGCAAGGCCTGGTCTCAAGGAGGGCAGCAAAGAAGCCACTTCTCTCCAGAAAAAACATCATGGACAGACTGATATTCTGCAAAAGGTACAGGCAGTGGACTGCTGAGGACTGGGGTAAAGTTATTTTCTCTGATGAATCCCATTTTCGATTGTTTGGGACATCAGGAAAACGCCTCATTCGGAGAAGACAAGGTGAGCGCTACCACCAGTCTTGTCTCATGCCAACTGTTAAGCATCCTGAAACCATTCATGTGTGGGGTTGCTTCTCAGCCAAGGGAATTGGCTCTCTCACAGTCTTGCCTAAAAACACAGCCATGAATAAAGAATGGTACCAGAATGTCCTCCAAGAGCAACTTCTCCCAACCCTCCAAGAGCAGTTTGACGATCAACAATGCCTTTTCCAGCATGATGGAGCACCTTGCCATAAAGCAAAGGTGATAACTAAATGGCTCAGGGAACAAAACATAGATATTTTGGGTCCATGGCCTGGAAACTCCCCAGATGTTAATCCCATTGAGAACTTGTGGTCAATCATCAAGAGACAGGTGGACAAACAAAAACCTAAAAATTCTGACAAAATGAAAGCATTGATTGTGCAAGAATGGACTGCTATCAGTCAGGATTTGGTCCAGAAGTTGATTGAGAGCATGCCAGGGAGAATTGCAGAGGTCCTGAAGAAGAAGGGTCAACACTGCAAATATTGACTTGCTGCATTAACTCATTCTAACTGTCAATATAAGCTTTTGTTACTGATATGTTTGCAATTATTATATTTCTGTCTGTGATAAAAACATCTGTCAAACACACATAAAAACCAGAGGGGAGCAGATCATGTGAAAATATAATATTTGTGTCATTCTCAAAACTTTTGGCCATGACTGTACATTACATTACTGATCCTGAGCTACATCCTGTATTATACCCCAGAGCTGCACTCACTATTCTGCTGGTGTAGTCACTTTGTGCATACATTATATTACTGATCCTGTACTGATTCGGAGTTACATCCTGTATTATACTCCAGAGCTGCACTCACTATTCTGCTGGTGCAGTCACTGTGCACATACATTACATTACTGATCCTGAGTTACATCCTGTATTATACTCCAGAGCTGCACTCACTATTCTGCTGGTGCAGTCATTGTGTAAATACATTACATTACTGATCCTGAGTTACATCCTGTATTATACCCCAGAGCTGCATTCATTATTCTGCTGGTGCAGTCACTGTGTACATACATTACATTACTGATCCTGAGTTACATCCTGTATTATATGCCAGAGCTGCACTCACTATTCTGCTGGTGGAGTCACTGTGTACATACATTACATTACTGATCCTGAGTTACATCCTGTACTATACTCCAGAGCTGCACTCACTATTCTGCTGGTGCAGTCACTGTGTACATACATTACATTACTGATCCTGAGTTACATCCTGTATTATACTCCAGATCTGCACTCACTATTCTGCTGGTGCAGTCACTGTGTACATACATTACATTACTGATCCTGAGTTACATCCTGTATTATACTCCAGAGCTGCACTCACTATTCTGCTAGTGCAGTCACTGTGTACATACATTACATTACTGATCCTGAGTTACATCCTGTATTATACTCCAGAGCTGCACTCACTATTCTGCTGGTGCAGTCACTGTGTACATACATTACTGATCCTGAGTTACATCCTGTATTATACTCCAGAGCTGCACTCACTATTCTGCTAGTGCAGTCACTGTGTACATACATTACATTACTGATCCTGAGTTACATCCTGTATTATATCCCAGAACTGCACTCACTATTCTGCTGGTGCAACCAGTGTGTACATACATTACATTACCTATCCTGTACTAATCCTGAGCTCTTATAAAGCCTGGGGCAGTTATTTTTTCTTACAGAAAAGTCTATAAGTGCTGTATAAACACTGAACAACCAGGAATTGCAGAAACTTTTAGTACTAAAGCCTGGTGAATTTTGAAGAGTGCAGCTCAAGTACAATACTGTATGAATCTACAGATTTGTACTTTAATAAAATAGAAAATCCCTTTACAGTTTTTATATACTCTGAAATGAAAAGATATCAAAATTATATTATGCTGCGAACTCTTCACATGGAGAACGATGTCATAAAATATGATAAATTGTGATATCACTCCTTTTTAATATGGCACCTTATCCATGTTGGAGTTATAGACCATTTAGCACTTGGGGGAGAGGTGGGCGGTATACTGTCTTACACTTGGTTGATGAGTTGGCGTATTTGAATGCATTGTCTTAGGATTTTCAAAAAAAGGTTCTAATTATAAATAGTGATTAATGCAAGTGCTAGTTACTCCAGTTTGTCTAGGGTACTCCGTTATGTGCAGAGTATCGCGGGTGCTCGAGTGACATGTTCAGTTCTCTGCGGCTGCATGTTCTGCGGCTATTACAAAGCCACAAAACATGCGGGGATAGCCTGACAAACACAGCAATCCCCACATGTTTTGTGACTATCTAACAGTCATGAAAATACGGCCAACAGGACTTGAACATGTCACTCAAGCACCCACGATACTTGGTGCATGCTTGAGCACCCTGGGCAAACTCTAGTAATGAGCACTTGCACTTACTTGTTAAAATCCCATTCCTCTCTAGTGAACTCCGCTGGTCCGAGAGGAATTTTGTCCCATCCTTTGGCATATGACTTCTGCAGTCAATCGCTGGCTTCAGTGGTGACACTTGCATATTCTGCCAGTGATTGGTTACAGCGGTCGCTTGATCGAGAGAGGTTACTCCATTGATACAAGGCTGGCAGGGATCACTGGAGTGTTGGTACTAGAGCAGAGGATAATTGAGCAAGTAAAATGGTAGTCATTTTTATACTGCTTCATAACAAAACCAGTTGCTTGACTTTTTTGAAAATTCCAGAAATACCCTTAAAATGTACTGAGACTATAAATAAATGTCAGTCCAGTGGCCGGTCTCATTTACTGATTGACAGGCATCTTGTAAGGGAAAGGCTGTCTCTGAATAGGACCGCCGACTGATCTTTTAAACATTGAAAAATCAGGGATGTAAATTGATAAAATGAAGCCCTTTTTAAGTTAAGTACCGTGATTTGCTGAGCTGCTTCTGCTCAATAACATGTTTCCTACAGAAAAGTCAAGTAACATGTAGGTTTCCTACATGGGTAGGTTATCCCAATATATTTTAGAGAAGCTGTAATGACAAAACCGCACTGTTTTGTGTGATCCATCGGTTTGAAAATCGTCACTATCAGGATTTACCTTGATTGCTGGATTATTCTGCTATATTGACTGTACATTAAGCTCATCAAACGGCACTGGTAAAGAGCTGCAATTTTTAATTCTCCTATATTTAATTTGAAAATATGTTCTGACCCAATGTTGTCAGAACATGGAGTCCTTGTGAACAAGGGGAGGGGGAATAATAGACTCAAGCTTGTGACATCCCTATTAGCCATATTAATTAACATTTAGCGTTACCTGTCAGCAGCTCAGGCCCCCTGAGTAGTCTCCTGTTTACTGGGGCATGTCGTCAGGAACAATAGCCCCCTAACATTGCCACGCATAGAATGTGACAGGAGCCACAAGAAAAGCTTCTGAGTCGGCACAGACGGGAACTTCTTAACTCTGGCCCGCTCTTCAAATCAGTTGGTATCGGAGCGAAAGCACGGTTTGTTCTTCTTACAATGCGTTCATTTCACTGATGAATAAAAAGTGGCGCAAGTTCAGATCCTGACGAGAAAATGTCAGCACAAGTCTCAGCTGAGAGTAGCAGTTATAATAATAGTTCATTAAAAAAAAAATGTGGAATTACTGTAAAAGTGGTGGCCGGTGTTTATTTCTAAAAAGTTTATTTTACATTTATTTTATAATTACCGTAATTTGTATCGTATTTTATTTTTAACTTGTAGGATATTTATAACAATATCATAGCGAAAAGTTTTAGCAGTAGTGACTCCAAGCTTTTGCCCAGGTTTTTGATTGCTGGGCTGATGCTTGATCATTTTTAATTGTTGATACTTTAAATCTTTAACTGTTTGTGTGTATATGTATGTATATACAATACAATATATATGCATATATACACAATATATATTGTGTGTGTATATATTTTTAACAATATTAATTGTGATAACTTTTGCATTGTAATACTGTTGTGTGTATGTATATATGCCATTTCAGCTGTACACTGCAATTATGTCCAGAGGAAAAGAAAATATGACACCAAAGTTTTTGTTTTTTCTCTTTACTTTTCTTCCAACCTAGTTTAAATTTGCATATATAAAAATGTTATTTTAAAATAGAAATTTTGTATTTTTCTTGTTCACCTAGTGAAATAGGCTGCTTTTTTTTTCTTTCTTTCTTTCTTTCTTTTCTTTTTTTTTTTTAAGTTGAGCCATAATTTAATTATTTTTTTTTTTCAAATTTTTTGGGATTTTTTTTTTCAAACTTTTATAGTGCCACAAGCTTAATGCCGCATGAGCTTGCACTGTTCCTAAAAAAAAAAGCCAAATTCCAAAAGAAGAAAAAAGGAAAAATTAAACTTATTTTTTTTTTTATTTATTTTTTTTTTAAATCTGACCCCCGTAGGTGTCTAGTCACATACAGGTCTTAGCAAGAAAGAAAGTTCGAGAAATCCAAGCCGCCATTAAGGTACGTCTGGCTTGCCCAGTTGTAGGGGCTTTTCATCTCCATGGTTACAGGCTTTTTCCTTTGTTTTCCTCCCTCCCCCCACCCTGCAGGTGTCTAGTCACATTCAGGTTCTTGCCAGAAGGAAATCTCGTGATTTTCATTCCAAGCTGAAGGTATGCGCTTCTCTGCTTTTGGGCTTGTGGTTGCTACGCATCTCACTTCCTGTTTCCCATGGTGACCGGTGAATGCTTTGTGCTGCCATCCTTGTAACCTAGTTTTCTTGCTGCATGTGAGAGCTGTTTACATTTCTTAATACCCGCTCTGCTACTTCTCTGCAAGCAGTCACTGTTAATGTCTTCTTCATGGAATACTTAATTGCACGTCTGCCCAGAGATATCAGTTAGTGGTGAATTAACTTACAGAGCTGCAGTCCGTCATGTGTCTGTTGCAGCAGGAAAGGCTCGGACTGTCTCGGTTGTTCTTAACTTGGCACACAAAGGCCTTTAACAACTGACGGACATCCACGATCACATTTGTAGCTTACAACTGTAAAAGGCTTTTCCAATTTTTACATAAATTTCAGTCATTGTATGGTTAAAAAAAAGTTCAGCAACTTTTCTAGTAGTAAACTTTTTGCTTATATTAGATTAGTTTGCTCTCCGTTAGTAGGAACCAGTCTTATAGACTTCTAAAAGCTGAAAGCCTTGTAAAACCCATGGCCTTTATATTGCTTACAGCTATGAGGTTTCTTACATGCTGCACAATTCTCTTGTATGGAGAGTTTGCTACAATGTATTAGGTTGTTTTGAATTGAGTTACTCTTTAAATTGAATACAGTTGTAGAAAATCCTTAGCTTCTGGGTGAGGAATTGAAACATGTATAGTAGAAAGTTGCAGAACTTTATATTGGTTTTATTAACTTAAAATCCAGAAAACGTGTTCCACAGACTTCACCCTTCAGATTCCTCTAGGACGTCAGTATTTAATTACTTACAATATTATTACTTGAGCGGATTGCTTAATGCAAAAGTATAGAAGACTCTGTTAGTAATAGTTTCTAGTAAAGTTTACAGTTCAGTAAGCCAATCTGCTAAACGCCATACAGAACACTGTATTGTACCTCCTCTCTATACTAACACCACTGTGCCAGCTGTCTGCAGCAGTGAAAGGCTTGCAGGATTGTACCCGCATGTGCTGCTGGGCACTGCTGCTTGGTGGCTGGCTTGGAGTTGTAGCTGCACTGGCTGAATACTTGGATTTTAGTAGGCAAATGTTTTTTGATAACACAGAATGCTGCCTTTCTTTTTGTTAATATGTCTTGCAGTTTTGTTGGCAGATGTAAATCCCCTTTGCTTTACTTATAACTGCAGGACAAAGATGTGTTGGGTTGCAGCTATTTTACACATCCAATGTATCGGCTGCATGGACGCTTGAGCATGGTGCAAAACTAAAACTGATAAAAGGCTGTTCGGACCACATACCCTTCTCACCAGCAAACTATAATATGAATGAATGGCTTGTTCTGTGCCCCCTTTTCTTCTCTTTTTGCTTGTTCAGTAGACATGATGACTCCCCTGGAAATGTTCTAGATTCATAATCTGTAGCCAAGCAAAAGAAATGTGTATGACTAGTCGCAGATGGCTAAATATAGTCCAGCTCTTCAGTTTCCTGTTCAATGAGCAATGCTTGAAAGCTTTGTAAAAAAATTCCTTTTGATGTGAATGAAGTCTTCAGTATTTTTTGAAACACACACAAAAAAGAGATGGATTAATTACTCCTCATTAGGCAGCAAGTCAGGACACCTCTGAATGTACATTCTTCCCAACACCAGAGCCACTGCCAGGATGTAATAGTCACCTTTTGTTATCTAATTCAGTTCTTGTTAATACAGCGGTGAGCAAGGCAACGGCAGTCCAAGAGCCGGCCCTTTGTGGAAAGCCGACCCATAATTACATCTCCCTCCGGATGACTGACTGCTACAAGTTTTTTTTGCTACAAAGATGGGCAGATATGACTGCAGATCATATCAGACTGAACATTACTAGTTATGTGTTGGGATAAATGCATTTAAAGGTTAACCTGATCTAAAGCTTCCCTTTCAATGGCATTAATCGTCTGCAGACGTTAATTTTGGAATCTGAAGGGTTAAACCCCATTAAATTTCCTTTTATTTAATAGTCTGCATAGTGGGACTGGGATTTAAGGGTTTACACCAAAGGTATTAAGAAAATGTTGCGGCTCTTATCTGTACATTTGTGTTGTTTTTCTGTTTTATATTTTTGTTGATCACCCCCCCCCCTCCCTTTCCCCAACAGTGAACCATGTGTCTTGTCTGATTAGTTTAATAATTTATTAATGTGTATTATTGTGACTACCACAGTCAATCATTAACTCTTTACAAGGAGTATATAAAGCAGTTGCGCTGAAAAGTATATAAATTTACAAACCAAATTAAAAAAAATTAAGTTGGGATGCTGTGTAAAGTAAGCAAGAATGCAATGATTTGGAAATCTCTTGTCGCCATATTTTATTCACAACCGAATCCAGATCAGAAGGGGGAAGTTACACATATTTCCATGTTATTAGCCAATTTAGAACATTGATGGCAATATCCTATCTCAAAATAAGTTGGGACAGGACCATATATACCATTGTGTTGCATCCTGTCTTCTTTTTACAGCAGTCTGTAAACATCTGGGGAATCAAGAGACAATTCCTTGAGTTTTGAGAGAGGAATGTTGTCCCGTTCCTGTCTGATGTAGGATTCTCGCTGCTCAACAGTCCTGGGTCTCCTTTGCCAGATTTTGAGTTTTATAATGTACCAAATGTTTTCTATTGCCAAAAAGTCTGACCAGGTCATTACCAAAAATCTTTTTCTGTGAAGCCATGCTGTTGTGATGGATTATGTATGTGCTATTGTCTTGTATTACTGAAATATGCAAGGCTGAAGTAGACATTGTCTAGATGGAGCATATGATGGTCTAACAGCTCTATGTATTGCTCCTCTTCAATAGTGACTTTTGCGTAAGCTACCTATCGCATAGTCACTAATGCAGCCCCATAGCATCAGAGATGCAGGAACTGTGTGCTGATAAGTTGGATGGTCCTTCTCTTAAAGTATTTCACATTTTTATTCATCTGATCACAGAATAGTTTTCCAAATTTGCTTCAGTTCATTGTAAATTAGCTCTGGCCACGAGAATACTGTAGCATTTCTGGATTGTGTTGATAGGCAGCCTTTTTTTTTTTATTTGCACGATAGAACTATCACTGGCTTTTGTTTTTTGCACGTGTTCATAGACAATGATTTCTGGAAATATTCCTGATGTGCATGACCGAATTATGCCTGCTTTTAATTCAATGCTGCTCTAGGACCTGTAGACCACAAGCATCACATTTTGACCATCAGCCACGGCCCTTGTGCACATCTTTTTCTCCAGAATCTGAATCTTTTGGTGTAATGTCCTGTAGATAGTGGAATATTCAAAGTCTTTGCAATTTTATGTTGAGGAACATTTTACTAAAATTGTTCCACTGTTTAGATGCAGTTGATGAGATTGAAACTGACCATTTCTGCGTCTGAGAGACTCTACCTCTGTAACATGCTAATTTTATACAGTCATTTGACTTGCCGTATTTTTCGGACTATAAGATGCAATTTTCCCTCCCCAAAATTTGGGAAGAAAATGGGGTATGAGTTTTATAGTCCAAATTTAGCTTACTGGGGAGTTGCAGCGGTGGTGGAGCAGGATCACAGGAGGCAGGGTCCCTTCATCAGGAAGCTGCTAGCGACAGAAGCGGAGCAATGTTGTGGCCCAGTGGTGGCGGTGAGGCAGAGCAGAGTGTGTTGCTTTCCCGGCGGCCATTTTCCTGAAGTCGTGGGTTGCCGGAGATGGCACATGCTCAAACTGGCATCTCTACCTAGTCCACGGCTTCAGGAAGATGGCTTCCGGTGGCGACACCTGCGTGAATCCCCTTCTCCCACCCATCTCCTGCAACATTGCCCCACTTCTGCCGCCGGTGGCTTCCTGAGGAAGGGATAATACCTCCTGTGACCCCGCTCCGACGTCCCCCCTTCCCAGGTGAGATACCTTAAATTTTGACTAGAAGACTGACCCCCATCTTATGAAAAAAACAAAACTTTTTTTTCCCTATTTTCCTCACCAAAATATTAGGTGCGTCTTGTGGTCTGAAAAATACAGTAATTGACAATTGACCCTCCAGCTGTTTTTCATTAGTTCCACTTTTCCAGCCTATTGTTAGCTTGTCCCAACTTTTTTGAGATGTTATGCTGCTATTAACTTTGAAATTATTAAAATGAAAATAAAACTGAAAAATGTCCAATGTTAAACTGTGTTCCGTGTTCGGCGGTGAATAAAACATGGCTATAAGAAATGTCCAGATCATTGTTTTCTGTACATTTTACTCTGCGTCCCAACTACTTTAGAATTGGGGTTGTATGTAATCTAATGTATTAGGGTGTTTTTCCCACTTAGCTTTCCAGGAGTAATGGAGGAGATTAATTAGAAATGCACAGCTTCTCCAGAAAACAGTCTATGTGGAGAAATACCTATTCTATAACATGAGCCCACTTAGAGGTCAAGGCCAGTCCTGTGAAGCATAATTTTAATATAGGGGTGTAGTCTAAAGGTGCTATCTAGGGAGCATAGAACACCGCGTGTAAAATAAATACAGTGCTAGGCCAGTTTCAGATACCAAATGGTCATGATTCAAGTACAGACCGTGATGTCCAGACTTTTCGAGGCTCTTCTGACTTGAACTCAACAATCTCATAAGAATATGTGAAGCTGTTGAGTTACGGTGAAGATACCCTAGACCAGGGTTCCCCAACTCCAGTCCTCACGGCCCACCAACAGGTCATGTTTTCAGGATTTCCTTAGTATTGCCCAGGTGATAATTACTGTATATACTCATGTATAAGCCGACCCGTGTATAAGCCGACCCCCCTAATTTTGCCACAAAAAACTGGGAAAACTTATTGACTCGCGTATAAGCCTAGGGTGAAAAATGATTATGCCCCCATATGATGCTCCACAGATTATGCCCCCATATGCTCCACAGATTATGCCCAATATGCTCCACAGATTATGCCCCCATATGCTCCAGATTATGCCCCCGTATATTCCACAGATTATGCCCCCGTATGATCCACAGATTATGCCCCCCATATGCTCCACAGCTTATGCCCCCATATGCTCCATATTATGCCCCCATATGCTCCATATTATGCCCCCATATGCTCCAGATTATGCCCCATATGTTCCACAGTTTATGCCCCCATATGCTCCATATTATGCCCCATATGCTCCATATTATGCCCCCATATGCTCCAGATTATGCCCCATATGTTCCACAGCTTATGCCCCCATATGCTCCATATTATGCCCCCATATGCTCCAGATTATGCCCCATATGTTCCACAGCTTATGCCCCCATATGCTCCATATTATGCCCCCATATGCTCCAGATTATGCCCCATATGTTCCACTGTTTTTGCCCCCATATGCTCCATATTATGCCCCCATGTGCTCCATATTATGCCTCATATGCTGCACAATTATGCCCCATATTATAGGCCTCATATGCTGCTGCTGCAAAAAAAAAAAAAAAAAGACATACTCCCCTCTCGTCGCTGGGGGCCAGGTGCCGGTGTCCTGAGCAGGCGGGGGTGTCACCGCTCGCTCAGGACCTCGGCACCTGAGATATTTACCTCTCCCTCGGTCCACCGCAGCACACTGCTCCCTCGGTCTGACTCCTCTGTGTGTGATGATCTGGCAGGGGGCGGGGCGCGCACTAACGACGTCATCGCGCCCTCTGCCTGATCATTCACACACAGAGGAGTCGGACCGAGGGAGCAGTGCGCTGCGGTGGACCGAGGGAGAGGTAAATATCACTATACTCACCCCATCACCGCGCGTCCCTGCAGCCTCTCCTCTTCTCCCGGCGCTCTCCGCAGCGCTTCAGTCCTACAGCGGTCACGTGCTACCGCTCATTAAAGTCATGAATATGTGCATATTCATGACTTTAATGAGCGGTGCTATGTGACAGCTGCAGGAAGGAGCCGGAGATCGTGGGAGAAGCAGGGGGGCTGCAGAGACCGCGCCGGCGGAGGGGTGAGTATGATCCGACACCCCCGCTCCCCCTCCCCCGCCGACCCCCGTATATGACCCGCGTATAAGCCGAGAGGGGGACTTTCAGCCCTAAAAATGGGCTGAAAATCTCGGCTTATACATGGGTATATACGGTACCTCTCCTGTGCAATTCAAAGGAAATCCTGAAAACATGACCTGTTGGTGGGCCTTGAGGACTGGAGTTGGGGAACCCTGTCCTAGACAATCTGGACAATGTGGTCTCTAACTGACTGAATGTCAGACGTACGAAATCAACCTTTATCTCAGCGGAGTGTGTCCAGTGATGATGTGCCATTCATTGTTTTGTGTTTATCCATAGTGAACCAACAATTTTATTCCTTTCCACATCTGCTATAGACCAGTGATATCTCAACTCCAGTCCTCAGGACCCACCAACAGGTCATGTTTTCAGGATTTCCTTAGTATTGCAAAGGTGATGGAATTAATGCTTGAGCAGGTGATAAAATTATCACCTGTGCAATACTAAGGAAATCCTGAAAACATGACCTGTTGGTGGGTCCTGAGGACTGGAGTTGAGAAACACTGTGCTAGACCAAAACTACACCTAAGAATAATAAATATATATATTTATTATACAGTGGTGTGAAAAAGTCCTGCATAGGCGTGAAGAAAACTATATATTTCATACTTCTGCATCTCTACAGTGAAACTGGTGGAACATATATGTTTTTGTAATCCCTCATTGTATGCCATACTCATTTTTGAATGTCCCAAGTGTATAAATTGTTATGGTATGCGCATTTTTGAATATTTTTTTTACAGCATAACCATACCTACACCAGTACATTGTGTAGAATGGTGAACAGGTTTCTAAGTTCATTAACTTCCAATGCAAGTTCACACAGACTTAAATTTTACTTTTTAAGATTTATTATTTTTTATTTAATTCAGAGTCCTGAAAAGCTTTAGCTTCTAATACTTTATTGGCCAGCCTTTGCTCTTGAGCACCAACTTGCATCTCTGTGGCATTGAGTGAACAAGCTTCTGCAGATGTTCTCGAGTGATGATGTGGTTCCAGGTATCAGAGACTCAATCAACTCTCTCTTGGTCCTTGGCTGTTTTTTAGATATTTAGACATTTTCTTATTAAGGATGTCTATGTATTTTTTTGCATTAACCATACCCTCCACCATATGAAGCCTTCCAAACACCATTGGCTGCCATACAGCCCCAGAACATTACTTTCATAGGATGTTTCACAGAGAAGCTCAAACACTCTGGCTTGTACTCTTCATGTGGAAACCTTCTCACATAAGACTTGTCATCATTTCCTAAAATGCAAAAAGTGCTTTCATCACTAAATAGCACTTTTTTCCCACTCCTCCTTCCTCCATTTTGAATATTTCAATGCCCACAGTTTTCGCCTTTGTCTGTATGGCTGTCATCAGTGGCTTCTTTCGGGCCTTGCACCCTCTCAATCCTGCTTCCAAACATCTCTTCCTACCAGTTGATGGTGATACCTCAATATTGCACTTTTCTTGCCATTCTCGCAGAAGCTGAGGTGAGCTTTCGATTGGCAAGGGATGTTCTTATCAGTACTCTATCCTCCCTTTTAGTTGACTTTCTGGACCGACCAGATCTGGGCCTGTCCTGGGTAATTCCAAGCTGCTTATGTTTCTGCAAAATTCTTACGATTGTTCTCTGGTTACAGCCGACCTTCCTTGCGATTTGGGAGCTAGTATAACCCTCTTCATGTAGCACCACAACTCGCACACGATCCTCCGCTGAATCTGAAGGCTCCATCATAAAGCTCTACAGTATGATTCACTAGATAGACCAACAGATCAAACAAGCAAAGCAGCAGATGTGATGCAATGTAATGGAATGTGATTGGCTGCCATATCCAGGTTATGATTGGTCACAAGAACCTCATCTGTGATTGGCTAATTTTGGATCTGAAGCTGTACAATATTTAGTTGTGCTTTCAATTCCAATATTGTTGCAATAATTTCAGGCAAAACTGCTTCAAAAGCTAAAAATATTACAGGGAGAGAATGCAAAATTGTATTCTGAACAAAACCATATATAATGTCATATTAGCATCGAAGATATTTGACAGAAAACGTTTAAAACTTGAAAAATCAATTTATCCTATGCAGGACTTTTGAACACCACTGTATATAATATATTCTATATAAGGGAATTATCACATGTAGACATATCAGAAAGGCTTAGATGACCGTATAGCATCCCTTATTTTAAGACCTTGTTGTAACTGGAATTCCAAGCCTGATTGAAGGTCTCCAGATCTGCGTTTACCACCTCCTTGACTTATATAGAACACAGTTATTTTGGTTCAGGGGGACCAGCAATCTGGCCAGTAATTGTGGCCGTAACACGAACGGTAAAATGCAGGTAATATATGAATATATGAATAAGCCCTAGCTGTCGTTACAATCTCTAAATGAGCTTGCATAAATCAATGCATCGGCGTCAGAAACCTTCTTATTCAGAAGAATGTAACTGGTTTTCAGTTGCGAAAAGATCAACATCGGAGGTTACTGTGTGTGAATATACACTAATAGAATAATTCGCCTTGTTTATCCAGCTGCTTTATATATCCTCTTGTAAATTGTTTTGTGTGATAGTTATTTTTGCTTTACGGCAACCTTTTAACACACTATTTGTATTGTATCCAGGTGACAAATATGGTAAGTTATTGACCTGGCTCATGACTTGTGACTCCAGTTTGGCTTTTGCACATTGTTTGGCTGATCGCTTTGACTTGTCTTCCCAGCTTGTGCTGTTTTGCCCACACACAGTGAGCAGTATCTATGGGTTAGATGTCAATGCCCCAAAGGATGACAAGTCTATTCCCCGTCCAGTGTTTTTTTTTTTGTTTTTTTTTTTATAGAACTGTGACGTGGGCTAATAGCATGAAGGCCTTGCCTGCATGTGTACAGCCTGCCCGAGACTGACTGCCAATGACCGCTTTGATGTACCCGCAATCATGCACTAATGTCCGCCAGTGTCAGAGCAATAGATACTAGCATCTGGCTGAACGATCAGAGTACAGAGGATTAGAGGTAGAGTAGTACCATCTGACACAAGAACACATGCTTGTGTATTATAGGGGTGACTACTGCTCAAATGGAATTTTAATTGAACATTCCTCATAATAGTAGCAGATCTGTTGATTTCATGAAAAAGAGACTTTATTAGGACCTCTGACTGCTTAAACTTCTTTCTATAGTGTTTGCCAACAAGGGGAGCAAATTAATGTGCACAACATCACATATACATCCAGTGTATGAAGCACAAACTATTTATAGTACAAATTAACTTATTTTGCTCACTTATATAGCGCCATTAATTCCACAGCTGTTTATAGACATCAACAATGTCCCCAATGGGGCTCACAAAATAAATTTGCTACCAGTATATCTTAGTAGTGTGGGAGGAAACCAGAGAAAACCCACGCAAACACGGGGAGAACATACAAACCCCTTGGAAAGATTATATAACAAATTATGGCCAGTTCCTTCAACTAATATCTATTGCATATTTGATAACTAGGAGATGTTTGATGCTAATTACGCGTTAGCCGGCGGTAACCTTTGGATGAGTTGTCTCCTTTCGCACCCTGGAAGGAATGGTCTAAAAAAACAAAACATAATTATTATTAATGACACATGTCCAAGACCGAATTATAGTATGAGACACTTTTATATATACCAGATCCCTGCCAGCCATGGAAAAGGCTGAAGGATTAAAGAGACTGTAATCTAATAAAACCATATACACTGCTCAAAAAATAAAGGGAACACTTAAACAGAATATAACTCCAAGTAAATAAAACTTCTGTGAAATCAAACTGTTCACTTAAGGTACTGCCACACTACACAATCCCGCTAGCGATCTCGTTAGCGTCGCATACTAATGAGATCGCTAGCGGGATTGTTTCTATATCGCTAGTAGCTACCTATTTTAGCGATGTCGTTAGGACGCTATCGCGGTTAGCGATCTCCTTAACGACTTTAGCGGTACAAAAGTACCGCTAAATCGCTAAAAAAGGTGCCACACTCAGCGATTAGATACTTACCAGCGGGGCGCCAGCGACGAAAATAGGGTCCGGAACGATCGCTGTGATGAACGAGATCACAGCAGGGGCCTCGTCGCTGGTAGATGCCGCACACAACAACATCGCTAACGGGATCGCTAAATAGTGACGTTTTTTAGCGATCCCGTTAGCGATGTTGTTTAGTGTGGCATACCCTTTAGGAAGCAACACTGATTGACAATCAATTTCACATGCTGTTGTGCAAATGGAATAGACAACAGATGGAAATTATTGGGTTCCTGCTAATGCAGGACAATGCCAGACCTCATGTGGCTGGAGTGTGTCAGCAGTTCCTGCAAGATGAAGCATTAAAGCTATGGACTGGCCCGCCTGTTCCCCAGACCTGAATCCGATTGAGCACATCTGGGACATCATGCCTCGCTCCATCCACCAACATCACGTTGCACCACAGACTGTCCAGGAGTTGGCGGATGCTTTAGTCCAGGTCTGGGAGGACATTCCTCAGGAGACCATCCGACGCCTCATCAGGGGCATGCCCAGGCATTGTAGGGAGGTCATACAGGCACGTGGAGGCCACACTGTTATGTTTCGGTAGCTGAGGAGTGCAGGTAAAAAAGGCAATACACCAGAGCAGTTGGAATCTATGGGATTGCAGTACCCTGACTAACCACCACAACTAGAGGCAGCCGTGGAGCGTTCCTACGTTGGTCCTAGACGCCTCGTCACAGCCTGAGAAACTAACTACACCTAAAGATAGAAATAGCAAAGCTATCTGCCCCGGAGCAGAACCCCAAAGATAATAGAAAGCCCCCAAACATGTAATGGCGGTTAGACAAGAGGAAATACTGACACAGAAAGAAAATAGAATGAGCAAACGCTGGGGCCCAAACTATCTAAATAGAAAAGGACAGGAAGGGTACTTACTGCAATCCCAGAAAACCCTGAAAAACACCAACTCTACTAATTTCAAAATCACCTGAGATCACACGACCTCTACCACCTAAATTAGCTCTCTGGTGTAACAAAATCAAAACAGCAGCCACTGAAAAAACTGGAAAAAGCAAAAGAACAAAACTCAGTGGCTGAACTAAACTGAGAAGGCAGAAGCCCCCGGAGGGGACCCAGAAGGCCCCCAAAGAAGTGCAGGACAAAATGCAAAAATATAGCAACAACACAAAAGAAGAAAAATTCTTATCTGGTAGCAGGAGATGCAGACACGACACAGCAGGCTACAAGGGAAACTGGAATGAAGGATTCAGACCAGAACAATTGATCACCGGCAACCCTGATGGGAAAATGACTCCCTTATATAAGACCAGTCAGTAACACCTGATTCCCAGTCCTCACAATCTTCACTAGTACCGCTTGTAACCACCAGAGAGAGCCTCTGCTCAGAACTCATCTCAAACCCATTCACAACAGTACCCCCCCCTTGAGGAGGGGTCACCGAACCCTCATTTGAGCAACCAGTTCGGTCAGGATGAGTTCTATGATACGCACGGATAAGTCTCCTAGCATGGATGTCCGAAGCAAACACCCAAGAATTGTCTTCCTGACCATAACCTCTCCATTTAACCAAATACTGGAGTCTTCGTCTAGAAAAACGAGAATCCAATATTTTCTCAACCACATACTCCAGATTGCCCTCAACCAAAACAGGGTCAGGAGGCACAGTAGCAGGAACCACTGGCTCAACAAACCTCTTCAACAAGGACTTGTGGAACACGTTATGGATCTTAAATGTCCCTGGAAGAAGCAAACGAAAAGAAACAGGATTAATAATCTCCATGATCTTATAAGGTCCAATGAACCTAGGCTTAAATTTAGGAGATGCTACTCTCATAGGAATATTCTTTGAGGACAACCAGACCAAGTCCCCCACTTTAAACCGAGGACCATCAGTCCTATGCCGGTTAGCAAACGCTGGGCCTTCTCCTGAGAGAGGGACAACCTCTCCACTACCTGGTCCCAAATCTGTTGCATACGCTCAACAACAGAGTCAACACCCGGACAGACAGAAGCCTCCGTCTGTCCTGAAGAAAATCGAGGGTGAAAACCAGAATTACAGAAAAACGGAGACATCAAAGTGGCAGAGCTAGCCCTATTATTAAGAGCAAACTCAGCCAAAGGCAAAAAAGAGACCCAGTCATCCTGATCAGCAGACACAAAGCATCTTAGATAAGTCTCTAATGTCTGGTTTGTTCTCTCAGTTTGACCATTGGTCTGAGGATGAAATGCCGAGGAGAAAGACAATTGAACACCCAGTTTAGAACAAAAAGTCCTCCAAAATCTGGAAACAAACTGGACTCCTCTGTCAGATACAATGTTCTCAGGAATGCCGTGTAAACGAACCACGTGCTGAAGAAACAACGGCACCAATTCAGAGGAGGAAGGCAACTTAGGTAATGGCACAAGATGTATCATTTTGGAAAACCTATCACAAATTACCCAGATGGTGGTCATTCTCTGAGAAACAGGAAGATCGGAAATGAAATCCATAGAGATATGGGTCCATGGTCTCTTGGGCACAGGCAATGGCATCAACAAACCACTAGAGCGAGAGCAAGGCTTGGAGCGAGAGCAAGTCCCGCAGGACTGCACAAATTCCCTGACATCGCGAGACAAGGTAGGCCACCAAAAGGACCGACTAACCAAGTCTCTGGTACCAAAAATTCCGGGATGCCCAGCCAATGCGGAACAATGAATCTCAGACATCACACTCTTTTTCCATTGGTCCGGGACAAACAATTTTCCAACAGGGCAGCGCTCGGGCCTATCCTCCTGACACCCCTCCAGAGCAAGTCTCAAATTGGGCGAGATGGCGGAAAGAACTACACCCTCTTTCAAAATAACAGAAGGATCAGATAACTCAGGAGAGTCCGCAAGGAAACTCCTCGAGAGGGCATCCGCCTTAACATTCTTAGTGCCAGGAAGAAGGAAACCACAAAATTAAAACGTGTGAAAAACAAGGCCCACCTGGCCTGTCTAGGATTGAGTCGCTTGGCAGATTCCAGATAGACCAGATTCTTATGGTCCGTAAGGACCACCACCTGATGTTTGGCTCCCTCCAGCCAATGTCTCCACTCTTCAAAAGCCCACTTCATGGCCAATAACTCCCGATTACCCACGTCATAATTACGTTCAGTAGGAGAAAATTTTCGAGAGAAAAAGGCACAAGGTTACTTTTAGAGGTCTCTGGATCTTTTTGGGACAAAACGGCACCTGCCCCAATTTCAGAGGCATCAACCTCCACCTGAAATGGCAGAGAAACATCAGGCTGCCGTAGAACAGGAGCAGAAGTGAATCTCTGCTTAGTTCCTGAAATGCAGAGACTGCCTCAGGAGGCCAATTCACCACATCAGAACCCTTTCTGGTCAAATCAGTTAATGGTTTAACAATAACCGAGAAATTACCAATAAATTTACGATAAAAATTGGCAAAACCCAAAAATCTCTGAAGAGCCTTTAATGAAGTAGGTTGGACCCAATCACAGATGGCCTGAACCTTGACCGGGTCCATTTCAATAACAGATGGGGACAAAATGAATCCCAGAAATGAGATCTTCTGTACGCCAAAAAGACACTTTGATCCCTTCACATACAGAGCATTATCCCTCAAAATCTGGAACACAGTCCGAACATGTTTCACATGAGAGTCCCAGTCATTAGAAAAAATCAAGATATCATCCAAATAAACAATCAGAAATTTGTCCACAAAATCCCTGAAAATGTCATTCATGAAGGACTGGAAGACGGAAGGGGCATTAGTGAGCCCAAAGGGCATCACTAGGTACTCAAAATGCCCTTCAGGGGTATTGAATGCCGTCTTCCATTCATCCCCGTGCTTAATGCGAATAAGGTTATACGCCCCCCTGAGGTCAAGCTTGGTAAACCAAGTAGCGTTTTTCACCCTGGAAAACAGGTCAGAAATCAAGGGTAACGGGTATTGATATTTCACAGTAATATTGTTCAAGAGACGATAATCAATACACGGCCTTAATGAACCATCTTTTTTGGCCACAAAGAAAAAACCGGCACCTAAGGTGAAGAGGATGGTCTGATATGACCCTTCTCCAATGATTCCTTGATATAAGACCGCATAGCGTCATGTTCAGGTACAGACAAGTTAAAAAGGCGACCTTTAGGGAATTTACTACCCGGCACTAATTCAATAGCGCAGTCATAGCTCCTATGGGGAGGTAAGGATGCAGATTTACTTTCGCTAAACACATCAGAAAAATCAAACAAAAATTCAGGAACATCCTGAGCTTGGGGGGAGGCAGAAAAAACAGGAGTGTTGGTATTAACACATTGGCAGCCCCAACTGGTTACAGACACAGATTTCCAATCCAAAACAGGATTATGAGACTGTAACCAAGGGAAACCCAGCACGATAATGTCATGCAGATTATATAGAACCAAAAATTTGCAGCACTCCTGGTGATCAGGTTCAACCCTCATTATCACCTGAGTAGAAAACTGGGGTTTATTCTCAGCCAAAGGGGTAGAATCGATCCCCAGTAGGGGAATAGACTTCTGTAGGGGTATCAAGGGAAACCCACAACGTTTAGCAAAATCATAATCCATCAGGTTAATAGCTGCTCCAGAATCAACGAAAGCCTGAGCAGAAAATGAGGACAGAAGAGCATATCAGAGTGACAGTTAATAAAAACTTAGTCCGAACACTACCCAAGACAACTGAGCGTGCAAAATGTCTTCCCCGCTTAGGGCAGACTGAAATAGCATGAGAGGCATCACCACAGTAGAAACATAACCTATTGCGCTTTCGAAACTCATGACGCTGTGCCCCAGACACCACTCCATCACACTGCATGGGCTCAGAAGCTGGCTCACAAGGCAACACCACTCCACGCATACTTCTCCGCTCACGCAAACGTCTGTCAATTTGAATCGCTAATGACATAGAATCATTGAGACCAGAGGGGACAGGGAATCCCACCATAACATCCTTTACATTATCCGACAGACCCTTCCGGAAAAGGGCCGCCAAAGCGTCGTCATTCCATTTGGTCAGGACTGCCCACCTACGGAATCTCTGACAGTATAACTCAGCGTCATCAAGCCCCTGATTTAATGCCAACAAGGCTTTTTCAGCTTGATCAGTGACATTAGGCTCATCGTACAATAACCCCAAAGCCTGAAAAAATGCATCAACATCACTCAAAACAGGATCCCCAGGTATCAGGGAAAAAGCCCAATCCTGAGGATCGCCGCGCAGGAGAGAGATGATAATTTGAACCTGCTGCGCTGCGTTTCCTGAGGACTTAGACTTTAAGGCAAAAAACAATTTACAATTATTTTTGAAATTCTGAAACTCAGCTCGATCCCCTAAAAACAAATCTGGCATGGGGATCCTAGGTTCCACAACAGGCAACCCAGCAAGACAGATAGCAATACTCCGAACCTCAGTGGCAAGCTGATCCACACGGCCAGACAACTGTGCAAACTCCATTGGGAGAAAAGATCCTCCCCAGCACCCAGAGATACAGAGGGAAAAAAAAAAAATGCAACAAACAGAAAAATATCTCTGACAACTCTGACAACCTTTTTTCTATCACAATATTTTTTCCCTTCTGTGAGTACCATACAATTTTCAATTTTTTGGGCCGGTGATACTGTTATGTTTCGGTAGCTGAGGAGTGCAGGTAAAAAAGGCAATACACCAGAGCAGTTGGAATCTATGGGATTGCAGTACCCTGACTAACCACCACAACTAGAGGCAGCCGTGGAGCGTTCCTACGTTGGTCCTAGACGCCTCGTCACAGCCTGAGAAACTAACTACACCTAAAGATAGAAATAGGAAAGCTATCTGCCCCGGAGCAGAACACCAAAGATAATAGAAAGCCCCCAAACATGTAATGGCGGTTAGACAAGAGGAAATACTGACACAGAAAGAAAATAGAATGAGCAAACGCTGGGGCCCAAACTATCTAAATAGAAAAGGACAGGAAGGGTACTTACTGCAATCCCAGAAAACCCTGAAAAACACCAACTCTACTAATTTCAAAATCACCTGAGATCACACGACCTCTACCACCTAAATTAGCTCTCTGGTGTAACAAAATCAAAACAGCAGCCACTGAAAAAACTGGAAAAAGCAAAAGAACAAAACTCAGTGGCTGAACTAAACTGAGAAGGCAGAAGCCCCCGGAGGGGACCCAGAAGGCCCCAAAGAAGTGCAGGACAAAATGCAAAAATATAGCAACAACACAAAAGAAGAAAAATTCTTATCTGGTAGCAGGAGATGCAGACACGACACAGCAGGCTACAAGGGAAACTGGAATGAAGGATTCAGACAAGAACAATTGATCACCGGCAACCCTGATGGGAAAATGACTCCCTTATATAAGACCAGTCAGTAACACCTGATTCCCAGTCCTCACAATCTTCACTAGTACCGCTTGTAACCACCAGAGGGAGCCTCTGCTCAGAACTCATCTCAAACCCATTCACAACACCACACACACTACTGAGCATCATTTTGACTTGTTTTAAGGACATTACATTCCACTTTAATTTATGTGTGACTCCAAATCCAGGCCTCCATTGGTTAATAAATTTGATTTCCATTGATGATTTTTGTGAGATTTGGTTGTCAGCACATTCAACTTTGTACAGAACAAAGTATTCAATGAGAATATTTCATTCATTCAGATCTAGGATGTGTTATTTGAGTGTTCCCTTTATTTTTTTGAGCAGTGTAGTTTTTATTCAATGCAAAATAACTAATTCGTAATAAATAAAAACAGTGCAAAGGAACCTCCAATAAGAGGGAGACACTAAAATCAATAATAGATACAAATAAATCTTCATCTACTGACACTACAGTAATGTGATATGAAATTACAAATGCTGTCTAAAGACCAAGGTAGGATAAGAGTCTATATATATATATATATATATTATATATATATATATATATATATATATATATTCGTGTATATATATATATATATATATATATATATATTCGTATATACTCGTGTATAAGCCGAGATTTTCAGCCCATTTTTTAGGGCTGAAAGTCCCCCTCTCGGCTTATACGCGAGTCATATACGGGGGTGCGGGGTGTCGGATCATACTCACCCCTCCGCCGGCTCGTCTCTGTAGCCCCCCTGCTTCTCTGACGATCTTCGGCTCCTTCCTGCAGCGGTCACATGGTACCGCTCATTAAAATCATGAATATGCACATATTCATGACTTTAATGAGCGGTACCACGTGACCGCTGTAGGATGGAAGAGCTGCGGAGACCGCCGGGAGAAGAGGAGAGGCTGCAGAGACGCGCCGGCGGAGGGATGAGTATAGCGATATTTACCTGTCCCGGTACCACTGCTCGCTGCTCCCTTGTCCGACTCCTCTGGCTGTGAATGTTCAGGCAGAGGGCCCGATGACGTCGTGAGTTAATGCCGCGCCCTCTGCCTGATCATTCACTGCCGAGGACCCGGAAGGGGGAGCAGCGCAGCGGTGAACCGGTCCGGTGACGGTAAATATCTCAGGTGCCGGGGTCCTGAGCGAGCGGTGACATCGGCACCTGTCCCCCATAGCGCGCCGGTGTCACCGCCTGCTCAGGACACCGGCACCTGGCCCCCAGCGACGAGAGGTGAGTATGTCATTTTTTTTTGCAGTAGCAGCGCGGCAGCATAATACTATGGGGCATAATCTGTGGAGCATATTGGGCATAATCTGCAGCATATGGGGGCATAATCTGTGGAGCATATGGGGGCATAATCTGTGGAAGGCATAATTGGGGGCATAATCTGTGGAGCATATGGGGGCATAATCTGTGGAGCATATGGGGCATAATCTGTGGAGCATATGGGGGCATAATCTGTGGAGCATACAGTTAGGTCCATAAATATTTGGACAGAGACAACATTTATCTAATTTTGGTTCTACACATTATCACAATGAATTTGAAACAAAACAAATCAGATGCAGTTGAAGTTCAGACTTTCAGCTTTCATTTGAGGGTATCCACATTAAAATTGGATGAAGGGTTTAGGAGTTTCAGCTCCTTAACATGTGCCACCCTGTTTTTAAAGGGACCAAAAGTAATTGGACAATTGACTCCAAGGCTATTTCATGGACAGGTGTGGGCAATCCCTTCATTATATCATTCTCAATTAAGCAGATAAAAGGGCTGGTGTTGATTTGAGGTGTGGTGTTTGCATTTGGAAGGTTTAGCTGTGAAGGAAACATGCGGTCAAAGGAGCTCTCCATGCAGGTGAAACAAGCTATCCTTAAGCTGCAAAAAACAGAAAAAACCCATCCGAGAAATTGCTACAACTTTAGGAGTGGCAAAATCTACAGTTTGGTACATTCTGAGAAAGAAAGAAAGCACTGGTGAACTCATCAATGCAAAAAGACCTGGGCGCCCACGGAAGACAACAGTGGTGGATGATCGCAGAATACTCTCCATGGTGAAGAGAAACCCCTTCACAACAGCCAACCAAGTGAACAACACTCTCCAGGAGGTAGGCGTATCAATATCCAAATCTACCATAAAGAGAAGACTGCATGAAATTAAATACAGAGGGTTCACTGCACGGTGCAAGCCACTCATAAGAATCAAGAATAAAAAGGCTAGGCTGGACTTTGCTAAAAAAACATCTAAAAAAGCCAGCACAGTTCTGGAAGAACATTCTTTGGACAGATGAAACCAAGATCAACCTCTACTAGAATGATGGAAAGAGAAAAGTATGTTGAAGGCGTGGTACAGCTCATGATCCAAAGCATACCACATCATCTGTAAAACATGGCGGAAGCAGTGTGATGGCTTGGGCATGCATGGCTGCCAGTGGCACTGGGTCACTAGTGTTTATTAATGATGTGACACAGGACAGAAACAGCCGAATGAATTCTGAGGTATTCAGAGCCATACTGTGTGCTCAGATCCAGCCAAATGCAGCCAAACTGATTGGTCGTCGTTTCATACTACAGATGGACAATGACCCAAAACATAAAGCCAAAGCAACCCAGGAGTTTATTAAAGCAAAGAAGTGGAATATTCTTGAATGGCCAAGTCAGTCACCTGATCTCAACCAATTGAACATGCATTTCACTTGTTAAAGACTAAACTTCAGACAGAAAGGCCCACAAACAAACAACAACTGAAAACCACCGCGGTGAAGGCCTGGCAGAGCATCAAAAGAAGGAAACACAGTGTCTGGTGATGTCCATGAGTTCAAGACTTCAGGCAGTCATTGCTAACAAAGGGTTTTCAACCAAGTACTAGAAATGAACATTTTATTTTCAATTATTTAATCTGTCCAATTACTTTTGGTCTCTTTAAAAACAGGGTGGCACATGTTAAGGAGCTGAAACTCCTAAACCCTTCATCCAATTTTAATGTGGATACCCTCAAATGAAAGCTGAAAGTCTGAACTTCAACTGCATCTGATTTGTTTTGTTTCAAATTCATTGTGGTAATGTCTAGAACCAAAGTTAGATAAATGTTGTCTCTGTCCAAATATTTATGGACCTAACTGTATGGGGCATAATCTGTGGAGCATATGGGGGCATAGTCTGCAGCATATGGGGCATAATCTCTGGAGCATATGGGGGCATAATCTCTGGAGCATATGGGGCATAATCTGTGGAGCATATTGGGCATAATCTTGCAGCATATGGGGGCATAATCTGTGGAGCATATGGGGGCATAGTCTGTGAGCATATGGGGGCATAATCTATGGAGCATATGGGGGCATAATCTGTGGAGCATATTGAGGCATAATCTGTGGAGCATATGGGGCATAATCTGTGGAACATATGGGGGTATAATCTGTGGAGCATATGGGGGCATAATCTGTGGATCATATTGGGGCATAATCTGTGAAACATATGGGGGCATAATCTGTGGAACATATGGGGGCATAATCTGTGGAGCATATGGGGGCATAATCTACATCATATGGGGCATAATCTGTGGAGCATATGGGGGCATAATCTGCAGCATATGGGGGCATAATCTGTGCAGCATATGGGGGCATAATCTGTGCAGCATATGGGGGCATAATCTGTGCAGCATATGGGGGCATAATCTGTGGAGCATATGGGGGCATAATCTGCAGCATATGGGGGCATAATCTGTGCAGCATATGGGGGCATAATCTGTGGAGCATATGGGGGCATAATCTGTGGAGCATATTAAGCATAATCTGTGGAGCATTTGGGGGCATAATCTATGCAGCATATGAGGGTATAATCTGTAGAGCATATGGGGGCATAATCTGCAGCATATGAGGGCATAATCTGTGGAGCATATGGGGGCATAATCTGCAGCATATGGGGCATAATCTGTGGAGCATATGGGGCATAATCTGGAGCATATGGGGGCATAATCTGCTGGGCATATGGGGGCATAATCTGTGGAGCATATGGGGGCTTAATCTGTGGAGCATATGGGGCATAATCTGTGGAGCATATGGGGGCATAATCTGCGGAGCATATGGAGCATAATCTATGCAGCATATGGGGCATAATCTGTGCAGCATATGGGGGCATAATCTGTGCAGAATATGGGGGCATAATCTGTGCAGCATATGGGGGCATAATCTGTGCAGCATATGGGGGCATAATCTGTGCAGCATATGGGGGCATAATCTGTGGAGCATATGGGGGCATAATCTATGCAGCATATGGGGGTATAATCTGTAGAGCATATGAGGGCATAATCTGTGGAGCATATGGGGGCATAATCTGCAGCATATGGGGGCATAATCTGTGCAGCATATGGGGGAATAATCTGTGCAGCATATGGGGGAATAATCTGCAGCATATGGGGGAATAATCTGCAGCATATGGGGGCATAATCAGTGGAGCATATTAAGCATAATCTGTGCAGCATATGGGGGCATAATCTGGAGCATATTGGGCATAATCTATGCAGCATATGGGGGCATAATCTGTGCAGCATATGGGGGCATAATCTGTGCAACATATGGGGGCATAATCTGTGCAGCATATGGGGGCATAATCATTTTCCACCTAGGCTTATACGCGAGTCAATAAGTATTCCCAGTTTTTTGTGGCAAAATTAGGGGGTCGGCTTATACATGAGTATATACGGTGTGTGTATATATGATATATAGATGTATAAAATATAATTAATATTTATAATCAGGCATGAAGATAAAGTACAATTGACATATTGTAAAACCGAGATCTGACAAGCCAATTTGTTACCTTAGTGGCAAATCATCAACAAGGGGAAATAGAAATGTTACGTCGCCCTCGACGCAGTTTCACTTCTTCCAAGGGCTCCCTCTTATAGGAGGTTTTATAGGAGGTTTTTTAGAGTATCTTTAATCTTTCAGCCTTTTCCATGGCTGGCAGGGATCTGGGATATATGCTAATTATTATTAAGCCTGGGAATTTATTAGCTACTACCTGTATCATCGACCTATAGAAAGACTGTTTTAGTCATTACTTTGTGGAGTTGACAGATTTGAGCGGTGCTATTATTTTAGGGTGACTTCATATACAGCAAAGCACATTTACTATTGCTTTAAAAAAAATAAAAAAAATGGCATAAACATAGAGGCAGTCAGATGATGTGCCAAATAATCGCTTCTTCTGATGATGTTCATGTAGAGAAGTTGCATATCTGGTCACTGGTGGTCTATCAGCTGAGAATGCCTTACTGATCATGAAAAATATTTAGACTTGAGAGTCCTCAGTGGTTGATACCTTTTAATGGCTAACTGAAAAGATGGTAACAAATTGCAAGCTTTCGAGACTACTCCGGTCTCTTCATCAGGCAAAGACTAAAACCAGACTTGCCTGATGAAGAGACCGGAGTAGTCTCGAAAGCTTGCAATTTGTTACCATCTTTTCAGTTAGCCATTAAAAGGTATCAACACTGAGGACTCTCAAGTCTAAATATTTTTCTATCTACTGGCTAACACGGTACGAAGATACACATCTTTCCTATTACTGATCATGAGAATGGAGGGTCGAACTAGTGTCTCTTCCTAGAATTCACTCTATTCCTGTATTTGCTATCCACTAATGAAATGTGACCTTGCATGAATGGAAACTGCTTGCATACTGGTACCTGTGTTTTCAAGATTGTTAGTAGGGGTTTTGGCAGTCAGACCACCACTGATCAGACTAGTCAATATGCCATAATTATCTATTGCAAAATTTTATTTATAGGACAGGTTTTTATTTTTTTTTATTTTTTTTGATAAATGAGCCAGCCATGTGAACCTTCTTCTAGTTGTGAGAATAGCCGGTTGCTTTTCAAATGCTAGGGATGTGACGGGTGACATTGCAGACCCCCTACCAGTCTGACTGCACAAGCTTCCAGCGATTAAAGTTCTTTTTGATGATTTATTATACATGGTTTAACTGGTGTCCAAAACCAGCAATCTAATGTAACCTTCCTCCTTCTCCACTCTCAAGTCTCTCATTTAGGTGGTGAATGACTATAGTAGGAGTGAGTGACATCACTATTAACAATACTTGACCCTTTCTTAATCCAGGATCTGTCAGAGAGTGGAGTTATTTAAATAGTAACTGATAGAAGGCTTCTTCTCATTTACTGAATTGGACAGTTTAAACCCTGTTTAATGCATTGTAAAGAGCCTTTAATTGCTGGATTTTCCTATATATTGGTTTATTCAATCTGTAGATACTGGTGGTCAGGTCAGAGTAGTAGCACTGCCATTAGGTTTTGCATAACTGCATGCTGGCATTAAAATATCCCCTTCCTATGTTTAATACTCACGCTTGTAGCTGCACAACCATTGACTGTCCGCACAGAATTCAATAACTGCATGCCAACTGTTATATTAAAGGATCAAACCGCCAAGGACAAAGCATTGCAACACATGGCAGCCATGTCCTCTGCTCAGATTGTGTCCGCCACCGCCATTCACAACAAGCTGGGACTACCAGGCATTCCTCGTCCAGCCTTTCCTGCTGCACCCGGGGTGAGTGTGTGTTCAAGGAGTACAGGTCGGTGGTCTGCGTCATGTGGCCCTCCTGCATTTGTGCAAACCAGAGCCCTCATCATGCCCTGATTGCCACAAGCTGCAAGCTATGGTTTTACAACTATGTTTAGATTCTCCCAGAGTGTCTTTGGCGTGCTTGAAAAATAATTTTGAGTCCCCATGCCTGCCTGTCTCGCGACTGTTCGAAAGCTTCAACACAAGCAGGGATTACCTGTTTGTTAGGCAGTCACTGCATGTTTTGTGGCTGTCTAACAGCAGCGAGACATGCAGGCGCGAGGCCTCGAGCACATATTTTTCGAGCATGCTGAAGACACTTGGTTAGCACACAAGCATGCTCAGATAATGCCTTATCAGAGCATGTTGGCTCATCACGAATTACAACCTATTATTACACTGACAGGCAAACAATTAGGCCATACATCTGGCTATTTTAGGTCCTCGGATGCCCAGGATTGCATTGTAGAAAGCCAATGGACTGACAAATCGAGCCCACTCGTTTTGTCAAATATCATAAATGCCATGATTGGCATAGACTGTGGTACCCAAGAGGGGATTATATGATCAGAGACCAGCTCTATTGATGTGCAGTTGTTATTGCTCAGGAATCCAGAGTGATAAAATAGTCTTTTGAATGTATCCTGCTATATATATATATATAGAGAGAGAGAGTGCAGGGCAGCCTTAAAGGGGTTAACCATAATTATTTTTGTTAGAGAAATTAATTTTCTTAATTCACTGCAACCTGACTCTCCTCCCATCACTGGATTAGTATCAGCACATCAATGATCAGCTGAAAATATTCTATTTCTACTACAGAAAGTAAATTTTCATTATTCAGATTTTCTATTTGGTGTCACTCTGATCCACTTTCCTTCTATTTCTTGTTCATCATGAGCAGCATCAATGTTTATATCACCTGCACAAATTTTTACATGTGACTCCTTTTCATTTTAATGAAATTAAGAATTAATTGAATAATGAACAGACATAAAATACAAATATTTTTAAGTCTACATACCCTTATGTTTATTAAGTATTGGATGTCATATAATGTTAAATACTGTTGAAAAAATATGCAACAAAATGCAGATATCAATTTATTACTTGAAAGGAAACAGAATTATAAAATCTACATGCCCTACCTTGTGACTTTTTCTTTTCTTTCCATTTACAGTACTGGCCAGGAATGCTTCAGACAGGGCAGCCAGGCTCTTCACAAGAGTAAGTCCGATGTTACTGCTTACAGAAAATGAACTTCACTGATAGATGAACTCCACCGATGGAGAAAGGGCTCGCACACCACTATTATACTGTTTCTTGAATTTATCTTAATGGCTGCCCCTCTGCAAAAATTTTCAGCATGAAAATTGACCTTCCAGTACAGGTTTTCAAATACACAGCATGTCCATTTGTTGCAAATTTTTACCTAGGATTACCTTCCTTTTGACGTAGAGGGGTGAAATCAGGGTGTAAGTTTGCTACAAATTTGAAAATAAAATCTTTACGTTTCAAAAGTAAATTTTTGCTGCGGATTTCCAGTAAATATTTGTGACTTGTATGTAAGTTTACTTTCTACAACATCTACTTATCTTAACTGTATCTTACAGTTATATGGCCTTTTCTTTAATGCAGCTGAATGCTTAATAAAATCCTCTGATCCACTTCTAAAGTTGTTTCAATATGACGAGCTGAAAGATATTAGGTTGTTTGTTTTTTTGGGTGTCATGAAAAGTTATACAATCTTTCAACTGACTTTCTTTATTCGTTTTACACCACTTAAAGTGAACCTGTTGGCGCAGTTATACTGATAAAAATGATACCTGGGGTGATGAAATCCATTTTGTGGTGGTTGTTTAATCTTCATTTTCAGTTAATGATATGCTCGTGCTTCGGGGCTCCCTGTGGGTGGTGTTTTATGTGATGCTCTGCTTGCATATGTGTAAGGAGGTGGCGGGGGGACCCTCACTTGCCTCCTCTCCCCTGGACACTGTTCAATATTACGTGCGGCACCTCGTTGTTTACTAATGTTCTAGTATTGTGTGTGTACTGTAATGTGATGCATTTGTTATGTACTGTAAGATGTTGTATTGTCATGTATTGTATTAAGGATAGACTAGGAAATAGTATCGGACCATAGGGGAATTAGAGTAGAGGGGGGCATCATAGTGAATAGAACAGGATAGATAAGAGTGGTAGTTGAGTATAGGCAACAAGGGGTTATTCAGTGGGGAGGAGTTAGAGCAGAGCAGGGCAGAGTCATAGGGATATAGGAGAGGGACTTCCTGTATAGGCAGCAGAAGCCTGGGCAGGCTTGCCCAGGGCAAGGTGTGAGCAGCAAAGGAAGCAGACGGCTAGCCGTGGGGATAAAGCTGCTTTACGGCAATAAGAGGCCCCAGGCGGAGAGTTGTGCAGTCGGGCACCAGCTCAAAAGGACTATCCCCAAGACAGATCCGGGGTCTGTCACCGGGGCGGGAGCAGCTGAGATGGCGTTCCTAGTACCTTTACCTATTGGAACTGGATGAGGGGCTGACAGGGAGCTGGGGACACTGGAGGCATGGATGGGACACTTATCCAAAGATACGGCAGGGATTGCCAGGAGAAGGGAAACAGAGCTGCTAGAGAGGATACAGGCTGGCCGGACAGCAGGGAAAGATAAGATGCCTCTTCGTTTAATTGCTGATTTGTAAAGTTAATCTGTTGGAAAAGAACTGTGACTCTGAGATGTTTTGCGGAGCCGGAGTGACAGAACCTGAGAGGATCCTGGCAGTGAATGTAAGTGTATTGCTGCGCACGCTGCACATACGGCAGAAGGGACACTGTATTCTATCTGTGGGGCGCCAGGGTGTGGGAACAGTATAGCCCATTGCCACAACTACCACCCTGGCCGCCGTACATATGCATCCTTCAGTGACCTGCCCCCTATTTTACATACTGCATAGAATATTGTATCGGAGCGTGATAGATGCTACTGCGCCGGCGCCATTTTGCTTAAGGGAAAAAACAATTGGCTTCATCAAAATGGGGCTAGCGGTACCTGCGCAGTAGAATCTATCGCGTTCCGAAAGCTGCTACTGTGCATCTGGAGCCATTTTTTTTTCCTCTAGCAAAATAGCGGTGGCGCCTGCCCAGTAGCATCTATCAGAATGCAATAGATGCTACTGCACAGGTGTGGTCGCCACCACCATTTTGATTAAAATAATTGTTTTTTTCCCCTCACA
Source organism: Oophaga sylvatica (assembly GCA_033576555.1). Classification (NCBI taxonomy): domain Eukaryota; kingdom Metazoa; phylum Chordata; class Amphibia; order Anura; family Dendrobatidae; genus Oophaga; species Oophaga sylvatica. The sequence goes on along the minus strand of JARQOD010000010.1, from coordinate 61,798,170 downwards.
ATACTGTATGACTAAATCATGAATAAATATATATGCATATTATCCATTGAATCATGCTATAGCACAGCCGCCTGCATGATGAATGTTAATTTTTTTTCCCACACCATATTCTATGCAGTATGTAAAATAGGGGGCAGGTCAGTGAAAGATCAGTAACCTGTCATAAATCCATAAAGGTGCATATGTAAACAGAGCCCGTCCACAGGCCGCCCCTGAGCACAAGAATCTCATTAACTGAAAACTGCAAATAAAGATTACACAAACAACCACAAGACGTATTTCATCACCCCAGGTATAATCATAATCAGTATAAGGCTAAGTGCACACGTTCAGGAATATTTGCGTTTTTTTTTTTTCGCATTTTTTCCGTGATTTTCCGCGGTAAAAACGCGAAAAAAAACGCAAGCATTAAGCATCCTATACATGTTAATGGATTCCGCATGTTTTGGCCACATGTTGCGTTTTTTTCCGTGAAAAAAAACGCTTCGCGGAAAAAATAGCAACATGTTCATTAATTTTGCGTAATGTAAGCGGTTCATGTGCGATGGTACCCAGGGTCTGGAGGAGAGGAGACTCTCCTCCAGGCCCTGGGTACCATATCCCTGGTAAAACAATAATTAAAATAAAAAATAATGATATTCTCACCTTCCGGCGGCCCCCGCAGCCTTCCCGCCCCTCAGCGACGCTCCCGGTCCCAGGAGTCCTTTGCGAGAATCACCCAGATGGCGTAGCGGTCTCACGTGATGCGGGGTGATTTGTCGCAAAGGACTCCTGGGAACGGGATTGGCCGGGAGCGTCGCTGAGAGGCGGAAAGCTGCGGGGGCCGCCGGAAGGTGAGAATATCATTATTTATTTTTTTTATTATTATTTTTACATTAGATCTTTTTACTATTGATGCGGCATAGGCGGCATCAATAGTAAAAAGTTGGTCACACGTGTCAAACACTATGTTTGACTCGTGTGACCAACCTGTCAATCAGTTTTCCAAGCGATGCTACAGATCGCTAGGAAAACACTAGCATTCTGCAAGCTAATTACGCTTGCAAAACGCTAGTTTCTGGCAGGAATACTCATACAAAAAAAATGCGTATTTCCGCGGGAGAAGTGCGGGATTGCCGCGGAAATTTCCGCGGCAATTCCGCAACGTGTGAACTTAGCCTAACAGCGCCAACCTGACACCGTCTGTAGTTTACTGAGTACGATCCTGCTGATGGGTTCACTTTAAGATCTTTACATGCAGTGATTTAATTTGAACCTTCATAGTCTCCAACCGTTGGATAAAAATGTCTTGATCATGTGATGAACACATAGGTTGTATGGCTCATTGCGGAGCAGTTATCAGAGCTTGGTCTTGTGACTGGCTGTGTCCATGTGTGTCAGTCACATGACTGGGACTGATCTTTATCCACTGTAGTAAAAAGTGATGGTTCTCATTAACAGCAAGCGGAGATCTTGAAAACTTGTAGAAATCAATACAATGTATCGGAAAGTTGTGAATCTTTACAATTATAAATACAGTATATTCCTATATTTTTTCTATTATACATATAGTGCATAGAAAAAATGTATATAACAATTATTAATATACAATTATAAAATGTAACAATTACCTCCTGAAACAAAAATAATTAAATGACATCATAAGAAATATCTAAATTGATAGTAATTTGTTAATTTTTTTTATCAGCATCAAGCCATTTGTCCAGCAAACATATCCCATCCAGCCAGCAGTTACAGCGCCTCTTACAGGTAACCTCTACACAGTGCATCATTGTCAACAGCTTCAGAATCGTTCAGCGATATCGGGACACCGGTGTAATTTGTCAAAATCTAAAGAGCAGGATGATTCATATAGAGCAGATTATTTTTAATCCTGCTGGCTGTAAACATGTCTTATGTATCAAAGCGATTTCTTGACAAAATATTTTCCTTTGAGTGTAGTCATTTCAAGAAAAGCTTAAATTCCTCCTGCTTTTCTCCAGGGATGATGAGCACAGGTGTGTCTCCATGAAAATGTAATTAGGCCGCTAGGGTAAAGCATTATGCTGAAAGGAGAGCGATGCCTGGTGCTCTGTCCTCCTCTCAATGACTGGGCAGCTTGACATCCAGGATAACGTAAGTGTATTACTGCAGTCCTGGCTGTAAGCATAAGAGGAAAGTCTGCTCAGTAATGGCCAGTCCTTTGGCCTGTGCATCTTAAAACATATCTGATTAAATTGTCACTGACCTGTAGTTACTCTTTATCGCACCTAATTTTACCACCAGTGCTTTGAAGGCCGATATCCCTTAAAAGCTACAGAAGATTGTACATGATATGATTTATGTTTATCGAGATAACTGAGGAAAAAAAATCAGCGTACATCATGGAAAATTATACTAATCTAAATGTCCATATTGTAACTATAGGTATCTATAAGTTCTGTATTATGGATAAATGCAATACGGATCTGTAACATAGCAGTGTGCATGAAGCCTTAACCCCTCTCTGACCTTAGACGTACTATCCCATCCATGTGACCTGGGCCTTAATGACCCTGGACGGGATAGTACATCATATGCGATTCTCACAGCTGACACCCAGCACTTTAACCCCCGGCACACTGCGATTAAACATGGTCGCAGCGTTATGGTGGCATAGGGAACCATCGCTCAGGGACGGGGCTCACTGCGTGCTTCCCTGAGACCCTCGGAACAATGCGATGTGATTGCGTTTTCCAAGGGCCTCCTCCCTGCTGCGGGGACCTGCAGGGAGGTGGCTTGTCAGTGCTTGTTCATAAACGCAAGTTATAACAACAAAAATTTTACCACTAACATGAAGTACAATATGTCATGAGAAAACATTCTCAGAATCGCCAAGATCTGTTGAAGTGTTCCAGAGTTATAACCTCATAAAGGGACAGTGGTCAGAATTGTAAAAAATTGGCCCAGTTATTAACGTGCAAACCACCCTTGGGGTAAAGGGGTTAAAGTGCCCGCACATTCAGACCCTGGATTTCTATTCCTCCCTTAGGCTATGTTCACACGTGGTGTTTTTGCACCCTTTATTTTCTGCAGAAAAGTAGGTGTGTTTTACAGTGCTAGCAAAAGCTATAAGACTTCAGAAGTCTCATTCATACACAGCTTTTTTTTTCCCTGACTGAATCTGAGCACTGCGTTTTTTTTTTTTGTTTTTTTTTAAATCTTCGGCATGTCATTTTTGCAGTGTTTCTTTCAGCAGCAGGTGAAGGAAGGGAGACACAGTCATTACTAGTGGGTAGGCGGAGCCCACACAGGATAGAACACCTCAGATTAAAAAGAGTGTTTACCGGCCCCTCCAGCTTGGGCTCCTCCTACTCCAGCTCTCCAGTCTAAAATTTGAGGTCACAGAGGATAGTCGCTGCTGAAGCAGCTCCTCAGAAGAATTTTTTATTTTTATCGGACAGGGACTTGGACCCCCGTGGTCTTGAGGTCTCAGGGGTCTCAGCGCTGCTGGACCCCCACCCCTCCCTTGGCGGATCTGCATTACCCTTTAAGGTGGTCCCTGCAGAACCCTGCCGGCCCTGGGGGATGAGGGTTGCTTCCCTGGCGGGGACGCAAACCGCGCTTCTGGGGTCACTGCGTTCCCCGCCCTGGGGGGAAGCTACGGGCACAGCGCCACAAATCCCTGGGGGTCCCTGTGGCGCTCAGCTGGGTGAGTACTCAACATTTTAATGATGTGTTTGAGTGCAGCAGCCGCTGCTACATGTTTGCAGTGTGGTGATTGTGTACTTTTGTCCGCAGGTGGATGCCTGCAGGACATGGGAGCGGGACAGGAGCGGAGAGCAGAGTGAGTCGCGCACCTTTTTTTGAAGCCGGCGGGGGGCGTGGCTTCGCGCTTTCCCGTTCTTTCGCGGGCAGGAAGCGCTCTAATCGCGCGCTTTACCCTGCCTCTTCTCTTCCGGCTTCTCTCCTCTAGCGCGGCGGCCATTACTGACGGCCTCTTCGGGCTCCCCTCTCTCCGCTCCCCCGACCGACCGAAGAACAAAGGACACTGCACCGCGGCCAGCTGGGTGAGTCGCTTCTACCTTTCTGAGGGCAGAAGCTTGACCCCCTCACCCCCACAGCGCAGGGCACTGCCACACTGAACGCTCCCGCTAACGATCACGATAACGACGCATACTAATGCGATCGTTTTTTTGTGATCGTTTTAAAGTCGCTAGTAGCTGCCACAGTAGACGATCTCATTAACGACGCATAAGTGGTTAGCGATCTCCTTAACGACTTTGGCGGTCATTGCGATGTACAAATCAGCGCAATATGTTAGCGATCTCGTTGGCGTTCTTGTTTAGTGTGGCATACCCTTGAGGCATTGTCCTGCAGCTGCTACCTCATAAGAGGCACCTGGGGCTCGCACACCCTTTTCATTAACGGGTTGTGGGGAGTCTGCGACATTAACCCCTTCTTAGGCGGTTAACCCTTAATTGGGGGACAGCTGGGGTAGCTCTCTCTTTAAGAGCTTTAACCCTTCAGCGTTCGTTTTTTTTTTTTTTTAAAAAAAAAAAAAAAACACATTGTTCTAGTTGCTGACAGGTTTAACCTGCCATATACTGTGTGAAGGCATGTCGGATCAGGGTCCAGGAGGTGCGGACCGTCTCCCAGATCCGCTACAGGATCAGTCTCGCGTATCTGACACGCAGACCTCGACGGCGTCTAGCGCAGCGGTCGGAGGTGTCAGTGATGTCAAAATGGAGGCCCTCGCTCGTTCTATTGATGGCCTGTCTGAACTTCTAGGTTATTGGGTGTCAGCTAGATCCTCTCATGGCAGGAAGCGACACAGGCCGGTGCCATCCTTCCCGTGTAGCGACTCGGAGATCTCGGGCATGGAGGGTTCCCCTTCAAGCTCGGATGGGGAGATGTCCGATTCGGATAAGGAGAATCGGCAGGGACACTCTGCCTCTCTTTTGGGCCGTACAGAGGCTTTTATTGGAGCCATGAGGGAGGCGTTAGTTACCGGAGGAGGTAACTAGACGTCCTGGTAAGTCGGCCCGGATGTTTCAGGAGTCGCATAGGTCGCGATCAACATTACCATCTCTGGATGAGCTTAATGGGGCAGTGGAGAAGGAACGCCTGTGTCCAGATAAACGTTTTCAGGGGACACGGTTTTTTGAGACGCTGTATCCGTGTACGAGGGAGTTGATTGATAATTGGATTCCTTCTCCTGAAGTGGATGTCCCTTTATCCCAGCTTAGCAAATCCTCATTACTTCCTGTTAAAGGGAAGGCGAGTCTGCAGGATCCGCTGGACAGAAAAACGGAGATGGCGGCGAAATCCATCTACGAGGCCGCGGGTCATGGATTCAGAGCAGTACTAGGGTCTATGTGTGCTTGTAAAGCTTCCCTAAGCTGGTTAGACCGTCTACGGACGGCGTGGCAAGATGGATCCCCACTATCTGAGATAGATGGGCTTTTCAATTGTTGGAGGATGCAGCCCGATATGGCAGTGATGCAGGTTTGGATACTGCGTCACTGCTGTCCAGGGCGCAATCCTCGGCGGTCACAGTCAGGAGAGCACTGTGGCTTAGACAGTGGACCGGGGACGCGGTTTCCAAGCAAGGTTTGCTATCTTTAGCTTACAAGGGTGGTCAGCTATTTGGATCTGACCTCACGGAGCTGATTGCCAAGGCAAAGGCAAAAGAAACGGCTTTACCACAGCGAAGAGCTGTGACTTCTGCGTCTGGCAGGCCTAGTGCCGGTAGTAGTTGGCGGTCCTTTCGGTCCAGGGGACGGTTTGGTCAGCCCTCTTGGGGATCGGGTCGTCCCTCTTTTTCAGGAAAAAAGAACGCTCAGAAATCCCGCACTCCCTGGAAACAGAGCTCCGCCGAGACAAGCGAGAAGCTGACAAAAAGCCCACTAAGGCGGACTGACGCCAGGTTCTCACTCGAGGGCTCTCGAGTGGGAGGTCGCCTGCTCCAATTCGAACCGACTTGGGCTTCCCGCGTGTCGGACGCTTGGGTGACGCGGGTTGTGTCGACAGGCTACTTCATAGAGTTTCTTTCTCGACCCCCAGACAGTTTTTGCCAATCTCGCATCCCGTCAGAGCCCGAGCTATTGGCCGCTCTACTGCGGGAGGTCGGTTCCCTTCTGCAGAAGGGTGTGGTGGTACCGGTTCCGCCGGAGGACCGGGGAAGAGGGTTTTATTCCAACCTCTTTGTGGTCCCCAAAAAGGAGGACAAATTTCGCCCCATTCTGGATCTCAAGAGATTGAATCGGCATGTCCGCACCCGAAAATTCCGCATGGAGTCACTTCGCTCCGTTGTGGCGGCCCTGTCGCAGAACGATTTTTTTGGTGTCAATAGACATTCGCGACACTTATTTGCATGTTCCCGTCGGAAGGGCCCACCAACGCTTCCTTCGTTTTGCCATAGGTCAGGACCACTACCAATTTGTGGCCCTGCCATTCGTGTTGGCCTCAGCACCCAGAGTTTTTACGAAAATTCTGGCACCTCTCATGGCGATTCTTCGAAGACGGGGTTACGATTCTTCCCTACCTGGACGACCTTTTGATTGTGGCGTCCTCAAAGGAGGAGGCGGTGACGGCTCGCAATCTATCCCTTCAGCTCCTGGAGGACTTCGGGTGGCTGGTCAATTGGGAGAAGTCGTCTCTGGAACCGTCGCAGTCAATCCTGTTTTTGGGAATGCATTTCGACACGGTACGAGCAGTGGTGTCTCTGCCTCCAGACAAGCAAGCGAGTCTTCTTCGACATGTACAGGTTATGAAGACTTCGACAGCAATGTCCCTTCGAAGGTGTATGCGCCTTCTGGGTTTTTTTTTTAAATCAGATGATTTTTATTTAAAAATTGTCAGCATGAAACTTTTGACAGTACATTTAACTTTAGCATATAATATAAACCGTATTCAACCTGACAGGCAATATAACTATTCTTACATCCTAAGTCCCCTACCCCTCCCCCCTAACCCCGTCCCTTTAAATCATTGCACATATCACACACCATGTCACATTTTGAATCCTTTTTTTCGAGACAACCCTTTACGATCCCAGTTTAAAGTACCAACTCAGAGGGTCAAGGGGCGCGTAGGCAGACGCATTCTTTCTCTCATAAGAGCCTCCGAAGCCAGGCCCGGGTGCTCTATCCAGCCACCCCACACATTCTCAAACTGCATGTGTTGACCTCTTTTCGCATATATGTTCTGTTCCATCATAACAATAAAGTTAACCTTATTAATCAGTTCTTGTCTAACTGGCGCTTTGTCATCTAATCAGTGGGCCGCAATGAGCTTTCTGGCAGCATATAGGATTCTGGCTATGGTCAGCTTTCCCCACTCATCAACCGCGATATCATCCATGCACCCCAATACACACGTCAGCGGGTTCCTTATAAGATCCACTCCCATTACCTCCTGTGTCAAATTAAGTGTTTGTACCCAAAAGTTCTGTAGGGCAGGGCAGGACCACATCATATGTAGGAGATCTGCCCCATCCTCAGAGCAGCGCGGAAGCAGGAATCCCTCCTCAGGCCCGCCCTCTTCATCCAGACCGGAGTCCTGTATACCCTATGTGTTAGGTAGAGTTGTGAGACTCTCCTGGCTTCACTCATAGAGACCTTGGGGATGAATTGTAATACGCTCTCCCACTGAGAGTCCGAGATTGGTCCCACATCCTCTTCCCATTTTTCTCTGGACTTAGCCGGGTGCCGTACCAGGAATGAATCCAAAAAACCCCTATATACGAGGGAGATGAAACCCTTAGTGCCCCTTAGTGACCCTATAAGATTCACCATCGCATCTGATTGCACCACTATTCTTGATGTTTTAAGCTGTCGATTGATTGCATGCTGCAGCTGCAAATATTGAAAAAAGAGGGATTGACTCAGAGGGAATTCCTTCCTGATCTCCTCAAAAGTCTTAAGCATGCCGCCAACCAACAGCTGTGACACAAACCATATCCCGACCCTTCTCCATTGAGCGAATCCCCTCAGACGCATTAACTCCCCCAGTCTCGGGTCAAACCAAACCGACGAGAAGCGCGTGAGCTCCGTAATGCCCCTCCATTGTCTAACTCTTTGCCAAATCTTGTCCACCATAGCGATCGTCGGGAGCCTTTTAGGGTTCACCCGGAACCCACCAGCCTCTAAACTAGCAAGCAACGGACCTCTGCCCACTATAAACTCAATGAGCTTCCCAGCCGACGTAGATTGGGTAGGCTCCCCCCACCCCACCATATGCTGACATTGGGATGACACATAATAAACCCACGGGTTCGGGATTGCCAGGCCCCCCTCCTCTTTTGACCTCTGTAGATGTTCAAGTTTAATGCGTGCCCTACTACCCTTCCAGATCAAGTCCCGGAAAAGAGAATCAATCCGGTAGAATTTATTTTGCGCCAACCAGACAGGCGTATTATGGAGTATATATAGGAGTTGGGGCATGAGGATCATTTTTAATAAATTTGCTCTACCCGCCACAGACAGGAATAGTTTCTTCCACGCTGCAATTTTTTGTTGAAACTTATTGATAAGGGGGGTAAGATTGAGCCGTTCATATTCCTCCAATTTAGCAGAGATCACAATGCCCAAATATTTAAACTCACTAACCACCCTCAAAGGGGTCCCAGGATCTAGCACTAGGGGAGCAGCAGAGTCCACGGGAAGCAACACGGATTTATCCCAGTTGATAGTCAGTCCAGAAATAGAGCCGAATTTACTAATAACTGCCATAGCCGAACTTAGGGAGTCGCTCGGGTCAGCCAGAAACAGTAGCACATCATCCGCATATAAGGCCACTTTCTCTACGTGGGAGCCATATTGGAATCCCCGAATATCTGTGGTACCACGTATCTTTGCAGCTAACGGTTCTACAGCGATCGCAAACAGCAGGGGGACAGGGGGCACCCCTGCCTCGTTCCCCTATGTAGGGAGAAACTCTCAGACAGCAGACCATTAACCCGTATTTTAGCACTAGGGGATGTATATAGCAAACGTACCCAACCCACAAACAGATCACCAAATCCCATGGTTTTCATTACCGCCCACAAATACCTCCACTCCACACTGTCGAACGCCTTAGCGGCATCCAGGGAAACTATTACTCTCTGTCCCACATTATCCGCCCTCGCCTGCATGTTTAAGTATAATCGCCGGAGATTTATAGCTGTGGATTTATTGGGCATAAACCCTGACTGGTCTTGGTGAATTAGGATTCGATGACCTTGTTAAGTCGGTTCGCCAGCATTTTGGCCAATAACTTAATGTCAGTGGTCAACAAAGAGATCGGACGATATGAAGCTGGGTCCGTCAAATCTTTTCCCTGCTTTGGTAGGACAACAATTATCGCCTCTCGCATGGACCGGGGCAGCTCCCCCCCCCCGCCAAACTTGCAGTGTAAACCTCCATCAACTTGGGAAGCAACACCTCTTTGTATTTTTTTGTAGACTTCTCCTGGGATACCGTCCCCCCCTGGGGCCTTGTCACTAGGTACAGAGGCCAGAGCGGCCTCAAGTTCCTCCATATCAAAGGGCTCCTCAAGAAGCCTCTGCTCCGCCAGTGAGAGTCGTGGAAGCCGCACCCCCACTAAAAAGTTATCAATTTCCTCCTCCGATGGCTGCACATGTGACTGGTACAGATTTGAGTAAAATCCCATCATTACCTCCAGTATGGCCCTACCGCCTGTATGCTCACATCCGTCTTTCCCCTTTAATTTAGTGATATACGCCGATTCCCTTTGGGCCGCCACTACCCTGGACAGAAGGTGACCCGCTCTCTCTCCCTCCTCGAAAAACTTCATCGTGCAGAACAGCCTTTTGCTCTCCGCAGTTTTCATAGTCATATTACAAACCTCTCTCTGCGCTGATCTCAAACGTTCCCGGGCCTCAGGGGTTTGCTCCTCAATTAGTGCCGCCTCTGCTCCCTCTAATGACCTAATCAACTCCTGGTCTCTCCTGCCCGTTTCGGTTTTAACTTGCGATATGTTTTTAATGCACAACCCTCTGAAGTAAGCCTTCATGGCTTCCCATACCATCAATACCGAAGCCGAGCCCATATTAATTTTAAAGAATTCTGTCAGGTCATCCCCCACATGGCCGTCCAGATCAATCAGCTGGAGCCAGAACGGATTTAGCCTCCACAACGGTCTCCTGGAAAACTCAGAGCCCTGCCCCTGAAGCACCACACACATAGGCGAGTGATCTGACAGAGTTCTAGCCAAATAAGTTACCTCACCCACTAGACTTAGCATCGGACCATTCCCCAGGGCCAGATCAATCCTGGACAGCGAGGCAGAGGCGGGAGAGAAGCAGGAGTACTTATAAGTTCGGGGTGATGGGTTCTCCATATATCTATTAGTGCAGTCTCCTTCAGAACCGCCCCAAAGGGGGTGCAATTACCACCCAGTCTCAGTGCCTCCCGACCACCTCTGTCCCAATGGGCATCAGGAACATTGTTGAAGTCACCAATTATCAGAAAGGGAACCCCCGGGAAATCGCCCACTACCTCCATGACCTTGTGCAGCACTTTCCCACAATACGGCGGAGGGATATATATCGAGATCAGTAGCATCAGTATACCAGACAATTTACATAGCAAGCATACGAACCGTCCCAGCGGGTCTATAATCACTTTACACTGTTCAAAAGGTATACCTGTGTGAACAAGAACACTGACCCCCCGTGAGTATGTGGAATATGTTGCATGATACCCCGCCTGCAGCCATCTTTTTTTAAGAAGATGCGTTCTACTCTTTATCAAGTGGGTTTCTTGCAAGCATATGACTGCAGGTTTGGCATCAAGCAAGAAAGTAAACATTGCCTGTCTTTTTACTCCGGACGCCAACCCTCTAACGTTCCGCCTTCTGGGTTTGATGGTGGCGTCGATGGAGGCAATTCTGTTTGCCCAATTTCATTCCAGGGCTCTCCAAAGGCTCATTTTGAACCGTTGGGATCGATCGCAGGTTTCACTGGATTGCAGTGTCATCATCTCCCACAGGGTGCGAGAGTCTCTAGGATGGTGGTTACGTCCGGAAGTGTTATCCCTGGGGAAGTCCTTTCTCCCTCCGAGGTGGTCGGTCATAACCACCGATGCCAGCCTGACGGGCTGGGGGGTGTCTGGAACAATCTCTGGACTCAGGGAGTATGGTCGTCGGAAGAGTCTGTCCTGCCGATCAACATTCTGGAATTGAGGGCAATTTTTCTTTGCCTCCAACACTGGACGGTCCCTTTAAGCGGTCTACCAGTCCGAGTGCAGACAGACAATGCGACGGCGGTCGCGTATATCAACCATCAAGGTGGAACGAGGAGCTTCAAGCTCATGATGGAGGTGTCTCGGATCCTGGTATGGGCCGAGGCCAGGGTGCCAGCCATCTCTGCGATTCACATTCCAGGAGTCCAGAATGTCACGGCGGACTTCCTCAGTCGCGAAAAGATGGATCCCGGAGAATGGAGTCTTCATCCGGAAATTTTTGCACTGCTGTGCTCCCGTTGGGGAACTCCTCAAGTGGATTTGATGGCATCCAGGGTCAATGCCAAGTTACCAACGTTCATGTCCAGGTACAAGGACCCGAAGGCTGTGGCGGTGGATGCTCTGGTGGCTCCGTGGGACCAATTTGAGCTAATCTATGTGTTCCCGCCGATATCTTTACTCCCTCTGGTGTTGCGTCGGATCAGACTGGAGAGAGTCCCGGCTATGTTGATAGCCCCAGATTGGCCAAGGAGGACGTGGTTCTCGACGCTGGTGTCGCTTCTGGCAGCGCCTCCACTTCCACTCCCTCTTCGCCCGGACCTGTTAACTCAAGGGCCCGTTCGCCATCCGGACCTGAAGTCTCTGCGTTTGACGGCGTGGCTCTTGAGACCGAAATCTTGACCCGTCAAGGTTTTTCAGCCGAAGTCATTGCCATTCTGCGAGCTGCCAGAGGTCCGGCTACTACTAGGATTTACCACAAGACTTGGGAAGCCTTCTTTTCTTGGTGTTCGGGTTCTTCAAGGAACCCGAGGATTTTTTCCATTCCCAATTTGTTGGCCTTTTTGCAGTACGGGCTGGACAAGGGTTTGGCAGTTAGCACTCTGAAGGGGCAGGTTTCTGCTCTGTCCTTGCTATTTCGGAAGGCTATCGCTTCGCGTAGGGACATACGTTCCTTTTTTCGCGGAGTAACCCGTCAGTTTCCGCCGCGGAAGGCGTTTGTGTCTCCTTGGCGGCTCAATCTTGTTTTGGAGGCTCTTCAACATGGGCCTTTTGAGCCTATGGACTCTGTTAGTCTTTCTTTGCTCTCTTGGAAGGTTACCTTCCTAGTGGCGGTCACTTCTTTGAGAAAGGTTTCTGAGTTGGCGGCTCTTTCTTGCTCGCCCCCTTTTCTGGAGTTTCACCCGGATCGCGTAGTGCTTCGCACTCGGGTTGACTTTCTGCCTAAGGTGGTGTCACAATTTCATGTTAACCAGGATATTGTGTTGCCCTCGCTCTGTCCGGAGCCGAGGAATGCGAAGGAACGGGCCTTGCACACATTGGATTTAGTGCGGGCTTTGAAGTTCTATTTATCTATTACTCAAAGTTTTCGGAAGTCGGATTCTCTGTTTGTGATTCCAGCAGGTCGTCGACGTGGTCAACGAGCTTCCAAGGATTCTATAGCTCGTTGGATTCGGTCGGCCATTTTAGAGGCTTACCGACTTAAGGGCGAACCTTGCCCGATTAAGATTCGAGCTCACTCCACGAGGGCTGTGGGTTCATTGTGGGCCTTTCATCAAGGGGCCTCGGCAGCTCAGCTCTGCCGGGCGGCGACCTGGCGCTCCGTCCACACATTTACAAAATTTTATAAGGTGGACGTCAGTGCTTCTGCTGATGCGGCCTTAGGACGTAGGGTCCTGCAGGTGGCGGTAGTTTAAAGTTTTTGTTAACTTGTATTTAGCGCTGGTTGCGCATTTATTTAGGTTGTTGGGTATCTGCCTCTGTTGGTTTTTTACCCACCCTTAATTTCTGGACTGCTTTGGGACGTCCCACTAGTAATGACTGTGTCTCCCTTCCTTCACCTGCTGCTGAAAGACGGATTTTGGTAGGACCTTACCTGTAAAATCCTTTTCAGCGAAGGAAGGAAGGGAGACACAGATCCCTCCCATGGCAGAAGTGTGTTGTTGTGTTTTCAGATGCGGCGTGACCCTTCTCTGATAGCGATTATCTGGGCTGAGGTCGGCGCGCTACGGCTCTGTTCCAGCATTGCCAGCTCATCGCAGTGGTCAGGTTCAGTGAGTAGTACCTCGGACTGTGTGGTTTTTTCTGTTATATGCATAACCTATCTTCTTGTTCTTTCTCTGAAGTTCTTCAGAAGGGGTTATGTTGCTCTGCTGGTGATATTTGCTCTTCCTTAGCTTGTGTACGGACTGGAGAGCTGGAGTAGGAGGAGCCCAAGCTGGAGGGGCCGGTCAACACTCTTTTTAATCTGAGGTGTTCTATCCTGTGTGGGCTCCGCCTACCCACTAGTAATGACTGTGTCTCCCTTCCTTCCTTCGCTGAAAAGGATTTTACAGGTAAGGTCTTACCAAAATCCGTCTTTTCACCCAGGAAAGCAATCAGAGTGTTAAAAATATACAGCATATGGCTATGTTCCCATGCTGCATTTTTTATGCAAATCAAAACTTTTTTTTTTACAGTACCAGCAAAAGCGCATATTTCAGAAATCTCATGCACACGCTTGTTTTCTTTTTTCACCTGACTGAACTGGAAAACTGCCAATTAGTTTACAGGTTTTTGCTGCATTTTTTCCACCCATAGAAGGCAATGAGTGCAAAAACTAGTAGCAGACAATCCCTGTAAGTAGAGTACTTTAGACAAATAACATATAATCTACATCAGAAAAATGTAGCAATATCTAATTTTTGTAAGCAACGTCTTAACTGTCGAGAGCTGGTTTTGCTGATAAAAAAAAATCCAAAAATGCAACGTGTGAACATAGCTTAACAGACATGCTCCATTTTTGGTGACTAAAACTTAATTTATTAACGTGTTGTAGACAAATCACACGCGTGCATATACATTCAGTGTTTATACTGCCAAGAGTGACGGTTTTGGCAGCAAAAACACCACATGTGAACATGCCTTAATTCTCCATGTACCTGCAGACTAAATTTGGTTGTATGTGAATGAATGTTTTTAACGTTGAAAGGAAAGTGAAAGCGCAAAACACTTCTGCCTATCTTTTATGAGGATACCAGATGCTTCTGCTCCCCCACATGAAGTTGCGAGCCCCCTATAAATATATGATCAACAGGTTCGCCTGACGTTGCCCTAGTGAGTATAGGCACCTTAATGGGCTTGCCTTTCTTGCAAAACTTTTTTTTTTCTGCTTCTCCAAAATGACTTTTCAATAAGACTAATGGAAATGTCTCGACATGTTGGGTCCTTCTTTGACCTCAGGTATTTTTATGTTTACCGCTTATTCCTCTAATAACCACTGTATGTATTATCTCTTGCAGCATTTGAGCCCACTGCTCCCCCTGCCTCATCAGTTCCTGCATGGCAGGGGCGTTCCATCGGCACAACCAAGCTTAGATTGGTGGAATTTTCAGCATTTCTGGAACAACAGCGGGACCCGGATGCAGTAAGTATGCCCCATGTGCCACCAGCCCGAGCAGTCTGCCGTAGCACACCTTTGTTTTAGTGTTGTTTTTTGCTATCAGGTTTATACTACAAATGTGATTAATTTTAAGTAATTTATATACTTTCCTGTGTTGGTCTAATTATCCAGAATATTCGCACATACTGTCTACTTAATGTCCCTGTCCTTTTAAATTGGGGTCATGCTGCGTATTTGACTCATTCTTCTTTTCTGAGAAGCTGGATTCCTGCGTGGGGAAAGCTGTGTGCAGGCACCTGTCTTTTTGGCAAGCTTGGCCAGCAGCTGCTGCATGATCTAAGAGCTGTCTTTAGGTATGCTAGTGTAGATGGCATATAGAATATCTCATTCCAGGAGCATTCCTGAGAGTCCTGTCCCATCATCTGCTGACACGTCTCTTCTTGTCATCGCAACGTTTTTTGTGATTTTTTTTTTTTTTTTTTTTTTTTTTTTTTTTTTTAATAGTCTGTTTCAAAAGCTCATACAGTCAGCATGCTGAAATAAAGATGTGGAGCAGGCTAGAAAATGTGACTGTCCAGCCTGATCTGTAAAAGTAAGAAAAAAAAACACAATAAAAAGAATGCAAACTCGCCAAACAAATTTTGCACAATTTATCAGGAATACTGCTAGTTATAGATGTAAAGCTTGACTGTGAACTTGCCTGGGAGGGTCTCGTATATCACAGCTTTATCTCAATTCTACCTTTTTTAAAGGATTTTTCCAGCCTGCTACAAATTTGGCCTATTCATCGTATAATGAAATGTTGTGCAAATGTCTGGATGACATTCATACTTCATAAACTGCAAGGAGAAAAAAAGAGAGGGAATCCGACCATTGAAGTCCCAGTACATCAAATTAGTGCATCAATAGTATATTTATTTGAATCAGTAGATAATCAATAGAATGACAAACAATGCCTAAAAGAAATATATAAACCATATAATAAAAACAAGGAGCGCACACCCACATAGGTATAAATCAATATCCAGGGGAAGAAATTTTGTATACAGATAAATATAAGGCCAGTGGTATAAGGTCCATGCAGAGTGGCATATAATAAATAACATCCATATCCATCCATTACTCATATCAATGTTTATTAATAAATAGTGTAACCTTTTTATTCAATAAAGTGCAAATGCATTATCAAATATTAACCAATGAATAGTGTAGTCAGGTTACTAAGTAAAGTGCAAATGCTATATGAGGTCATATTTCACAAAGTAGTATCTGATAGACACTAACATGCTTAATGCAGACTATATACCATATTTTTCGGATTATAAGATGCTCTGGATTATAAGACGCAGTGCGCACCCCAAATTTTGAGGAGAAAAATAGGAAAAAACAACTTATTTTAATAAAATGGTGGTGCTTCTTATAATCCATGCATCTTATTGCTTACCGGGGGTGGTGGGTGCGGTGAAGCAGGGTCGCTGCAGGAGAAGGCAAGAGTGGAGCGTTGCCGCAGGCTGGGATGAGGGGTGTTCCGATGTGCGGCGCGCCGCTGCGGGCGGGCGGTGCTGCGGGGGCTCTGCCGACATTTTGTCAAAGGCCAGAGCCCCCGCAGTTCCGTGGTTTCCTATGCAGTCGGAGGACTCCGGGGAAAATAGCTGCCAGTGGCGGCGTATGCGCAGATGGAGATCTTGGCACCAAGATCTCGGGAATTGAGATCTCGCTGAGCTGTAAATCGCTGTGGAATTAATGGTGCTATATAAATGAGTAAAATAAATAAATAAAACAAATATTCTTTATATAACTGTAAACTATAACTAATAACATCAAACTGTATGTAAATATATATTTAAATAAAATAAATAAGATAAAGTTCAGTTTTTTCTATATAAAATGGTAAATAAGGTTCACGGTGCTAAATTTACTGTTTGCATTCGTCACAAGTATAATTTACATGTCTTTTGCATAAGTACTTCGCACAAGTGGAACATAACACATTTGTGTTGTGATTACTTGATGTTGGACAGAAGGCGCATCGTTTCCGTTTAAGGCTGGTTGCGTTGCTCTTGGAGGCTGTGGGTATCGTAGCAGTTCTGGTGGAAGCCATTGGTTCACTTTCTTTAGCATGATGTTGGATGCTGTTGACAATGGCTGCAGCTCCATCATCTCTGGGTGTTACTTTTCTTTCTTCGATATATGGGCTAACTAGTGATTTTCCCAACTCCTCTATAAAAATTCTTCTTTTATAGTTTATTTTTGTTCCAATTTGGGTCTATTTCACACGATAGCACGAATGCATTGTATGCTGTAAATCATGTCAGAAGAGAGAGAAATCATTGAAACAACCAGCACACTTTTTTTTTTTTTTTTTAGTAATCACAGTTATTCATGGAATAACGCCAATCACGTGATCGGACACCGGAAAATCCGGTCACGATCATATTCTCCAGGGTCTCTGCTACTCCCAGTAGCCAAGACCCCAGAGATTTTCCGACTCTGGGGTCGCTACAGTCTTATTCCCAATCACTGTTTTAAATTGGCAATGAGTGAGTAAGTACTGTTAGCGACCTTCGTTTTATGCGTATCGTTGGTCACTAAGGGGTTAAAGGAATTGTCCAGAACTTGTAAATTGATATCCTATCCTTAGGGAAGAGTCAGACGGCTGTATAGGTCTGATGAAGATCGCAACGCAATGCTTGGACTGACCTTCCACTCTCCTGCTCCGAGTGCGACAGCATGTATTTCTATGCAGTTGTTGCGCTCTGGAGACATGATGGCCAGTCCAAGCATTGCATTGTGATCCTCGTGAGAGTCATATTGTCATCTCACTCTTCCCTTAGGTCCGACACCAGACACTTGCAGATCAGCTGTTTGAAACTCCTGCTGCATCTGAATGTGCACAGTGTACAAAGCCAGATCAGCATGGCTCCATACACTGTTATAGCTGTTTGTGGGTATTGCACCTCAGTCCATATTGAAGTAAATAGGATCTAAGCTGCAGTACCCAAAACTGACACTACACAATGTATAGAGCCGAAAGAGCACAGATCCATACTATGTGTCGTGGCCATTCTGGGTACTGCAGCTCTGTTCTTCATTTACAGCGTGACTGTTTGGGCTCACGGCAGGGCTCGGAAGGGAAGGAGCGCCATTTGACTTTTTGAATGGAAAATTAGCTCCAATCGTTAGCGGACACCATGTCGCGTATGGAGAGCCCCTGTGTGCCTAAACATTGGAGCTCCTCCACAAGTGACCCCATTTTGGAAACTAGACCCCCCCAGGGAACTTATCTAGATGTGTGGTGAGCACTTTGAACCCTAAGTGCTTCACAGAAGTTTATAACGCAGAGCCATGAAAATAAAAAATCATTTTTTTTCCTCAAAAAATTATTTTTTTAGCCCTCAAGTTTTTATTTTCACAAGGGTAACAGGAGAAATTGGACCCCAAAAGTTGTCTAGTATGTCCTGAGTACGCTGGTACCCCATATGTGGGGGGGGAACCACTGGGCACACGGGGCTCGGAAGGAAAGTAGTGACATTTTGAAATGCAGACTTTGATGGAATGGTCTGCGGGCGTCATGTTACGTTTGCAGAGCCCCTGATGTGCCTAAACAGTAGAAATCCCCCACAAGTGACCCCCATTTTAGAAACTAGACCCCCCCATGGAACTTATCTAGATGTGTGGTGAGCACTTTGAACCCCCAAGTGCTTCACAGAAGTTTATAACGCAGAGCTGTGAAAAAAAATATATATTTTTTTTCCACAAAAATATTTTTTAAGGCCCCAATTTTTTTATTTTCCCAAGGGTAACAGGAGAAATTAGACCCCCTAAGTTGTGCAATTTTTCCTGAGTAGGCTGATGCTCCATATGTTGGGGTAAACCACTGTTTGGGCACATGTCGGGGCTTGGAAGGGAGGGATCACCGTTTGACTTTTTGAACGCAAAATTGGCTGGAATCAATGGTGGTGCCATGCCGCGTTTGGAGACCCCCTGATTTGCCTAAACAGTGAAAACTCCTCAATTCTAACTCCAACCCTAACCCCAACACACCCCTAATCTCAACCATAACGCTAACCACAAGCCTAACACCCCTAATTCCAATCCTAATCCCAACCCTAACCCTAATTCCAACCCCAACCTTAATTCCAACCCTAATTCTAACCGTAACCCTAATGCTGGTCGAAAAATAAAAATATATATATTTTTTTATTTTATTATATTTTCCTAATTAAGTGGGTGATAAAGGTTTATTTACTATTTTTTTATTTTGATCACTGTGTTAAGGTCTATCACCGTGATCAAAATGTATCTGGAATGAATGAATGAATCTGCCGGCCGGCAGATTTGGCGGGTGCACTGTGCATGCGCCCGCCATTTTTTAAGATGGCGGCGCCCATGGGAGAAGACGGAGGTACTGGGGGGAGGGGGTGGAATCGGACCACCGGGGGAGCGGAGGACAGGACGGAGGGGAGGAAAGACTGACGGCGGCAGATCGCCAGTCGGTGGGGGGCAGATCGCGGTCTCCAGCCATGGCCGATGATATTGCAGCATCGGCCATGGCTGGATTGTAATATTTCACCAAATTTCATTGGTGAAATATTACAATTGCTCTGATTGGCTGTTTCACTTTCAACAGCCAATCGGAGCGATCGTAGCCACGGGGGGGGGCAAAGCCACCCCCCTGGGGTGAAGTAAAAGTCCTCCTGTACCTGTGGGTCTGGTGACCTTTTCAGTGACCCTGGTCACCCGACCCGCAGGAACGCAATCTCTCCATGACGCCACATAGGCATCACAGGTCGGGAAGGCACAGACTTTCATGACGCCTACGTGGCGTCACAGGTCAGGAAGGGGTTAATTTTGATGACCAATGCAAGGATAGGTCAAGAAGTCGTAGACACCCACTTTAAAGGGTGCAATCTCTTATGCAGCCTACCGCGTTTCCTGTCTTCCAGTCTAGAAAAACCATATAGCGCAAAAAATGTATCTTTCAAAAAGGCCGTCTTTCATCACCATTTTAATGAGACCAGTCTTCTGCAAATTAGAGGTGTGCTTTTTAAGATTTGCCTAAAATCTGAAAACCGCCTCCTCCCGTTCATAAGTTGGTATTGTTTCTTTTAATATTCGTCCTATTTTTAGATGCATTTTAAAAATCCTCTTTAAATGCTTGCATGAATGTAATATGCAAATTGCCTCTTCAAACAAAGAGGACTTGTACTCTATAGCGCCACCTATTGGAAGTAGCGATCCTACAAGTCACAATCAACCCTTTAACGAGTCTTGTAATATGACTTAGGATAAAAGCCAAATCAGAATCTCCATTTGCAGACACGGTGTTTCGGACTGTTGGTCCTCGTCAGTGCAAAGTAGGAGAGATCTGATTTGGCTAGATGAGAGGCTCTGGACTGGGGTCTGGGGGGTAAGGTTTCTCCTTGTGGAGAGTGACATACCAGCTCTGGCGTGTCGAGGTAATAAATGCATAAATGTGTTTTTTTTCCTTTGCCTGGAAAGGTTACCTCGGCACCAGATCTGGAAAGGTAGTGCGTACAGATCCCGTAGCGTATGACTATAGTTGGGCATACAATTAAAATAGCTGTCGGCCAAACCTGTGTGCATGGCTTTTCAATAGGGAGAGGGGAACCAGCTGCATCCAGACCCCCTTTGGCAGCAGTTTATCTCCTGCAGAGACAAAGGATCAAGAATGTTAAATGTAATATCCCTAACTTGCTGTTAGAAAAGAAAATCATTAGGTTCAGACAACTTATTTCTAATATATCATCGGCAAGACTATCTCAGAGGCCTCTGACATTGCTGAGATGCCTGTTGTCTCATAGCTCAGTGTCCTTGAAGGTTTGAGCAGGTGACGTGCCTTTGTAGGTTATTTGCAAAGTTTATATAACGCTGAGCTTAGTTCACACTTAGGGCCTGTGCACACATTGCGGATTTGCCTGCGGATTTTTCCGCGCCGAAACCGCACCTCTTGGCAGAAACCGCAGGCGCAGTTTTGGCGCGGTTTTGATGCGGTTTTTGACGCGGTTTTTCTCATGCGGTTTTGTATGCGGTTTTTACAGCTAAATAAAGATGTTGTTTAACAAAAAAAAAAAAGATTTGTGATGTCATTTCTTGTCCAACCTTCTCTTTTACATTTGTCCAACCCACACTCCATTACACACACAGATAGAGATAGGCCGGCGTCACACTTGCGAGTGTGATGCGAGTAAGTCGCACGACTTTCTCGCATCAACACCCGGCACGGCCGCCCGCTCTCGGACCCGAGTGTGCGTCTGCATGTATTTCTATACATGTATTTCTATGCAGCCGCACACTCGGGTCTGAGAGCGGGCGGCCGTGCCGGGTGTTGATGCGAGAAAGTCGTGCGACTTACTCGCATCACACTCGCAAGTGTGACGCCGGCCATAGATAGATAATAGATATCAGTAGTTAGATAGAAAATACATAGATAGATGGATAATAGATAGTTAGAAATATATATAGAAAGATAGATATAGAGATAGACAGAAAGATATATAGGTAGATAGATAGATAGAATGGTACATAAATAGTTAAAGACACACACGCGTACACATACACAAAATAACGCAATAGTTAATAAAAAAAAAAATTTAGGAAAAAAAATGGCGTGGGCTCCCGTGCAATTTTCTGCGCCAGAGGGGGAAAGCCGACAGCCGGGGCCAGTATTTCTAGCCTGGGAAGGGGTTAATACCCATGGATCTTCCCAGGCTATGAATATCAGCCCGCAGCTAGCCTTCACTGGCTATTAAATTAGGGGGACCCCCCCAAAAAAAATGACGTGGGGTCCCCCTATAATGTATAGCCAGAAAGGCTACGCAGACAGCTGCGGGCTGATATTCATAGCCTAGTAAGGGGCCATGGATATTGGCGCCCCCCCTGGCTAAAAATACCAGCACCCAGCCGCCCCAGAATTGGCGCATCTGTACGATGCGCCAATTCCGGCACTTAGCCCCTCTCTTCCCACTCCCCTGTAGCGGTGGGATATGGGGTAATAAGGGGTTAATATCACCTTGCTATTGTAAGGTGATATTAAGCCCGGTTAATAATAGAGAGGCGTCAATAAGACGCCTATCCATTATTAATCTTATATTAATAAAGGGTTAAAAAAAAACACACGCATAAGAGTAAATTATTTTAATGAAATAAAACACAACACGGTTTTCATATCTTTATTACACACTCAGATCCAAGCGACGCCCTCGATCTCCTGTAAAAAAACGTAAAAAAATAAAACAACCGTATACTCCCTGTCCGACGCAGTCCAATTAATAACGAGTGTCCCACGACGGTCTCCCCTATAGAACAGTGACATCAGGTGATGCCACTGCTCTGTAGGGCCTCCCAGTGATGCACTAGCAGGAGACAATGGCTCCTGCAGTGCATCACTGAGTCCATTCTCTCACTTTATGGCAATGCTGCGTGGGAATTTTCTCACCCAGCATTGCCGTGAGAGAATGAACTGTAGTGACGTCATTCTCTCCCGGCGGCAGAGCGGTACAGATCGATGGCGTCGGGGAAGAGGTGAGTATGTGCTCTATGTTATGTGTTGTATGTCATATATGTTATATGTTGTATGTCATGTGTATGTTATATGTTCTGTATGTCATGTATGTTATATGTTGTATGTCATGTGTATGTTATATGTTCTGTATGTTATATGTTGTATGTCATGTAATTTTTTTTTTTTACATTCAGCACATTAGCCGGATGATGGGACTACTACTGTCCCATCATTGGCTAATGTGTCAGTCACTGTCACTGTAGCAGGCATCGCCGGATGGGACTTGTAGTCCCATCCGACGATGCCTGCATACACGGAGACACGCACACAGGCCCACATACCGCCGCACATACACAGCCCCGCACACCGATCGCGCACACAGCCCCGCACACCGATCGCGCACACAGCCCCGCACACCGATCACGCAGACACCGGCACACTATACACGCCCACGCACCGCCCACACACATAGCACCGCACACTATACACGCCCACGCACCGCCCACACACTTCCCTCCTCCCGAACTGCAGCGGTTTCACCCGCAGCAAACCCGCAGATCTTTTTTAGATCTGCGGTTTTGCTGCGGAAGTGCCCGACTCAATGCAAGTCAATGGGCGCCGAACCGCTGCAGTTCCGCACAAAGAATTGACATGCTGCGGAAAATAAAACACGGCTAAACCGCGCGTTTTTTTCCGCAGCATGTGCACAGCAGACATGCGGTTCCCATTAGATTACATTGCATGTGCACTGTGCTGCGGTTTGGATGCGTTTCCGCTGCGTTAAAAACGCAGCGGAAACGCATCTAAAACCGCAATGTGTGAACGGGGCCTTAAAGGAGTATGTCAGATCTACAGGAAATGTCTGATAGATGTGGGTCCTAGTGATGAGATTCACATCTATTCGACATTTATGGCTTGTTCTCTGATATGGAACAAACCCTTTAAAATAAGTGTTTCTTATTTTACTTCAAAAGCAGAAATGTCGTTTTATTTTCTTCATTGATCGGTCGACATGCCAGTTTAACCCAATGGCTGCCACCTTGAGTTGCTTTCCTTTGCACAGTAATCCAGGTCCTCAGCCATCATGTAAAGTGAGCTGTCAGTACTCCTTCAGACAGTGGCTGTGGACCCCCAGAGGGCCATAGTAGGACAAGTCTGCCTTTTTATAACAACTATTTTAAATGACCTGGACTCATGCTCAGCTATTTTGAGAGAGTTGGGATTAGTCACATGCAAGGCTGGGATATCTGACACTCCTATACTTGCCTTGCCTGTCAGGGTCACAGATCTGTTGTGTCTCATCCTGGAATCATAAATTTATTGAGCTCCTTCATGGCTCAGTGGGCAGAGCGCTTGTCTGATTTCTTTCTTGAGCATAGTCAGGTTGCTTCTGGGGATCTCAGGCTTTGACGGAATCATTATGGTGCTTTTCTTCTTTCTTTAGCAAGTTAATAATTTCATATACCCATAAAGCCTAACACAGATATAAGGCTCACATAGACCAGAAATTTTCTGCTACAGATTTTGTCACATACAAAGCAAAATCTGCAGTGATTTAAATTTTGCCAGTTTTCCATTAAAAACGATCTAGGGCATTTCCACAACAAGATGAGAATACTGCAGATATGGTCATTGTTTTTTCCATGCAGAAACTATTCACAGCACTTGGATGGGACTCGTAAAATCCTATCCACATGCTTTATACTGTAATGTGTTGTCGATTTTTGATGCGCTAATCCATGGGAGAAAGCGCAAGTGAATCCATCCCTGGTAAATGCAACCTTTAGCATCCATTCAAACTTATTGGATTTGACAGCCTTTGTAACACAAATTTCATGTCAAAATCCCCATCAAATCTCATCTCATGCATGTGAATAGGCTTTCTGCTAAAAATTTCATACATGGAAATTAAAATATTGTGCTGTATTGTTTTCATCACATTATTACATGTATGTTTTTGTTTTGAGGGGTGAAAGTTTTTCACCCATGGGGACACATATTGTCTTACTTGACTCTGCAGCTGCTGACTGACATTGAGCATTACTTAAGCCTGCTGTCAACAAAGACTTTTACACATTTCTCTGTCATCCAGCAGTACCCGCTGCCACGGACTCTGTACTTGAAGCTCCAACACTCATATACTCTGCTGAAACAGAATTTACATCTAAATCGTGTAGCATTAGCAATACTCGTAAGATGGGCATCATGGATTACTTATTTAATGATATTCACATGGGTTAGTGGAAAAAAAAATACCCTCACAGCACTGGTAACATCCAAGTTGCATCCTAGTGCTGCCAAATTTTTATTGCCCTGTTACTATGAAAAGCTTGGAGAATGAGATTTGACTTAAACTTAGCCTGGGCTACTAAGAAAGACTATGGATTATGGTTCAAATAGTTTTTATTATAGCATTTATGTAATACAAAATGCAACAAACAGGTTGCGTAAACAGTTATAGTGCAGCGCCTCTCTCGGCAATGAAACAGAGCAAGTACATCTAGAACACAAGACAACCTCCAGCACCGAATTATACAGTAATGTTTAGAAACATAGCATTCAGTAGTATTCCGGGTTCTGGTAAACTCATAGGAACATTGTTCACAATACCCAGGCACTTTGCTTTAATAAACTTCAAGAACAGCATGAGAGAGGCAGCATCCACCATAAAAGGAAAATATAAGAAGAAACTGAAAAGAGTAAAGAAAAGCAAAAGCCAAAGAAAAGGAAAAAGAAGAGAAGAGGAAGAAAAGACAATAGAAGAACAAAGATAGAGAAAGGTCCGACTCTCGCCTGTCCACCCAGCCACTCATTGCCTATATCCATCAGAAAGTCTATTCACCGCCACCCACAAAAGACTATGGAATTAATGGCAACATAATTGGAAAAGTTTTTCACGATCAGATGCTATATCCTGTTCTGCACTGATATTTGTCATGCTGGTCTTGCGTGTGCCCAAAAAAAATTCTTGAGTCTTAAAAGTAGTATTTTTTTTAATAGACTAAAGCCTCATGCAGAAGTCCGTGAGTCGTGTACGTTTTCTGTGTTTCTCACAGGCAGAAAACGTACCCGTTATAATCCATGGAGCTGTTGACATGGCCATGTTTTGCGGACCATGTGTTCTGCTGCAAAAAATCATGGAGACAGGTCTGTGGCTCTGTATAAATCACAGACCGCACACAGATGGCATCAGTGAGCAATCTGTGTGCTGTCCATATTTGTCATTGCAAAGGAATAGGCGAAAGGTGAAAAATATCATGGACGTATCAATGAGGCCATAAAGTAGTAAATAAAGGTTTGAAAGAAAAAAAAAAAAAAAAGTTATGTACCGAAACCACAACATGTGCAGTTGACCGCTGCAGCCAATCTGTATAGATAGCCTTTTCTGAAAAAAAGTCAGCAGACTGGCAAAGGACGCTGACAGCTGTGCAAAGGGAGCTGCGCCATTCTAGTAATTTTAACCCGTTAGATACTGGGCCAATTTATTAAAATATGACCAGTGTCACTTTATGTAGTAATAACTCTGGAATACTTCAACATATCCCATTGATTTTGAGATGTTTTTTCCTGACACATTACACTTTTTGATAATGGGAAAGTTAGGTTGATATTTTTGCCTTTATTTATATAAATATCAAAAATTTTTGAAAAAATTTAAATAATTACCAATTTTCAAAACTTTAATGATTATCCCTTTAATCCAGATAGTTATATCACACAGAAACATTAATAAATAACATTTCCCTCATCTCTGCTTTACATCATCACCATTTGTAAAATGTTGTTTAATTTTATCATTTTAGAAGGTTTAAAAATGTAGCAGCAACTTTTCATTTTTTTTTTTTTTAAAGGAAATTTACAAAACTCATTTTTATAGGGACTTAATCAGTTTTGAAGTGACTTTGGGGGTCCTATATATTGGAAACCCCCAAAAGTGATACCATTTTAAAAACTGCACTTCTCAATGTATCCAAAACTGCATTAACCCTTCAGGTGCTTTTCAGGAATTAATGAAAAGTGGCATAACAGGAAAGAGTTTATAATTTCTACCATCTAAATTTTGATAACTTCTTAACAGGCTCTAAGTCCGTTATTTGGCCATGAACTGCCATGGCCAACATCAGGACCATACGATCATGATCTGAGAGTGCCAATGGGGTTAAAGAGGCATTCTGTTAACCATTTAGATGCTGTAGTCACTATTGACAGCAGCATCTGAGGGGTTAAACGGCCATGGTCAGTGCCAACACTGATCATGGCTGATGCAGCAAGTTGTCAGGCGTAGTGTATAGCAGACAGTTGCAGGATTGTCATCGGGAATGCTATTCTCTTGTATCGCAGGTCAGTAAAAAGACGTATTGGTGGTCATTAAGGGGTTTTACTTTATTTTTTTTAAAAAAATTTTTTTACTTTTTGACCACCCTGGGTCCATTAATAAAATGTCTGACTTAAAGTAATATACAATACCTTTAAGGCCCCAAAAATGCTGGTCTTTAAGGGATTAAACTTTTCTAGTCTGGAATGAATTGAACATTTTTTTACTAAAATGACTGTAACGAAGAGTCTTCTCATACAACGACCTGTGCTGCTGTGGGTTTAAGGTTTGGTATCCACAGAGAAACAGTAGGTTTCCTAGTGAAAGATCATATTAAGCACGTCCAATTGATTTTTACTATATAACTGGAGCAGCAGATGGAGGAGGACCTGTGAAAATGGCTCATTTAGAGTTTCAGTCATGAATCTAAAACTGCTCCATGCTGTAGCTAATCCATAAACGACAAGGATTTGTACTGGATTCCAGGGAATTGTCCACAGTGCACCGCTTCAGGATGGATCTCCGTGTTGTGGAGATGATGTTATATTAGCGTATTGTTAAAGTCACACAGGGCCTAAGAGTGGCCATTCAGTAACATGGACAATATTCACTGTTATCTGCCCCTTTAGTGATGATGATCTTGGGAGACGCTCTGATAGTCTACAGTTCGTTTGTTAGAGAGAAATCTTCTCTAAAATAACATTACAATAATGCGTGTTGAAGCATTTGTCTGGCGCCACTTGCTACGGTATGGGGAGGTGAACAGCGTTGATGAGATCACATATCCTCATGGAAGAGGGTACGATTGGCAGATGGAGAGGGACAGGTACATACCTGCCGATCATGCTCCCATCCAGGTAGGTATCTGTTGCCTCAACATCCTGATGTGGAAGTAAACCGTGCCAAACAAAGCCTTTAAAAAGCGGTGATCAAAAACCTTTCAGGGAAAATGCGGTGACTGCAATATAGCCAGAATCCGGATGGGCAAATCTGTCTGGTTTAGCAGAGAGCACATCATTCAGGACTCCGAGTGTAAAGTGTTATTACATTACTGCTAGCAGTCTGAGCAGTTTGTTTTTTTTTGCTGGTTTTCTTCTATCAGATCGGGTGTAGCGGGATGCTGCGGGAATGTTGTCTTCTATAATAAATGCTACTGAAGTGTTCTGTGTTCTGACAAATCCTTTCATCTCTTGCAGTACAACAAACACCTCTTTGTGCACATTGGACAAGCCAATCACTCGTACAGTGACCCTCTGCTTGAACCCGTAGACATCCGCCAAATTTATGACAAGTTTCCAGAAAAGAAAGGGGGCTTAAAGGAACTCTTTGGGAAAGGGCCGCAAAATGCATTTTTCTTAGTAAAATTCTGGGTGAGTTGACTGACCTGTGTCTTTTGTTATATAAAATATGTATTGTATCATATTTTCTTTTTAAATGCTACTTTATCAATCTGAATCCATACCGTTAAAAAGTTTCCCCTTCAGGCTGTGTGCCCACGATCAGGATATAGCAGCGTTTAGGACTCTGCGTATTTTCGCTGCATCCAAAATGCTATGTTCTAATGACGCAGGTGATTCCGCATGTGTTCATTGAACCATGTTGATTTACCGCATTAAATGAATGGCTGTGGGTGAGACTAAGCAGCAGAGACTGCCATTTCCACTGCAAATAATTGACATGCTGCGGGTCGTATCCCCGCACCACGGGTGGTCATGGCATTTCTAGAAATCCCATCCACTGTACTTGTAACCTAGAATACATGTGAGCTGCGTCCAAAACGCTGCTATTCCGGATTGGAGCACATACCCTCAAGGGCTGGCATGACTTTTAACATGACTAAAGCCCCCGTCTCACATAGTGAGATCGCAGATGAGTCACAAATTTTGTGACGCAACAGCGATCTCAGAAGCGATCTCGCCAAGTTCGACATGCAGCGACGATCAGCCCCTGCTGGGTATCGCTGAATGTCCTGGACTTTTCTTTGATCGCTGGTCTCCCGCTGGCCAGCACGCATCGCTGCGTGTGACAGGCGGGAGACCAGCGAGCTGAAGCGGCGCCTGAAACCGTTGTAGTAGATACACGCCTGGCAGGAGTGTCCAAGGTACAAGCGGTTACTAAGGCCTCTTTCACACTCGTTTACTCCGCCCATCCTGAATTGCGGTCCGTCGAAAAGTAAAAAAAAGAGAAGGAGAGGAGGAGAGAGAGAAAGGAGTTTTTTATTGTTCAATAGGCGCGTCCGGAACCCAAAATGGAGCGCCATATGCCATACAAAGCGACCGCGTTGTCCGCCATTGCGTCAAAAAAACGTGCATTGACTTTTTAAGACGGCGCCATTTGGCGATCCGTCAAAAACGACTAACGGACGACCATCCGAAATCCGTCACTAATGCAAGTTGAAAAACAGATCCCCAAAAAAATGGCGGATCGTTTTTCCATTGAGATTGACTGACCCACGCTGAAGTGTGAAAGCTAAGCTGCCCGGCTAGAAACCATGTGTACCTTTTACCAGCTCCTGCACAGCTCGCTGGGATGCCGAACTAAGCGCGTTGCTTGTTACCGGCTTACTCGCTGTCCTGATCGCTGTTGAGATCTGCCTGTTTGGCAGCTCAGCAGCGATCATGAAGCAACTCAGCAGCGATCCTGACAAGTTCATATCGTTGTCGGGATCGCTGGTGAGTCGCTATGTGAGACGGGGCCCTAAGATATGCAATCAATTTGTGGTTGGTTGCAGGCCAACTGCTCAGATCCCTACTAATCATCAGAGCAAAATGGCAGCTATGTTCAGTGAAGGAAACACACTGTGCTTTTACCCTTTTTAAATGTTTGCAGAAATGCAAAAAATTACATGTTGTACTGTAATATGAGAAACACAGACAAAATAAAAGCTAAAGCCTGCCTTACACATTAGATGGCTGTTGTTCAGCTGGCAGCTGCCTAAGCCAGCATTACCATACACAGGGACACCCATTCGGCAGAGCGCTCCCGTGTTCTCTGAGTGCTGTCGCCAAACATCTCTGCCAGCTGGTTACCTCCGGGAGACAAAACGATTTTTAGTCCGAAATCGAATCGCCTGATCAATATTTCCCCTTACAATTGTACAGGTTTCCATACACATTAGACAGTCAGCCAAACCCGTCGTATCGGCAGATTCGGATCATGTTGGTCTATTGTATATTGGGGTCGGGGGGTGTTAAGATTTTTGGTGTGAACCCACATCGATGAACACTAGCAGTTGGACCCACAGTGATATCACAATGAAGCGGTCTGGCGTTTGGTAGAATGGCTTTAATAGCATTTGATTGATTGTTGCCTAGTATAGCCAGTGAATGAAGCTGACCAAAGCTTTTTTTTTTCCTCACGATGAGTAAGGGTACAGGTGGTTGGACTGATCAAACGTTAATTACATATTTTTGGTAGATACAACTAATGTGTAACTCCTTAACGACCCATGAATGACACTGTCCTTATAGATACAGTGGGGCAAATAAGTATTTGACCCCTTGCTGATTTTGTAAGTTTGCACACTGACACAGACATGAACAGTCAATAATTTTAAGGGTAGGTTAATTTTAACATTGAGAGATAGAATATCAAAAAGAAAATCACATATAAATTATACAAATTTATTTGCATTTTTCAGTGAGAAATAAGTATTTGATCCCTCTGGCAAACAAGACTTAATATTTGGTGGCAAAACCCTTGTTGGCAGCACAGTAGTCAGATGTTTTTTGTAGTTGATGATGAGGTTCGCGCACATGTCAGGAGGAATTTTGCTCCACTCCTCTTTGCAGATCATCTCTAAATCATAAAGATTTTGAGGCTGTCGCTTGACAACTCGGAGCTTCAACTCCCTCCATAAATTTTCTATGGGATTAAGGTCTGGAGACTGGCTAGGCCACTCCATGACCTTAATGTGCTTCTTTTTGAGCCACTCCTTTGTTGCCTTGGCTGTATGTTTTGGGTCATTGTCTTGCTGGAAGACCCAGCCACTACCCATGTTTAATGTCCTGGCAGAGGGAAGGAGGTTGAGTGACAATCATTGAGTGACAAGGATTTACGATACATGGCTCCATCCATTCTCCCATTAATGCAGTGACGTAGTCCTGTGCCCTTAGCAAAGAAACACACCTCCATGCTTGGCAGTGGGGATGATGTTCTTTGGGTCATAGGCAACATTTCTCTTCCTCCAAACACGGCGAGTTGAGTTAATGCCAAAGAGCTCAATTTTTGTCTCATCTGACCACAGAACCTCCTCCCAATCACTCACAGAATCATCCAGGTGTTCATTGACAAACTTCAGACGGGCTGCACATGTGCCTTCTGGAGCAGGGGGACCTTGTGAGCACTGCAGGATTTTAAACCTTTACAGCTTAATGTGTTACCAATGGTTTTCTTGGTGACTGTGGTCCCAGCTGCCTTGAGATCATTAACAAGTTCCCTCCGTGTAGTTTTAAGCTGATTTCTAACGTTCCTCGTAATCAAGGATACCCCGCGAGGTGAGATTTTGCATGGTGCCCCAGATCGATGTCGATTGACAGTTATTTTGTATTTCTTCCATTTTCTTACTATTGCACCAACAGTTGTCTCCTTCTCACCCCGTGTCTTACATATGGTTTTGTAGCCCATTCCAGTTTTGTGCAGGTCTATGATCTTGTCCCTGACATTCTTATAAAGCTCTTTGGTCTTGCCCATGTTGTAGAGGTTAGAGTCTAACTGATTGAGTCTGTGGACAGGAGTCTTTTCTAAAGGTGACTATGTAAGACAGCTGTCTTTAATTCAGGTAACAAGTTGGTAGGGGATCAAATACTTATTTCTCACTGCAAAATGCAAATAAATTTATATAATTTATAGAATGTGATTTTCTGGATTTTATTTTTGATATTCTCTCAATGTTAAAATTAACCTACCCTTAAAATTATAGACAGTTCATGTCTTTATCAGTGGGCAAACTTACAAAATTAGCAAGGGATCAAATACTTACTTCCCCCACTGTATGCATGAAGCACTCTCAGGAGCTGAGAATGCTTCATAGAATCATAGAATGGTAGAGTTGGAAGGGACCTCCTGGGTCATCTGGTCCAACCCCCTGCTCAAAGCAGGATTCTCTAAATCATCCCAGACAGATGTCTATCCAGCCTCTGTTTGAAGACTTCCATTGAAGGAGAACTCACCACCTCTTGTGGCAGCCTGTTCCACTGATTGATCACCCTAAATGTCAAAAAGTTTTTTCTAATATCTAATCTGTGTCTCCTCCCATTCAGTTTCATCCCATTGCTTCTAGTCTTTCCTTGCGCAAATGAGAATAAAGATGATCCTTCTACAATGTGACAGCCCTTGAGATATTTGTAGACCGCTATTAAGTCTCCTCTCAGTCTTCTTTTTTGCAAGCTAAACATTCCCAAATCCTGCAACCGTTCCTCATAGGACATGGTTTGCAGACCGGTCACCATTCTGGTGGCTCTTCTCTGAACTTGCTCCAGTTTGTTGATGTCTTTTTTAAAATGTGGTGCCCAAAACTGGACACAGTATTCCAGATGAGGTCTGACCAAAGAGGAGTAGAGGGCAATAATGACCTCACGTGATCTAGACTGTATGCTTCTGTTGATACATCCTAGAATTGCATTTGCCTTTTTTGCTGCTGCATCACACTGTTGACTCATGTTAAGTCTGTGATCAATTAGTATACCCAAGTCTTTTTCACATGTGCTGTTACTTAGCCCTATTCCTCCCATTTTGTATATGCTTTTTTCATTTTTATTGCCCAGATGTAGTACTTTGCATTTTTCCCTGTTAAAATCCATTCTGTTAGTTGCTGCCCACTGCTCCAGTTTATGTATATCTTTTTGAATCCTCTCTCTCTCTTCTCTAGTATTAGCTACCCCTCCTAGCTTTGTGTCATCAGCAAATTTGATCAGTTTACCCTCAATTTCTTCATCTAAATGATTGATAAAGATGTTGAACAATACAGGGCCCAAAACAGAGCCTTGTGGTACCCCACTTGAGACATTCTTCCAACTGGATGTGCAGCCATTTACAACCACTCTTTGGGTCCGATCACTAAGCCAGTTATGAATCCACCTAACAGTTGCCTTGTCCATTCCATACTTAGTCATTTTTTCAATAAGGATTGTGTGAGATACTTTGTCAAATGCTTTGCTGAAGTCAAGATATACTATATCTACAGCATTTCCCTGATCCACCCAGTCAGTGATTCTGTCATAGAAGGAAATTAAGTTAGTCTGACATGACTTATTAGTTACAAACCCATGCTGACTCTGTTTAATCACTTCATTCTTATCCAGGTACTTGCATACATGTTCTTTAATAATTTGTTCAAAGATCTTTCCTGGTATAGAAGTCAGACTCACCGGCCTGTAGTTCCCTGGGTCCACCTTCTTCCCCTTTTTGAAGATAGGAACAACATTTGCTCTTCTCCAGTCTTCTGGGACTTCTCCTGTTCTCCAAGAATTTTCAAAGATTATGGACAGTGGTTCAAGAATTTCTTCTGCTATTCCCTTCAGTACCCTGGGGTGTAATTCATCTGGACCTGGAGACTTGAATTCATTTAGGTTAGCTAAATGTTTCCTCACTGTCTTTCTGTTTATAGATATCCTGGATTCTTCTATTCCTTTAATAGGACAGTGAAGATCAGTTGATGTTACATTTCCTTTCTGAGAGAAAACAGATGCAAAATAGGAATTTAAAAGTTCAGCCTTCTCAACATCCTGACTTACCATTTCATCATTTTCATCCTGTAAAAATCCTATAGCATCTTTGACTTTTCTTTTACTTTTGACGTATCCCCAAAATCCTTTTTTGTTGCTTTTGACGTCACTTGCAAGCCTTAATTCATTGTCAGCTTTAGATAATCTGATTTGTGCCCTGCAGGTTCTGCAGACGGCATTATATTCTTCTTTAGATATGCCTCCCTCTTTCCATTTGATAAACATTTCTTTCTTCCTTTTTAGCATGTGTTTAAGTTCTATGTTCATCCATCCTGGTTTCCTTAAATGCTTCCCATTCTTCCCTCTTTTCGGAATTGTTAACGATTGTGCTTTGAGAATCTCATTTTTCAAGATTTTCCATCCTTCCTGGACATTTTTGTCCTTAAGGATATCCTGCCATTGGATCCCTCCAATTCTCTTTCTGAGTTCCTTAAAATCTGCCTTTCTGAAATCTAACCTTGACGTCTGAGTCTTCACTCTTGTTATCCAAAATTCTAAAATAGCATGGTCACTACCTCCTAGGGTCCCAGCCACTCTTACCTCTTCCACCATTTCCTCCCTGTTTATGAGGATTAGATCCAAGGTAGCAGATCCCCTTGTTTTCTCCATTACCTTTTGGAAGATAAAGTTGTCAGCAAGAGAGGATAAGAATTTCCTGGACCTGTTAGTTTTGCCTGAGAGAGATTCCCAACAAATGTCTGGATAGTTGAAATCTCCCATGACCACTATGTCATATTATTCACACTAAGCAGACGCCAGCTGTGTTATGTAGCTGGCATCTGACTGTAACTACAGCAACCCACGCTTTCTCCGATCGCTGTAATTTAACCACCGACTATTTCCGACATCAACATATTAAATGTGAAACTGAGTTCTATAAGTGAACCGCAATTTTCCTGTGTATACGGCAATACTGTGTATTTGCTGTATATTATATAAGCAATCGAACGATAATGGGTTACTAAAAAATAAATTGAAAATATAAAAGTTTTTAAAAATGTATTTAAAAAGAAAAGTCAAAATTACAATTATCCTACTCTTCCGTACCCCTAATTAAAAGTAAAGAAATTAATAAAAATAATTATTTCTGATATCGTGTCCCAAAAGGCCTGGTCTGAAATACTAAATTATTTAAGTCAAACGTTAAGTGCCAAACTGAAAAAAAAACAAACTGTGGCTCTTTGGTCAGTACACGCCTCAGTACTCCCCTTTAGGAGTAATATGTAACAGGTATATGATCGGATCCAGCCCCACGTCAGCATAAAGAACCTTAGAGATCAACAATCTCAGCTCCATCCAAAAACTCTTAATCCCTGGACACGACCAGAAAATATGATCCAGCGTGCCCACATCGGAGCCACAACGCCAACACACGTTTGATATTGAGGGATTCAGTCTGTGAAGCAGGTCAGGAGTATGATACCAGAGCATTAGTATCTTATACTGGCTTTCCTTGTAAAGGGTGCAAATAGAGGACTCGGCCGCCTTTTCCCAGGTGATATGCCAGCTTTGGGGTGAGAGCTCCTTTCCCAGAACAGACTCCCATTTGCACATGTAGAAATGTTTTAACTGTCAGCCCTCTTGGGGAGAACACAGAATTTTGTAAATTTCTGATATTGTACCTTTGGTCGATGACCCTCTCCTACAAATCCTCTCAGTCAGTCGTGCTGCTTCCGTCATATCCCCTGGGGAGCCAGCGACTGCACGGCCCAAAGGCCTCTCACCAACCCCCCAGGTGTCGGCATCAGCTTCCTCCACGAGGCAAGATGGTGCATGGACTCCAGTGATGCCCTGATCTCGGAGGAGAAAGGCGTCCAGGGCCGTCGCGGGACAGGCCGACGCCGCTCCAGGTAGCGCCGGGTTCCTGGTTCTCCTGAGACCCAACTGGGGATAAATTGAAGCGCCGATGCAGGGTGCTTTTGCCGTGATGCAGGTGCACCTCGCCGGAGCTCTGCAGTCGTACAACCGCTCATGCCGGCATCCGGACACTCCTCCAGTTGCGCATTAGTTTTAATGATTAAGGGGCTTTCTGGCAGTTGAGACTGGACTTTATAGATACGGTGGCTGGCTTAGATAATGGACTGAAAAGAAGGGCGGCAGTATTGGTTTAAGAACTGGGCCAAAAAGTCATAAATGACACTGGCTCAGCTAAGGCAAAGTTACTTCTTCCTGGACCTTTGGATGGACGCTGAAATTGTGACCATGGACCATTAGTTATACTGAAACTGTCTTTTTTTTTTTTTTTTTTTTTTTATTAAGTTTGCATGCAAACAGTGAAATACTATAGGTTCCTAGACAACCCTTCAAAAAATGTTTTTTGTCATTTGTTTAGGTCTTTTTTTAAAAAAAACAACAATAAGTTTCATTTGTTTCTAAGAGCAACTTTTCCTTAGCATGTGAGCCTATCCTGAAAGTGATGCTTGATACATCTCAATATCTCACTTGTTTTTGCTTACGATTGTCTTTATGCGTTCCTTTTACACCAAAACTATCAATAGGGGCAGCATGGTGGCTCAGTGGTTAGCACTGCATCCTTGCAGAGCTTGAGACCTGGGTCCAAATTCCACAAGGACAACATCTGCACGGTGTTTGTATATTCTCCCTGTGTTTGCGTGCGTTTTCTCCGGGTTCTTCGGTTTCCTCCCACGCTCCGAAGACATACTAATAAGGAATTTAGATTATGAGCCCCATTGGGGACAGTGATGATAATGCCTGTAAAGCGCTGCGGAATATAAGATAGCGCTATATTAGCAAAGCATAATAAATAAATACCCATGTAATGTTTTAAAATGGTTTTGCAAAAACTGCACCATTGATTTGATATGCAACCCTACCCAGTGCCTATGGCATTTACTGGTATATTTAGTACTGAAGCTCAATGTTCTCATTGTCATGATTTATGCTTGGAACAAATTGATAATCGCACGCCATGCTGTACAGTATTACTGCTCATTGATCAAGATGCAGGAAAACCAATGCGCCTTCTACCCAGCGAACACTAGTCATCTAGTTCAGTTGCATAAAAGGGATATTGTAGAGAGCTGTAAAACAGAAGAGTAATTTGTAATTTCTTGAGGGATGTATGCATTATGTAGGTAAAATATTCCTTGTTGTTCGCTGTCCTCTTGTGGAGTCTTTGCTTCATAGCCACATACAGCTCGGTAATAGCAGAATGGTGTATGGACTGGGCTGTAATGTAATGCAGAATATTGTCCTTATTGATGCAGTGGAACCAAGGACAAAAGGTGCAGCCTAATAAAGACTTTACATAAAAGGAGCAAGATACATCAAATACTTGCAACATTTCTCAAGGTCATCAGCAGCTGCTGACACCTTGTAGTAATAGATTCTGGGCTAAGCACCTGATCAGAGGACAATGGCGCAGGTTTCTGCATCAGATAGAGCAGTGCATCTTTGTTTTGCAGGAATTTGCATTGCAAACAGGCAGCACGTGAGAGCGCAGCCTCTTGTAATCAGGGCGAGCCTTCCAGATTCTTTTGATGTAGTAGCGCTTATTTATGAAACAGAAATTAGACAAAGAGATGCTTCCATTGATTGTATTTAACGACTGGCGCGCATGGAGAGAAAAGGGCATACAGGCCAAAGCTGAGCGCTTTGTGAGGGATGTACATACAATTCAGGGAATACGAAAAATAAGAAAAATTACCTTATTGCAAAACGACCAGGTGCATTATTATTCTGAAAATAAATGAATAATTAGATAGGCCTTCACTAAATGTGAGTGAGCGTAATAAGTGGTTATCGCTCCGAGACCTCATAAGCTGAAGTGGTTTTACCCCAAATGAAATTAATTACCTATTCACAAGGTAGGTGATAAAAGTCCGATTGCTGGAGCCCCACCAATCACTACAACTGGATTCCTTAGCCTGTTTTCCTTGCTGTGGTCAGAGATTGCAAGAGTGGCATGGTTTGCTCATATGTATTACTGCTCCATTCATTGTTGCAGTCAATGTTTGTGGATCTGAGGAAGATAGCAGATTACAACACTCAGATGTTTCCATCAACCCCATACACTTTGAATGGAGCGACAGCAATCACCAACCACCACGCTATCCAAGCTCCTCCTTGCTGCACCATCACCTTGGGCCCAATAATATAGCGTTTAAAAGTAGTGGAGTACTTCTAAAACCTCTTCAATGGAAAGGACACTTTCCTTATTGTTTTCACTACATTATGGAAATAGACGTTTACTAATTTTGGAGCCATCGCATGATGTTATGGTCTATTTTCTATATATTTAAGTGCCATTAATTTGCTTGTCTCATCCACTTTTATGCTGTATACATTTTTGTATAGTTAACCCCTTCATGACCTGTGACACAGCGTATGTGTCATGAAAGGATCGCGTTCCTGCGGTCGGGTGACCGGGGTCACTGAAAGGTCACCCAACACGCAGGCACAAGACCCTTTGTGCTTCACCACAGGGGGTTGGCTTAACCCCTACGTGGCTACGATCGCTCTGATTGGCTGTTAAAAGTGAAACAGTGCTCCCTTTATTCCGAGCCCCGACGTGTGCCCAAACAGTGGTTTACCCCCACATATGAGGTATCAGCGTACTCAGTAAAAATTGCACAACAACTTTGGGGGGCTAATTTCTCCTGTTACTCTTGGGAAAAAAAAATTGGGGACTAAAAAAATTATTTTTGTGGAAAAAAAATGATTTTTTATTTTCACAGCTTCTGTGAAGAACTTGGAGATTCAAAGTGCTCACCACACATCTAGAGGAGTTCCTTGGGGGATCTAGTTTCCAAAATGGGGTCACTTGAGGGGTTTCTACTGTTTAGGCACATCATGGGCTCTTCAAACGTAACATGATGCCCGCAGACCATTCCATCAAGTCGGCATTTCAAAACGTCACTACTTCCCTTCCGAGCCCCGACGTGTGCCCATACAGTAGTTTTCTCCCACATATGGGGTACCAGTGTACTCAGGACAAACTGTACAACAACTTTTGGGGTCCAATTTCTCCTGTTACCCTTGTGAAAATAAAAAATTGTGGGTTAAAAAAATCAGTTTTGAGGAAAAAAATGATTTTTTGTTTTTACAGCTCTGCATTATAAACTTCTGTGAAGCACGTGGGGGTTCAAGGTGCTCACCACACATCTGGATAAGTTCCTTGGGGGGTCTAGTTTACAAAGTGGGGTCACTTGTGGTTGGTTTCTAATGTTTGGGCACATCAGGGGCTCTGCAAACGTAACAAGATGCCCGCAGACCATTCCATCAAGTCGGCATTTCAAAGCGTCACTACATCCCTTCCGAGCACTGACGTGTGCCCAAACAGTGGTTACCCCCCACATATGGGGTACCAGCGTACTCAGGACAAACTGGACAACAACTTTTGGACAACTTTTGGGGTCCAATTTCTCCTGTAACCATTGTGAAAATAAAAAATAGGGGGCTAAAAAAAATCATTTTTTGAGAAAATGATTTTTTATTTTCAAGGCTGTGCGTTATAAACTTCTGTATAGCACCTGGGGGTTCAAAGTGCTCACTGTGCATCTAAATAAGTTCCTTAGGTGGTCTTGTTTCCAAAATTGGGTCATTTGTGGGGGAGCGCCAAAGTTTAGGCACACAGGGGCTCTCCAAACACGACATGGTGTCCGCTAACGATTGGAGCTAATTTTCCATTAAAGTCAAATGGCGCTCCTTCCCTTCTGAGCCCTGCTGTGCACCCAAACAGTGGTTCCCCCCTATATGGGACACCAGCGTACTCAGGAAAAACTGGACAACAACTTTTGGTGTCCAATTTATCCTGTTACCCTTGGGAAAATAAAAAAATAGGCTAAAAAATCATTTTTGAGAAACAAAAATGACATTTTCACTGCTCTGCGTTTATAAACTTCTGTGAAGCATTTGGGGGTTCAAAGTGCTCACTACACATCTAGATAAGCTCCTTGGGGGGTCTTGTTTCCAAAATGGGGTCACTTGTGGGGGGTTTCTACGGTTTAGGCACATCAGGGGCTCTGCAAACGCAACATGATGCCCGCAGAACATTCTATCAAGTCTGCATTCCAAAATGGCGCTCCTTCCCTTCTGAGCTCACCCATGCGCCAAAACAGTGGTTCCCCCCCACATATGGGGTATTGGTGTACTCAGGACAAATTGCACAACAACTTTTGTGGTCCAATATCTCCTGTTACCCTTGTGAAAATAAAAAATAGCGGGCTAAAAAATCATTTTTGAGGAAAAAAAATGATTTTTTTATTTTCACTGCTCTGCATTATAAACTTCTGTGAAGCACTTGGGGTTCAGTGTGCTCACAACACATCTAGATAAGCTCCATAAGAGGTCTAGTTTCCAAAATGGTGTCACATGTGGGGTTTTTTCATTGTTTAGGCACACAGGGGCTCTCCAAACGCGTCATGGTGTCCACTAATGATTGGAGCTAATTTTCCATTCAAAAAGTCAAATGGCGCTCCTTCCCTTCTGAGCCCTGCCATGTGCCCAAACAGTGGTTTATGACAACATATGAGGTATCTGTGTACTCAGGAGAAATTGCCCAACAAATTTTAGGATCCATTGTATCCTGTTGCCCATGCAAAAATGAAAAAATTGATGCTAAAATAAAATTTTTGTTGGAAAAATTAAAATGTCCATTTTTTCCTTCCACGTTGCTTTAGTTCCTGTGAAGCACCTGAAGGGTTAATAATCTTCTTGAATGTAGTTTTGAGTAGCTTGAGGGGTGCAGTTTTTATAATGGTGTCACTTTTGGGTATTTTCTACCAAATAGACCCCTCAAAGTGTCTTCAAATGTGAGGTGGTCCCTAAAAAAAATGGTTTTGTAAATTTTGCTGTAAAAATGAGAAATCGCTGGTCAACTTTTAACCCTTATAACTTCCTAAAAAAAAAAAAATTTTTTCTTCCAAAATTGTGCTGATGCAAAGAAGACAAGTGGGAAATGTTATTAACTATTTTATGTCACATAACTCTCTCGGTTTAACAGAATAAAAATTCAAAATTTGAAAATTGCGAAATTTTCATTTTTTTCACAAATAAATGCAAAAATTATCGACCTAAATTTACCACTAACATGAAGCCCAATATGTCACAAAAAAAACAATCTCAGAATCGCTAGGATCCGTTGAAGCGTTCCTGAGTTATTACCTCATAAAGGGACACTGGTCAGAATTTCAAAAAATGGCAAGGTCATGAAGGGGTTAATAGATTTGGCTCCGTTTTTTTCTGTCTTATGTACCAGTGTCTGACTATACAGAAGTGTATTTGTTTTTAATAGAATATGCTTCAAAATGGTCTTGTAAAGTCACTTTTGCGCCTCATTCATCTGTTTTTGTCACACGTGTGGCGTCTCTTTTCTAATGTCCATTTTTTCTTTATTGTTGCATATGTGAAAAAGTGCTGATATATGAATAAGGCATAATTTCCAATTTGCCCAAATGGGCCGTACATTGCTCCAGCATTGTCTGTTAGTGTGGCACATTGTGCGCAGTTGTATTCTGTTTGTATTTAAATTTAGTCATGTATGAACAAACCAGGTCTTCTCGGTAAAAAACACTTCTAGTTAAAGAACCTGTCACCTCGATTTTCAGCTATAAGCTGCAGCCACTACCTTTTGGAGCTTATCTACAGCATTCTGTAATGCTGTAGATAAACCCCCGATCTAACCTGAAAGAGAAGAAAAACAAGTTTTATTATACTCACCCGGGGGGCGGTCCGGTCCGATGGGTGTCGCAGGTCCGGGTCCTGTGCCTCCCATCTTCATGCTATGACGTCCTCCTCCTTGCTTCTGTCACGCTCCTGCGCATGCGCACTGATCTGCCCTGTTGAGGGCAGAGCAAAGTACTGCAGTGCACAGGCGCTGGGCCTCTCTGAACTTTCCCGGCGCCTGCGCACTGCAGTACTTTACTCTGCCCTCAACAAGGCAGATCAGTGCGCCTGCGCAGGAGCCGCAACAGAAGCAAGGAAGAGGACGTCATCGCATGAAGATGGGAGGCGCCGGACCTGCGACGCCCATCGGACCAGACCGCCCTCGGGTGAGTATAATAAAACTTGTTTTTCTTATATTTCAGGTAAGATCGGGGGCTTATCTACAGCATTACAGAATGCTGTAGATAAGCCCCAAAAGGCAGTGGCCTCAGCTTATAGCTGAAAAAGAGGTGACAGGTTTGCTTTAAATTAAAAAAAAAAAAGTTAAAAATAACTACGCTCCTTTAAAGGGACTCTGCCAGCACAGAATGACTGTGGCCAAACTTTTAAGTGCACCTTCCCACCTGTTTGCTTTCCTTCTGTCTCCACCTTCCTCTTCTTGGGTCGACAGCTCTGGCTTCATAGAGCCAGAGAAGGATGTAGATAGTTGGAAAACAAGCAGGTTGGAAGGTGCACTTTGGCCACACCCAGGGTGCACAGAGTGCCTGTACTTGGTTTGACCACTGATTCTGTGCTGACCGGCTCTTTAAATATCTGAAGAGGAGAGAAGTTGAATTGTAGGCAGTCACTTGTGCAGGCCTGTTATGTCCTGTTCCTCTGTTAGAACAGTCATTATCACCCAATTCTTTCCTGCCCGGCGACACTCTACAGGTTACCAGATGTGTGTTTTCTTAGCACCATAGGCAGCCCCA
>JARQOD010000010.1:61709166-61756382 GCA_033576555.1 Oophaga sylvatica | reverse complement strand
TTTTTTGTGGTCCGTTTTAAACGTCCGAGTGCAATCGCAGCATGCTGCGATTGTCACCGATTGTGGGTCGACTATCGCCAATGCAAGTCTATGGGAGCGATCAAAAATCGGATTACAAACGGACCACACTGTGTGACTTGCGATTAAATCGCATCAGTGTCCTTTAGAAAAGCCGGCAATTCATCCCTGCCTATACTGTAAAAGCACACTGACAGCTTTAATAAAGAATCGAATCAATAGATATACACACATAGAATACATATATATGTCATTGTGACATGTGTATATATATATATATATATATATATATATATATATTTATAGTTCTTACACTTCTACATACTGTAATAGCCGCTAATTCAATTGCCGGCTTCAGTGAAATCACAGAAGCCGACATGAAATGATACATTGTTTCCACACATTTAACCATGTAATTTCATGTATTTTTATATATGTTTGAAACATACAATTACATGAGTATATGTGTGCTAAATTTCAGACATGTAGGGGTTAATTAAAGGTGTAAATTCGTTGAAAAAAAATGCGTGGGCTCCCGCTGTATTTTCTCCACCAGACAGACAAAGCAAGCGAGTGGGGGCAGATAATAATAGCCTAGGGAGGGTACATTTTTTTTGTGCCCCCCCTGGCTACTAACATCTGCCCCCAGACACCCCAGAAAGGGCAAATCTATAATTAGATTCGCCCTTTCTGGCACTTTGCCCGTCTATTCCCATTGCCCTGTAGCGGTGGCGAATGGGTTAATCTCACCTTAATGTCACCTTAGTATTGAAAGGTGACCTTAAGGCAGGTTAATAATTGATAGCTGTCAATTAGACAACTATCAATTATTAATCCTATTGTAGTAAATTAAAAAAACACAGACACATTAATTAAAAATTATTTTAATGAAATAAAAACACCTTTTTTTGACCATATTTTATTTTACACTTAATCCGTGCGAAGCCATTGATCTCCTAAAATAAAGAAAAAAAAATAAAACAACATTATTCTTACCTATTCCGCCGATCTGTCACGTCCCACGCTGTAATCCTTCACAAAGGTTAACTAGCTTTGAGCCAAGCAGTGCAAGTAATCCTGCATGCTCAGCTCAAAGCTCCTGAATGAATAAGTTCCTCTCCTGGCCACAGGAGAGGATGTGTTTCATGAATGAAGCTTAATTGATTGTGTCCACTTTCCCTTTAGGTCAGGTCACTAAAGTTAAATTGCCAATAAATCAATTAAGCTCCATTCATGAATCTATTCCTCTCCTTTCGCTGGGAGAGTAACTTATTCATTCAGGGGAATACAGGTCTGAGACAGCATTATTAGCTCTCTGCGACCTGTAACCTGTTAACCCTTTCTGATGGATTACAGCGTGGGACCTGACTGTACATCGGATTGGTAAGTATAATTTGGCTTTTTTATTTTATTTTTATTACAGGAAATGGTTTTAGCAGGAAAATAAAATATGGTCAAAAACTGTGTGATTATTTAATTAAACTTACTTTTTATTAAACTGTGTGTGTTTGATTTTTCTTTCATACAATAGGATTAATAATCGATAGTTGTCTAATTGACAGCTATCAATTATTAACCTGCCTTAAGGTCACCTTTCAATACTAAGGTGACATTAAGGTGAGATTAACCCATTCGCCACCGCTACAGGGCAATGGGAATAGACGGGCAAAGTGCCAGAAAGGGCGAATCTAATTATAGATTTGCCCTTTCTGGGGTGTCTGGGGGCAGATGTTAGTAGCCAGGGGGGGCACAAAAAAAATGTACCCTCCCTAGGCTATTATTATCTGCCCCCACTCGCTTGCTTTGTCTGTCTGGTGGAGAAAATACAGCGGGAGCCCACGCATTTTTTTTCAACGAATTTACACCTTTAATTAACCCTACATGTCTGAAATTTTGCACAAATACACTCATGTAATTGTAAGTTCTAAACATATATCAAAATACAGGAAATGACATGGTTAACTGTGTAGAAACAATGTATCATTTCATGTCGGCTTCTGTGATTTCACTGAAGCCGGCAATTGAATTAGCGGCTATAACAGTATGTAGAAGTGTAAGAACTATAAATATATGTATATATATATATATATATATATGTCACAATGACATATATATATATATATCTGTGTTCTATGTGTATATATCTATTCTTTCTTTTGTGATTTAAATAATATTATTTTGGATCTATTATATGTCAGTTTTGCAAGCCTGCGATAAATTCTCACAAGTCGGATGTAAATCGGATGTTACAACTATGGTCAGATGCGACTAAATCGCATTTTTCCTGGAAAATCGGATGCCAGACGGATGACTGTTCATGACATTTTGCTGCGATAATCGTCCCACTAAAACGGTCAGATTTTTTAATCGGTGTGTGTGATCCCAGCCTTAAACTGAATGTCTTGGGTCAAACGTTTGGGATCGCCTTCCACAAACTTCTCACAATAGTTGGTTAGAATTTGGGCCCATTCCTCCTGACAAAACTGGTGTAACTGATCCAGATTTGTAGCTCACCTTGCTCGCACCGGCCTTTTCAGCCTTGCTGAGAATTTTCTATAGAATTGAGATCAGGCTTTGAGGATTGGGGCTTTGTGATGGCCGCTCCAAAACATTGATTTTGTTATCCTTAACACTTTGTTACCATTTCGACAGTGTGCTTCGGGTCATTGTCCATTTGGAAGATCCATTTCCACCCAAGCTTTAACTTCCTGGCTGATGTCTTGAGATGTTGCTTCAGTATTGCCACATAATCTTCTTTTCTCATGATGCCATCTGTTTTGTGAAGTGCACCAGTCCCTCCTGCAGCAAAACCACCTCACAACATGATGCTGCCTCCCCCGTGTTTTACAGTGGGGATGGTGTTCTTAGGCTTTCAGGCTTCTCCCTTTTTCCTCCAAACGCAACGATGGTCATTATGCCCAAAAAGTTCCATTTTAGTTTCATCAGACCAAGAGACACGTCTCCAAAATTTAAGGGCTGTGTTCCTGTGTGCATTTGCAAACATTAATGTGGCTTATTTATGCTTCTTTTGGAGTAATGGCTTCTTCCTGACAGAGTGGCCTTTCAGCCCATGTTGATACAATACTCGTTTCACTGTGGATATTGACACAATCTTACCAGCTTCCACCATCATCTTCACAAGGTATTTTGCTCTTGTCCTTGGGTTGATATACACATGTCGGACCAAAGCACGTTCATCTCTGGGATGCACAACCT
Organism: Oophaga sylvatica; assembly: GCA_033576555.1. Lineage (NCBI taxonomy): Eukaryota > Metazoa > Chordata > Amphibia > Anura > Dendrobatidae > Oophaga > Oophaga sylvatica. The sequence continues at coordinate 61,753,148 of JARQOD010000010.1, read as the reverse complement.
TCCTGAGTGGTATGATGGCTGGACATTCCTATCTTGTTTGTATTTGCTTATAATTATTTGTACAGATGAATGAGGCACCTTCAGGTATCATGAAATTGTACCCAAGGATGAGCCAGACAAGTCCACAATTCTTTTCCTGATATATTGGCTGATTTCTTGAGACTTTCCCATGATGCTACACAAAGAAGCAGTGTGTTTCAGGTGTGCATTAAAATACATCCACAGATGTTGCCAAAAAACTTATAAGAAGTAATCTTAGTGTATGGAAACTTTTTACTTTGCAGTAAGTAATAAAAATGCCTTAAAACATTCTCTCTTATAATTCTGGCATGTGGCAAATATTAATAATTATGGTAATCCTAACAAACTGACCTAAAAGGGAAAGGTTTATTCTGATTTCATGTCAGATATCGAGAAAAACATGCAGATGTATCTTTTTATATAGTGTATGTAATCTGGTTTCAACTGTAAATAAAACGTGGGCAATCTTATCAGGTCTCCATCATTTAATGATATTACATGTGAGAAACTATAAATTAATTCTCCAAAATCATACCCTTATGAATGAAGCGTAGGCATAGATGGCAAGTTCCTGCTCTATGTATAGTTCTTTCTGCAGGATAAATGCCAATCTTAAATAAACAAGAAACCGTGTTCTCATCGCTCCAAGAATATCACAATATCTGTTACCATAAACGGCCTTAGTTTCCAATCTCTTCCAAGTCTAGAAAGTATGACGTACGACACATCCTCCGCATCTGACCAGCCAAGAGCTCGTTACTGCATGTCTTGGAATGTCAAATTGCTGGAGAAAATTGCATCATTTTGTAAAAAAACTATTGCAATAAAAGTTGACAATAACAGGAGGCCACTAATACCCAAGATGGAATATGCAATATACCTGTTGGACGGCAGATCCAAACCTCAAGCCGTTCATAGCAGGACCTCTGGTATTCTTGTATGTGTAGTTTTGAAGACATTTACTGACTAAAATATGGATTACATGAGGAGCTAAGGATGACATGATGCTCTATAGGGACAAAAATCGCATCATCAATCCTGTGCTCATCATTTTTTGTCGACCTATGTAAAAAGGCGGGTAAACAAACGCTGAACAAGTTGAATTCAGTCAATTAGGGTTCGTTTAGTGGTCTGAAATCTGCTTGTGTAAAAGCTCTCTAAATGTTTTTGTGTGATAGAGTGTTGCCCCACATGCTAACAAATTACTCTCTAAAACCAGCCCTGGCTGCACTCCTCCATTTCTTACAGTCCCATAGATGATATAGGAAAGATGTGTATCTTCGTACCGTGTTAGCCAGTAGATAGAAAAATATTTACACTTGAGAGTCCTCAGTGGTTGATACCTTTTAATGGCTAACTGAAAAGATGGTAACAAATTGCAAGCTTTCGAGACTACTCATTGAAAACCAAATTACAAGAGCCACCAGAATATCAAGGAATCACCTGCTACATTACAAAGCTAAAGAAGAAAATAACCGGGTGCCTCTAGTGGTCACCTACAATCCAAATCTGGAGATGCTAAGGGGAGCTGCACGGAAACTACAACCTTTAGTACAAAAAGATGCCCGATTACAATCCATATTTCCAGAACCCCCACTACTATGTTTTAGGCAGCCCCCAAATCTAAGAAGCATCATTGTCAGAAGCTCCCTGTCCTCCCCAACAGCTGCAGGAACCTTTCCTTGCAACCAGAAGAAATGCAAAACCTGTGCATCTATAATGACCACGGACAAGATAAAGATCCCCAACTCCCATCAGGACTACAAGATCTAATTATTTGTACGAAATGTCCAACTGGGGTCTGTATGTGGGGAGACCGGGCAAAAACTGAGAACAAGGATGAATTCTCATCGCCACACAATAAGAGAAAAAAGAATGGATTTACCGGTGGCAAAACACTTGTATGCCCGGTCATAGCATGATGGATATGGAATTACTTGTATTAAAATCTAACTTCAAATCTGAGAAAGATAGAAAGGTTTGGGAATATAAACTTATGATGACCTTTGACACTCTTAGTGCTGGAATGAATATATCACACGGATTCATGTCTGTGTACATCAATTAAGGAATCTGCTTCTCTGACCTTCTAGGGGCATCAAAACACAATAGCAGACTCCAATCAGAGGGTAATAAAACTTTCACACTCCTTATCTATGAACTGTTCCAATATTTATGTTCATCCCTCTGCCATAATGACAGTTCTGCTTCACGTCACTTGTCTTACCTATTGCATTATTCCTGTGTCCTGTTGTGTATAAATATGTGATTCTTCAGATGTTGTATTAGTCTTTGCCTGATGAAGAGACCTGAGTAGTCTCGAAAGCTTGCAATTTGTTACCATTTTTTCAGTTAGCCATTAAAAGGTATCAACCACTGAGGACTCTCAAGTCTAAATATTAGTCCCATAGATGGTAATTTGAGTGGAGAGGAGTGGGATGCTACAGAGCGCCCATCTCAGGATTGTGGAGGGTCCCAGCTTCAAAAATGCCCCAGCTGAGGTTTGTTAAAAAAAAAAAGAAAAAAAAAACAGCACAAAAACCCAATAACTTTGCTTTAGGGCTAATGCAGGAGTCTGTGAAACATAGTCCGAGTACGGTCTGCAATGCATGAACTGAGAGCGACAACTTAATATTCTAGGAGGATGAGACACTAAAAGGTATGTCACACTAAGCGAGATCGCTAGCGAGATCGCTACTGCGTCACCATTTATGACGCAGTAGCGAGATCGCTACTGCGTCACCATTTATGACGCAGTAGCGATCTCGTTAGCGACTTAGCTGTTAGATTCCAAACAAACTCATCAGCGATCTGTGATTCCAAACACATCTCATCAGCGATCTGTATAACGACCTCTGCGGTCGTTGGGAAAACCTAGTCCCACCTGCGATGCTGGTGAAGTCGTTCATAAAGGGTGTCACACTCAGCGATTCAGGCTCACCAGCGGGACACCAACGACCAAAAAACGGCTCAGAACGTTCATTAGCGATCAACGACATCTCAGCAGGGGCCACATCGCTGCTACATGTCACACACACTTAAGTCGCTAACGAGATCGCTAGTGCATCATAAATGGTGATGCAGTAGCGATCTCGCTTGCAATCTCGCTCAGTGTGGCATATCCTTTAGGTAAGGAGACCTGGGGCCACTCCGTGCTTGGACCCTGTTGCATGGACATCTGCATAAGCCCTTGCTCAGTGTTCACAGACCCAGCACTCGCTGCCACTGCTCCCGGTATCTGTTATTGTCAAGCAGGCAGCACTAAAGCCAATAACTGAGGTCAGCCATTCTGCCTGAGTTGACACCATGAGCCTCTAAGAACCACTGCGCTCAATTGTCTGTGGTGTTGTTGACATGACAATAGCGCAACCGATACCAGGAGAAGGTGCAGATTCAGTGCTTGTCCCGGGTAGCATGAGTAACGCCAGTTAGTATTTGAAACAAACTGCTTCACCTACGGCAGTAGACTATGGGCTGCCAACTTTATTTTCTGAACATTTCCAGTGACCAGCAGTTCAACTTCATTGATTATCTGGTCCTACTGAGCAAAGCAATTTAGATTAAGGCACATCCATCATCATTGTATTAACATCTTTTAAAATGTGGTGTTTGGGCTGAAAGCCACTTTTTTCTACCACATGCGACTGTCGAGGAAAGTTAATGGAGCTTTACAATTGCATCGACTCGTTTATTAGCCTACTTTTCTAAATACCTTAATTTACAAATTTGACAATTTTTCGGTATTTTAACCCTGTTCACAGTTGGTGGATTTGTTGATGCACAGGGAAAAGATAATGACGCACCATTTGGCATGCATGTTCCCTCTCAACTTTCCATGCTCAACTAGGCCAAGCATGCAGAATAAGGGTGAGTTTCCACGATCAGTAAACGCTGCGTGTTTGGCGCTGTGCGCTGGCGCAGCGCCAAACACGCTGCGTCCAGATGTTACAGCATAGTGGAGGGGATTTCAAGAAATCCCGTCTCTACTATGCGTAACAACACGCAGGCGGGAGACCTGCGTAAACGGACATGCGGCGCGTCTTTTCAGACCGCAGCATGTCCTCGCGTGTTGCGGCGACGGTGCGTCGCCGCAACAGAATTTAACACAGGGCTATGTAGCCCTGCGTTCTTTCGGAGGTGTCCTGAACACCTCCGGAAAGAGCGCGCGTCAGAAAGGGGGCGGGGCTTAGACGGAGCGGAATTTCCACTCCGTCCAAAGCGCTGTGGTTCCGGACCGTGGAACCACAGCCTATGTATGTCTGCTCTGACTGCTTATCTCCCTCAATATTGGATTGTGACATAGCCTGTGTTCAGCATTACTACACTAGTAACACTTAACGTTCCCACAATGAGCTTTTGTTGCATTTTTGACGCTGCATATTTTTGCTGCATCAAAAATGCAGAACCTTACAGTTCCACCATAGTGGATGGGATTTATAGAAATCTCATGCCCACTGTGCTTCTTTTTAACACAGCGTAAACTGAACTGTGGTGCATTTTTCAAGTCCAAAGCATGTCTATTTCTCTACGTTGTTTTCTATGCGAAATTTACCCATAGACTTGCATTAGGTGCAGAAATTCCACAGGTAAAAATGCACTTGCGTTTCCGTGGTGCAAAACAGCATCAAACACACATGTAATTTGTACCTAAAGGCACTGTCACACTTAGCGATCGCATCAGCGATCATGACAACGACTCGACCTGGCGAGATTGTTGGTGCGATCGCTATGTGGTCGCTAGTTAGCTTCCAAACACAAAGATCTCATCAGAGATCAACGATCTGTATAACGACCTCTGCGGTCGTTGGGAAAACCTAGTCCCACCTGCGCCGCTGGTGAAGTCGTTCATAAAGGGTGTCACACTCAGCGATTCAGGCTCACCAGCGGGACACCAACGACCAAAAAACGGCTCAGAACGTTCATGAGCGATCAGCGACATCTCAGCAGGGGCCACATCGCTGCTACATGTCACACACAGCTAAGTCGCTAACGAGATCGAGACGGCGTCATAAAATCGGTGACGCATTAGCGATCTCGTTAGCGATCTCACTTAGTGTGACAGTACCTTAAGTATGTGAATAAAGTTTTGTCAAAGCCAAATACCAGTAAGTATGAAAAACAAAGCAGCTTTATTTAAAGCATGACACACCAAAAAGACACAAAAACCAGAGTGTCAAAAACAATAAAAACACATTATAAAAGAACACAAGTGATGTAAATAATAGGTGCAGAAATTCTGCAGCATTAAAAGCTCATGGCAGGAATGTAGCCTGAAAAATAAACCCTTGTGGATGTGAAAATTTGAGAAAATGTGATTCTGCAGCCCCCTATCTATTAGTAACATTATATAATAAATGGATCAAAACTAAATCTTCACCGAAAAACCCAAATACGTGCACAGGAAGCAAAGAACAAAGGGAGCAGCACTGTAAAATATGTTGATTGTGAAATATTGCCAAAGTGTTAGCTTGTATCGAGGCTGAAAACATGCTTGTTCAGATGCAAGTGAAGGTATTGTACGGTGCAGCCAAAGTGAACATGCTGCACCCATCATGAAGTAGGATTTCGGTAAGTTATATAAAGCATGAAAGTGGTGAGCTGAGGAGATTGCTTTCTGGACTGCAGTTCATTCACGCAAAGGTTAAGGCCGTAGTGATACATTTAGGATCACATTCATTCAACAATATTTCTCGTCCATGTGCTGTGCATTTTAAAGACGGACAGCATAAGGACTCTTGGTGGGGAATGAATAGTACCACTAAGGGCTCATGCTCATCCGTGAGGAAAACGGACGACTGCAGATAAAAAATTCGGATTGCACTTTGACCAATGTTAATATGATTCCCTGCTCATCTACTAATTTTTTCTAAGCTGAAATCGGACTGATAAATAAAATAGCAGCATGCTGTGATTGTCTGCGTATATCGGACGAGACTCGCCAATGCAAGTCAATGAATGGGATAAAAAAAAGATTGCACGGCACTTGGACTATACGGGTGCCATTTGATTTTTACACACATTAGTGTCCTTGAACACCCGACATTTCATCTGCCGCATACAGTAAAATCAAAGCGTGACCCGACAAAATAGAATAGATATTTATACATAGAACAGATATATATATATATATAAAGATGTGAGTCACATATATAATTAGTACAGTGCTGGTGTAGTTTACTGTACATGTATTTTATTACTAAATAAATTATTTTCTGAAAAAAATGTTGTGGGATCCCCCATCTTATATTAAGCAGCAGAGGGAAAGGGGTCAGCTGGGGGCTGATGTTTATAGCCTCCACACAAGCCAGCTCTTTGATTTTTTTTGTATACTTGATAAAGACCTGCTAGTGGAATAAAACTTTTCCTGATCTTTGAAATTTATCACCTGGGATTGGAAGCTGTTTTCTTTTTATCTAAAGGCTCGTTTAAAGGGTCAACATTGACTTTTAGGATTGCTACTTCCTATAGGTCGCACTAGAGTTCTAGTCCTCTTCCTCTCTGAAGAGACAATTTGCAGTCACATAGAGTGACTGCAGACTTGTCGTTTTAGACTGGACAATTCCTTTTAATACAATCATTCTGTGCTCATGGAATAGCATGTTATTGGCAGCACATCTCCTGTTTACAGTGGACAATATGCTTCCGAGAATGTCAGTATGAAAATAGGCAGATTACAATGAGGTCAATCTGGGCTACTGCCTGGGGCCTGAGGCTATGGGGGGGTCCTTTGACCAGCTTGCCCTCATTATCTTTTGTGTGCCGCCGTCTGCAGTGCACATATCCCAGCAGAGAGCTTTCCTGCTGCTGCGCTGCCGATGATACAGATACAGGGGAGCTCCCGTCATCTCTGCTGTGACGTGCCAGCACATATAGAAGTGGAGCCTCGGGGACCAGAGCAGAGCGCCGGGGAAATGGGACCAAGGTGAGTATGTTTTTGTTTTTTGTTTTTTTTATTAATATGAGTACGGAATATGCCGGCTCATACTGAATATAGGAGGGTATGTGCAGACTCATACTATATATATAGAAGGCTATAGCGGGGGGTCATACTGTATATAGGTTATATGCGGGCTCATACTGTATATAGAAGGCTATATAGGGGCTCACATTATATAGTTGGCTCTGTGCAGGCTCATACAGTATATAGAAGGCTATATAGGGGCTCACATTATATAGTTGGCTCTGTGCAGGCTCATACAGTATATAGAAGGCTATATGGGGGCTCACACAGTATAGAGGAGGTTATGTGGGCTCCTACAGTATATAGGAGGCAATATGGGGGCTCACACAGTATAGAGGAGGTTATGTGCTGGCTCGTACTGTATATAAAAGGCTATATGGGGCTCACGCTTTATATGGGAGCCTATGTGCAGGCTCATACTATATATGAGGCTATATGGAGCTCACACTGTATACAGGAGGATATGTGCGGGTGCGTACTGTTTATAGGAGGATATGTGCAAGCTCGTACTGTTCATAGAAGGCTATATGGGGCTCACACTGTATATAAGAAGCTATGTTAAGACTCATACTGTATATAGGAAGCTATATGGGGGCTCACACAGTATACAGGAGGCTATGTGCTAACTCCAAAAAGGGTGATACCCAGAAACTCAGATGTGTTTTCCCTGTCTTTATACTATATATGCGGTTTTGATTCATTCCTCACTTGGACATGGAGGAAGACAAAAGGGACTGACTGTATGCAAAATTGTTTCTGAAGAAACCTGGAACATTTTAATGGATTAATAAAAGTTATATTTTATCCTACCACTGGACTGATCGCTGGAGAAACAAAAGCCATTTCCTTTATACACTGTGTTCCAAATTATTATGCAAATAATATTTTCTCAGATTTTCCCAAATTACCTATATGAATTGCAGTCATTGTAATTTTCCAGTCAAATAACTATTAGAGAACAATTGAAAGGTTTTTGTACATACTGCCTATGATAACAATATATTTTTTTAAAAATAAAACACTCAAACTGCACTCAAAATGCATGTTCCAAATTATTATGCACAGCAGAGTTTTCAACCTTTTCATTTTAATAAAGAACAAAAAATGGTCATTTTTGAAATTATAAGCATTAGCAGGTTCTTACAAACTGAAATCAAACAGTTTTCAACTCAAAACTTTATTCTCGGTGATGTTACATTTGCACATAGGACCCCTTGTTCGAAAGGAGCTTCTGAACTCTCTCGTCCATTGAATTTGTCAGGTTTTGTTAGGTTCTGCTTCAATTGTTTTGCATGAGGACAGAATACCCTCCCAGAGCTGGTGCTTAGATGTGAACTGCCTCCCGCCATCATAGACACTCCTTTTGATGATGCTACAGAGGTTCTCAATGGGGTTGAGGTCAGGGGAGCATGGGGGCCACACCATAAGTTTGGCCCCTTTTATGCCCATAGCAGCCAGAGATGCAGATGTGTTATGTGCAGCATGAGACGGTGCATTATCAGGCATGAAAATGATCTTGCTGCGGAATGCACTGTTCTTCTTCTTGAACCATGGCAGGAAGTGCTGTTTGAGAAACTCAACATACACTATGGAGTTCATCTTTACCCCTTCAGGGATCCTAAAGGGGCCGACAATCTCTCTCCCCGTGATTCCAGCCCAAAACATTACTCCACCTCCTCCTTGTTGGCGCCGTAGCCGTGTTTGCATGGGGTGTCCATCAACCAGCCATCCTCCACTCCATCCATCTGGACCATCGAGCGTTGCACGGCACTCATCAGTGAACAAAACCGTTTTGAAGTCAGTCTTCATGTATTGTTTGGCCCACTGGAGCCTTTTCTGCTTGTGTGCAGTGGATAGAGGAGGTCGACAGGATGGCTTACGCACAGCTGCAAACCTCTGAAGGACCCTGCATCTTGTTGTTCGGGGGACGTTGGAGGCACCAGCAGCTTCAAAAACTCGTCTGCTGCTATGACAAGGCTTTTTTGCCGCTGCTCTTTTAACCTGACGTAATTGCCTGTAGGAAAGAGTCCTCAATTTTCCCTTATCAGCACGCACAGTGTGTACTGTGAATCAGCTACATACTTCTTGATTGTGCGATGATCACGATGAAGTGTCTTGGCAATGTTGATTGTAGTCATGCCTTGACCCAAACACTCCACAATTTGTTGCTTCTCAGCAGCCGACACATCCTTTTTCTTTCCCATTTTGGCAGAAAATGTAGGCTGCTTAATAATGTGGGACAGCCTTCTTAAGTAGTCTTGCCTTTCATTGGACACACCTGCCAAACTAATTAGCACAGGTGTCTGCAATTGCTTACAGTGATATAAAGAGCCCTGACACACATCACCATCAATGAGTTTAACTGACAAACAAAAAAATTCTTACCTTATCACTCCTAAACAATTTTTGCATAATAATTTGGAACACAGTGTATGTGTGGATTTATCCCAACCCGTTTTCCGTGCGTACTGTAACCACAGACTGGACGTACACCTGTTTTTTTCAAAGTGGTGAGCTGGCTATGCCAGAAAACTTTTTTCTAATATATATATATATATATTCTATGTTGGTCATAGAAACTTAACTATGAGGCATATGGGTGTTTTCTGGTGTTAACTGCACTGCCACTTGACCTGCCATTTATAATCTGAAGGGTTGTTCTTTGTTTGACAAGGACATCATATATGTTTCTTCTTAGATCTTGTTTGAGGTTTTTTCTGCCTGGTCAGAGTAGTGTCAGGGTTATATAGGGGCAGTCGATGAGGAGTGGGGGTGCCATACCGTTTCAACTTAGGATGCCAACCTCCGCTGTCAGGAAGGGAAGTGTGAAAGGCAAAACTAGTCCCTATCTCCCCTCATTCTGCTCTTTTTTATATCAATGTTTCTCTGTACAATGCTTTTTATTTGTTATGGCTTACATGTATAAGGGTCCCATAGGTTGATCGCTTTGGATGTTGATTGAGGGGGCTATGTGGTGGTTCATACTGCATATAGGGGGATGTCAGAATACTTACAATAGTCATGGTCTGTCATGTGGCCCCTTGGGAAAATTAATCTTCCACCCTGCTATTTTGTATAGTGTTATGTTATATATAGTGCTGTAGATGTGGAAAAATATGCCGCTATTTCTGTCGTTTTCCATGTACGGATGTGCCCCAGAGCACATGTGTTATTCACATGATCTATCGGGTGGGGGTCATATGACATGTCACGTGATACATCAGGTACCTGGGGGGCCCATGCCTTTTAAACTGCCCTGGGCCCTGGCTACTCTTAATCCACCCTGGTTAGGAAAGATCCAACAAAGAAGCGTTTGGCTCTCTGGACTGAACACAATATTAGCAAACGTTCAAGCTGTGAGAAGTATTAGGTCAGGACAGGTTTTTAACCTGTAAACAAAAATATTGGAGTACAAGAACATAAGATGTAAGATCTTCCTGCACCAGTGTTTCCTTGCAGGCGTTGTACTCACAACAGTGTTTTATTAGGCAAATTATTATGTAGGGAGTGTCCTGCCTACAAATCACACACAGCCACTTCTCTACAGGTCAATGTGTGTCTCACATGCAGCCTGAAGATCGCAGCGTTACCTGTGTCTGCTGAATGGTAAGTACATTGTTAGAGACCTTTCAGGGTATAGAAAAAAACATTTCTATTCATTGATGTCAATAACTGTGTGAAAGGAAAATACTTAACGTTTCATGTAATATTTAGCATTGGTTAATGACTGACACTAGTACAAAACTTTCTATCTACAGTTTTAGTAATGAACATGACTAGCTTGACTATTCTATTATCTAGCATTGACTGCTGTTGACTGTGTGAATAGTATTTCTCTAATATGTCTTGTCTTTTCTGGCTTTCCTGGATCATAGTTCTTGTGTCTGTCTGCACCGCTCCTTGAAATATTACTATAGGGAATGTCGGAAATTTAGGATTAACTGGTTTGATGCTTGTGCAAGTGAATCTCCTGTTAAGTCTAATCTACTGACTGATTAATGTACGAGGTTATTGTTTGTTCTTCTGCACACTGACTGCTTCTATGAGCAAGAACTGAAAATGCATCAAAGAAAAAGTGCATAAAAGCCATGTTCAGTGAAAAAAAAAAAAAACATTAAAAATTAATGTGAAGTAAATTTTGCAATATCATCATCGGAAGATTATTGTACCATGAGAATTCTTGGTAAAGTTGAGAGGCAGCATACAAAGGTTTGCATTATATGCTATCAACAGTAGAAAGGCCATTCTCCAGGTCTCTAAACACGAGATCGCTGTCATGACCATTTCCAAACAATCAGATAAAAATACCACTTGTGTGCATGTATTAAAGTCATGATTGTAGGACTCACCCCATATAAAATCCATCCTTCTATACCATAATTAAGCGCCAATCTCGGCACACGGTCCTTGTAAAAACACAAATGTGCACAGCAGCACTGACTCTGCCCTTATCTATTTTTACATCTACTGACACATACTGATTTTTACGAGCGTTACATACCGTCCCGATTGGGTACACCTTGTTGCGGTAGGATGGCTTTTAAGTTGTTTTTTTTTTATCAAAACAATATTAACTAAGTAGTACCCTATGTTAGTTACGTGTACTATTACTACTTATTCACTTACTACAGGGTAATTGTTAACATTTACTCATTTTGATTTTATCTTAGGTAATTTTTGTTAAGTGGCCACAGTGTGAATGTGCACCCACACATTACACTTAGGCTGTGTTTCCATGGTCCGGAAACACAGCGCTTTGGATGGAGCGGAAAGTCCGCTCCGCCCAAAGCCTCGCCCCCTACTGAACGTGCGCTCATTCCGGATGTGTTCATAGAACACATCCGGAACACATGCGGAATGACCGCAGGGCTACATAGCCCTGTGTTATTTCCCTTGCTGCGACGCAGCGTCGCCGCAAGGGAATAGGACATGCTGCGGTCTAAAAAGACGCGCCGCATGTCCGGAAACGCAGGTCTTCCGCCTGCGTGTTTGTAAGCATAGTGGAGACTGGATTTCTTAAAATCCCCTCCACTATGCTGTAACATCTGGACGCTGCATGTTTGACGCTGCGCCAACGCACAGCGTCAAACACGCAGCTAATCCGGACTGTTTCCTGAACGTGGAAACATACCCTTAAGGTACTGTCACACTAAGCGAGATCGCTAGCGATATCGCTTAAGCGACACCGATTTTATGACGCAGCAGCGACATCGTTAGCGATGTCGCTGTGTGTGACATGTAGCAGCGATGTTGCCTCTGCTGCGATGTCGCTTTAAGAACGACAAGCGAACCTCGTTGGCGACGCCTATGTCAACGGCGCAGGCGGGACTAGGTTTTCTTTAGCGGCACAGACTGGATCACAGTAGCTGCAAAGCAAGCTAGCAGGACGCAGTATGGAACGATGCTGGAAATTCCTATGAATCAGATGCGCTCGAGAACAAGGGAAGGGAGCGCTAATACGTTGTCTTTCATTACGCTGTCGTCAAATCATTAATTATAACATATATAATTCTAAAACATATTGTCATGTATAGTGTACAGTTCCTATAGCGTCTTGTGCTTGGGTGAGAGGAAAACACAGGAGACATAGGTTGAAATGAAATGACTTGTATTACTTCATACAAGCATGCTGAAAAGTTCACACAGTTTGCAGGAACAGCGACAGGAGACACAGCAGGCCAGAGTAGCTTCAAGCACTACAATAAATCTCCAAAGCAGGTTCAGGATTTCTTCTCTGTACCGTAATTCCTCTGCAAACATGGATTCACCAAACAGCAGGTTTCCAGAGTCCAAAAGTGTTCCAAGTTCCTCAGTAGGGAATAGCTGGAGTACAAGTCCAAGGCTTCCAGGAGTCAGGTCACAGACTGACTGAGCTTGATTCAGGAGCACTGATTGTTCAGCTGAGGCTGCTTAAGAAGCAAGAGGGAAGAATCAGGGCGGGAACATGAAAACTGGAAACTCCATATTAACTGAGGGCAAGAGCTGCAGAAAGACAGAAAGCAAAATGGCCGACGGAAAACTGAGTTTCAAGGAACATGTCAACAGAGACAAAGAACCTTACACATATACAGTGACCACCAATCTGTGCTGAGGGGCATGGAAAAGGTTGCGCTCAATCTTTAACAATACATGCTGTGTGACAGGTCCCAACGACCGCCGAGGTCATTATACAGATCGCTGATGTGTCGTTTATGAGATCTTCCTGTTTGGAAGCTACTAGCGACCATATAGCGATTACACCAATGATCTCGCCAGGTCATGTCGTTGTCGTGATCGCTGGTGCGATCGCTTAGTGTGACAGTACCTTTAGACCAACATACAATCTTGCTCAGTTTTTTTGGTTTTCTTTTTTGTTCAGTAGCGCATTGTTGATTTAAGGCAGAACGTCAGGATTAGCATGAGACTTTTGTGCATGCTCTCTCAACTGTTGCTAATCTAATTAACATTGCCCTTTTCAAACTGGGGAAAAAGTAGTGAGCATATCCCTATGTATTTAAAAAAAAAAAAGGTGGGGGGAGGTATTGCTATATGGAGCCTCCTAATATTAAATAGCCATATTGAAATCATCTAATAATAATAAAAAAAATAGTGCCATGAGTACCAGGTAAGTAAGGGTATTAGGTAGATTGATACATACGGTAAATCAGTGGTCAACTACTATGAGCCACAACTCCCTCCAAGCGCTCTTTCGACATGAAATAAAATCATCATATGCAGGAGTACAGGGGGTATAAAGTTCAGATCTAAGGAGAGAGCCTTCCCATATAGGTGAAATCTCTGCTCATGCGATCACCAGGCAATTGCTCCTCTTCTGGAATTTCCATAAGGGAAGCACATTGTGTGCCCTATTTAAACAGACATTCATGACTGATGGTGTGCTGGTTATTATGACCCCATCATTAATACCTAGTATCCTATAGATAGATGTACCAGTGAAAGGGGAGTACATATAGGTAAAAATAAGTAATGTACTTCACATATGGATGAAAGCTGGTATTCATACATAAAGTAAAACATATTAATATTCTACAGGACCCATATTTGCCATGGCCAACTATGCCAGACAGGTCATAATACCAAAAGAAACAATACAATGGTGAAGAGAGGATATTAGGGATTTTTCATGGCACTAAAAGTTTCAAAATTCTCTATAGACAATGTACAAACAGAGCCTGGTGTGGGCAGGGGCTGTTTTATCAGCTCTGCTGCATTGGTAAATCTAAACTCTGTGTCAGAATTGCTGCACCCAGTAAACTAAGTGATACATCCTTGGATTCAGGGTCTCTCTGCCTATATCATGCTGCTCTCGGATTAGGTAGCAAACACCTGCTGACAGATTCCCTTTAAAGAAACCTATATACAGAAGGAACATTAATTAATCAAAATAACCTACACTTCTGAGAAGCCAACAGTGCTACATTGGTCCATTGAAGGGACATATCACAAAATATTGTTCATTTTAAAGTCAACTTAGAAACAGGAAGCCTAAAGGCACAGGAGCCAGGCGCTCCTGTAGGCAAAGTGATAATTTCCATTTTGATAGGGTTAGCCTAGGATGTCAGTATTTTGTGTAGTGTGAGCGTGTGAGGTTTTTTTGCGTGTTTGTTCTTTAAAAAAATATAAATATTTAAAGCATTTTACAAATGTAAGTTGTAGCCTTTGTTCTGTTTGAACATAGTCAAATAAATCTATAAAAAAAAAATCCACATCGTCTAACACAAAGACAATGTACCCCAACAAATAGTGATAATTTATTGTTTAAAGCAGGGTTCTATGTTAAAGGAAATGTCATGAGAAAATAACCTACTTTTTAGGACAGGTTTTTGTGTTATTTTCAAAATCTTTTGGGAATTTTTTTTTTTTTTACATGATTTGTTTTAACCAAATTAGTAATCTTATGTTCATATTGGCACTATTTTAGACTCTTACCTCCTGTTGTTATAGGATGAGATTTCAGCAGGCGCATTGCCATTACAGAATTACATTTACAGGTAACACCTATAAATACAACACAGGAGCCACTATTCACAAGAGGTGAAGTCACATCTGATCC
This sequence comes from Oophaga sylvatica, assembly GCA_033576555.1. Taxonomy (NCBI): domain Eukaryota; kingdom Metazoa; phylum Chordata; class Amphibia; order Anura; family Dendrobatidae; genus Oophaga; species Oophaga sylvatica. Next base: position 61,738,113 of record JARQOD010000010.1, on the reverse strand, counting down.
TGTTCACCCTACCTTCACATTGAACTTTGCATACACTTATTAGTTGGTTCAATAAAAAGATGGGGTCTGAGCCAATCTGCTGCTACTCTAGAACATGTGTATTTCCTCAAAGAACAAGAACAATGGGTGTAGAATAACTTCAATGACCAGTGTCAAAATTGCAAGATTTGTTTTCTTTAAAATTAAAAAAAAAAAAAAAAGTAGGGCTTGTTTCCCAGTATGACCCTTGCCATACCTGTATTTCCTACTGATATTCTCCGCATTCTTATACACTGAGAACTATTGCACAAATGTATTCTTGAACAAGCATCTACAGTACCTTGCAAAAGTATTTGGCTTGAAGAAAACCTGCTGGAGTCTGCAAAAGACTGGGGGAAATTTGTCTTCCAACAAGACAATGATCCCAAACATAAAGCAAAATCTACAATGGAATGGTTCACAAATAAACGTAAGCTGTTTGCCAAGTCAGAATGGGCAAGAATTTCAGTCTCTCGATGTACAAAACTGATAGAGACATACCCCGAGCGACTTGCAGCTGTAATCGCAGCAAAAGGTGGCGCAACACAGTATTAAGTTAAAGAGGCCGAATAATATTGCACGCCCCACTTTTCAGTTTTTGTATTTCCACAAAAAATTAAAATAACCAATACATTTCATTCAACTTCACAATTGTGTCCCACTTGTTGTTGATTCTTCACCAAAAATTTACATTTGGTATCTTTATGTTTGAAGCATGATATGTGGGAAAAGGTTGAAAAGTTCCAGGGAGCCGAATTTCGCAAGGCACTGTATATGTCATTGTTATGGGAACTTCTGAAACAATTCACAAAAGCAGATAGGGCTTAACACAAGAGCTAGTGACAATGGGGGATTCATAATCTCTGTAGTTGAAATGTACCTATTACAGAATGAAACTGCACTGATAAGGACCTCTGATAACATTGTGGTCACATAACAAAGGTCCTTCACCTTGAAGAGCATGTGAAGGACTACAGAGGAGAGAGAGACTTGTATGTCCTATACCATTTCTGCATATGGCGATCTGTGCTTCTAATATAGTGTGTGTAGCATGAAGTGTGTGTGATATATGTACGATACGATACGATACACTTTATTGATCATGAAATTACATGTATGTTGTGTATTACGGTTTGAGCAAAGTGTATGGGATTTACATAAATCTCATGCCTACCAGGTTTTTCTTTATGCTACAATTTTAAAATCTGCAACACGTCAATTTCTTTTGACACACTTACAGTACTTTAAATATATTTTTAATTGGACAGCCTCCTGAAATGATACCACAATGTTTTCTATCACTTGATAATCATTGCTTGTGTTCACCTAGAGAAACCAAATTGAAATGAAATACAATAAAGTGTGGAAATGTATAATAAATTGAAATAATAAAATAATAAAGAATAAATCCACACCAAATAATTGAATCTCAAGACAAAAAAAGGTGGATGGCATGAACCAGCCAAATAGGAAAACGTGACCCTTGGTGCAATAAGAATAGGGGGAAAGGAAGAAAAGGCTTCACCCAGGCAATGGGGGTAAAATATAAAATTTTTATTAAATATACGCATAAAATATATCACAAGCATCAATTAAAAAAGGAAGTCAAAGCCCCACACAGTGTAATCCAATACCCTGGTATATACTAAAAATCAATCAGGTCAATAATAGAATATATCAGAGAGTATGCTAAGAACGGACTAAATAATAGTACAGTGAAATTTATATACAAGTGCATTCAAAAGAGGAATATATGTATATAGTTGTGCTAAATAAAATACATAAAACAGTGTATCCACTTAATTATGTGTTTATGCCCTTTACAATATGCCTTTAAATATATGCATATCGCTAATACAAATATAATGTGTAACAAAATAGTGCAGACATAAATAAAATACAATGTAACCAAAAGAACGAACCACAATATGCACACCAAATGAAATGTGCTTATATAGGAACCATCACCGTAACTAACATGACTAGTAAATGTCCATGAAAATAATCATACAACCTGAAATACCAGGGGAGGAACTCGCTGGTGGTGGCCAAGCAACCTAGAACGCGCCCCGACGCGCGTTTCGGAAAGGTTATTCCTTCGTCAGGGGGGGACTTAACACCTAGCTGCCATAACATCCCCTCAGAGATCTACCCTGCAGCGCTGGTCAATCAGATCAGAAACCACAGGTGGCGTCACGAACTATAACTACAATCCCCTGTAAATATTCCCCCATTGCATGACCGCCAGGGCCACGGACCGAGCTCTGCTGCCAGTGACATTCCCCATAGACTTCCATGGGCTCGGTTCCGAGTACCCCATAGCCCTGGTACCACCAATGTGGTGCGCGTCAAACACAGGACAAGATCTGGTCTTCAAACCAGGTGGGTGGACAGATGAAGATTATTACCATGTAACAGTCGGTGCTGAATAAATGATTTACACATTATGTGCAGCCCAACCAACGCCCTGTCGTCACCTTTCTGCTCTAATAGGTAAATTATTAAAAATCTAAGGCCAGTATATACTTATAAGGATAAGTCACTGCTCACTGTGTTAAAACCTTAAGAAAAGAGACTTGCCAGAAAGGAACCTGCAAATATCTTAATTCATGTTCATATTCTGCATTTTATGGGATATGAGAGCTTTTGCCATTAGGAATCGCTTAGTAAAGAGGTAATGGCCACTCACGGAATAGTCCATTCTGTAAGGGCTCATGCAGAAAAGCTTGTAAATCGGAGGTGTGCTGCCAGATTTTTTTTTTTTAAACAATAGATTTTTATAGGAGAATTATTCAATTAACAAACAGGTACATAGTGAATTGCCTCAAAGTGGGTCAAAAGGCAGGAAGGGGGAAATTAAGATAGAGAAATATTTTAGGGAATCCCATATTTTGAATGTGATAAGATTGGATTTATAATTTGTTTGCGTTGTGCTGGGAGGATCCATAATAAAGCATCAAATTCATTGGGTGACACTCAGGGGCTTCTAAGGAAAGCCATTTTGAGGGATCTGAATAAGCATGATATAAAGTTAATTGAGCAAGCTGGGCTGCCTGGTAATATCTAGAAGAGAGATGCAGCTTCTCCCAATTCTGAAATTGTGAACTGAATTTGCAAAGCATTTGAAGATAATTAGCAGAGAAAAAAAAAGACTAAAGCCCCGTCTCACATAGCGAGATCGCTGCTGAGTCACAAGTTTTGTGATGCAGCAGCGATCTCCCCAGCGATCTCGCTTAGTGTAACATGCAGCGACGATCAGCCCCCCTGCTGGGTATTGCTGATCGTCGCTGAATGTCCTGGACATTTTTTTGATCGTTGGTCTCCCGCTGGTCAGCACGGGACGGGGCCATAAGTTAGCTGTTAAGTTTACACCTAGATATTCAAGGTGATTGGTGGTCCATTGAAAGGGAAAATCTTGTTTGAGCTGCGAGATAATGGTGGTGGGAAGGGATATTTCATGGCGTGCGATTTTGAATGGTTTATCTCCAGGGCGTATAGGTGTTCAAATTTATTAAGAGTGAGTAGGGCTGGCAAAGAAGATTTTGGCGCAGTTAAAAGATGTAATATGACGTCTGCAAACATAAGTTTGTGGGAAATCGACACAATTTTTATACCTTGGATATTTGGGTTGAGACGAAGGTGAATTGCCAATGGTTCAAATGCAAGGAGAAATACGTAGCAGTAGAGGTGATAGAGGTCATCCCTGACGGGTACCTCTTTTGATTGGAAAATATGCTGAGGAAAAAAACGGTGTTTTGGACATAGGCCAAAGAGGAACTACATATGGCATAGAGCCATGAAAGAAATTGATCTGGGAATTTCCATTTCTGTAAAACTGTAAATGAATATGGCTATGAGACAGAATCAAAGGCTTTTTTAATATCAAATGATAGTAGCATACTTGCGATGTTACGTTGTTTGCATTGATGCAGAAGATGATTTACTCTCCGGATATTATCTGATGCTTGCCAATGGGGCTTAAAACCAACCTGATCATTGTGTATGAGAGATCCCAGACCTGAATTTAGACGTTGAGATAAAATGTTTGCGAAGAGTTTGAGATCTATGTTGATGATGGAAATTGGTCTGTAATTAGACCATAGTGTGTGATCTGAGTTTGGTTTGGGTATCATGGACATTGTTGCCAATAAAGAGGTTGCCCCTGGCCTATGACAGTCTCTTAATGAATTACAAAAGACAGTGAGATGATGGAGCAGGACAGATGTGTATTTCTTGTAGTAAAGGGCTGTGTACCCATCAGGGCCTTTTTTTGTTAATTAGATTTTGAATTGCATTTTCTATTTCAGAGGGAGAGATAGCTTGATTTAGAAGTTCATTCATATTAGGGCCCAGGGTTTGGGATGGGTAGAGTTTAGGAAAGCTTCTATTTTTTGTGTAATGATTGAAGAGGTGTCATCGTATAAATTATCAAGTTGCTGTTGAAATTGGCAATTAGTTGCGGATTGGATGTTAAGCCTGTGGCGGAGTGCAGAAGTATACGAATATGAGGTGTCGGGAGGCATTTGAGGCATCTGGCAAGGTTAGTTATTTTTTTTATTAAGTGCATAAAAACGTTGAGACCAATGAATGGCTCGGTCTGCGTTTTCGGAGAAGCAGAGATCGAGTTCAGACCGTGCAAGTGCAAGTTCGCGGTCAGTAGAAGGGGAGGGCAAGTTCTTTTTCTGGGACTCTAATGTTGACAACTCACTCTCCAGAGCAGTTGTTCTTGCGTATCTTTCTTTCTTCTTAGGAGAAGCTTCTTGAATGCAGAAGCCTCTTAACCCTGCTTTATGAGCTTAAAAAAAGGGAGACTGGTGAAGAAGCTGACTGAAGGTTCAGAGAGAAATATTCATCAAGATGATTTTTCAGCCTCTGAGCAATTTCAGCATATGAAAATAAGGAGTCATTCAGAATCTTGTGGTTGTAGAGTGGAGCAGGTGAACTGTACAGAAGAGCTTGTTATTTGCCCACCCATCATTCATACTAATATATGTGATATATCCTAGTATAGACTAAATGGCGTGGAGAGAAGTATGTAGAGTCCTTGACCAAGGGGAATTGTTATCCCCATAAATCTACCCATTGGTACTGTGAAACGAGTTTGTTTAGAGCATCTGAATCTGTAGAAAGATGCAATATAGAGGGAGTTAATGTTTGAAGGTTTGTAGACTTGTCGAGAGCAGTGTTAAGTATAGTGTTGGAGGCAACGAAGAGTAGTGTAGTGCCTTGGCCATGTTCGGAGACTCACACGTGTAAGTAGAGGATTTCTTTGTTTATAATGGCATCGTGATTTCTATAATTATATATCCCCAAATGGTCCTTGGCTCATGCTGTATCCACAGTATTTAAGTGTTAATCCCTTGTTATATTTTTTTATGGATTTAATGTTCAATAAATTTTTGAAATTTTAATTGATTCTTGATTTACCTTTGCCTCTTTTCTTCTATATATTTATGGTGGATATGGTTTATGTTCGGAGACGAGTAGTCGAGAGAAGAAGGCAGATTGAGTATTGGAAGAACAATAGGAGACAAAGGTCACCACTTCATCGGAGATAGAACCTATCACCATGAGATAACGGCCCTCTTTATCGGCGGTTAATGATTTAAAGATGAAGAGGACTGTAAGGTTCTATGTATATATTCCTGAAACTCAGTTTGTTCGTCAGCCATTTTACTTTCTGTCTTGCTGCAGCTATCTTGCCCTCAGTCAAAATGGAGTTTCCAGTTTGCATGTTCCCGCCCTGATTCTCTCCTTTGCTTCTTAAGCAGCCACAGCTGAGCAATCAGTGCTTCAGAATCTAGCCTGCAGTGAACCTGTGACTTGACTCCTGTAAGCCTTGGACCTTGTACTCCAGCTATTGCTACTGAGGAACTCTGAAGCACTTGTGGACTCTGAACCCTGCTCTTTGAAAGACCCACGTTTGCATGGACTTATGGTAACAGAGAAGAAGATCCTGAATCTGTATTGGAGAGTGATTGCCGAGCTTGGATTACTCTGGCCTGCTGTGTCTCCTGTTTCTGTGTCTGCAAACTGTGTGACTATTTCTGCCAACTTGTATGAAGTAATACAGGACTTTTCTATATCAAACCTGTGACTCCTGTGTTTTCATCGCACCCAAGCACAAGACGCTATATGAACTGTACTACATACATTACAAGATTCTGAAGCCAAAACGTTAGTGTCTGCTGGGTCTGGAAGGCTGTGTCTGCTGTACTGTGGATATCAGACGTCCGGTTGTACTTTCTGTGATGACAGTGGTTGTGACTTCTCACAACCATTCCAGGTGAGCAATTCCCTTAAGTTTTTTCTTTTTGCAGTGTTACCACAGGTAAACAATATTGTTTTTTTTTTTTTTTTTTCCTTTCTTTTCTTTTTTGTCTGCTGTAACTCTGGATATCAGATGTCTGGTTGAAACTTTCTGTGATGATAGTGGTTGTGACTTCTCACAACCATTCCAGGTGAGCAGTTCCCTTAATTTTTTTTTCTCTCTGCAGTGTTGCCACAGGTGAACACTATTGTTTTTTTTTCTCTCCTCTTCTTCCAGTAATCCTGTCTTAAAAGATCTGGAAAATGGAGGCCCGCATAAAGTAACTTTGCGGAGTGACTGATAATATCCTTGCAGATTTGCAGAATATAAAGACCCGTTTTACAAATCTACAGGACCTCAATAATCACAATTTGCAAGTGGTTGGACAGACTACCCAGGATTTGCGAGCCAGGATTGAGGTTCTAGAGGGGCGAGTCCAGGCTCCTGCCGTAGCCCCGAGTGCTGGGATTCCCAAGTTGCCCCCTTTTCGTTTTGGCGGTGAACGTGAGAAATTCAGGGGATTTATTAATCAATGCAATCTTTTTTTTTCTGCACATACTTCACAATTTCCCACTGAACAATCTAAGGTGCTTACTATAATTATGTTGCTTACCAACAAGGCTTTAATGTGGGCAAACCCTCTGATTGAGACTGAGGATGATTGTTTGAATCACCTTGATGATTTTATTTCAGCCATGGGGCAGGTGTTTGATGACCCCAATCGAGGTGCAACAGCTGAAGCAGCCATGTTAGCTTTGCGCCAAGGTAAGCACTCGGTAGCTGAATATGCCTTGGATTTCAGGAGATGGGCCCTTGATACCACCTGGGACAGTTCCGCCAAAAAATCTATTTTTCGAAAGGGGTTATCTCCACTGATTAAGGATGAACTTGCTCGTGCCGACCCTCCCACTGCGTTAGGTGACTTTATTAACTACTGCATCCGTATTGATACTCGTCTGACTGAACGCAGGCAAGAGAGATGGTTCGAAAGCAATCGTACTAACCTTTTCCTACCTTCCTCTCCAGCTAAGGAACCTTTGAGTAGGATTACACGGGAACCTGAACCTGAACCCATGCAGGTAGACTCTTTACAACGACGGGTTAGTGATGCACGCAAGGAACATCGTTTTAAGGAGAATCTATGTTTTTATTGTGGTAAGTCAGGGCACTTCATTATAAACTGCCCCAGCCGTTCTCGTAAGACTACTGCAGCACTCATTCATTGTGAGTGTTGCGAGAGGGGATCTGTCAGGTCCGAGCCTCAGGCTCCAGAGAGATCTGCAGCAACAGATCTTGATTTCTCGGACTTAAACTCCGTTACCTCTGAGGACGTTGACTGTGTAAACGCTGCCATTTTTCAAGTTTCCTCAGCGGTGTCCCAGCTGAGTTGTAAGAAAAACAATTCTCATTGCTTTCTTTCCATCAAACTCTGGGTTGACTCAGCTTGGGTGTCTAGCTCTGCTATGATCGACTCAGGGGCAAGTGGAAATTTTATGGATGTCTCCTTTGCTCTGAAACAGGGAATACGTTCAGTGAAGAAGGCTACTCCAGTACAGATGGAAACTGTGGATGGCTCCCTGCTGACCTCTGGACCAGTGGATCAGGAAACAGAGCATTTGAGGGTTCTTATGGGTAAAGATCATCAAGAGAAACTGTCCTTTATGCTTATCTCTTCTCCCCACTTTCCCATTATTCTAGGGCTACCATGGCTGCAGGCTCAGAATCCTACCATTAACTGGGAGACCAAGGAATTACACTTTCCAGAGAAACAGATGAGTCCAAAAGTTTCAGCTTGCTCTGTTCCTAAAGGAATCATGTCAGTCCCTGAACTACCAGCTGTATACCAGGACTATGTGGATTTATGTGACAAGAAGAACGCTGACCAGCTTCCTCCTCACCGTCCATATGATTGTCCAATTGAATTATTGCCTGGAGCAGAGATACCTTTTGGTAAGATCTACCCCCTGGCGGGGCCCGAGCTAAAGGCTTTAAAGGATTACATAGATGAAAATCTAGCCAAGGGCTTCATACGCCCCTCTTCATCTCCTGCAGGTGCACCCATCTTCTTTGTAAAGAAGAAAGATGGATCTCTGAGACCATGCGTAGACTATAGGGAACTCAATAAGGTTACTATTAGAAACCGTTATCCATTGCCTTTAATCCCTGAGTTATTGGAGAGAGTGCGACATGCCAAAATTTTTTCTAAACTAGATCTTCGTGGGGCCTATAACTTAGTCCGTATTAGACCTGGGGATGAATGGAAGACTGCATTCAGGTCACGCTATGGACACTTTGAATATCTAGTTATGCCTTTTGGTCTGAGTACCGCCCCAGCCACTTTCCAACACTTGGTGAATGACATCTTCAGGGATCTCCTAGATACATTCGTGGTAATTTATTTGGATGATATTCTAATTTTTTCTAACTCCACAGAGGAACATCATGGACATGTGAGAATGGTCTTGGAACGTCTAAGACAAAATCATCTTTACATCAAACTTGAAAAGTGTGAATTCCATAGGACGGAAATTCAATTTCTGGGGTATGTACTGTCTACACAAGGAATTAGTATGGATGGAAGCAAAACCCAAGCCATCAAGGATTGGCCAAGTCCTAGAAATGTGAAGGAGGTACAGCGCTTCATCGGGTTTGCCAACTTCTATAGACGTTTCATTAGAAATTTCTCTGAGGTAGTGTCACCTATCACTCAACTTACCCGGAAAGAGTCTAGGTTTTCCTGGACTCCCCAAGCCCAGGAAGCATTTTCCCGTCTAAAAGATAAATTTACCACTGCACCTATCCTAGTACATCCCAACCCCGAGCTTGCCTTCATAATAGAGGTGGATGCTTCAGACTGTGCCGTTGGAGCTATACTCTCTCAGAGAACAGGTGAGAAGAATGTCTTGCATCCCTGTGCCTTCTTTTCCCAGCAGTTGTCTTCGGCTGAGAGGAACTACGATGTGGGCAATAGAGAGTTGTTGGCCATTATTGCCGCCTTCAAAGAATGGAGACACCTTCTTCAGGGAGCTGCACAGCAAATAGTCGTCCTGACAGACCATCGTAACCTTGAGTTTATCAGGTCGGCTAAGTGCCTGACTCCTCGCCAGGCTCGCTGGAATCTTTTCTTAAACCAATTTAATTTTATCATCTCTTATAGACCAGGATCGCGCAATGGAAAGGCTGATGCACTCTCTAGGATTTACTCAGCAGAGACACGTCCAATTACTCCTCCTAAGACTATTCTTCCTGACTCTAGATTCCTAGGAGTAATTCATAATCAAGACCTACTTAAGGACATCAAGGAAGCATACCATGCGGATTCCTTTTTGGCACAACCCCCAAGGGACGTAAGTCTTGTCTTTAAGAATGGTGTGTGGATTCAGGGACAACGTCTGTATATTCCTGAAACAGTCAGATTAAGAGTATTGCAACTCATTCACGATTCCAAGATAGCTGGGCATAGAGGAATTCTAAAGACACAGGAATTTCTTTCTCGTTTCTTTTGGTGGCCCACTTGCAGGAAGGATGTTTTGAATTATGTCACTTCATGTGAGGTCTGTGCAAGATGCAAAACACCTCGCTCCTCACCAACTGGTCTGTTACAGCCTCTTCCCACCCCGTCCTGCCCGTGGGGATCCATTTCTATGGACTTCATTGTGGAGTTACCAACCTCTCAGGGGAAGAACACCATTCTATTGGTGGTTGACCGTCTAACAAAGGCAGCTCATTTTATCCCTTGTGTCGGCTTACCCACTGCAAAACAGACATCAGATTTGATGATTAAAGATGTGTTTCGCTTACATGGAGTACCGGATGAGGTTATTTCGGATCGAGGGGTGCAATTCACTTCTAGGTTTTGGCAAAATTTCTGTGCAGCATTGGACATTAAAGTAAACCTTTCTTCTGCTTTTCATCCCCAGACTAATGGACAGACCGAACGAACCAATCAAACCCTGGAGCAGTATCTCCGCTGCTTTATCTGCCACCTACAGGATGATTGGGTGGATCTACTTCCATTAGCTGAGTTCTCGTATAACAACTCTCAGAGTGCCTCCACTAAACAGTCTCCTTTTTACTCTAATCTAGGTTATCATCCTAACATTCTACCACGATTTCCCATAGAAACGCCTTTACCAGCAGTGGCTGAAAGAATCACGTCTTTACAGAAGAATATGGATCTTCTAAAGGAAAATCTGGAATCGGCTCAAGAAAGGTACAAGAAAGCAGCAGATAAATTTCGTAAACCTGCACCAGCTTTCAAGGTAGGAGACTTGGTCTGGCTGTCAACCAGAAATCTTAAGTTAAGGATTCCATCGTCTAAGTTGGGACATAAGTACATTGGACCCTATAAAATCAGTAAAATTATAAGTGCCGTTGCTTGTCGTCTTCAACTGCCCAGAACTATGAGAATCCACCCTGTCTTTCATGTATCCCTACTAAAGGCTGCGACACCCAATACGTTTCCTGGACGTTCCTCTCCTTGCCCTGACCCAGTGCTAGTCGATGGTCAGGAAGAATTTGTGGTGGAAAGGATTTTAGATTCCAGGTTGTATAGAAATCAGTTACAATATCTGATTAAATGGCAGGGCTACCCAGTGGAGGACAACTCATGGGAACCGGTCAATAACGTTAATGCTCCTCGCTTGCTCCGTCAGTTTCATCAGAGGTACCCACACAAGCCTGGTCTGAGGTCATCCGGAGGTTGTCCTTAAGGGGGGAGTAATGTAAGGTTCTATGTATATATTCCTGAAACTCAGTTTGTTTGTCAGCCATTTTACTTTCTGTCTTGCTGCAGCTATCTTGCCCTCAGTCAAAATGGAGTTTCCAGCTTGCATGTTCCCGCCCTGATTCTCTCCTTTGCTTCTTAAACAGCCACAGCTGAGCAATCAGTGCTTCAGAATCTAGCCTGCAGTGAACCTGTGACTTGACTCCTGTAAGCCTTGGACCTTGTACTCCAGCTATTCCTACTGAGGAACTCTGAAGCACTTGTGGACTCTGAACCCTGCTCTTTGAAAGACCCACGTTTGCATGGACTTACGGTAACAGAGAAGAAGATCCTGAATCTGTATTGGAGAGTGATTGCCGAGCTTGGATTACTCTGGCCTGCTGTGTCTCCTGTTTCTGTGTCTGCAAACTGTGTGACTATTTCTGCCAACTTGTATGAAGTAATACAGGACTTTTCTATATCAAACCTGTGACTCCTGTGTTTTCATCGCACCCAAGCACAAGACGCTATATGAACTGTACTACATACATTACAGGGACAGATTTCTTGAAGCAAATGGCAACACCTTTAGTTTTATTTGGGGCACTAGTTGTGCAGAAAAGTGAGTAAGAGGGAGCAAAAACTTTGGGTGCGATGTGGTAGAGAAATGTGTCTCTTGAAGGCAAATCACATCTGCTTGTTAGGATCTGTAATAGCAGAAAGCCTTGGTACGTTTGTGTGGGGAATCAAGACCACACATATTATGTGAGAAGATGTTAAAGGTATATTGATAAGGTTGTCAGGTTATATATGAAAGTCCCTCCTGTGACCTGTAATTATGGGAGCATCATAATGGGAAAGGTAAATTGTTATGTGTCCTCGGGCAATTAAGGGGGGTGCAGGTTAAGGTGGATAGAACAATTAGTGTAACTTGTGCCAGATATGGGGGACAAAGCGGAAACAAGGGGGGTAGCCAGTATTACAGATTGCTAAGCACAACGTGCTGAGCAGCAGTGTGTAGTAACACTGAGGGGTCATACAGATTTGTAAGTAACAACGCATTATGGAGTATGATGATGAAATTTATCTTTTAAAAAGGGGGGGAGATAAGGTGAGCTGGGCGGATTTAACAGGTATTGAGCCTGTTGTAGTAAGGGAGGAGTACCAGGTTATCCTCAATTATGATGGTCTCTTTTACTAAGAGACTGAAGGGCAGATAGAGCTATGGGACCTAGGCGGATGAAAGTTAAGCCTAGCCCTGAAGGGAAAAAGTGTTAAAAAAGTCTGGGTAAAAGAAGGAAGCAGGTAGTAAAGCTACCTACAATATTGAGGTTAAAGGAAATGAACATAGTTCATCATTAAACAGGTAATGAAAAATTAAAGAATTTAAGGTAGAGTCCCATATGTTCAATCACGAAAGTCCATAGACAATAGTATCACCAATTAAAGGGCATATATCCATCTTGAAGATGTAGCAAGCAGTGTTTGGTAATCTTGAAGTTTAGGTATATGTCATGTGTGCATCGCCACGAAGATCGTCGCGGTTGCACATTCTGACTTCTCACAGCTGAGTTGCTGTTTCTTTGTGTTTGGCAGTTAGGGAGTTAATTCTGTCTGTGCTCAGTTCTGGGACTGGGTGCAGTTTCTTCCGGCTGCAATTAATTATTTGTTGATTGGTTTCCTTTAAATCTCTGGTTGTCTGTGTTGGGAGTTGCCAGTGAAATTCTTCATGCAGACCACAGATAGGATTGTATCTGTATAGACTTAAGTTAAAGAGCTCCTTAGTTGTTTTAAGCTCACCTTGCTTAGAGTTTAATATCCCAGATCATTTATGTTCCTTCTGTGTTTGAGTGTGTATGCAAGTCTGTGTTTTCTCCAGTCTGTCTTATATGTCTAATCTGTGTATTTAGCAGAGATCAGCCCATATCCCTTTGGTGGTAATCAGAATCCTTCTTAGGACTGATTACAGGGTTCAGGGACTGATAGGAGACAGGGTTAGGCTGGAGACTTGGACCTCTGAACCATTATCAGTACCTCCAAGGTGAGGGATTAGTTAGGACCCCAGTTTAGGGTCAGGTTAGACCCCCGGTCCTCCTCTTTCCTGTGACAGTGTATCAAGTCCTCTCAAGATTAACCCTGAGTTCAACGGATATCGTGTCAGGTAAATCTATTCTATATTTACATGCTGATGTTGCTAATCTATATGTTGTATAGAGTGTTGTTCTTTTAAGAATAGTTTACTGACATCGTACACATATCATAAGACCGCGTGACATTTTCACTGGCCCATAAAATTATTCCCAGTTGCCATGGATCCAGTAGCCCAGCTGGCTCTGCAGTTGCAGGGATTATCCATGGAGCTGACGGACATTAAGTCCAAAGTTTTGTCTCCCTCGGAGCAAACCAGATTTGAACCTAAAGTAGCTCTCCGGACAGGTTCACTGGTGGGCGAGACAAATTTTTTACCTTCAGGGAAGCATGTAAATTGTATTTTCGGCTTCGGCCTCGATCATCAGGGAGTGAAGAGCAGAGAGTGGGAATTGTTATCTCGCTCCTACAAGGGGACCCTCAATCCTGGGCCTTCTCCCTTCCTCCGGGATCCCCGGCTCTACAGTCAGTAGATCGATTTTTTACTGCCCTGGGTTTGGTATATGATGACCCAGATCGGGTCTCTCTTGCTGAGACAAAATTACGTAAGATACAGCAGGGAGATCGTCCGGCGGAGGAATTTGCTTCTGAGTTCCGTAGATGGGCCACAGATACTCAGTGGAATGACCCAGCTCTTAGGAGCCAGTTTTGTCATGGGCTTTCTGACAAATTAAAGGACGTTTTGGCTCAGTATGATTCTCCTCCATCACTGGAGGCTGCTATGGCCCTAGCTATCCGTACTGATAGACGGCTCCGGGAGAGGTGCGAGGTAACTCCGCCCCTGTTGTTACTCCACCTACTACTAAAGTCCCTTATGTTGAGGTTCCCCTTGTCTGTTCGGAGGAGCCTATGCAGTTGGGAGGGACATCATTTCGTAGGAGGGGATTGGCGGTACGCCACAGGACTAGAAGGTGTTTCTTCTGCGGGAAAGAGGGACATTTTGTTGGGGGATGTCCATCCCGTGCCTTGTTGAGCAAAAAGTCGCCGGAAAACTGTTAATCCCAGGTTGTGTGGTGGACGACAACCTGGGAGTATGTATTTCGTCCGCTAGTTCTTCTCAGTTCCTTGTACCAGTGGAGGTGGTGGTTGGTACGAGAGTGGAGAGATTTTCTGTTCTTCTTGATAGTGGGTCCGGGGCTAATCTGGTTGACGCTCAGTTTGCTCAGGCTCAAGGTATGCATCTGAGTGTATTGGTCAAACCGATCCCTATATTCTCCATTGACGCCAGGCCTCTCGGCCAAGGTAGCTTTGTTCATGAGGTTCATAACATTGACCTTCGGGTAGGGGCAATACATAGGGAACTATTATCTTGTTATGTGTTGGAGGGTCTACCTACTCCTATTGTGTTGGGACTTCCTTGGTTGGTTAAACATAACCCTGTGATTAATTGGCAGTCCAGAGATATAAGCCAATGGGGGGAGTTTTGCAAAAGTAACTGCATGAACACAGTCATCAGTGCGGTCGTGCCTAGTACTTTGCCTCCTTTTTTGGAGGACTTTGGGGATGTGTTCTCTGAGGAGGGGTGTCAGGAGTTGCCTCCTCATCGCGTGTATGACTGCTCTATTAATTTACTTCCTGATGCTAAGTTACCTAAAGCTAGGTTATATAACCTTTCTGGTCCTGAGAGGCAGGCTATGAAAGATTATATTTCGGAAAGTCTGGCCAAAGGGCATATTAGACCTTCATCTTCCCCAGTGGCCGCGGGGTTCTTCTTTGTGAAGAAAAAAGATGGAGGCCTACGCCCTTGCTTGGATTTCCGCGAACTTAATCGGATTACTGTTCGAGATCCGTATCCACTCCCTCTGATTCCTGATCTCTTCAATCAAATTGTTGGCGCCAAATGGTTCTCTAAATTGGATCTCAGGGGGGCGTATAATCTGATTAGGATAAAAGAGGGGGATGAGTGGAAAACGGCGTTTAACACGCCGGAGGGACATTATGAGAACCTTGTCATGCCTTTTGGTCTGACTACTGCACCAGCAGTATTCCAACATTTTGTTAATGACATTTTTCGTCATCTGGTGGGGCTGTTTGTGGTCGTATATTTGGATGACATTTTAATTTACTCACCAGATCTTGTGTCTCACCAGGAGCATGTGAGACAGGTGTTGCAGATCTTGCGAGACAATAAACTATACGCCAAACTGGAAAAGTGTGTATTCGCCGTACAGGAACTTCAGTTTTTGGGTTTCTTGGTGTCAGCCTCCGGTTTCCGTATGGACCCTGAAAAGGTGAGAGCAGTGCTTGAATGGGATCAGCCAGAGGATCTTAAGGCTCTGCAGCGTTTTCTGGGGTTTGCTAACTACTACCGGAAATTTATTTGTAATTTCTCATCTGTTGTCAAACCTCTCACTGACATGACAAGAAAAGGGACGGATTTTTCTAAATGGTCGGACAAAGCTTGCCAAGCTTTTTCCTCTTTGAAAAAATGTTTTGCTTCGGCACCCGTTCTCATCCAACCAGATGCATCACAGCCGTTCGTTGTGGAGGTGGACGCGTCTGACGTAGGGGTGGGTGCAATATTGTCCCAGGGTCCGTCCCCTGGTAAATGGCATCCGTGCGCTTTCTTTTCTAAAAAATTGTCGTCCGCCGAAAGGAATTATGATATCGGCAATAGGGAACTTTTGGCCATTAAGTTGGCTTTTGAAGAATGGCGTCACTTTTTGGAGGGGGCAGTCCACCCGGTCACCGTCATTACTGATCACAAGAACCTGCTGTATTTGGAATCTGCTAAGCGTCTGAATTCCAGACAAGCTCGATGGTCGTTGTTTTTTACCAGGTTTAATTTTGTTGTCACTTATCGCCCTGGATCTAAGAATGTTAAGGCGGATGCCTTGTCTCGCAGTTTCCCAGGGGCCGGGAAAATGGATGACCCGATTCCTATCCTTCAGGAGGGGGTGGTAGTGTCGGCTGTATGTTCTGAGCTTGAGGAGGAGGTGTTAGAGGCTCAGGGGGACGCCCCTGCAGGACCTCCAGGGAGACTGTTTGTCCCAAATCAGTTGAGACAAAAGGTTATTGAGGCACATCATAATTCTGCTTTAGCAGGACATCCAGGGAGTAAGGCTACTTTAGATCTCCTTTCTCGCCGGTTTTGGTGGCCTAACGTTAATAAAGATGTTTTAACTTTTGTCGCGTCCTGTGGGGTTTGTGCTCGCTCTAAGACCCCTCATACCCGTCCGTCTGGGACCCTCTTACCCTTGAAACTTCCGGAGCGTCCATGGACTCATTTGTCTATGGACTTCATCACGGACCTTCCTCAGTCGTCAGGGAAGACTGTCATACTGGTGGTTGTTGACAGGTTCAGTAAGATGGCACATTTCATTGCTCTTCCTGCCCTCCCTAATGCTAAAACTCTGGCGCAGGTGTTCATTGGGGAGATTGTGAGACTTCATGGGTTGCCTTCTGATGTGGTGTCAGATAGGGGGTCTCAGTTTGTGTCCAAGTTTTGGAGGGCATTTTGTTTACGTCGGGGGATGCAATTGTCATTTTCCTCGGCTTTTCATCCGCAGACCAATGGTCAGACAGAGCGTCTGAATCAAAGCCTAGAGACTTATCTTCGGTGTTTTGTCTCACAGAACCAGGAGGACTGGTCTTCTTTCTTGCCTCTGGCAGAGTTCGCTCTTAACAACAGGCGGAGCGAGTCCACTGGTAAGTCCCCGTTTTTTGGGGCATATGGTTTTCATCCCCAGTTTTGTACATTCAATGGGGGGGGCCCTTCTGGGGTTCCTGAGGAGGAGCGTTTCTCGTCGTCACTTGCTTCAGTGTGGAGAGGTGTATTGAATAATCTGAGTGCTATGGGGAACCGTTATAAACGTATGGCTGATAGGAGGAGAGTTTCTGGTCCAGATCTTGATGTGAACGATCTGGTATGGTTGTCTACCAGGAATATAAAACTTAAAGTTCCCTCCTGGAAGCTGGGCCCCAGATTCATCGGGCCGTACAGGATCAGTTCCATAATTAATCCTGTGGCATTTCGTCTGGACCTCCCTCCTACGTTTAAAATTCATAATGTGTTCCACAAATCATTACTTAAAAGGTATGTGGCACCAGTCATACCGTCACCTCTACCTCCTCCTCCAGTGGTGGTCAATGGTAACTTGGAGTTTCAAGTGTCAAAGATCATTGACTCACGTCTGAATCGCCGGTCCCTTCAGTACTTGGTGCATTGGAAGGGGTATGGTCCAGAGGAGAGGACGTGGGTTCCTGCGTCTGACATTAACGCAGATCGTTTGGTGCGGACCTTCCACAGAACTCACCCGGTCAAACCTGGCCCTGAGGGTCCGGAGGCCCCTCGTAGAAGGGGGGGTACTGTCATGTGTGCATCGCCACGAAGATCGTCGCGGTTGCACATTCTGACTTCTCACAGCTGAGTTGCTGTTTCTTTGTGTTTGGCAGTTAGGGAGTTAATTCTGTCTGTGCTCAGTTCTGGGACTGGGTGCAGTTTCTTCCGGCTGCAATTAATTATTTGTTGATTGGTTTCCTTTAAATCTCTGGTTGTCTGTGTTGGGAGTTGCCAGTGAAATTCTTCATGCAGACCACAGATAGGATTGTATCTGTATAGACTTAAGTTAAAGAGCTCCTTAGTTGTTTTAAGCTCACCTTGCTTAGAGTTTAATATCCCAGATCATTTATGTTCCTTCTGTGTTTGAGTGTGTATGCAAGTCTGTGTTTTCTCCAGTCTGTCTTATATGTCTAATCTGTGTATTTAGCAGAGATCAGCCCATATCCCTTTGGTGGTAATCAGAATCCTTCTTAGGACTGATTACAGGGTTCAGGGACTGATAGGAGACAGGGTTAGGCTGGAGACTTGGACCTCTGAACCATTATCAGTACCTCCAAGGTGAGGGATTAGTTAGGACCCCAGTTTAGGGTCAGGTTAGACCCCGGTCCTCCTCTTTCCTGTGACAGTGTATCAAGTCCTCAAGATTAACCCTGAGTTCAACGGATATCGTGTCAGGCAAATCTATTCTATATTTACATGCTGATGTTGCTAATCTATATGTTGTATAGAGTGTTGTTCTTTTAAGAATAGTTTACTGACATCGTACACATATCATAAGACCGCGTGACAGTATACCTATAATTGGTAGAACGCTTGTAGGCATGCGATATTTGGAATCGAATACTTAGTAAATATCTGAAACAGAAAAACTATATAACTATGTAAGGGTATTGTAACAAGCAAGTTATATAAGTTTTTTTGAGAAATCAGGAGCCAACTAGACAATCCATTCTTATAACAATATGTACTAACAGATTGGTGATGACTAGAATGTATGAAGGAGTACTTCAATTAAGCAACTTTTGAGCTATCTTACGTATAAAATAACATCAAGGTTTGTAGTTGTAAGATCCAGGGGGAGTAGGTGGGTTTCTAGGTCTGGAGCGACTTTCTTGGGCTTGCCGTGAAGAAGATGAAGCAGGTGATGAGGCAGGTTGTTGTAAAAGTCGCAATTTGGTGAGACAATGTTTTGCGCCTTCAGGGGAGAGAATAGTATGGGCCAATGCAAGAGGAGTAAAAGTCAGTTTAAATGGAAATCCCCTGTGGTATTTAATATTCTGGGAACAGAGAATTTCCAGATATAGTTTGATAGCTTGTCTTTTGGCAATAGTAGTGGGGGCTAGGTATGGAAATAGTTATAAAGTTGTGCTCAAAAGTTTACATACCCCAGTAGAATTTTTGCTTTCTTGGCCTTTTTTCAGAGACTATGAATGATAACACCAAAGCTGATCAACTTTGCAGGTTCCTAAAAGGAGAGGGAGTAGAGAGGCCAAGAAGATGTTCCTTTAATGGCCAAATAAAGTGGGGAAAATAAGTATTTGATACACTGCAAATTTTGCAAGTTTTCCACCTACAAAGAATGGAGAAGTCTGTATTTTTTATTGCAGTTACACTTCAACTGTTAGAGACAGAATGTTAGGCTATGTGCACACGTTGCGGAATTGCCATGGAAATTTCCGCGGCAATTCCGCACCTCCCTGCCGCGGAAAATACGCATATTATAGGTATGCGTATTCCCGCTAAAAACTAGCGTTTTGCAAGCGTAATTAGCTTGCAGAATGCTAGCGTTTTACAAGCGATCTGACAGGTTGGTCACACGAGTCAAACAAGTGTTTGACTCGTGTGACCAACTTTTTACTATTGATGCCGCATCAATAGTAAAAAGATCTAATGTAAAAATAATAAAAAATCATGCTATTCTCACCTTCCGGCGGCCCCCGCAGCTTTCCCGCCTCTCAGCGACGCTCCCGGCCAATCCCGTTCCCAGGAGTCCTTTGCAACAATAATCCCGATGACGTAGCATCACGCGAGACCGCTACGTCATCTGGGTGATCTCGCAAAGGACTCCTGGGAACGGGAGCGTCGCTGAGAGGCGGGAAAGCTGCATGGGACGCCGGAAGGTGAGAATATTATTATTTTTTATTTTAATTATTGTTTTTACATGGATATGGTACCCAGGGCCTGGAGGAGAGTCTCCTCTCCTCTAGACCCTGGGTACCATCCGCACATGAACCGCTTACTTTGCGCATGGTGGGCATAGCCACATGCGGAAAGTAATTGGTTCAATGCATTCCTATGGCGGCGGAATTGTTTTTCGCGGCAAAACCGCTAGGAATCCGCAACGTGTGCACATAGCCTTAGGCAAAAAATCCAGAAAATCACATTGTATGATTTTTACATAATTAATTTGCATTTTATTGCATGAAATAAGTATTTGATACAATAGAAAAACAGAACTTAATATTTGGTTCAGAAATCTTTGTTTACAAATACAGAGGTCAGACGTTTCCTGTAGTTCTTGACCAAGTTTGCACACACTGCAGCAGGGATTTGGGTCCACTTCTCCTTACAGATCTTCTCCAGATCTTTCAGGTTTTGGCGCTGTCTCTGGACAACATTGAGTTTCAGCTCCCTCCAAAGATTTTCTATTGAGTTCAGGTCTGGAAACTGGCTAGGCCACTCTAGGACCTTGAAATGCTAGTTACAGAGCCACTCCTTAGTTGTCCTGGCTGTGTGTTTCAGGTAATTGTCGTACTGGAAGAACCAGCCACGACCCATCTTTAATGCTCTTACTTAGGGAAAGAGGTTCTTGGCCAAAATATTTCTCTGCATGACCTCATCCAACCTCCTTTTCAATACAGTGCAGTTGTCCTGTCCCCTTTGCAGAAAAGTACCCCCAAAAGTATGATGTTTGCCCCATCATGCTTCACAGTTGGGACGGTGTTCTTGGTGCTGTACTCATCTTTTTCTTCTAAACACGGTGAGTGGAGTGGATACCAAAAAATTATTTTTTTGTCTCATCTGACCACATGACCTTCTCCTATGGATCATCCAGATTGTCACTGGCTATCTTGAAACGTGTTTGGACATGTGCTGGCGTGAGCAGGGGGCCCAGCGTGCCCTACAGGATTTTAATCCATGATGGCGTAGTGTGTTACTAAAGGTAATGTTTGAGACTATGGTCCCAACTCTCTTCAGATCACTGACCAGGTCCTCATGTATAGTTCTTGGCTGATTCCTGATCTTTCTCAGAATCGTCCTTACCCCACAAAGCGAGATCTCGCTTGGAGCCCCAAAGGAAGACTGACAGTCATCTTGTTTTCCTTCTATTTTTTAACAATTACCCCAACAGTGGTTGCCTTCTCACCAAGCTGCTTGCCTATTGTCCTGTAGCCCATACCAGTCTTGTGCAGGTCTACAATTTTGTCCCTGGTATCCTTAGACAACTCTTTGGTCTTGGCCTTGGTGGAGAGGTTGGAGTATGATTTGATTGTGTGGACAGATGTCTTTTATACAGGCAACGAGTAGTGATGAGCGAATTTGTTAGAAAAACTATCCCCAAACATAAATTCGGCACGAATATGGCACATTCTGATTAGTGATCAGAAACCCGAGCAAAATTTTATAAAAATTAGTAAAATAGCGGGAAAATATTTGCGTTGCCACAAAAATATTTTCAGCACTTTAGCAACGATAATGGTGGTGTATCATGAGCGTTTGGCACGTGTTTGATGAGGGGATTGGGTTTGCAGAGCTCAGAGGCGCCGCGTTCTTGTAAGCACAGCAGTCATTTTTTTTTCTCCTAACTTTGTGTTCACATTGTGGCTAGCCAATCTGGGCACAGGAAACACCCACAATATCCTGACACAACGGCTTGTGCAATTGGCTGCTGAAATCACATGTCCCTCTTCATATAAATAGTGGACATCTTGTTTTAGCACCATTTTGACACTGTAACAGCGCAGAGAGGCTGCTGCTGATGCTGCCACTGTTAACAGCAAGATTTCAGCTAGTTAGGCGGTTGTACATCAGTCAGATAGTGTAGCTAGATAGTGTCCAGTGTGGCTGTAAAATATACCTTCAGTAATTTTTTTACTTTTTTTTTGGGGGGGAGGGGGGCATTACTGAGGTTCACAGACAAAGCCAGCAGGGCATATGTCCTACAAGTGTGTTGTGCACTGCTTCTAATGTGATCCATGCACAAGTATAGCATTCTAAATAATATTTTTTTCAGTAGCTAAATGATTTTAGCTAGTTAGCTAGGTGGTTGTATATCCGTCAGATACTGTTGGTAGCTAGTGTCCAGTGTGGTTGTTAAATTAACCTTCCAGCACTTTTTTTTCCTTTTTTAGCCATACAGAGGTCCACAAAGAAAGCCAGCAGGGCACATGTTGTGCATTGCTTCTATTGTGATCCATGCATGAGTATAGCATTCTAATTCACATGTAGATAGGGAAAAATATTACACAGCCTGCTGTATCCCACATTGTCATTTTGTGGTGGTGATATAAAACTGTCTGCAGACCTAAGGCACATTAAAAAAAAAAGTTATAATTTTTTCTGTTGCTAAATGTGAAATAACCTGCTATATCCCACATTGTCATTTTGTGGTGGTGACATGAACCTGTCTGCAGACCTAAGGCACATTAAAAAAAAATTATAATTTTTCAGTTGCAAAAAGTTAGACAACCCGCCGTATCACACTTTGTCATTTGGGTTGAAATTAAGCTGTAGAGGCCTGATCCATAGGCCACAAATAAATTATTCTATTATTAACGTCATATAGTAAAGGACCCGATTTTAAAATTGTTTGCAGCATAACTTCGTTGTCATACAGGCCTCATCCACACTCAAACAATTCTTTTTCCTGTGACTAACACGATATAGCACACCATATTTCAACTTTGAATTTACTGTCGCTGAAAATCAGCTTTTTTCAGAGGTGGTGCAGAGTTTAAAATCTAATTTTTAGTTGTTAATACTGTGCTCCTACCACACTATCTGAGCAACATGACTGGGAAAAAGCGAGGCTGTGGTGGAAGGGGAATTAGGCTTGGTGTTCAAGGTGTACATGTGGTAGGTGGTAATGTTTGTGAAAGCACTAGTGAAGCAACGTCACATCCTATGCAAAGACAAAGAGCATGTACTCAAGAAGATGGCAAGTGCAACTTCAAGTGGCCTCTCCTCCTCTGCCGCCACCTCAACATCACACCCAGTACAGTCCATAGATGTGGCACCCAAATTCCCCTTGCATCACCCCGCGTCCCAACTATCCAACCGTTCAACTGACTGTACGGAACCACAGATGGGCGAGTCTGAAGAGCTGTTTACACATTCTATGCCATGTTCATCATACATGTACTCAAAAGCTTTGCAAAGTCAAGAGTAGGAAATCTCCACCGATGCCCAACATTTTTTTTTTTAGCTTGGTTCCGGGGCAGGAAGAAGTACGGTCAAAACAGCATCCTGACCCTCGTCATCAGGTGTTAACCTCTGGGAGGGGAGGTGATCCTGATGAGACTCAGATATCTGAGGCTCACGCGGACTGTACTGTGCTGTCAGGGCAAGAAGAGAAGGAGAGTGACTCCAATGGCGAGGAATGTGATAACACAGAGAATGATGATGAGGTGTTAGATTCCAGTTGGTGTGAACATGCAGGCACACAGCTGAGTAGGTCATCTGAGGAGGAAGACGAGGAGATTATGTTGCGCCGTCCGTCGCAGACACATAGTGATGCAGCCATGATGAGCGATGCATCGTCAGCCACAACTGTGCCTCTGACTAGCAGCGTTCGCGGGTCTGAATCTCGCAGGGTTGGCAAGGGTTGTCTAGCCTAAAGGGTATGCCACACTAAACAGCGTCGCTAACGAGATCGCTAAAAAACGTCACTATTTAGCGATCTTGTTAGTGACTTTGTTCTGTGTGGCATGTAGCAACGACGTGGCCCCTGCTGAGATCCTGCTGTGATCTCGTTCGTCGCTGACATCGGTCCGGACCCTATTTTTATCGTCGGCGTCCCGCTGGTAAGTATATATCGCTGAGTGTGGCACCTTTTTTTAGCGATTTAGCGGTATTTTGTACCGCTAAAGTCGTTAAGGAGATCGCTAACCGCGATAGCGTCCTTAACGACATCGCTTTAGTTAAGCCGCTACTAGCGATATTGAAACTATCCCGCTAGCGATCGCATTAGTATGCGTCGTTATCGTGATCGCTAGCGGGATAGTTTAGTGTGGCAGTACCTTAAGTCTTTTTTAACACTGCAAAGGATGAGCCAACTCGCATAATCTGACAACTTTGGAAAAAAAAAAAAAACTGTGTCGAGGTAAAAAGTGCAATAATTCGACTACTACATGTATAAACCTTCACATGTGCAATCAACATGCTTTACTGTGGGAATCCCACTGCGCAAAAATGCAGACCAGCGGACTCAACAACTATCAGCCGCCCCATCAATCGCATCTCCTGCTTCTTCCTCCTCCTCTGTTACCGTGCCAACTATTGAGATGCAGGTCTTTGACCGCAGAACCTCGGGCTCTTTATCCAATCGAGTCATGCTGACTGAGAGGCCGCCTTCAGCTGTAATGGAAGCGGACATGCCTGCTATTTTTGACCAAACTCAGAGAACGATCACACTACAAGTTTCTCAATCCACAGTAACATCTCCGCCTGCACCTCTCTCACAGCCCAGCAGTTTGTCCGGTTCACCGTATTCCGTCCTCTCACAGCACTGCAGCCAGCCTATGGTTCCGCAGTTGTGGTCACGGAAAAGATTGTCATGCATAGGTGGAAACAAAGCTAAGACGCTGAACTCCACCATCTCCAATTTGTTGGCCGTGGAAATGCTGCCTTTCCTCCTGGTGGATACAGACTGTTTCCGAAAGCTAATGGCTGTTGCAGTCCCCCAGTACCAATTACTCAGTCGCCATTACTTTTCTAAGAAAGCTGTTTCTGCGCTACACCAGCATGTTGCAGACATCACCCGTTCCTTGACAAAATCCATCACCCGTTCCTTGACAAAATCTCTCTGCAAGGGTGCACTTCACCACAGACACTTGGACGAGTAAGCATGACCAAGGACATTACACCTCGCTGACTGGGCACTGGGTGACTCTGGTGGCTGTGGGGACAGGAGCTACTCCACAAGTCTTGGAATCCCCAAGGCTTGCAGGACAAACCTCTACATTTAACACTTCCTCCACTGCTTCTGCCTCCTCTATCTCCACTAGGGCCTCCACCTGCACCCTCTACCTCTGCCTTAACGAGACGCGTTCCAAAGGTGCATATCGAATCCCCACCACCTCCGCACTGCGCAGCCAGGGTTCACCGCAATCAGGCAGTCTTAAAATTGATATGCCTTGGAGATCACAGTCATACAGCTGAAGAGTTGAGGACAGCTCTCCAGGTTGAATTTGATCAATGGCTGTCTCTGCTGAACCTGCATCCAAGGAAGGCTGTGTCCGATAATGGAACGAACCTGGTGGCGGCCCTACGACGAGGCAAGCTCACACACGTGCCTTGCATGGCTCACGTCCACAACCTGGTGGTACAGCGTTTTCTTAGCCACTATCCTGGCCTGGGTGAGCTGCTCCAGAAAGCACGTAATCTATGTGTTCATTTCCGCCGTTCGCACCCCTCTGGTCATCGACTTGCATCGATACAGAGGTCTTTGTCCATGTCAGTTAACAGGTTGATATACGATGTGCTGACACGGTGGAATTCCACTCTGCACATGTTGCAGCAACGAGCTCTGTCACAGTATGTCATGTCGTATAGCCTGGGCCAACGCAGTACGACATGGCGCATATCACGTTTACAGAGTGGGCACAGATTAAGGACCTCTGCACAGTTTTGAAATGACTACTAAGATGGTTAGCGCTGACGCCGCCATCATCAGAATCACTATTCCGGACATCTATGTGCTGGAGCAGACTTTGAATAGAAGGAGATGGTGGTCCCAGAAGAAGAGGAGGAAGCTGCAGAATGGATAACATTGTCTCTAAGTTCAAGACTGTCATCACACAGGCGGGTGCCAAGAGAGGGTGGATTACTGCGATGGAGGGGGGCTGGTGATAACAGACAAACTGTTTATCAAAGGTGCAACATCTGAGGAACAAATGGAGGAGAAAGAAGATAATCCTCCCCTCTCTGTTGTTTGTGGTTGGCGGGAGGGGACGGAGGAAACAAGCCTCATTGTTACCCAGCCACCAACACAGCATGGGCTCGGACCTCATGGTAGAATTAGAAAAAAGCCAGGCAGACTTGATGGAATGTTCTGCGGGCATCATGTTGCATTTGCAGAGCCCCTGATGTGCCTAAACAGTAGAAACCCCCACAAAGTGACCCCATTTTGGAAACCAGACCCCCCAAGGAGCTTATCTAGATGTGTAGTGAGCGCTTTGAAACCCCAAGTGCTTCACAGAAGTTTATAAACACAGAGCAGTGAAAATAAAAAAATCATTTTTGTTCCTCAAAAATAATCTTTTAGCCCGCTATTTTTTATTTTCCCAAGGGTAGCAGGATAAATTGGATCCCAAAAGTTGTTGTCCAGTTTTTCCTGAGTACGATGGTGCCCCATATGTGGGGGAACCACTGTTTGGGCGCACTGCAGGGCTCAGAAGGGAAGGAGCGCCATTTGACTTTTTTAATGGAAAATTAGCTCCAATCGTTAGCGGACGATTTTGGAGAGCCCCTGTGTGCCTAAACTTTGGAGCTCCCCCACAAATGACCCCATTTTGGAAACTAGACCCTCTAAGGAACTTATTTAGATGCACAGTGAGCACTTTGAACCCCCAGGTGCTTCACAGAAGTTTATAACGCAGAGCCGTGAAAATAAAAAATCATTTTTTTCTCAAAAAATGATTTTTTAGCCCACTATTTATTTTCACAATGGTTACAGGAGAAATTGGACCCCAAAAGTTGTTGTCCAGTTTGTCCTGAGTACGCTGGTACCCCATATGTGGGGGGGAACCACTGTTTGGGCACACGTCAGGGCTCGGAAGGGATGTAGTGACGCTTTGAAATACCGACTTGATGGAATGGTCTGCGGGCATCTTATTATGTTTGCAGAGCCCCTGATGTGCCTAAACAGTAGAAACCCCCCACAAGTGACCCCATTTTGGAAACTAGACCCTCCAAGAAACTTATCCAGATGTGTGGTGAGCACCTTGAACCCCCACGTGCTACACAGAAGTTTATAACGCCCGGGCATGAAAATAAAAAAAAATCATATTTTTTCCACAAACATGATCTTTTAGTCCCAATTATTTTATATTACCAAGGGTAACAGGAGAAATTAGACCCCAAAAGTTGTGGTCCTGTTTGTCCTGAGTACGCTGGTACCCCATATGTGGGGGGGGAACCACTGTTTGGGCACACGTCAGGGCTCGGAAGGGAAGTAGTGACGTTTTGTAATACCGACTTGATGGAATGGTCTGAGGGCGTCATGTTACGTTTGCAGAACCCATTAAGTGCCTAAATAGTAGAAACCCACCCAAGTGACCCCATTTTGGAAACTAGATCCCCAAAGGAACTTATCAAGATGTGTGGTGAGCACTTTGAATCTCCAAGTTCTTCACAGAAGTTTATAACGCAGAGCCGTGAAAATATTTTTTTTTCCACAAACATGAACTTTTAGTCCCCAATTTTTTTTCCCTAGGGTAACAGGAGAAATTTGACCCGCAAAGTTGTTGTGCAATTTTTCCTGAGTACGCTGATACCCCATATGTGGGGATAAACCACTGTTTGGGCACACGTCGGAGCTCGGAATAAAGGGAGTACTGTTTGACTTTTTAAACGCAAAACTTGCAGGAATCAATGGTGGCGCCATGTCGCGTTTGGAGACCACCTGATGTGCCTAAATAGTGGAAACCCCTCAATTCTAACTCCAACCCTAACCCCAACACACCCCTAACCACAACCCTAACCCCTACACACCCCTAACCCTAATCCAAACGCTAACCATAACTCTAATCCCAACCCCAGCCATAATCCTAACCACAAGCCTAACCCTAATCCCAACCCTAACCCCAAAACACCCCTAACACTAATCCTGACTCTAGCCCTAACCACAAGCCTAACCCTAATCCCAACCCTAATTCCAACCCTAATTCTAACTGTAACCCTAATTCCAACCCTAACCCAAATTCCAACCCTAACCCTAAATCTAACCGTAACCCTAATTCTAACCCTAATGCTAAAGGCTAGGTTCACATTACGTTTTATCAGCCCATTCAACACATAGTGTTGACGGGCTGGTAACGGTATAGCATAACGCGATTACGTTATGCTATACCCGCTAGCGCAGATGAATCAGCAGATGATTCATCTGTGCTAGCGCTGACAGAGTCCAGACGCTGCAGCCCGCGTCCGAGGCTCCGTCACTGAATGACGGCATGTCGCGAACGCATGCCGCTTTACGGCATGCATCGCGATGCGCCTGAATATGGGGTTGAATGGCAGCGTTAACGGACTGCGTTACACCGCATTGTACCACGGTGTAACGCAGTCTGTCTAACGGACTGCCTTAACACAATATGAATCCAGCCTTACCCTAACCCTAATGCTAACCCTAACCCTAAGGCTAACCCTAACCTAACCCTAACTGTAATTCTAACCCTAATAGAAAAAATATATATATTTTCTAAATTGTATTATTTGTCCCTACCTATGGGGGTGATAAAGGGGACGTTTATTTTCTTTTTTATTTATTTTGATCACTGTGAGAGTTTATCACAGTGATCAAAATAAATGTATTGAAACTGCTGGCCGGCGGGCGCACTGCGCATGCACCCGCCATTTTCCAAGATGGCGGCGCCCAAGAAGAGTCCCGGGCAGACGCCAGGACGGATCCAGGGACACCAAAGGACCGGGGGAGCTGAGAGGAGCTGAGGGGGGGGATCGGAAGCTGAGGGGAGTGGAGGAAAGGAGGAGGGGAGCGGATCGGAGCGCAGGGGAGCAGATAGTGACGGCAGTGACCGATCGCCGCCGTCACTCGGTGTGGGGAGGGTCGGAACTCGGTGTCCAGCCATGGCAGATGCTATTGCAGCATCGGCCATGGCTGGATTGTAATATTTCACCAAATTTCATTGGTGAAATATTACAAATCGCTATGATTGGCTGTTTCACTTTTAACAGCCAATCACAGTGATCGTAGCCACGTGGGGGTTAAGCCAACCCACCTGTGGTGAGATAGAAAAGGTCTTGTGCCAGCGGCTTGGGTGACCTTTCAGTGACCCCGGTCACCCGGCCCGCAGGAACGCGATCCTTTCATGACACAGGGTATGCGTCATAGGTCGGATTGGCATCAACTTTCATGACGCATATGCTGTGTCACAGGTCGGGAAGGGGTTAATACAGGTAATGAGTGCAGAGTAGGAGGCTTCTTAAAGAAAAACTAATAGGTCTGTGAGAGCCAGAATTCTTGATGGTTGGTAGGTGATCAAATACTTATTTCATGCAATAAAATGCAATTTAATTATTTAAAAA
>JARQOD010000010.1:61670095-61709066 GCA_033576555.1 Oophaga sylvatica | reverse complement strand
GTATATGGTGCATTCCCCCCCTCCCGCTAGACCCCCCCAATAAACACGAAAACAAGCTAGGGATGGGTTGAACAGGTCGGTCACAGTTTATTAATTAAATTACACCACGCGGGGAGGGGCAAGTTAGGTTCGGCAACCGGCTCGGTCGCCGCAGGCCCAGTCTGTGATAGACATGCGAGCCGGCCAACGAGGGTTACGCCCCTTGCCCCTCCCGGCATTACCGCCACGGAGGATCCTGTGTATGACCTACACAGGACTCCGACCCCCACCTATCGACCTCAGGGCCTGTTCAACCCCATCCTGTAAACCCGACAGAAATATATCAAGACCGATATCTGTAAGATGGACTCCATCCGTCCTCAGGAGTCCTGAGCCGTCTCCTTCCAATTGGTAATGTCGTACCACGACACCAAAACCTCCTTTCACGATCTTAGCCATCCTTGCATTGACCTTTCTCCGTGATCTTTCAACGGCCTTTGGTTTGTTCGCTCCTTTCCATACCGCTCGCGGAACTATCTCCGACCATACCAAAACCATGTTTGGGAGAAGATACGTGAAGCGCTCGATGTCCGAAGCCATTACCGTGCAAAGCTCAGCACTCATTCTTGTGCATAGGTCATTACCGCCGGCGTGCAATACCAGTATTACAGGCCCTTTTGCCTTTATAGCGATGCTCAGCACCTCCGGGAACATTTGTTGCCATTTTAGGCCTCTGATTCCTTTCCACTTGACCTTTAGCCCTGGCAAGCCCAGGCTTAGACCGCCTGGCCGCAGTTCGGCCCTTTTCCTCGCCCAGAAGACGTACGAGTGTCCTACTATCCATACCGTGGGTTTACAAGCTCCGGTGAACATAAGATGTGTTAATAGAGCAAATCCGGTCTTATATACCTGGCGAAGCAAGAGGATTTCCAGCGGCCCATCCTCTGCACCTCTTCTTCCGATACTCCAGACTTGGCAGCTTCAGTGGCGGCTCCTATTCGAAAGGAATGTGTACCGTATTCTGCTGGGTTAGAACCTGCTTCTTGAAGGCACCGTTTAAAAATTGCACTAAACTGATACTTGGTGAGGGGGGACCCGTCCGAATGTGCGAGGAAGAAACTGCCCCCCTGTCTAAGGCTCGCGTAGCGTTTGACTATATTTAGCGGGCATACTGGACCGTCGGATGACTTCACGAGGACCCACGAGCCCCTGCCGGAGGAGTCGCATTTGGATTTTCGCACGCGGATGTGCAGAGCGTCGCCACATACCACTAAATCGTCGTTGATTAACCCTCCTTCCGCCGCTGATTTTGACCGGGGCACTAGCTCACTAATGCGAAGTGCTCCGAAAAAAGGCGATCGCGAAAGCTGCTGACAGCAGGGCTGCTTCGAATTGCGATTTGCACACTGATGGGGAAATTGCTATGATGTCGTGCAGTAGGGCCAGCGATATGGGACGACGACATTCCTGGCTAGGTTGAAGTCTTATCCAGCCTTTAACGGCCTGTTTAATGAAAAAATATTTGGTGACATCCACCCAACCCATTAGCTGGAAATAGAATGCTAGGCCTGATAAGTTGTGTTGCGCAGATGTACCCGACGCGCCTCTTAGCTTAAGCCGATTTAAAAATTCTATCAAGATCTCGCATCTCGCACGGTCGCATCTGTCGACTGGCTTACCCCGAATTAATGAGCACCACTCGCCCCACGCCTTACCGTAGACTTGCCATGTCGCCGGAGTAACCGAGGCGCGGATCAGAGGCATCAATGATTGGCCACCGTGTCCCAAAGGGATGCAGGACACCGGGTGCCCAATGGCTGTGCCAAAGGAAGAAGGAGCCTGAAAGTCTGCCAATCGGAAAACAGCAAAGAGTTAACCAGTCTATCATCTACATCCGACGTTACCCTGGCCCGACACCAAATGTTACGCTGTAGACATAAAAGCGCAAGGCGGCGCAAGAGAGCGAGTATAGGGGGGGAAGAGGAGGACATGCTGTTTAAAGTTTTTGCTGTCCGCGGGTATTTGGTTAGAAATCTAATGTTCGTGTTTTCCAACTGTGAACCCCAGAGCTCGACTGCAGCCACCAATGCGAAAATCTCTACCAGCGCTGGGTCGCGCCCCCAGCCCGCTGAGGCCCAGGACTCGGGCCAGCTAGCCTTGCACCATTGGTTTTTGTACGCAGATGCGAAACCAGCAGTGCAGTTTCCCCCCGCCTCTAGGCCTATTTCCTTGTTTGATACCTCTGGTGCCATGACGCAGGTATGGCCGTTGTAGGATTTGAGGAATGTCCTCCATACCAGCAGGTCTGCCTTTAAAGATCGATTGATTCTAATTCTATGGCCAGGCTGAATAGCACCTTTTGTTGCCAGCTATAACCGGCGAGAGAAGGCTCTGCCGACCGGCATTTCGCGGCAGGCAAAGTTGAGCAAACCCAGGAGGGACTGCAGCTGTTGAAGTGTGACTTTTTTAATCTCGCCAAAGCTCTCTACCATTCGCAACGTTTTTTCCAATTTATCAGCTGGCAAGCGAAAGACCATTGCGTTAGTATCTATTTCTATGCCCAAAAAGGGGAGCACGTTACAGGGGCCTGTTGTTTTCTCGGGTGATAGGGGTACGCCGAACTTTTTGGAAATAAATTTGAATTTTTCGAGGAGGAAGTGACAAAGTCTAGAGCCTCTTGGGCCAACGAATAAAAAGTCGTCGAGGTAGTGGATTGTTGAGTTACTGCCTGTCTCATAGCGTACCACCCAGTCTAGGAAAGTACTGAAAAGCTCGAAGTAGTAACATGAGATGGAACCGCCCATTGGAAGGCACATATCGTAATAAAAGAGCTGGTCCACTCTGCAACCTAGCAGGTGGAAGCACTCGGGGTGAACGGGTAGCAGCCGGAATGCCGATTCGATGTCCGTTTTTGCTAGCAGGGCCCCGGGACCTGCTGCGCGCACGAGTTCTACCGCCTTGTCGAAGGAAGCGTAGGCTACGGCTGCCTCTTCTGGGAGGATTGCATCATTAACAGATTCACCTTTTGGGTAGGAAAGGTGGTGGATTAGCCGGTATTTTCCCTGTTCTTTTTTGGTGACGATACCCATGGGCGAAATTCTAATGTTTTCGAAAGGGAGTGATTTAAAAGGGCCCGCCATTCTACCTAGCTCTACCTCTTTTCCGATTTTTTTCTTTTAGGATCTCTGGGTGTTCGCGTGCCGACTTTAGGTTTTTTGATAGCGTTGGAGTTTTACTAAGCCTGAAGGGGATGAAACAACCGTGTTTAAAACCGTCGCGCAGCTGCAGTGCAGCTTGCTTATTGGGGTACAGGTTTAGCCAGGGCACCATTGCGGTTACGCTCACTGGGGTTCTGCTTGATATGGGCTCTGTTTGCCTCGTGGGGACATCTCGCTGCAGGATGTCCTCCCCCGCAAGCGGAGCATTCGTGTCTAAATCTACAGGACCCTTGGTAGTGGCAGTTCCCTTCGTTGAATAGCATACAGGCCCCTGGTCTTCGCACGACCACTGAATTCTGGCCTGCGGCTCCTGAGTGATTAGTGGCCATTGATGAAAAGGGGCGTTTTTGCGACAGCATGAGTCGCAGCCACACGTCAGTCGCCTTAACCCCCCATCCTAAATCTGGATCCTGGGCTAGCTGTCTACGAAAGTCCTCGTCGTATTGACTCCATGCGGAACCGCCATGGGCTTTGTAAGAGTTGTAGACTAGGTCTAGATACAAGAAAAGCTCGCAACACCGCTCGGGGTGTTTTTGGCCCATAATATACCCGAGTACCGTGAAGGCCTGTAGCCAGTTGTTCATGGTGTGTGCCACCCTTGTCTTACTGCTATCGCGCAACCGCTCCCCGGTCCACCTTTCTTTTTCTACCGTTGGCTGATCCGCTGACAGCAGCGACCATATATCCACGTACTCGTTGCTCCAGATCTTTTTCTTTGTCTCTAGTCCTACGTGCGTGCCCAGTGGGCTGACTCCGCAGTACGATTCGCTTCTGCGTTGGCTAGTTGCTTGAGGTGACAACCCCGTGTCAGATGGCGCATCTGGGCGTGAGAACTGCTGAATCAGCGCCCTGACGGCTGACGCTAGCTCGGTCTCACCTATGCTGTGTGTGGTGTGGTGCTCGCCGATCGTGGATAACTCACCGCTGTCTGGTGCGGGCCGTGCGTCTCTCTGGGGTAGAGGAGCTCCGGCTCTCGCTGCAGAGCTGTCTCGCTGGTGACCGGAGGCCCAGGGAGCCGAGGATCGGACTCCCCTGCCGCTGGCTGGTGATGATGCCTGTGGCAAGGTGAGAGCGACTTCTGGGAATCCGGCTTCCGTTGCCGGAATGAGACGGTGTGCGGATGGATCTCCGACGCGGCTGGCAGCCGGGGATGGTGCACGTGACGGCCGATGCCTGTCGGGTGCCTGAAGCTGTTCGACTCGCTCTGAGGGTGGAAACCTGGAATACACGTTACTAAAGCACAGGCCGGAGGTGGCTCTGCGCGGCGAGGAACACTCTCTGGCCGATGAGCGGCGTGGACGGCGTCTTCTGGCGGAGGCGTGAGAGCGACTGCTGCGGCTCCCGGAAGCATCGGACCATTCTGTGGAGGACGGGGAATGCCATTTGGCGGACTGGGACCTGCTACGTGAGCTGCGTCTGCGGTGGTGGCGGTGGCTGCGGGAATGGCGGTTGGTCTCCGTGGAGGAAGCTGAGGAGGATCTGCGGCGTCTGCGCCTTTGACCGCAGTGGCTATGGGATGCGCTGGGGGCACGTAGCTCCCGTACGATGAGGTGAGCATGCCGGCTGGGGGACGCGAGCGGGGATGCATCGCGGGGCGCTGAGGAACGGGGCGATATGAGGAGGGGGGAGCGCTGCGTGCGATTGACCGATCCCCGTGAGTGGGTGATGGCTGAGTCTGCGTCAGTGGGGGTGTTGGGGGTGTGTAGTGAATGGTTAACCCCTTCGTATTGCCTGCGTTACTACGTGTTTGTGTGTGACGTGGTGCGTTACACTGTGTCTGGCGCGGAGCGCGCTGCTCCGTATGGTTGGACGGAACAGCGCGCTCTGCAGCAGCGTTCTGAGGTGTTGGGCCGGCCCCGGGGTCTCCCCTAGAGGGCGGTGTCCTTGCGCCCACTGGGGAGGCGAGGCCAGCTCCTGGGAGCATTCCCGCCTATATTTGAGCGGGTGGGCGGTACTTGGAGGCCACACCCCCTGTGATGTGCGGCGGGGCGTGGCTTGGGACGTGGGCGGGGTTTGGTCTGCGATTAGCCCCGCCCTCGGCATGCCGCGAGTGGGCGGGGTCGAGAAGCCGGCCTTCACTGGCTGGGCGAGGGGGGAGGCTTGGGGCCGCCCCCAGTGTGATGCGGGGGGGCGGGGCCGGGAAGCAGGCCAACGCTGCCTGCTGAAGCCTGCTTGCTGAGGAGGCCGAGGCTGCATGGGGCCTTGCAGCCCCGAGAGAAAAGATAGCGCTGCCCGCCGCTGCCCTCCCCCGGAGCCCGACGGCAGGACCCGACGCTGGGGGCCCGTCCCCACCCGACGGTGAACCGCCCCCCCAACCGGGCGCAAAACGGGGCGCTGGAGCCCTCCCCCGCCCCGACGGTGGGGCCGCAAACAGTAGTGTGGGCCGAGTGCTGCGGCGAGCGGATGCCGTAGTGCCCCGGCGTGTCGCAGGCCGGGCCAAGGACGAGGACAGGGCCCGCCGCAATGCCGTGCCCCCGCGACGTGCAGGCGCTCTGGGGGCTTGGAGGAGCGTATGGAGCGCCTGCCTGAAGGACCCCCGACCCAATGACATCAGGACCCAGTACGGGAGCAGGAGGTTGGTGGGGGGACTCGGGTCTTGCCGGCCCGGGATCCTTCTGGGAAGCCGGCAGGGAGGGCACCCCGGGGCCTGAAACAGCGGGCTCAGTTAGGAGGAGAGGAGAGGGGGACCCAGGTGAGGAGGTGACCCCAGGGTCAGGGGGGCTGGGGCCTGCCGTGTCCGCGGGATGGGGCCCCGTGCGGCCTCATGGGGCGCCGAAGGAGCCGTTGTAGGGGCCGGAGAGGGCACAGGGAGGTGAGCTCCCAGGCCAGCTAAAAGGGCTTGCACCCATGGCTCACCTTCCTGTGCTGCTCTCTGCCGCACGGCCTCGATTATGGGGTCCGACATGGTAGAAGGAGGAGGTCCGGTGGTCCGCACAACAGCTACCAGGGGTCAGCAGAGGAGAAAGAGGAAGCGCTGACCCCAGGTACCTGGATTTAACCCCCGTGGGTGTGACTGACCGCCCCCTCCTCCTTTTCCTATTGGTCAGTCGGGGGTCCCAGTGTAGCCTTACCTGGGGGAAGTAGTGGGAGGGGGAACTTCTGGCACCGTTATCTGAGCATCTAGCTAGGTCTATGGGGCTACACAGTCAGAGGCACGTTCCTTATTCAGTGCCGTGCCTGCCAGTCAGCAGTTTAAAAATGCAATTGGTTGGCATATCTAAGCAGCATCTGACCTTGATACATCCTCATCTTTACTGTCTCAATGTATTTTGAGCATGAGATATCCAGTCAAAATTACCGTGATCTTAAACAGTGTGTGCGCCTGTGCATTTTGGGCTCTTAAGTAAGGGCTTCGATTTGTCAAGGATGGCTTTTTCAGAGTTTCAACTACCGTGTGCCACCGCAAGAAATAAGGTCCATTCAGGAACGTAAGCATATTTCTGTTGTAGTTTATGCCACATTTGTGCCATAAATTATGATGAATTTGCTGCTTGTGCTTGGTCACGCATCTTCGCCATCAGTAGCATAGCTACTGGGGAGCAGAGGGGGCTGTCGCCCCGGGCCCCGTCACATGAAGGGCCAACCTGAATCAACGTCCGCTTGTGTCATGAAGTAGAAGGCGGCCATGGCGCTCTGATGTGTTACAGACAGGGCGGCACGCTGAGCTGAGACTGCACGCTGTACAGCAGCCAATTGCAGAGTCTCTGTGCGGCGCATGGTGCGGGCTGGAGCGCTGCTAACCTGGCCTTCTTCTTACAGGCTGGCAGCACGGCAGCTGGCTCCACCTCTGGTGCGCTCTGATTGATCCACACTGGTCTCCGAGTCCTAGTGAGCACTGCAGCTTAGGTTGTGTTAAGAGACGCTGCCTGGCTCAGACCAATCATCATCACATTCATATGTAAGTGCTGCAGGAACAATTTGTTTTAAATAAATTCAAGCATATGATGTTACTGTGAGAGTGGGTGAATAAGGGGGAGTTGAATTGGTGCAGTGGGGGTGGCGCTGAGAGCTTGTATTCCTGGATTATATGCAATCTCATTCTTATGTTATAATTGCTGTCTGGGGAGGGTGGAGATAGGGAGGTAGGGTGCTCATTATATTTACAGCTTAGGTCTTATAATAAGCCCCAGGCACCTGTTAGCATTAGAAACCCCCATACAGAGCTTTACTGTACAGTATTTAAAAGGGGTTGCCCCTGTAGCGTAGCTACGAGGTGGGCAGAGGGTGCGGAGCTACGATACTTTTAACTGTATCGGCGTGTGCAGCGCCTTCATACAGTTAAATTCTCCAGCACAGACATGATTTCAATGCGCAGATACCCGGCTGCTATGAAGCCTGTGAGCCCGGGGGGCGGTGCCAGCTGTGGGCGCCCTCCCAGATGTCATCGCAAGTTCAACTGAATCGGCATCCTGGATGCCGATACACTTGAAAGCAATGATGAGAGATGGAGCATTAACTGACACTCCATCTCACACCATTACCCCTCTGTGCCTGACGTCTCAGCAATGAGGACACGATGATGTCACTATATTTCACCTGCTGTACTGATTTGTATGGACGTTCAGAGCACTCCCTGCAGAGACCAGAGCAGCATGGGAACAAGGCGGAGAGGTGATGACTGTATATATTTTTTATGGGTACTGCACTATACTGTATGGAGTACTATGGGGTATTACACTGTATGGAGGCCTTTGGATAGTGCATTATACTATATAGAGGACTATGGGGAGTGCATTATACTATATAGAGGCCTATGGGGAGTACATTATACTATATAGTGGCCTATGAGGAATGCATTGTACTATATAGAGGCCTATGGGGAGTGCATAATACTGTATTGAGGCCTATGGGCAGGGCATTATACTATATGGAGGCCTATGGGGAGTACATTATACTATATAGTGGCCTATGAGGAGTGCATTATACTATTTGGAGGCCTATAGGGAGTGTATTATACTTTATGGAGGCTATTTAGGGGCTATCATACAGTGTGGGTGTGAGGAACTAAGCCGACCGCCACACGGTAGCCCGGGTATCACAGCTTCTGATACCACCGCCGCTACCAAATGTGACGGACGATCCCTTTCCTCCCACGTCACCAATGGGACGTAACTCCACAGGTACAGCTCTCGGCGCCCCCCTTTGTCTCTCAGGTCAGTAAGAGAACTGCACCTAGAGCAAATGGCCGCCGGGGAAGGTGTCCTGTTACCCACTGGGTATTCTAAGATTCGTGATCAGAGTAAAAGCATCAGCCCAAGATTAATTTTATGGTTTAATTTGCCTTAAGGGCGCACTATATAACTACAGGAATATACAGTAAAGCTATACAACGTAATTACAATGGATTTGCAGTCAGAGTAAGAATACAACAATAATGTACAAGGCTTAAAGGTATTAGCTATAGATCAATATTACCGGGTTGTAGTATGGTCATGGGGAGGCATGGAGCTCTGCGTTCCCCAGGAAAGTCTTCAGTTGCTGGACAGCCCCCAATGCATGTGCTGCAGCTCCATTTGGCAAGTCTGTCCCTGGTGCTTCTGTGTGTGAAAATGGAATGAGAGACCAGCCTCTTCTTGGCTACAGCTTTTAAACCTGCTAGGCCCTTCCCCATTTGCTTTGAAGCCCGCATATTAACTGGCCTGCAATTCATATGGAGCAGGAAACAATGGCTTGAGCTTGAGCTAATTACCATATGACTGACCATCTTATTCAGACCCTGGCCTAAACCAATTAGCATGTAAAGGCCTATTGATTCATAGTGGACATCAAAGCTGGCCGTACTGAATATGCTAATAGGCCCTGTGTAGCTAAAAGTCTGTGGCTGTGTGAACTGACAAAATGGAGGCTGGTACAGGCCCTATACAAAATGGCGACAACCTTTTCCTTACAGTGGGGATTACAGTGAGGGGGGCATCATACAGTGTTGGGGTCATCAAATAGTTTGGGGGCTACTAAGGGGTTAGCATACTGTGAATATAGGAGAACATCATACTGTGTATAGGGGAACTGTACAGGGGGGAGATTCAGGACATTATTAAATCTTAAGTGGGCACTTATTGTTATAGGGGAACTCAGGTTATTGTGACTGTCAAAGGGGCATACAGGGCACTATTACTTTCTAAGGGGCACATGCACAGGGTGTTAATATATTTTATTGGGTTGTTTTAATAGAGTAATAGGGTAATAGAGACACATACGCCAGCAGGATGAGGAGTTTGTGCAGATTGAAGACAGATGAGAACGGTGCAAGAAATGTGAGATGTCAAATTTATCTTTGTTGTAATCTCTGCAGCCGAGTCCTGGCTGGAAAAAGTTGTTGTGTTTATCTGGGCCAGATGAAAAAGACAGGAAAATGAATGACTCCATCAGAAAGAACGTGAGCGGTAAGTCACCATCTATAACTGTGCTGTAATCTATTACATGTTCTGCAGGACTG
The DNA here is from genome assembly GCA_033576555.1 of Oophaga sylvatica. Taxonomy (NCBI): domain Eukaryota; kingdom Metazoa; phylum Chordata; class Amphibia; order Anura; family Dendrobatidae; genus Oophaga; species Oophaga sylvatica. The sequence continues at coordinate 61,699,433 of JARQOD010000010.1, read as the reverse complement.
GTATTTACCACTGACTATATGACGGTAATATCAGTGTTGGTCTTTGTATAGAGATTATTTTCAGTAACATCGCGGTCATCTGCTCAGGTTCTCCTACATCCACTATTAGAGTGCGAAACCATAGTAGTAATCAGGGTTACCTGGCTAGGTGCCCACTCAGAAGTTTTGCCCCCCCCCCTGAACTAAACTCCTAACTACGCCTCTGCTCCCCATGAATCTTACCCTGCCTTTCAACAATATAGTAGAGCTTGCCAGGACTGGTGCAAAAATGGCAAAGGTTGCAAAAATCTTTGTAGATGGAGAGGTAATGTTGAGGAGAAGAAAGGAAACTTCAAGTGACATACAGAGAAAAGTAATGTGCAATTCTAAACCCAACAGTAAAGAAAAGAGTCCTAGGTTTGCAACAACAAAAAAAAAAAAAATAGAAACTGAGCTCACCATGAGAATGAAGCCAAAATCCAGTGGGCACCACTCCAGCTGCTGATAGACAGTATGCTCGCTCCATCCAAAAAGAAAACTGCCATTACACTTAATAACAGGTACTGGACAGAAAGTTTCACAGAAGGGAGACATGTAGTGGCTGTCACATTGGAGTGATTATTCGACCTTGACAAGGTCAGTGGGGGTAAATTAATAAATTAAAGTATTTTGTTAGTCATTGAAGTTTAAAAGGGTATTCCCATCTCCAGCATCCTATCCCAATAGTAGTAGTTGTAATAATAATAATATTAGTAAATATATCCAATTAGAAAAGTAGTATAGTTTTTCTGATTCCTATCTCTCTTTCCTGATGTGCAGGTATTGCAGTAGAATTAGAGTTGGAAGGGATCTACTGGGTATCGTGTCCAACCCCCTGCTCAGTGCAGCACAGGATTCACTAAACCATCTCACAGACAGATTTCTGTCCAGCTTCTGTTTGAAGACTTCAGTTGAAGGAGAACTCATCACCTCTCGTGGCCGCCTGTTCCACTCATTGATCACCCTCACTGTCAAAAAGTTTTTTCTAATATCTAATCTGTATCTTCTCCTTTTCAGTATCATTCCATTGCTTCTTGTGTTTACTTGTGCAAATGAGAATAAAGGGTATGCCACACTGAACAATATCGCTAATGGGATCGCTAAAAAACGTCACTATTTAGCGATCCCGTTAGCGATGTTGTTCAGTGCGGCATCTGCCAGCGACGAGCTTCCTGCTGTGATCTTGCTCGTCGCTGGAATCGTTCCGGACCCTATTTTCTCGTCGGCGCTCCCGCTGGGTAAGTATCTTATCGCTGTGTGGCACCTTTTCTTAGCGATTTAGCGGTACTTTTGTACCGCTAAAGTCGTTAAGAAGATCGCTAACGGCGATAGCGTCGTTAACTATATCGCTAAATGTGGCCGCACTTAGCGATATAGAAACAATCCCGCTAGCGATCGCATTAGTATGCGTCGTTATCGTGATCGCTAGCGGGATTGTTTAGTGTGGCAGTACCTTAAGGATGATCCATATACACTGTGACATCCCTCCAAATATTTGTAGACAGCTATTAAGTCTCCTCTTAGCCTTCGTTTTTGAAAGCTAAACATTCCCAAATCCTTTAACAATTCCTTGTAGGACATAGTTTGCAGTCCGCTCACCATCCTGGTAGCTCTTCTCTGAAGTTTTTCAATGTCTTTTTTAAAATGTGGTGCCCAGAACTGGACACAGTATTCCAGATGAGGCCTGACCAAAAAGGAGCAAAGGAGGATAAATACTTCACGTGATCTAGACTCTATGCTTCTCTTAATACATCCTTGAACGGTTTGCCTTTTTTGCTGCTGCATCACACTGGTGACTCATGTGCAGTCTGTGAGAGAATCGCACCACAAGTGCGGAAGAGACGGAGAAAGTAATTTTTCCATCTCCTCCATTGCTGGCATCTGCAGTAATCGCACTGCCATTCGATATAAGCTGCCAATCGCAGCATGCAGCGATTTTATTTCTCATGCCGACTCATTATGAGAAAATAAATGCTAGTCGGCACTGCTCCATAGTATAACATTGGAGCGAGTGCAATCCGATGAAACATCTGAGTTATACACTGGCTATATGCCAGTCTGAGTGAGATTGAAAAGTCAGACAGGGAACAAGCTGCTTGTGAGACTAGTCCAAGAGGCCGGTTCCCAGCAGTTTCCTCCCACCCCAACCTGATGTTCTTGAGTGACAATTCTCTCCCTATACACACACATGTTAAAGACAGACCTGTTACTTAAGGGGAATATGGATCAGGGAGAATCTGCAGGGAACCAGACTTTTGAACTAGTCACCCGAGTGACTTTTAAATATAGAGTTTCTCTGAAACGTTGCGGTCTTTTAGATTATAACATATTTGCCTGAAATGACTGAGCAACATGCATTAGCTGTCAGGTTCCCTTTAAGTTTTCCTTTCAGTGGCATCAAGCAGAATCTTGAAAAGAATGGGGAATCGCAGCACGGAGTATATTGCAAAAGTTGCAGAACTTTGTATTATGCATTGATTAAATTTTTTCTTTCTTCACAAAAAACAACTAGGCTCACGTACCACAACAGTGGGCAGCATTGTACGTGGGGCAAAGCTCTGAAATAAAGACAAACATCCTACTGAAGAGGGGAAGTTAACAGACAAACCAGATGTCTGAAATCACTGACAATCCAACACGGAGAATGATCACTTTGCAATTACAGTAAAACATATTTATAATGGGACTTTTCCTGTGCTGGTAACTGTTCCTTTGACTTTTTGAAGATATTAAATTACCCACTTTAGAGCAGTTGCCAAAGCTGTGGTTTTATGCTCAGTATTCACCAGAGAGAAGGAGAGAGCATGTTATACAAGAAGCCCTGAAAAAGACGTCTTTGTTCCACCATCAAACCGAGAAAAGAAGCACAATTTAGGCACCAGTGTTAAAACGTCAGACGGTCTGAGCAATCGAGACAAGGCTGTGTCAGTCAGAGGTGGATTTCAGGAGACGCTCATTACTGGCTGCTATTACTGCGTTCATAAAACTCAATATCTGAAAAGAAGATTTGTCATTTCAAGTAGCCTCTTCACTATTTCATTAGCTCATGAGTTGGCCAATGCCACAAAGAACCTGTAATGGATGCTCTTAACATGCTGGCCATGTCTCACATGCATTCACGTGTTGTAGAACAAACAGGTGAATAAAACATTCCGACAAATTGCACAGGCTGAAAATGTAAGATGGGGGGCTGGGACCACAGAAGTAATTTTCAAAAGAGTAAACTGGCTGGGGGGTTGAGGAATTGAAGCAGTGAAGAGGGTAAGGAAACGCCAATTGTGTCACCAAAATAATGGAATCAGTATGGTGAACCTGGATTTTATGTAGCTAAAGGACAATGCAATGATGGTTGCTGCAGTTTAAGAAAGTCTTCATGCATTTTTTGCAAAAAATTTTTTATTTATTTTATTTTAGGATATTTGTTTTTTTTGTGCCTGGTTTTCTCTGTGTAATGGTCATGTGTTAATATGCATTTACATTTTGCATACACATTAACTTACTTTTTCAATTCAGAACTAGTTTCTTATTTTGTTCAGAGTGCATCTTGTGCATATAAGGGTGGGACCGTCCTGTTTCTGAGCTGAGAAATCCATCCTGTCTGGCCTATGATTTAACTGGTGGGTTCAGTCCCTCTGCCCTTGTTCACATTTACGTCACTTGACAAGTGGAAAGGTTTTTAATACTAGAGTTAGGACTGTCCCACAAGGGTTGCCTTGACGTGGCGGGATGGCTTATACATTCTTTTGATCAAAATTATGTTTACTAAATACCCTTATAATTATTACTACCTTCATGCGTTTTTTGCAAAAAAATTTTATTATTTTATTTATTGAGGATATTTGTTTTTTTTGTGCCTAGTTTAAGAAAGTCTGTAGATTTATTCTATTTTCTTACAGCAAGCAGAGATTATGAAAATAGCGAAAAGAGAAAGAAGCAGAGAAAGAATGAAGAGAACAATAAAGGTGAGACAGAGTAAGAGGAGGGAAAGAAAAAGGAGATGAAAAAGAAAGAATGAACAAGATAGAAAGATGCAAAACTTTTTACCAAACATCAGACAGGAAAATGTGTAGCTAAGTGATCGAAGAATGGGATATCATTGCTTCACGTCAAGGTGCAGACCACAGGAGAGTCTTGTACTGGACCCATGGGGTATAAAAGCCAGTATGTTTGCCTCCTTTTATTTTGTTAAAACATTTCCTGTGATTTGTATTTATTTTTTTTAAGTTGCATAACCCCTTTAACCATATATGAGTAAATACATAAATATATAATTTGAAACCTGTGCAGGCTTCCTTTAGATTGTGCAGTAAAAACAATTTGGCTTGGTCTAATTCTTTCAATCATAATACATTTTCGGATTAGTTTCAGACCATGAAAACTTCTAGACAGATGGTAAAATATTTGAAATAGAAAGGAAAATGAGAAAGACTGGAATAAAGCTGTCAAAACATTAAGACAAAAGGTGATTAAATCAAACTATTCTATAGATACGCTCCAGTTCACAGCTTGGTCACTCTCCAGGTTTGTGCAGCTGTCATATCACATGAACTGAAAAGCTACTATAGAAATAATATAGATGAAGAAAATACGGATTTTTGTGTTACTCACCGTAAAATCCTTTTCTCCGAGACACTCATTGGGGGACACAGGACTGTGGGTGTATGCTTCTGCCGCTAGGAGGCTGACACTAAGTAACATAAAAAAGGTTAGCTCCTCCTCCGCCGTATACACCTCAGCACTGGCCGCAGGCAAACCCAGTTTAGTGCAAAAAGCAGTAGGAGGCTAAAAAATAAATCAAGAGTTAACACAGATACATTATATTCAGAAGAAAAAAACTGCTGATACCAATTTAAGGAGAATAGAGTTAACTCAATATAAAGCCAGCCGGCTCTTAGGGAGGGTGCTGTGTCCCCCAATGAGTGTCTCGGAGAAAAGGATTTTACGGTGAGTAACACAAAAATCCGTATTTCTCCTTCGTCTCATTGGGGGACACAGGACTGTGGGACGTCCCAAAGCAGTCCCTTGGGTGGGAAAACGACTCCACAGTGTAGTTTATAATCCAGCATTGCTTATAGGTGCGCAACCGCGCCCTGAAGAATCCTTCTACCCAGACTGGCATCCGCAGAAGTCTGGGTATGGACATTATAATGCTTGGAAAAAGTATGCAGACTGGACCAGGTTGCTGCTTTACAAACCTGTTCCACCGAAGCCTGATGCCGAAGGGCCCAGGAGGCACCCACCGCTCTGGTGGAGTGAGCCTTGATCCCTGCGGGAACCACCGCGCCTCTGATACGGTAAGCCTCCTGAATGGCTAACCGAATCCACCTAGCCAAGGTTGACTTAGAGGCAGCAAGTCCCTTCCTGCGACCTTCAGGGAGGACAAACAGCGTGTCCGTCTGTCGAAAGGACGCCGTCCGAGATACATATCTCCTGAGTGCTCTCACCAGATCCAGCGTATGGAGAGCCTTCTCCACTCGGTGCGTCGGAGCTGGGCAAAATGAGGGCAAAACAATGTCCTCATTAATATGAAATGAGGACACAACCTAAGGCAAAAAAGGTGGTGTTGGTCTGAGCACCACCTTATCCTGATGGAAAAGTAAGTACGGAGCTCGACAAGACAGTGCAGCCAGCTCCGAAACCCGCCTTATGGATGTAATGGCTACCAAAAACACCACTTTCCAGGAAAGAAATGACAGAGAAACTTCCTGCAAAGGTTCAAAAGGAGACTCCTGTAGGACTCCCAGGACTAGATTGAGGTCCCAAACCTCTAAGGGAGTCTTGTAGGGAGGAACTATATGGACAACCCCCTGAATAAAGGTCCTAACCTGAAAATTAGACGCGATCTTTCGCTGAAAAAGAACCGACAAAGCTGATATCTGTCGTCTAAGAGTACTAGGCGCTAGACCTGAATCTAGGCCTGCCTGGAGAAAAGATAGAATGTTCGGAATTGAAAAGAGGAGCGAGGAACAACCATGTTCCCTGCACCAAGTAAAAAAGACCTTCCAAGTACCGTGGTAGATGCGAGCCGAAACGGGCTTTCGGGCGTTAGCCATCGTTGCGGCGACCTTTTTAGAGAATCCAGCCCTGGTCAGGATCCAAGATTCAACGGCCAGGCCGTCAAACACAGGACCGCTGAGTTCTGGTGGTAAATTGGGCCCTGGGAGAGAAGGTCCATGCGCTCTGGCAGTCGCCAGGGTGTGTCGGTGAGCAATTGTACCAGCTCCGCGTACCATGAGCGACGCGGCCAATCCGGAGCGATTAATATCGCTGGAACCCCCTCTATCCTGATCTTTCTGATCACCCTTGGGAGAAGGGCTATTGGTGGAAACAAGTATGGAAGATGAAACTGATTCCATGGTAGGACCAGAGCGTCTACTGCAAATGCCTGCGGATCCCGGTACCGGGAGACGAAGTTGGGCACCTTGGCATTTATCTTGGAAGCCATCAGGTCCACATCTGGGGTTCCCCAGCGTCGGCATATCTGCTGAAAAACCTCGGGATGAAGCGACCATTCCCCTGACGCTATGCCGTGACGGCTGAGAAAATCCGCAGCCCAGTTTTCCTCGCCCGGAATGTGGACCGCTGAAATCACAGAGTGATTTACCTCTGCCCAAGTCAGAATCTGTTTTACCTCGTGCATGGCCGCCCTGCTGCGGGTACCTCCCTGATGGTTTATGTATGCCACTGCCGTGGCATTGTCCGATTGTATTCTGACTGGGTGGCCCGCCAGATGCTGGTGAAAATGTCTCAGAGCTAGCCGAATAGCTCGGATCTCTAAAATATTGATCGGGAGGGTCGATTCCTGCTGAGACCAAGTTCCCTGGGCTGTATGGTGACGAAACACTGCTCCCCATCCGAGCAGGCTGGCGTCCGTTGTGACAACCAACCAGAAATTTGGAGGAAACAACCGACCCTGTCGAAGAGTGGTGCTCTTCGTCCACCACATTAGAGTCTGTCTGACCTGCAGGGACAGACGGCACCGAAGATTGAGGGAGTAAGGGCTCCCGTCCCATACTGCCAAGAGTGCAAGTTGAAGGGGGCGAAGATGAAATTGGGCAAATGGAATAGCCTCTATTGCTGCCACCATCCTTCCCAGGAACCTCATGCAAAACCGGATGGTGTGAGGAATTGGTTGGCGAAGGATCCGTACCTCTTGACGGAGAACCAAGGCCTTGTCCTGAGGAAGAATTATCAACCCCTGAGCGGTGTCGAAATTCATCCCTAAAAAGGTGATCTTCCGAGATGGCACGGGAGATGATTTCTTCATATTCACCAGCCACCCCAGGCGAGCAAGGGTGTCTAACGTAATGCTGACACTTTCCTCGCAGATTTGAAAAGACGGACCCTTGATGAGGAGATCGTCTAAGTAAGGCAGGATGACTACCCCCCTGGAGTGCAGAATGGACACAACAGCAGCCATGACCTTTGTGAACACCCTGGGGGCTGTGGCTAGCCCGAATGGCAAGGCTGCGAACTGAAGATGAAGTTTGCCGACGGCAAACCGAAGAAATCTCTGATGAGGAGGAAATATGGGGATGTGAAGATAGGCATCCTGAATGTCTATTGATGCTAGAAATTCCCCTTTTTCCATGGCTGCAATGACCGAACGGAGAGACTCCATTCGGAAATGTCGAATTCTGACAAACCGGTTCAGTCGCTTTAGATCCAGAATGGGCCTTACGGTACCGTCCTTTTTGGGTACAATGAACAGGTTGGAATAAAACCCCTGACCCTTTTCGATCTCCGGTACAGGCACGACAACCCCGCTGTGCCGAAGAGACTCGACCGCCCTGAATAAGGCGCGAACCCGAGATTCCTCCTTGGGAAGGCGCGAGGGAAAAAAACGATTTGAGGGAAGGCTGGAAAATTCTATTTTGTACCCCGAGGAGACTAACTCCCGGACCCACTCGTCGTGAGTAATCGATAGCCAAATGGGGCGAAACCAGAGTAAGCGGCCGCCTACTCTGGATAAATTGACCGGATTCTGCCTCCAGTCATTTGTCCGAATATCTCTGGGGTTTGGACCCTCTAGATCTTGGTTGTTGAGATCGTCCTCTTCCCAGAGGGTTGGTCCTGTAGGAGACCTGACGATCTCTGGCCTGACTAGGCCGACCTGAACCGCTGGAGGTAGCTGGCGCGGCCCAACCTGGGTTACGAAAGGCCCTAAAGCGAGGCTGAAGCTGTCGGCGAAAAGGCTGCTTAATCTTTTGCTGAGGAAGGAAACTGCTCTTCCCTCCCGTCGCATCAGATATGAGCTGATCCAACCTTTCGCCAAATAACCGACCATTCTGATATGGTAAGGATGTAAGCGATTTCTTTGAGATTGAATCTGCTCGCCAGGTTCTAAGCCACAAAGATCTTCTAATGGCAATTGCATTAGCCGCAGCTAGGGCTGCGCAATTTGCCGCATCCATGGACGCATTAATTAAGAAGTCTCCCGCAAGTGCTATCTGATTAGAAATCTCAGTTACTTCAGATGGTACCTCAATACCATGAAGCGCTCTATTTAGAGACTCCGACCAGGATATCATGGCCTTAGCAACCCAAGTCGCTGCAAAAGAAGGAGAGAGAGCAGAACCCGATGCTTCAAACACCGAGCGGGCCAAACCTTCAATCAGACGATCCGTTGGTTCCTTGATCGAGGAACCGTTAGGAAGGGAGAGGAGCGTTTTAGACGCCAAACGCGACACAGGAGGATCAACCGCAGGAGATTCCGCCCATTTCTTAAGAAGCTCGGGAGCAAAAGGATATCTAGTATTGAGAGCCTTTTGTCCTGCGAAGCGCTTGTCCGGTTTCTCCCGGTGGCGCTGCACTAGTTCCTCAAACTCAGGATGAGATCCAAAAACCTTATGAGCTTGCCTGGCTCTTTTGAAGGACACCTTATGACCGGAGGTCAAGGTGGACTCATCGTCTATCCCCAAGGTTTGATTGACAGCTTCAATCAAACTGTCAATTGTGTCCTGACAATTTGGTGCCTCCAAATTAAGGGACCCTTCTGAATCAGAATCCGAATACTGATCACTTGTCAGAGGTGAGGGAGAGCGGGAGACGGAACTGAAAGATGCCGAGGCTCCGGACGGCAAAGGCGACGCAGTGTGGGTTCGCTTCCCCTGCGTCTGCCTAGTGAGAGCGCGGCCCCTGCAGGCCGGAGGTTCATGAGACGTCGCCAAGACGGGTGAACCACTGTCCCTGCTCCTATCGGGAGCTTTGCGACGGTCAGTGAAACGGAGTGCAGAAGTACTTAGTGAAGCGGAACAACCAGGCTGGAGGTAGAAGCACTTACCCCAGTCCTGTACCCCCTGCGTCCTTAAACCGCGTAGCAGTGGCGTCTGGCTCCAAATTTTTCAAAAAGAGCGCCCCCCTGTTAGGAAGGCGAGCTCATGTAGCCGAGCCTTTAGGGGGAGGGTCGAGAGGCGCGGCCTAGCTGTCAGAGGCCCGCCTCCAGCCGCGGTCTAGTCTCCAGCAAAAGCCGGGGACTAAATTTACAGCCGCGGCCTAGCACCAGCCGAAGCCGCGGCCTAGATTTCCGGCGGAGGCGGCCCCAAAACCAGAGGGCGGGCCCGCCGGAAGGAGACAATGCCGAGGGCGGATCCCCGCGACCGCGGCCCGCCCTCCGGCCGACACCGGACGCTACATCTTGGGCCGCGGCCTAGTCCCCGGCAGAAGCCGGGGACTAAATTTGCAGCCGCGGCCTAGCACCGCCCGAAGCCGCGGCCTAGATTTTCGGCGGAGGCCGCCCCAAAATCAGATGGCGGGCCCGCCGGAGGGAGACGATGCCGGGGGCGCGACCGCGGCCCACCCCCCTACAGGCGCCGGACGCCACACCTCGGGCCCCAGTCCCCGGTCCTTGCCCGAGGCCCAACACCGCCGAAGCCAGGGACCTGACGCCCCCGGGGGGGAACACGGGCCAGGAGTGTACCTGGCTGGAATCCAGACGCTTGAAACCTGCGGTGCTCCATGCGTGCGGCGTTTCCAGTATCTTCTCCGTTTTCAAAAAGGTGAGCCATTCCGCCTGATGCATTTAGAGGGGGGCTTTGTAGTAAAAAAGGTGGGACGGTGCAGGAACCCTAACTCCATCACCCCTACAGGGGATGAGGAGAGGGACCGTCCGCCTCCTTGCAGCACCGCAGTCTAGCATTGGTGGCGCAGTGGGGGCTGCACGGACAAACTCCTGCCTCTGTGCAACCTAGGGTTTCAATACCTCAGGGTGGACAGGGCTAAGTCCGGCATTCGTGTCCCACGTTGCGGGAGAGGATACGCTGGAGGCTTTACTCCACGTGCTCGCCCGTTGATGGTTTGGGGAGATCGGACCCTTTCAATAGGATCCGTCGCCCCTATCTCATCTTCGTGGGGAAGAAAAAAAAAAAAAAATGGTCTGGAAAAAGAACCAGACGTGTGCCTCCATCAGACACTAAGCAATAACTGGGTTTGCCTGCGGCCAGTGCTGAGGTGTATACGGCGGAGGAGGAGCTAACCTTTTTTATGTTACTTAGTGTCAGCCTCCTAGCGGCAGAAGCATACACCCACAGTCCTGTGTCCCCCAATGAGACGAAGAGAAAGATCTAGGTTATGACCCATGCACACTAGTACATTTACAGATCTGCGTTGTACAGATTCTTAATACAGTGTGCATGAAGATTTTTTTCCATACAGAATTCTGTAACAACTATGTGAAGGATATGTCACCTCACAGAGGAATCATACAACAGTAGAGTGTCCATGGGTCTGTAATATGGTCAATAAGGACAAGGTATACGAGGCTGCCATGCAAGGTGCACGAGGCTGCCGTACAAGTTATTACCAATCCACAGTATGTGTGATAATTTATTGATCACTAGGACCTATAACAATTCCAAGAACATTTTGGGTCACCATATCCATTCATTGTTTAGATAAGATTGCTGAAGAAAGCTTCATTGGGCATCGATGGCCATCTCTCTTTTTACACAAGGCATTTCAGACTCTGTTCTTTGTGTTGGTGGAAGTGCCAGTGGGACACCTAGCGATCAACACGTTGTCATATTTCCTGTGAATAAGTGATAAGTGACCAATCTCTTCTCCCTTTGCACAATGTTGTGCCATCCTGCAGTAGAGTATTTCTTATGGAGGTGCCCAGACAGCTGAGTATTCAAGTGCCAAAGGAAGGGAGGAAAGGGAACACCCAATATCTTTCATGATATCATTTTGATACAATGGAGATTTTGCTAAATTTTCATGATAATAAGAGGATGCAGCTGGAGAATTATAGGATGTGCAACATCAGTATTATGTAAATACATCAATCTCCATGCAGATTAGCTCTCCACCAAAAGAAAGCTGTTGGAGGTAGCAATAATTCAATTTAGAAGCCTTCAACAAGCCTTGCAAAATAATTATGGATATAAGCCAAAACAGACAATTTAAAAAAATGGACACTTCTGTAGACAGATGTTTCAGGTTTCTACCCCTCATCAGTGCAGACAAAGGTACTGGTTGGCTTGGTAAGAGGTCTTTAACATGGGTCTAGGGGGTAATGTTCCCCTGTGAAGACTGCCAGCTAGGGAGTCTTATTAGTCAGAAAATAATCCCTAGGAAAAAGGCTATGCAAATTACCCCTCTTCCAGCAAACTCTATAATATATCATTTGTTATTAGTTGAAAGTCATAGCTTTTGCCACGATTTTGTTGTCGGGTTAGGGTGCCCTAGCTCTCCCAGTTCCCCAGGTTACTTCTGAAGGTGAAGATGCCGGGGCCACGTACCTAACCTTAGCTCCTGAATCTGCCCTCCGTCTGTACCCTTCCCCCACCCAGGGAAGAGGGGAGTAAATATGCACCGTACTACACCAACCAAACAAACAAGGTAACACTGACAGGGAAAAGGAATATACCAGGCATACAAATATACAGTCACATATAACAGAGGAATGCACCGTGGAGTGGAGGATGGGGTAACACCAAAGTAGGAGAAGAAAGGGAAATATCACATTCACCAACCCAAGCAACAGTCACAGATAGATCCACCAAATGCCTTCTCCAATAACCACCAACTACTATCCTCCCAGCCATGCAGTACAAGCTACCTCTGATGTGTGTCAGTCAGGACCCAGATTATATAGGGGATAGGACTAGCTAACCGTGCTCAGCTGAGAGCCCTAGCTCCCAGAGCTCTCATCATGGCAGATTAACCCCTGTACTACCAAAAGAAATTTACACTGTTTAAAAAGAAGGTGAAGTGCTTCTATTCAGCACAGGAGTAGGAGCAATCAGACAATATGGTCTTCTGGCTCCTCCCCACTGTGGTAACCGCGTGACAGCTTTGCTCATGTTCCAGCAGTCTCTAATTCCACTTTACAGATCTGAGGTTTCTCTGTAAATGTTAGGAAAATAAGGACATAGATTATATGATAGTCAGCAGGAGACTATCTAATCGACTTTGAGCACACAGCATAAATTTAGCATTTCATTAGCAAATACTAGTAATTTAAAGGGAAGCGGTCACATTAAAAATGAAGTCCTATCTGCAAGCAGCACGTTATGAAGCAGATTGATATAAAGTTGTATGGGAAAAGATTGAAGAGGTTATCCAGGACTTCTATTTTTTTTTTTAAGCAAAAGATCATCCCTGTGTAGAACAGGCAAGTAGTTAACAGCTACCGGCTTGTTAATTCTTAGTCCCATACACAAAAATAATACAACTTCTGGATAACCCCTTTAAGTAGAAAATGTACATTATTCATTTAAAGCTTTGCTCATTTTGGAATTTGAGTCCAGTAGGTGGCCCTAATCAGTGATCGACAGCCTTTCTTCTATAAGTGTGCATACCTGTCATTCACAGGTTAGATCCGCCTACTTCATTCTTAATCTCAAAATGAGCAAAAGTTTAAAATTAATAAAACACAAAGTTATACTGATTTTTTTTCCATTAAACTATATATCAGTCTGCTCAGTTCCTCCTGCTCTTTATTATACTGCCTGCAGATTGGACTGCATTTCTAATGCGACAGATTTCAGCTCAACAACATGATTTAGCGGCATGAACTGAAAACACATGACAAAGACTTGGTTAGACTTTCTGTATGAAAATTCCAGTTATGGATGAAATGATCTTTAAGTGCATGCTCTCATTTACTATATTTCAGCCCCAAATAAAATTTGGGTGGTATCCATATAACAACCTCATAAATACAGAATGTAACTCCAGGAGAATTTACAGACTTCTGAGAAATCATGTGTAACCCTGTCCCTCCCATATATAACATTTACATCCTCTGCTAGCCCGGGTAATTAAGCAGTTACTAATGAACGTACCTAAAGTGAGGAAAAGTCATACAAGACACGGAGGACAGTTCAGCTAAGCCGGTTTGTGGCTACAGGGACGCACATGACTATATTTGATAGGGAAGATCATGTATTATTCACTGCCATCAAATATTTATGCACTGGACCACAAGTGAAATTTCAACTGATCCGCCTCATGTTTAAAGCAAGTTCAGGACCCCAGACGTGTCACCGGATCTGAATGTGCTTTCGACAGTACAGAAATTGGGTAAAGGCCTCTGTATAATTACACAACTGGTTAACCTTGTCTGCTGGCAACAGAAGTCTTGGCGGCTTGTTGAATTCAATTAGCAGAGTTTCAAAAGTTTACGGATATTTTCACTAATAGATAAAAGACAGTCGCTTGTTCCCAAACTGTCAGTCAAACAACTGGTTGGGACAAAATTTCTAGGTTCGGCCGACATTAATCTAATGCGTGTGGCCAGCTTTACACAGCACATATATCACTGTGTGATATAATTCACATAGTTGATGAATACAACCAATATACAATAGGACAAAAACTAACATTTTGACCACTTTACTACTATTGCAGCTACTAACGTATGCTGTAAGCCAATGAATAATTAGAAATACAAACTATATTTAATATTTATTCCAGATGACACAATTTAACCTCACTCACTAATTCTAAACTGGACCTGCAGGCTTTAATGGGTTTTTAAGTAGTGTCTCTTCTGGAATAAGTAGTGAACTGGGTTCTTGTAACAATAGAGTTATCAAAGCAACATCTTGTAGCACAGGGGCGGACATACTATTGGTGCAATCTTTGCAGCTGCACAGGGGCCCAAGAGGTAAAGTGAAAGAAGATCCACCAATTTACAGAGCAGTGGTCCGTTAACCCGGACTGACCGGCGGGGCGGTACGACCGCTGATTGGTAAATCTTAATATACTCTCAATCACAATAGAAAAACTGCTTTAATTAAAAACTTCCGCAAACGAACTCCTTGTCAGTAAGTCTGATCCAGGATAGGGAAGTTCGGGTTTTGGTAGACGACCCAAACTTTATTCCAAAGATCAAATCGGGTACCAGAACTGTATCCGAATTTGAACCAGAACCTGAACCCCATTGAAAACAATGGGGAACCAATCTCTCTCTTTTTTTTTGTAAAGATCCATAAGAAATTCAACGTAGAAGCTATATAAAAATCAGGCTAGGAGTGCACTGATGGCATGTTGATGCACATGGTCTGCTGTATTTCAAGCACATTGGACCACGCCTGTTGTACTTCCAACTTGATTTGGCTTCTACACTTGATTTCTCATGACTGGTACAATGGATTATTGCGAAAAATATTGAGGGGAAAAGTGCCTAAACAGCCATACTCCCAGTACTACTTTCAGATGTAAAAAAAATGTTGACAGGCTCCGTTTTAATCTATCAAAAAGATGAGCTAGTGCCCTATCAGTGTGAATGAAACCAAGTCAAGCAAGCCCAAAGTTTAGAGTATTTTTACACAGCAACATCTGATGATGAATTTTCCTCGTTGTAAAGTAGAATCGTAAAAATGCAAGGAATGAAAATTAAGTTGTTTCATTTAATCTTCTGTTTTTCTACATTCAGATCATAACCGCTAATTGTAGGTCATCCAAAACATTTTGGCTTTTAGGTCTTTGAAACCCAATATTAGACTTCTCATTGTTGACATCTATAGATTTATGAAAAGTACCGTAGGTATTTTATTGTGACTGTGTCCAAATAGATATAAAGTAGAAAAACATGTTAAGTCAATGGTCAACCAACATCTCTTGCTGTGGTTTGGAGAAAACTAGTTGAGAGCTCTTATATATAAACCCAGGGCTCTACAATTAGTTTAAACATTGTGGTTTAGGTTTACTCGTACCTTGTAAGTAATTTGAGAGTGTGCTGAAGGATGCCTATATCGAGAGATGGTGCCAATATGTAGGTGGTTTATATATCCATCTCACATAATTATAGTGCAGCCTATATGACCTAGATAACTGCTCCCTGAATATATTCCCATCCAGTTATGCAGATTATCACTATGCTGCTGATTCAATAACTAGATATTGACAATTTAATAACAAGATATATTGGTTTACCTTGAAGTAGAGGCAGGATGTCACACAGGTCTGAAGAGTAGCTCATTCTGTGGTGTCTAAAACAAGAAAATATGAGGTTTCAATAGCAAACCCTGCTGCGTTGGTGAAATAAAATTATAAAGAAAGAAAATATTTTCTTTATACAAGCATGTACATACACTTTTGCCATACTGTTTCAGCACACCAAATACATAATTTAAGCAAATGAGCAAATGTTCATATTTCTTTAAAGAGAACATGTCATCATGATTTAACCTGTTAAAAGTAAAGGTATGGCTAAAATGGCCCTGATATATTGATTTAATGGATACCTGTAGTGAAAAAAATCCATAGCCTGGTTCTTTAATAATTTAGCTTAGAAGTTTTGGTGCAAAAGCTTTTTCATGCATCGGGGTGGGACTGTGGGTAGGTCTTCGACTCTGCCGTGGCCTGTCCACATTTTTATGAGCATCCTTTTTTAAATTTCATGCTAGCGTTGCCCATGCACATTCATGTCCCAGCGGTCTCCAGCATAATGGCACTGGTGGCAGTGCATGCGCAGATTGAGATCTCGACTCAATGACGAACCGAGATCTCGATCTGTGCTTTTGACGCCATTTTGCGGGAGACCGCTGGAGGTTAATCTGAGCATGCGATGACTCCAGCACCGTTTTGCTGGAAAATGCTGGAACATGAATGTGCACAGGTGGCGCTAGAACTAAATTTTAAAAAAGGAGGTTCATACAAATGCGGAGGAGCCATGGCAGAGCCAAAGACCCTACCCACAATCCCGCCCCGATACACAAAGAGGCCATTGCACCAAAACCTCTAAGATGAATTTAAAAGAACCAGGCTAGAGACTTTTTCACTACAGGTATTTATTAAATCAGTATAAGAGGGCCATTATGGCCATACCTTTACTTCAACAGGTTAAATCGTGATGACAGGTTTTCTTTAGAAATAAAATCTCTTTGTTTTGTATAAGCAGCATCTATGCAGATGCATGTATCATTGCTCTTGGTAGCACATCATCTTGTATAAAACAGGACATGTGCTGTCGAGAGCAATAATAATCTATTCACACAATTACCGAATGTTCTGTGCACATGGGATGTATTGTCAGCCTGTCTAATTAATTGATCACCTTCTGTGTAGCCGATCGGTGGTCATTTAATACCATGGGTCAGATTTTCTAAATGCACCCTTAGGCTGTGGTTCCACGGTCCGGAACCACAGCGCTTTGGACGGAGCGGAAATTCCGCTCCGTCTAAGCCACGCCCCCTTTATGACGTGCGATCTTTCCGGAGGTGTTCAGGACACCTCCGGAACACCTCCGGAAAGAGCGCAGGGCTACATAGCCCTGTGTTAATGCTGTTGCGGCGACGCACCGTCGCCGCAATACGCGAGGACATGCTGCGGTCTAAAAAGACGCGCCGCATGTCCGTTTACGCAGGTTTGCCACCTGCGTATTGTTACGCATAGTGGAGACGGGATTTCTTGAAATCCCCTCCACTATGCTGTAACATCTGGACGCTGCGTGTTTGGCGCTGCGCCAGCGCACAGCGCCAAACACGCAGCGTTTCCTGACCATGGAAACTCACCCTAACTCATCTTTCTTCCTCCTCTTGATTCCAGGAAGCAAATGGACACACAATTTGTTTGTAGTCTGCAAACATAGAAACTACAACTTGTAGTCTGCATAGACACCAAACTGTATAGGCCCCCCCATACAAGCTAGAGTAGTGTTGGCCGAACCCAAAGATATAGCAAAAAAGGGCAGCAGTATTTACCTGCCCAGGTCTCAGAATTAGGCTAGGTTCACATTAGCGTTTGTGTGCGCAGCGTATCATCTGCATGACAAAACGCATGCTAATGCAGCGTTTTTATCCGCATCAGCTTACACATGACGCAAAAAAAATGCTGCGTGTGCATGCGTTTGCGTTATTTATGTGCATGCGTTCGATATTCCCAGGTGCTGTAATCAGTTCCTGGACATGCGCAGTCCGAAGTCTGCATGCGTGTCGAATGCATCCATGCGCATGTCCTTGCGTACCAATGCGTTCCTATAGACAGTAATACATTGTTTTGACGCACTCATCCACATGCACATGACTGTGCATATTTGACGCTTCAAAAAAATTCAACATGTTGCGTTCGCCGGACACCGCCAGACGACACATGCGTACGCAAACGCATGCAAACACATTCAAACGCATGTCCCTGCGTACATCATGTTAAAGATATGTACGCATGACGCATGCAGATCAAACGCTCCGCACAGATACGCAAATGTGAAACCAGCCTTAATGGACTATTAGGATGCAGCAAACCCATATAATAAAGATGGCGGCAATACAGGTGCAAAATACTGATGAGACAACCACTCATAACCTACCATTTCATGGAAGGGGTGATTGCTTAGTATTAAAATTTCCCACAAAAAAGGCTTGCATAGGGCGCCGGTCACACACAGGTAGTGCACAGTGTCCAGCTTGCAGTCTATTAGTGACGCCCATACTATTAGATTAGGCGGGCTACCCAGCACTATATAAGTGCACCCCATGAGGACACAAACTCCATTTAACAAGGCCAACATTGATGGGCATGGCTGCACACTGACTATAAATAACATACACTTTCACAAAATAATAATGCTGCATCCTGATAAGAGCGTTTTCCAAACCTAATGCACTAACATGCATGGGGTCCCCAGAAAATTGATTGTTGGGAGAGTTAAGGATCCGGCGTGTCAGTTTTCAGACTGCTAAGCCTTTTATTCTCTCGGATATAAGCTGCCACCAGAAGTAGCCAAAAATGAGAGCTGCTGCAAATATTTGCTGCCAAGGTAGCAAAATCTGCACAAACTGATTATTATGTTTACAAACAAGTAGACCCCTGCGCCTCCAAAAGCTGCTCACAAGTAATAGTGGTGACAAAATACTGAGTCCACCACATAAAGTAACTGAAGTGCTGGTAAAAAAGAAACCATATAAAATGAATAATGTGATGAGAAACTTACTTAAATCCAGTAAATGACGACACGTGTTGCAAAAATGAAACCCAGCTCCTCATGAAATGACAGGGGACGCGGGGCGCGTGTTGACGTTCACAGATACCGGGCAGGCGATCAAACTATCCCCTGATGAAGAAGGCCTGTGAGCCTTTGAAACGCGTTGGATAGTTTTGATCCTCCTCGGCCCCTATCCTGTGGTGACGTCACCCGCCCTTCCATTCCCACCTCCAATTTACCCAGTCCCCACCTACGGCGTTCCCAGGCTGCAGCACGCCGCTCCACTCCGACGCTAGCACGCGCTACAGTTCGGGAGGCATCTAGATCTCTAGGGAGGACGCTCCCCTGTTTGATCGCCTGCCCGGTATCTGTGAACGTCAACACGCGCCCCGCGTCCCCTGTCATTTCATGAGGAGCTGGGTTTCATGTTTGCAACACGTGTCGTCATTTACTGGATTTAAGTAAGTTTCTCATCACATTATTCATTTTATATGGTTTCTTTTTTACCAGCACTTCAGTTACTTTATGTTGTGGACTCAGTATTTTGTCACCACTATTACTTGTGAGCAGCTTTTGGAGGTGCAGGGATCTACTTGTTTGTAATCACTTAGTTCTTGTTTTTAGTCAGCATTTGCACAGAAGCTGACAGTTCCCCAGCAGCCCCCATCCAGCGCATATTTAGGTTTGTGTCTAGTTTACTATTGAGACATATAACTGCACACGTGTTCACACAGCCTTATATGCACTGCTTATGCTCTATTTTTTACTAGTTGCGCCAGTGTATTAATTATATTCATCAAACTGTGATTATTATGTTTGTTTGGGTGTCACATTATAGTCACATTTCAGTAGCTGGACTATATTGGCAACTGATCTCCTTGGAGACTACTGTATAGTTGAAAAAAAAAGTTGTCTATGTGAGAGAAGCCCTTTACGTTGCTTATATGCACATTTAATAGCCATTGTCCATATGGCACCCATGTATCTTGACTCCAAATAAAAATACTGTACATTTTCTTTGATAATGGTAAATGATGATCAGTTTACTGATACATTTCTAGGTGTAAGGCCCCATCCCCATTTCAAGTTTTGCATGAGTTCTAGTAGCTGTTTTTATGCAGCTAGAACATGTACAAATTGTAACTTATGGTCCAATTAATATCCTTTTTTTGGTGGACTAATGGTTGGCAAAAAAAAAAGACTTGTCCAAGTTTGGTTCGATTTGTGGACAAAATGCACACGTCCGTGAATGGGTCTGTGATGTAAAGGACAGCGCACGTTTTCCATACATGTGTGAAATCGGACCAACAGAAAAACAGCACAATGGGGAGTTCTAATTCTTAGAGTTCATTCATGTAAGCTTTTCACGTATGAGTGCCATCCGTTTTTTTTTTGTTTTTTTTTAACATATAGCATTCAAAAATATAAGAGTCTATAGGTCTGTCCACATATCAGATTTTGTCCTCTGACTGATTGATCTATGCAAAATTGATGAGACATGTCTGATATTGATCTGAGTGTCTGATCGAAATCGGCAATGTAAGGCTATGTTCACACATTGCGTTTTTGCAGCTTTTTTTAAAGAATCTTTACAGCTGCGTTTTACAGTACCAGCAAAGTCTATGAGATTTCAGAAATCTCATGCACACACATTGTTTTTTTTTTCCTGACTGATTTGGAAAACTGCTGTTTTTGCAAACTGCAGCAAGTCACTTCTTTCATTGGATTTGCAGCGTTTTTTTCACACATGTGAAACAATAGGTAAGTGCAAAAAGGCAGGTATTAGTGTTTGCTGCATTTTTGGTGCAAAAAGCAAAGGACATTCAATCATGCTTTTTTTTTGGGGGGGGGGGGCACTAAGCTTTATCAACATGCACAAGAGACAACAAAAATTGCTTTTTATAAAGCAGCTTCTTTACTGCCAAAAGAGCAGGCTTTCCCTGAGGAAAAAAGACGCAGCAAAAACGCAACGTGTAAACATAGACTAAGTCTCTGGGTCAGTAAAAAAAATCTGACAGCATTCGAATATCATCCGTGTGCTAGTAACGCGTTTCTATTATACTTTTCCTCTAATTGTTCCACTCCTGATTTTGGCTTACAAATACCAATGTCAAATATTGAACGTGTAAACGTGGCCAAAGGAGAAGGTGAATATGTTTTTTTTCTCATCAGTGAAAAAAACTGATGAAACTTTGAGCAAACTCTACTGAAAATCTGTTGACACGGATAAAAATCACTGTTGAAAAGTCAGGCCAATTTTTCACATACGTTAAAAAAAATCATGTCTGAATTAGGTCTAAGAAAAAAAAATTATAGGGTCTAAGTATTGACTAAAATACACATACCAGAAAAGTTGACTGGTCAGTTTTAAATATGAATAGCCTCAAAAAGTTTAAAGAGGGAAACATTTAACCCCCACAACCAGTTCCTTTTCATCTATTCAATCCGTTCATTTAATTATCATATCAAAGAAAAAAAATGATAAAAAAAAATTCTTCCAAAATTATTATGTGCAAATAAAAAAAGAAATCTAGACTAGTCTGTAAGAATTATACTAGTGTTACATATATCAAGAATCAGATTGAATGAATGAAGGCTGTAATATCAGGGGCTTTAGTTTTACACATTTGAGTAATTTCATTACATTTACTACTTTCCATTGTTTCCAATGTTCACAATAATGTGACTTATTCTGAAGCAAAAATAGGAATCACATACAACAGTGAAGTTCCTCTCACCTGCCTGTGACTCGAGGAACTCTTCCCAATAGCCGAGTGTGAGGCAGGGACTTGCAGACTGTGTATTGGAGTTGGCTGATCCCAGTGTGGGGCGGGGATAGTTTCGTGTGTCTGGAGGAAAAGCCTCAGACTGAGCTGTGCTGGCACAGATGGAGGCTGACTTGGTCCTGGAGGCGCAGGCTGCACTTGAGACGGCTCCACAGTCCTGATTGCGCACAGACAAAAGTTATCCCAGCAAAGGGCAGCAAGGAGAAAGCCATCGCAGCTAGTCCTGCACTCCTGTGGGCGCCCCACGCCTGAGATCAAGGGCAGTTTGCACACTTTTGGCAGAAGCAGCGATCTTAAGGACTACCCAAGTTGGATATTGTCGGTCTCCGCCGGACTTCACTGTGCAACTGCACTAAACTCTATGGATTACAGTTGTGTTCGCATATTCTCCAAGCGCAGATTGTGATCCGGCCTGGGAAAGAGATGGAAAGCGAGGAGGAGTGGAAGATTTCTGTCTGGTTATGTGAAGAGGAGAAACTTGTCTCTGGACTCACCAGACGCACAACTTGTGCAGATGTGGTCAAGGTCCTGTTGGATGATCACAATCAGAAGCAATCTGTTGAGGGGTCCATGATGTTGGCACCAACTCATTCTTACTGTATTGTGGAAAAATGGAGGGGGTTTGAGAGGATCCTTCCAAACAAAACCAAGATACTGAGACTTTGGACAGCTTGGGGTGAGGAGCAGGAGAATGTGAGGTTCGTACTGGTCAAGAATGAGGCTTCTCTGCCTAATATTGGACCCAGGAGTGCTGAAGCTAAAGTGGTTCTCAGTAGAGAAAGCCCATGTCCCTTTAAAGGAGCCACCAAAGCCACCATGGACCTCAATCAAGAAAACAACGCAGGGTGGTAAGGAAAGCTTTCCGAAAGTTGGCCAAGATGAACAAAAGGAGGCAAGAAACTTTGTCCAGAGAGTCCACTGCAGTGGAGAAGATGGAAACTCTGGTCCATCTAGTTTTGTCCCAGGATCACACCATCAGACAGCAGGTGCAGAGGGTTAAGGATCTGGACAGGGACATAGAGAGGTATGAGGCTAAAATTCATTTTGACAGGATGAAAAGACATGGTGTTAATTATGTCCAAGACACATATTTGATTGGTGTTCCCGATAAGAGTTGTGACATCAAGACAGAAGACAAATGTCCTGATGAAGACCTTTTTGTAGACTTTGAGGACTATGCTCGGAAATGTGAGGGAATCTTACTGCTGCAAGATCAAATAACCCAACAGGAGGCTTTGATTGAGCAAATTACCATCCAGATCCAAGAGGAACTAAACAAAAGATGGATGGATAGGCGTCAGGATGAGCTGTCCTCAAAAGACCAAGAACCTACTTCAAGAATTGCAGATGAGGGGGAATGTGAAAATGAATTGCTCCTTCAGCAGGAGAGGGTTAAAACTGAACTCAGTGCCAGTCTCTACATAGGACTGAGGTTGAACACAGACCTGGAGGCTATCAAGGCGGATTTGGATTATTCCCAAGAAGTATGGAATGAAAAGGAGAAAGAATTACAAAGTCTTTTGGACAACCTTGGTGCCTTAGACTTGTCAGAGACACAGGATACATGTGAGGAGCTCAGGCCTGGTTGCTCACAGGTTGTAGAGAGGACATGTAGTGAAGCCTCAGGAGTTTGGATTGAAAAAGACATGGGTCCATGTACTAATTCTGAAGGGAATGATGAGGATTCAGACACAGGATTAAGCTCCATGCACAGTCAGGACTCTGACTCCACACCAGTCTGTGAGTCCTTGGTATAGCCGACATGACTAGATACCACACTCAGGGTTCTCACTAGGACCTGATGTCACAAGGTCTCCTCTTTATCAAAAGATTGCTATCTCTAAGTAAACTTTCCAATATTTATCACTTTTCTATTTGCACATGAGAGGTCAACACATCCTGTGGACCCCCTAGGACTCTACTGTTGGAGTGTACTAGATTTGTTGTAAAGGTCCCACCTTTGCTGCACAAGCCTTAAAAAATACAAGGCTGATGCGTGACAAGCCCAGGAAAAAAAAGTTTTCTTTGTAATTTTCTAAAAATATGTGCAAAATGTTAATTATGTGCATGTGCTATTAATCTCAATGCATTAGGGACCATAAGGTTATATGGGTGCCCAGGCATAAAAGATAATGGGCCCTTTATATATAGTTGAGTAGCACCAGTCACTTGTACAATATGCACTTATACATGGTGACTGTAGACACTTACCGTATATTTGAATTGTCAATCTGTCCTGAGCTGATTTTTGAGGTTTGCAAACTCTTTACCAGCCCAAGACTTCAGCCAAGGTAAATAATACATCCTCATTATTCCTTTAGTTACATGTCCTATTAGTCTCCAAGTTACAAGCTCTGTTTGTTCCAGCAAGTGAAAGATCTCGGCTTCGAACATGAGAATATCATGCTGAAGCAAATGTTTATTACCATACCCTGAATGTTATATTGTAGTTACTGTGTGACAATGGACTCCATGTATTTGAGAGTAAATGGAATATTTTTACGTGTATTGTAATTGACAAAGTGGGCCTGGCCACTACTGTAATATATGACTTATTTAAAAATTCAAATTTTTGTGTATTTTTTTTTGCCAAGTTAAAGTAGTGAAATGCCCATAAAACGTAAATGTGCTCTCTTTCGCCCCCCACAACACCTCGCTGAAATAGCAAATGCAAAATATTACATTATATTGTATTTGCAAACAGGGGTGGATAGAGACAGAAAAGTCTCTGTGCAGCAAAAGTATATGGATCCTTTGCAGTCAAATACCCTGTCTATGACAGAAGCTGCTTGTGGCCTCCTTCCTTACCTCTTGGGTGTTTTTTTGCACCAATGATTGCCTGCCCCTGTTTGCAACCTATTACTTTTGCATACTAAGTGTAGAGTCCAAATTTTTACTGTCTGCAACAGTAATATTTGTGAACTAGAGCCTGGTCCAGATCAAGCCTGTCATAGGTCAGCGCAATATATCCCATAACATGGCAGGCAGGATCAGAACCAGACAGTTCCTTGCATGCAGAGTTTTGTTTTGCACTACTGGTGCATTGATTACGCCTATTTAAACATTCAAGGGAATACCCAAGCCAGGTTATGGCCAAAGATATAATCTGTAAATAATTCAGACGTCTGTGCGGATGTCCAAGAGTGTTGTACTTGTTGTAATGCAGGGATTGGGTGTCTGAAGAAAGATAATGGTGAAGAGTTTGGGTGGTCCAGCTCATTGGCAGTGTGCAGTGGGACAATTTTGTAGTGAGCCCTTTGTTCCTGCTGCAGTCATGATAACTTTTTCCTGCTCACAGTTAAACTTTGTTTCACAGGCTTAGTAAAGAAAGGAGTCATTTGGATAGTGCAGATCTGGCCATATGCAAGAAATGAAAATTCCTGGGCTCTGAGTGTGCAAAGCTCATGCTGTAGATTAGCTGCTTGAATGCAAGGTCAGGAAAGCACTGTGCTGACCTCTCTCTTCTGAAATGATTCCACATTATTCATGTTTAACCCATTAAGTGCTGTTACATTGTTTGAAAAGGCCGTATAGGGTATAAGATAAATCTCATGCCGGTCAACAAAGTGTTCTATAGGAAAGTTGCCATATAGACTATATAGTGCCTTGCATTGTGACCTACAACTCAAGTAGGTCCAGAGGTAGAATCTGGAGCACGAGAGCTTATATGGTAATAGTGCCCAGTGTTCCACAATCTTCAGCCTCAAATAATATATTACAAAATGCCTTTTCTTTTAAAAAGGCAGGTTCGCTCTGATGTAAAGAAAAAAAGGAAACATTGTGTAATGAGAAGTTCTGCAACTTTCTAATTTACTTTGCTTTGTATTGCAATTCACCAACATTTTTTTTTATCTGTCAGTGGAGGAAATTCTTGCCTAAATCCAGAAACTGAAACCTTGTATAGACCAAATTTTTCTTTCTGTCAACTGAGTTTATTAACATTGTATCCTATGAATCAAATACACAACGGCAATATCCATTTCTCTAGATGTCCTGCGTTTGTTACTATGTATCAGTGCAGGTAAAATGAATCCACTGGAGTCCAAACTATTTGGCTTAGAGATCATTGAGCTCTATTTATGAAGGCGTTTTCTTAACAACTTCAAATGTCGCAAAATGTTTGCTCAACTTGAAGTTGCACAAAAATGTGATTGTCATTTTACGCCACTTTGGTGTAAATTATTTCAGAAATGTACTCTTGTCCCTGACTGGAGAAACATTTATGGCAAAGGCAGACACAAGTTGTAAGACATGCCTAATTCATTAAAGCAAACCTTTTAGCAGGATTGTGCTCAGTAAACTACAGACCGTGTCAGGTTGGGCAATTATATTGATTAAAATGATACCTTGGTTGATGAAATCCATCTTGTGGTTGTTTAATCTGCATTTTCAGTTAATGAGATTCTCATTCTCTGGGGTGGCACTTTGTGGTGCTCTGCTTACATATGCATCCTTATGGCAGGTCACTGATCCTTCAGTGACCTGCCTCCTATTTTACATAATGCATATCAATTCAAGGCTTAAAAAAAATAATTTACATTCAGCAAAATGGAGGCGGAGGCGGTGCCTGCGCAGTAACATCTCTCTTTTCCCAATAAATGCTACTGCGCAATCGCTGGCGCACCAATTTTTTCCCCTCCAGCTAAATGGCGCCGGCAAGCGGATAGATGCTACTACACAAGCACTGCCTCTGGCGCCATTTTGCTGCAGCCACATTTTTTTTCCTTCAGCAAATTGCCGGCAGTGCCATTTTGCTGAAGGGTAAAAAAAATTTGGCTGCAGCAAAATGGTGCTGTGGCGACGCTTGTACAGTAGCCTCTATCGCTAAGAGATAGATGCTATTGCGCACGTGCTGCCGCCATTTTCCTTGATTTAATTTTTTTTTTCTAAGCCTACAATTTATATGCATTATGTTAAATAAGAGACTGGTCACTGAAGGATCATTAGTCGATGTATTAGTGGTCCGTGCTCGGACCTATTGGCACGGATGTCGGAATGAGCCCTTAGAAATATTGGGTCTGTAAAGGGTATGCCACACTAAACAATATCGCTAACGGGATCACTAAAAAACGTCACTATTTAGCGATCCCGTTAGCGATATTGTTCAGTGCGGCAGCTGCCAGCGACGAGCTTCCTGCTGTGATCTCGCGCGTCGCTGGAATCGTTCCGGACCCTATTTTCTCGTCGGCGCTCCCGCTGGGTAAGTATATATCGCTAGTGTGGCACCTTTTCTTAGCGATTTAGCGGTACTTTTGTACCGCTAAAGTCGTTAAGAAAATCGCTAACGGCGATAGCGTCGTTAACTATATCGCTAAATGTGGCAGCATTTAGCGATATAGAAACAATCCCGCTAGCGATCTCATTAGTATGCAACGCTAACGAGATCGCTAGCGGGATAGCTTAGTGTGGCAGTACCTTAAGGGCATGTTTCAAATAAAGCTATCTGCTGCAGATCTCCCACAGCAGAGATACCACTGCTGATGGGTTGCGAAAAAGGTGTGGGTGAGCCATTAATTTCACCTTTTGCATTGCGAAGGTAGAGAGTCACATTGATATCAGAAGAATAAATTGACATGCTTTGCGAACCTAAAATAGTCAGACAAGCATTTTAATGGCGGCTTTGGTTTGAGAATCATTAGCGGACATCTGTCTAAAATCAGTGTCCAGTCTGAGTTTAGATACATTTTTTTTTAAATGCACCCCCCACCACCCACCCAAAAAAAACAAATAAATAATAATGGTCTTTATCCAGTCCTAGACTTGCTACCTGTCTCCTGTTGTATTTGTTCAAGCCTTGTTTTGATAATAAATCAGGACTGGACAACACAGTCTTAAAAGATTTTCTAAAATCTTAGCAAACACACATTGTTTGCAGAAGTTTAAGGTAGGCTAGAGAATTTGGCCTGGCTGAAAGGTGCTATTAGTATTGTATCCATACAATGTGCATTGATGGAGTGTGACTATTTGGTTGGCTTCAGTCCAGTTACTAATTAAAGCTTTGTTGGTTTCCATATGATGAAAAGGGTTAAAAACATGCCTTTTCACCTTAGTCCTCAAATAAAATTACTTTGTCAATATAAGAGCAGCTTCTTGGCTAATTCCTCCGAGGTCTGCTACGTTTTATGCTTGTACTACAGAATACAAAGCTGCAACAGTATTGTAATAGGAGCAGCTGATATCAGTCACAGAATTTGGCATCCCCAAATGGGTCTCAATGTAAGCAAACAGAGAATAAAGATCATAGATACAGGGCCCCTTCAGGGAATGATTCCTACAACTTGTGTTCACTGGAGATTGTTCATTTCAGTCTGAAACTTCACATATGGGATATGCTATGCTATGGGTTATGCAGATATTCATGAAGTTTTAGTATGACTAATTATATTGGGTTTGGCCAAGAATAAAATCTATTATGCCTGGAATATGCACAGCTAGTCAAGGTTGAAAGTAGCAATGTTCCTCCGAAGACAAGTACCTCCAGAAAGTCATGGATCTCCTCAACACTATTAAAACAACATTCACATTTGGTCATGCAGAACATAAGAAATTGATGTTATTGTAAGTTTATGGCGAGCTTCAAAGGGAGTGCATCATCACAAAATGATGTATTTGTTTAACTAAGGTTTTTGTGTGATTTGGATTTGAAAAAAGAAAATGCTATTTTTTTTTATTTCAGATTGTGATCTTTATAAAAATAAATATTTTTTTTATATAATATATATTTAGTAACCCTGTAATTTTACATTGGCCACAGGGGCTTTTTTTAGACTTAAGGTACTGCCACACTAAACAATCCCGCTAGCGATCACGATAACGACGCATACTAATGCGATCGCTAGCGGGATTGTTTCTATATCGCTAAGTGCGGCCACATTTAGCGATATAGTTAACGACGCTATCGCCGTTAGCGATCTTCTTAACGACTTTAGCGGTACAAAAGTACCGCTAAATCGCTAAGAAAAGGTGCCACACTAGCGATATATACTTACCCAGCGGGAGCGCCGACGAGAAAATAGGGTCCGGAACGATTCCAGCGACGAGCGAGATCACAGCAGGAAGCTCGTCGCTGGCAGATGCCGCACTGAACAACATCGCTAACGGGATCGCTAAATAGTGACGTTTTTTAGCGATCCCGTTAGCGATATTGTTCAGTGTGGCATACCCTTTATTATAATACCTGTTCTTCCAGCAAGGGTTCACAGAGGCTCCATATTATCAGAGGCAGGAGTACAATGACAGGCAACACCTTTATGCACAGCTGATAGCACAGGATCCATCAATTAGGTCATAGCTGTACCCTCTTCCTTCACAATTACCTTTGCACAGAATTTGACACTTCAATACAAAAGATATGATCTGGTCTGACTATTGTGGCCAGTGTGTAAAATTACCAGTTTTTTTTATTTTTAATAAAGAGGACATTTTAAAAAAATTCCCAAATTTAGAAAAAATACATTCAACACAAAAACTTGATCTAAACAATAGGTCATTTACTGATGACACATTCACTTACAGCCCACATTAGACATTTCATAGTGGTCAGACGAATAATGCTTCTGGCGGAAACCATCTCGGCAGTCTGTTCCCTACGAAGGAGCGCTCACTTGGCTGAGTGTTCCTGTGTTCTCTATGAGATAGCCACCAGAATTGTCTGGCAATGGCTTATCTGTGTGAGAACAAAAGGATTGGTAGTCAGAAATCAGCATTAAATTAGCATATTAAAGTACCAATTATCATAAATTCACAGTAGTGTACACCACTGGAAATAATTGCAGATCATTAAAAAAAATGGGACATGGATGGATCAGTGGTTAGCACTGTTTTGCAGCGCTGGGGTCCTGGGTTCAAATTCCACTAAGAACAACATTGGCTAGGAATTTGTATGTTCTCCCCATGTTTGCGTGGGTTTCCTTATGGTTCTCCGGTTTCCTCCCACACTCCAAAGACATACTGGAATTTAGATTGTGAGCCCCAATGGGCACTGCAATGATAATGTATGTAAAACGATGCAGAATATGATAGTGCTATATAAGGAAAGCATAATAAATAAATAAAAGGATAATAAGTTATATTTTGTTCACATTCTATTAATAGATTAAAATATCAATGGAAATGCACGTGTTAAATTATTTTTTCACTGCACCCTGGCAATTTTGCGTAGGAG
>JARQOD010000010.1:61547559-61669995 GCA_033576555.1 Oophaga sylvatica | reverse complement strand
AACCAGAGAGTCATTAGAAGGTTTACATATGAGAGTTAATACACTGTAACAAGGCCAATCTGAGTGCTAGCTCAATGTACACGGGTCTAAAACCCATTTAACGTGCATGTCATGGTTATGCAATATGTCCATACAATGCAAATTTATGGTAGCAATAAGCACTTACAGATTTGTTGCTTGTCAGGGAGATCTAAACTTTAATTTCTATCTCATTAGATCTACTGTGTAGCTACAGTGGGGAAAATAAGTATTTGATACACTGCCGGTTTTGCAAGTTTTCCCACCTACAAAGAATAGAGAGGTTTGTAATTTTTATTGTAGGTACACTTCAACTGTGAGAGACAGAAACTTAAAAAAAAAATCTAGAAGATAACATTGTATGATTTTTAAAATAATTAAATTGCATTTTATTGCATGAAATTAGTATTTCATCACTTACCAACCAGCAAGAATTTTGGCTCTCACAGACGTGTTATTAAAGAAAAACTAAGTCCTCCTACTCTGCACTCGTTACCTGTATTAATTGCACCTTTTTGAACTCATTACCTGTATAAAAGACACCTGTCCACACACTCAATCAAACTCTGACCTCTCCACCATTGGCCAAGACCAAAGAGCTGTCTAAGGACATAAGGGACAAAATTGTAGACCTGCACAAAGATGGGATGGGCTACAGGACACTAGGCAAGCAGCTTGGTGAGAAGGCAACCACTGTTGGCGGAATTATTTCAAAATGGAAGAAACACAAGATGACTGTCAATCTCCTTTGGTCTGGGGCTCCATGCAAGATCTCCCCTCGTGTGGTAAGGATAATTTTGAGATAGGTCAAGAATCAGCGCAGAACTACACAGGAAGACCTGGTCAATGACCTGAAGAGAGCTGGGACCACAGTCTCAAACATTACCATTAGTAACACACTACACCGTCATGGATTAAAATCCTGCAGGGCTTGCAAGGTCCTCCTGCTCACATCAGCACATGTCCCGACCTGTTTGAAGTTCACCAATAACTATCTGGATGATCCAGAGGAGGCATGGGAGAAGGTCATGTGGTCAGATGAGACCAAAATTGAACTTTTTGGTATCAACTTAACTCGCTGTGTTTGGATGAAGAAGAAGGATGAGTACAACCCCAAAAACTCCGTCCCAATAGTAAAGAACGGTGAGGGAAACATCATACTTTGGGGGTGTTTTTCTGCAAATGGTACAGTACAACTGCATTGTATTGAAGGGAGGGTGGATGGGTTACGTATCAAGAGATTTTGGCCAACAACCTCTTTCACTCAGTAAAAGCATTGAAAATGGGTTGTGGCTGGTTTCTCCAGCATGACAATGACCCAAAACACAAAGCCAGGGAAACTAAGGAACAGCTCCATAAGAAGGATTTCAGGGTCCTGGAGTTGCCTAGTCAGTCTGCAGACCTGAACCCAAAAGAAAATGTTTGGAGAGAGCTGAAACTCAATGTTGTCCAGGGACAGACCCAAAACCTGAAAAGATCTGGATAAGATCTGTATGTAGGAGGGGGCCAAAACACCTGCTGCAGTGTATGCAAATGTGTTCAAGAACTACAGGAAACATCTGACCTTTGTAATTGCAAACAAAGGTTTCTGTACCAAATA
Source organism: Oophaga sylvatica (assembly GCA_033576555.1). NCBI lineage: Eukaryota > Metazoa > Chordata > Amphibia > Anura > Dendrobatidae > Oophaga > Oophaga sylvatica. The sequence continues at coordinate 61,668,377 of JARQOD010000010.1, read as the reverse complement.
TTAAGTTTTGTTTACCTATTGCATCAAATACTTTTTTCATGCAATAAAATGCAAATTAATTACGTAAAAATCATACACTGTGATTTTCTGTTTTTTTTTTTAAAGATTCTGTCTCTCATAGTTGAAGTGAACCTGCAATAAAAATTACAGACCTCTCCATTCTTTGTAGCTGGGAAAATGCGTAAAATCGAATCAAATACTTATTTTCCCCACTGTATATCTGAGTACAAGCATTCATAGAGCCACAATTCCAGGTGTAATGATAGGACTTGAATTAACAACCTCATAGGCCATTGTCCGGTGAAGCAATGTGGCTGTAACACAGACAATAAAACATGTCCACCATATGGTCATGTAAATAATGCCGTTTACTCACTTCTTTAGTCACTCAATCTAATTAACTCTACAGAGCCATAGACACTGCAGATTTTCCATGCGGAATTGGGGGGATAGAAAATTTGCAGTATTTAAAGAAGCAGCAAGGTGGTTGAAATTTTACTAAATTTCATCCACATAATGAAAAAAACCTGCCAATTTTTGCTGCTGAGTTTCACTGCAGGATTCACCATTTAAATGCAGCATAGGCTGCAGCAAAATCAGGCCATGCAGATGTCTTCGATTTCAATTCAGATTTGACATGGAAATACACCAAGAACTGAAGCAGCCAAATACTGGAGTTCAAAATGAAGCTAAATATTTCATTCCGGTCTCCATTTTTTTCACAATTAGCTGAGTTTTGGGCTAGTTGGTGAGTGAACAAACACGGGAAAGACCTTTGGATCATATATAAGTATTAGTTAGAAACATAAGTTTTGCAGCTTATAGCAGTCTGAACATAATAACCTAAGTATGGTTCAGTAAAACCATGATTGTAACACAAAATCGACATACCTTCCTAATATGGATGTTTATATCTATCTAAATTGGCCTTACAAACATTACCATTTTGGACAAACTGTGAATATGTTGTACGGCTAGGGCTCATGGCAACATTGGCTAAACGGAATATGCAACTGCTACATTGCAGCATAATGCAAGTGGAGCAGCATTACACCTGCAGGGCAACATGACAACTGGCAAAAAGGTAAAATAAGTTGAGTTTTTCATCGTTTGCTTGTACTGGCAGGTCACATTGTGTTGCGATTTATCATTTATTTAGCTTACTCATAGTGCCAGCATATTCTACAGCGCTAAAGGCATTTAGTAGTAATATTTTGAAAGGGGGTAATAGCATATACCTCAAAAATGAAAATGTTCTGAAAATCAGTGTAATGTACAGTACAGTAAAGAATGGCAAACTATATTCATTAGTCTCAAAATAGAATAACGTTTTATTGTAAATATGGAGAACCAGGAGAATATGAGAACACATAACTCACTGCACGGCTCACGTCACGTTTCTTTGAAGTGTACTGTAAACATTTGCAAATGCATGAATTGAGCAACGGTCTGATTTCTGAATACGGTATATAGGTTATGTCAATGACAAGTGTGCAAAGTACTTCTCTTTGGTAACCGATGTAATAACTCAACACTGTTTGCTTGTTTAACGACGTCCATTTGAATTTCTCATTTTTTTAATTTACGGTAAATATCACAGGAACAAAATAATTTAATCTATATGTCTCAATTTCTTTCTACATGTGACATAATGAATAGGATGTATTATTATTAATCCAAAAAAACTGAGAACTGACGCCAGAAAACAACAGATTTTATGAAAAATCAACATCGCATAACAGTTGTTCCAAACTTCCAGGTGGCATATGTCATATAACATATGTGACAAGACCCTAGACATTTCATTAAGGGACGATTAGTAATAAATCTACTACAGAAGCACAGAAATGAGGACCGTGAGGCAGGGGAAGGGTCTTCCTCAGTCAGATCAAGGAAACCAATACAAAAGCTGAAACATTTCAGCTATTCTATAAATCACTGCAAATGAATGGTACTTTAATTCATCAACTACATCAAAGTTGAGTTGTAAGGGATTGAGGTTGTCAGGTAGGCCCCACATACAGGTGCTGCCTAGGTATTGCTGCGCTTTGAGGTTGTATAAATTCTTTCTCCTAAAGAAAAAGGAAAGTATATGGGTGTCATGAAATCTGATGAATTACATTGCTAAATGTTATGTATATACACAAAGGTGCCGGATAATCCCTTTGAGGTTCTAAGGGGTTAATAGCCATGGTGTAATGTAAGGGACTGTGACATCGTGGCATGAAAATCTGTGGTGGAGTAGCTAGTGGACCGGGGGAGAGAAGACCAAGAATAAAAAGAGCGTGTAGCACATGGGAAACTACATCGAGTCAGATGAGCAGTGTCATTGATAAAGAAAGTTAGAGACTCCACTATCCCTCGGGATGGAAGTGATATCTTAATGGAAAAGCAAAGCTTTCTGGCAAGAGATTTCAGCCATAAAACTTTGGAAACTGTATTAAGTAGTGGGCAACAGAGGGACATGAGATGACGCCCTAACTGATGGGAAGCAGTCAGATAGATCAAGTCAGCACCTGAAGAGCAAGAGCCAAGATAGGACTGACCGTTCGTGAACAAACTAAGTGGGTAGTTGATCTTATGGGTCTGTCAAAGAAAGAGAGTTAGGAATGTGTAACATAGTAGGTACAGAGTGCAACCATGTGAGCAAGTGAAGAAGGCCTCACTAGAGTACAGTAAGTGGAAGTTGAGTCAAAAGTACAGGTGGTGACGCAAGTTGCCGCACCACATTTGACTAGTCAGAGATGGCTCTGTCAGCAACTGCATAAGTGTTCTATAGTGGTCTCTGACCAAAAGGAGGTGGAAGGACTTTGGCTCCATCGTCCTGATTTTACAGAATCACTCTGTGAATACATTATTTGTCCTGTACTGATCCTCATTTACATTCTACATTATACTCCAGAGCTGCACTCACTATTCTGCTGGTGGAGTCACGGTGTACATATATTACATTACTTATCCTGTACTGATCCTGAATTACCATACATCCTGTATTATACTCCAGAGCTGCACTCACTATTCTGCTGGTGCAGTCACTGTGTACATACATTACATCACTGATCCTGAGTTACATCCTGTATTATACACCAGAGCTGCACTCACTATTCTGCTGGTGCAGTCACTGTGTACATACATTACATTACTGATCCTGAGTTACATTGTGTATTATACTCCAGAGCTGCACTCACTATTCTGCTGGTGCAGTCACTGTGTACATACATTACTGATCCTGAGTTACATCCTGTATTATACTCCAGAGCTGCACTCACTATTCTGCTGGTGCAGTCACTGTGTACATACATTACATTACTGATCCTGAGTTACATCCTGTATTATACTCCAGAGCTGCACTCACTATTCTGCTGGTGCAGTCACTATGTACATACATTACATTACTGATCCTGAGTTACATTGTGTATTATACTCCTGAGCTGCACTCACTATTCTGCTGGTGCAGTCACTGTGTACATACATTACATTACTGATCCTGAGTTACATTGTGTATTATACTCCTGAGCTGCACTCACTATTCTGCTGGTGCAGTCACTGTGTACATACATTACATTACTGATCCTGAGTTACATCCTGTATTATACTCCAGAGCTGCACTCACTATTCTGCTGGTGCAGTCACTGTGTACATACATTACATTACTGATCCTGAGTTACATTGTGTATTATACTCCTGAGCTGCACTCACTATTCTGCTGGTGCAGTCACTGTGTACATACATTACATTACTGATCCTGAGCTACATCCTGTATTAGGCTATGTGCACACGTTGCGGATTGTTAGCGTTTTTGCCGTGCTTTTTCGCTGTGGAAACGCAGCGAAAACGTGGCAAAAACGCTTACACAACGCAACCCATTATATTCTATGGGATTCCACAATGTTGTGCACATGCTGCGTGTTTTTCCACGGCGGAATCGCATTGCGGAAAAATACGCAGCATGCTCATTTTTTTTTTTGCGGAATCGCGGCGTATCCGCCGCCATATGAATGCATTGAACCGCTTACTTTCCTCATGCGGCTATGCCCACCATGTGCAAAGTGAGCGGTTCATGTGCGATTCGTACTCCGGGTCTGGAGGAGAGGAGACTCTCCTCCAGGCCCTGGGTACCATATCCCTGTTAACCCCTTTATTCCATCAGACGTACTATTCCGTCCATGTGACCCTGGACCTAATTCCCATGGACGGAATAGTATGTCATGGGCGATCAGCTGCGCTCCCGGGGGAGCGCAGCTGATCGCCGCCGGGTGTCAGCTGATTATCACAGCTGACACCCATGACTGTGTGTCTGGAGCGGTCACGGACCGCTCCCGGCACATTAACCCTTGGCACACCGCGATCAAACATGATCGCGGTGTACCCGGGGCACAGGAGAGGATCGCGCAGGCAGGGGGCTCCCTGCGCGCTCCCCTGAGACCCTCAGAGCAGCGCGATGTGTCGCGCTGTTCCGAGGGTCCGTCCTCCCTCCAGGTCCCCGGATCCAAGATGGCGCCGGGGTCCTGCAGGGAGGCGGCTTCCTCAGTGCCTGCTGAGAGCAGGCGCTGGGGAAGCCTGCAGAGATGCCAGAGCGATCGCTGGTGTGACAGAGTGCTGTGCACACTGTCACACCAGCGATCTGATAAAATACTGTGATGTCCCACCCTGGGACAAAGTAAAAAAGTAAAAAAAGTAAAAATAATAAGTGGTAAAAAAAATCATAAAAAAAAAAAATATTCCCCAATAAATTCATTTTTTCCAGTAAATAAAAAAAACAAAACAATAAAAGTACACATATTTGGTATCGCCGCGTCCGTAACGACCCCCCCTATAAAACTGTCCCACTAGTTAACCCCTTTAGTGAACCCCTTTAAAAAAAAAAAAAAAACGAAGCAAAAAATCAATGCTTTATCATCATACCGCCGAACAAAAAGTGGAATAACACGCGATCAAAAAGACAGATATAAATAAACATGGTACCGCTGAAAACGTCATCTTGTCCCGCAAAAAACGAGCCATCACACAGCGTCATCAGTGAAAAAATAAAAAAGTTACAGCTCGCAGAATAAAGCGATGCAAAAATAATAATTTTTTATATAAAATTGTTTTCATTCTATAAAAGTGCCAAAACATAAAAAAAATGATATAAATGAGGTATCGCCATAATCGTACTGACCCGAAGAATAAAACTGCTTTATCAATTTTACCACACGCGGAACGGTATAAACGCCTCCCCAAAAGAAATTCATGAATTGCTGATTTTTGTTCATTCTAACCTCCCAAAAATCGAAATAAAAAGCGATCAAAAAATGTCACATGGTCAAAAATGGTACAAATAAAAACGTCAACTCGTCCCGCAAAAAATAAGACCTCACATGACTCTGTGGGCCAAAATATGCAAAAATTATAGCTCTCAAAATGTGGTGATGCAAAAAAACAATTTTTTGCAATAAAAAGCGTCTTTTAGCGTGACAGCTGCCAATCATAAAAACCCGCTATAAATAGTAAATCAAACCCCCCTTTATCACCCCCTTAGTTAGGGAAAAATAATAAAATTAAAAAAAATGTATTTATTTCCATTTTCCCGTTAGGGTTAGGGTTGCGGCTAAAGTTAGGGTTAGGGTTGGCGCTAACGTTAGGATTAGGGTTGGGATTACGGTTAGGGGTGTGTTAGGGTTAGGTTTGTGGTTAGGGTTGGGACTAGGGTTAGGGGTGTGTTGGGGTTAGGGTTGGAGTTAGAATTGGGGGGTTTCTGCTGTTTAGGCACATCAGGGGCTCTCCAAATGTGACATGGCGTCTGATCCCAATTCCAGCCAATTCTGCGTTGAAAAAGTCAAATGGTGCTCCTTCACTTCTGAGCTCTGCCATGCGCCCAAACAGTAGTTTACCCCCGCATATGGGGTATCAGCGTACTCTGGACCACAAGAGTTATTGTGCAATTTGGCCTATTTCTTCTGTTACCCTTGGGAAAATAAAAAACTGGGGGCGACAAAATCATTTTTGTAAAAAAAAAATGATTTTTTTGTTTTTACGGCTGTATGTTATAAACTTCTGTGAAGTACTTGGGGCTTCATAGCGCTCACCACACATCTAGATAAGTTCCTTGTGGGGTCTATTTTCCAAAATGGGGTTACTTGTGGGGGGTTTCAACTGTTTAGGCGCATCAGGGGCTCTCCAAATGCGACATGACGCCCCCAGACCATTCCATCAAAGTCTGCAATCCAAAACGTCACTACTTCCCTTCCGAGCCCAGACGTTCACCCATACAGTCGTTTTCTCCCACATATTGGGTATCAGCGTACTCAGGACAAATTGGACAACAAATTTTGGGGTCCAATTTCTCCTGTTACCCTTGTGAAAATAAAATATTGGGGGCTAAAAAATCATTTTTGTAAAAAAAAAAAGGATTTTTTATTTTTACGGCTGTACGTTATAAACTTCTGTGAAGCACTTCGGGGTTCAAAGTGCTCACCACACATCTAGATAAGTTCCTTGTGGGGTCTATTTTCCAAAATGGGGTCACTTGTGGGGGGTTTCCACTGTTTAGGCGCATCAGGGGTTCTCCAAATGCGACATGACTCCCCATCAAAGTCTGCAATCCAAAACGTCACTACTTCCCTTCCGAGCCCCGACGTGCGCCCATACAGTAGTTTACTCCCACATATTGGGTATCAGCATACTCAGGACAAATTGGAAACAACTTTTGGGGTCCAATTTCTCCTGTTACCCTTGTGAAAATAAAATATTGGGGGCGAAAAAATCATTTTTGTAAAAAAAAAAAGATTTTTTATTTTACGGCTGTACGTTATAAACTTCTGTGAAGCACTTTGGGGTTCAAAGTGCTCACCACACATCTAGATAAGTTCCTTGAGGGGTCTAGTTTCCAAAATGGTGTCATTTGTGGGGGGTTTCCACTGTTTAGGCAGATCAGGAGCTCTCCAAACACGACATGGCATCCAGCCAATTCTGCGTTGAAAAAGTCAAACGGCGCTCCTTCCCTTCCAAACTCTGCCATGCACCCAAACAGTGGTTTACCCCCACATATGGGGTATCAGCGCACTCAGGACAAATTGCACAATAACTTTTGGAGTCTTGTTACCCTTGGGAAAATAAAAATTGGGGTGAAAAGATCAATTTTGTGGAAAAAAATATGATTTTTTAATTTTACGGCTCTACGTTATAAACTTGTGTGAAGCACTTGGGGGTTCAAATTGCTCACCAAAGATCTAGATAAGTTCCTTAGGGGGTCTAGTTTCCCAAATGGGGTCACTTGTGGGGGGTTTCCACTGTTTAGGCACATCAGGGCTCTCCAAATGCAACATAGCGTCCAATCTCAATTCCAGCCAATTTTGGTTGGAAAAAGTCAAATGGTGCTCCTTCCATTCCGAGCTCTGCCATGCGCCCAAACAGTGGTTCCCACCCACATATGGGGTATCAGCGTACTCAGGATAAATTGGACAACAAATTTTGTGGTCCAATTTCTCCTGTTACCTATGGGAAAATAAAAAATTAGTGACTAAGAGATAACTTTTGTGGGAAAAAAATAGGATTTTTTATTTTCATGCCCGGGCATTATAAACTTGTGTGAAGCACTTGGGGTTCAAAGTGCTCACCAAAGATCTAGATAAGTTCCTTAGGGGGTCTAGCTTCCAAAATGGGGTCACTTGTGGGGGGTTTCCACTGTTTAGGCTCATCTGGGGCACTACAAACGGAACATGACCCCCATCAATGTTTGCATTCCAAACCGTTACTGCTTCCTTTCCAAGCCCTGCCGTGCGCCCAAACAGTTTCCCCCCCCCACATATGGGTATCAGCGTACTCAGGACAAATTGGACAACAAGTTTTGGGGTCCAATTTCCTTGGGAAAAATCAAAAATTTGCGACTAAAAAATCATTTTTGTGGAAAATTGTTTTTTTTTTTTTTTCACACCCAGGCATTATAAACTTTTGTGAAACACTTTGGGGTTCAAAGTGCTCACAACAGATCTAGATAAGTTCCTTAGGGGGTCTAGTTTCCAAAATGTTGTCACTTGTGGGGGGTTTCCACTGTTTAGGCGTATCAGGGGCTCTCCAAACACGACATGGCGTCCAATCTCAACTCCAGCCAAATTTTAGTTTGAAAAAGTCAAACGGCGCTCCTTCCCTTACAAGCTCTGCCGTGTGCCCAAACAGTGGTTTTCCCCCACATATGGGGTATTGGCGTACTCAGGAGAAATTGCACAACAACTTTATCTGCCCATTTTCTCCTTTTACCCTTGTGAAAATAAAAAAAAGTTTGTAAAAGATCATTTTTTTGGCTAAAAAGTTAAATATTGTTTTTTTCCATCCACGTTGCTTCAGCTCCTGTGAAGCACCTGAAGGGTTAATAAACTTCTTGAATGTAGTTTTGAGTAGCTTGAGGGGTGCAGTTTTTATAATGGTGTCACTTTTGGGTATTTTCTGCCATATAGACCCGTCAAAGTGACTTCAAATGTGAGGTGGTCCCTAAAAAAATGGCTTTGTAAATTTTGTTGTAAAAATGAAAAATCACTGGTCAACTTTTAACCCTTATAATTTCCTAACAAAAAAAAATTTTGGTTCCAAAATTGTGCTGATGTAAAGTGGACATGTGGGAAATGTTATTTAGTAACTATTTTGTGTGACATATTTCTCGTTTTAAGGGAAAAAAAATTCAAAGTTTGAAAATTGCAAAATTTTCAAAATTTTCGCCATATTTGCGTTTTTTTCAAAAATAAACGCAAGGTATATCAAAGAAATTTTACCACTACCATGAAGTACAATATGTCACGAGAAAACAATCTCAGAATCGCGAAGATCCGTTGAAGCGTTACAGAGTTATAACCTCATAAAGAGACAGTGGTCAGAATTGTAAAAATTGGCCCGGTCATTAACGTGCAAACCACCCTTGGGGGTGAAGGGGTTAAAATAACAATTAAAAAAAAAATCGTGCTATTCTCACCTTCCGGCGGCCCCCGCAGCTTTCCCGCTTCTCAGCGACGCTCCCAGCGACTCCCGTTCCCAGTGATGCCTTGCGACAATGACCCCAGATGACGTAGCGGTCTCGCGTGATGCTACGTCATCTGGGGTTATTGTCGCCAGGAGTTGCCGGGAGCATCGCGAGGACCAGGAAGGCTGCGGGGGCCACCGGAAGATGAGAATATCATGATTTTTTATTTTTTTTTACTTATTTTTAACATTAGATCTTTCTACTATTGATGCGGCATAGGCAGCATCAATAGTAAAAAGTTGGTCACACTTGTCAGCACTATGCATGACAAGTATGACCAACCTGTCAATCAATTTTCCAAGCGATGCTACAGATCGCTTGGAAAATGCTAGCATTCTGCAAGCTAATTACGTTTGCAAAACGCTAGTTTTTAGCACGAATACGCATACCAATAAAATGAGTTATTTCTCGCGGCAGGGAGTAGCGGGATTGCCGCGGAAATTTCCACGGCAATTCCGCAACATGTGCACATAGCCTTATACTCCAGAGCTGCACTCCCTATTCTGCTGGTGCAGTCACTGTGGACATATATTACCTATACTGTGTTACATCCAGTTTTATACTCTGAGGATCCGTGAATTATAAAGGTAGTTCTACAGTGTATTACAAGACAACAGTATATTGATACAATATTGCATTAATATAAATAACAAAAGTTCCAACTGGTAAATATTGCTGATTAGCATCTTTTGCAATGTAAATGTGTTTGTAATGTTGTTCAAAAATTGTCTTTCCTGGCAACACAAACATAAAAAGCTATAATACACGTGTAGGTTTACACCCAGCACAAGTTAAAAGAAAGTTCATTACAAATTTCAAAACCAGTATTGTTACAACCAAGCTCCTTTTGCATTAATTGGGTGTGTTATTAAACTGTATGTACTGCCTGCTCAGACAAGAATGACTGGTATTCACCTGTAGATTATAGAATATTCTTATTATCCGACATAATTAATCCTTCGTGCATTCATCATTGTTTTCCTGTAGAAGGGAATTACAGCCTTGGATGCTTTAGTAAGACAATGCATTGCAAATGATGTGAGATAAGCACATAAAAGCATTTCTATGTGCATCGCAAAAACAAAAAATAAATAAATAAAAATGTACTGCAAATGAGGGCGACTGACAGGTTATATTTTGCTTCCTCACAAGTTCTGTTTCATTTTATGACTTAATATTCATAAAATGTCAACGGATATCTTAACACAGTGGATAATGGGGGTGGAACATAAAAGCAAAATGCTCAAAACAGGCAGGTGTGACAGTCTTACCAAGTTACTTTCCAATGCAGTGAACACTTTCCAACATATAGGGAAACCACTTTTATTTAGAGAAACTTTACAGAACTATAATAATTAAAGTAACCTTGTTGAAAATTTGGACTAAGTGTTTAGATTAAATACACCTTCCTATACGGTTTTATCAGCATTACTCAAAAAATTCAGTTTAATTCCGGTGCTCACCAATTACACAAGTGCTCTGAAGGTGGTTTTACTCCGATGCTTACGGACTACACAAGTGCTCTGAAGGTGGTCCCTTAATCTGAAGTGCTTTTGTATCATCCACCCAGAGCCCAACTGCAGCCATCATTCTCGTGTACATGGAGAGAGTTTGTGGAGTACATGCTGAAGAGTTTCGAACTGTAGGGCTCTCTTTCGCAGCACTTGCGAGAGCGCTGCTTTTTCCTAGTATCAGACTTCATTTTTTTATTAATGCTACTGCTAAATTAGTACAACAAGGTGTGTTTAAAGGGAAGCCATCATCAAGAAAAATATCTATTGTTCAAATCCGGAATGGGTACTTGTACACACGTGGTCAAAATCATTGGTAGCCCTCGTTTAATGACAGAAAAAACCCACAATGGTCACAGAAATAACTTGAATCTGACAAAAGTAATAATACATAAAAAATCTATGAAAATTAACAAATGATAGTCAGACATTGCTTTTCAACCATGCTTCCACAGATTTTTTTAATCTATCTATCTATCTTAAGGATCGGCCATCTATATTAAAGTCATTGATAACCCATTTATAATTATATCAGGAGCACTACAAAAAATAACCCAAGATCAAGCCTCCATCAACAGTTGGACCATGTATTTTGAGTACGAGCCAACAAACTATAGTCCACTTTATTTCAAGGTAGAAAATCGCAATGTCAAAAACAAGATATTTATCTCATGTCCAAAAAAGGTTGAACTTGATATATATATATATATATATATATATATATATATATATATATATATATATATATGTATATATTTTTTTAATCTGTGTATCTATGTGCTGGTTGTACTCCTACCATCACTTGTAAAACTTCATCCTATATAAAGCAAAGCCGTCAACTTCCAGGTCTGTAAAGAAGCAAACGGGTGGACCAATAGAAATGTAAGCTTGCAAATAAACAGAATTGTTTTTGAAGAAACTCCCTGCTCGGCGTTTGTCTGTTCTACACCAAAAAACGCAGTCGAAAAGGATGACACACAGTTTTATGATGTACACTGTATGGATTAAGAGCTTTTGGAAACAATTCAGATCCTGTTATAACTCAGAAAGGGATAGAAAATGTACATCCCGTAGCTAGGAATGAACATACTGGAATAAACATCTCTATTAAGGAAGTTGTTTTTCCTGCTCCCAAATATGATCATAACAAAATGGGAGAAACTCCTCCACTGATCTTGCCATTTAAAGTGAAGGGCCACCTTTGATGACCAGGCATCAGTCTCTTTAATTAAAGGGCTTTCGTCCTGAAGAAAATGCCCTTCAATGTGTCTTATTAGGGCATCTAAACATCAAAGAGAGGTTCCCATACAGGTTACCTTCAATTTATAGATGCCAATGACCTTTTATGTGAATGTTCATTCCCAATCATTGCCTGTCGAAACACATCCACCAATGTAATGACCGCAAATGCTCATTTGATCCCTTATGCACTCATAAAAATCTTTGTTTGCAGCACATTCCTACACAGGGCACGTGTCGACAATAATGTCGCTGCATGGAAGCAAATGAGCTTACAAACATTTAGCCATCCACACATACTGGATTGATAGCTCAATGTAAGTTGAAACAAACAGGCACCAATCGATTTTCTAGAATGTCTCTACTTGTACATAATACATATTGAGATTTTAGATGTGCACACACCATTAGAAATAACAACGCTACTATACTAGGTAGTGTAAATTTAAATAATGCAATCTTAATGTGAATTCAAAAATGTAATAATATTTTAAATAATTAAAAAAAATATGAAAAACCTATTTTAGCATAAAGTTTATCAGGCCATATACAACATTATAATACTCAACATATTTAGTATCCCTAATGTTTCACCAGCCTGCACATTAACAACATATTTATGATGCTTATCCAACTTCATCAAAAATAACCCTAGAATACAGATGAGGTCAACATTAAGGGCTTATGTATATTAGGTACAGAATGTAAAATGTCTCCTAAAATAACGTGTTTAGTGAAACTGTTGAAGCTTGTAAATATATAAATGCATTTGCTTCAGATCTGCACTAAAACCACATTAAATAAAAGGGAAAATGAATAAAAAACAACAAAAGTTCTATAACCAGAGAATAAATTGTAGTTATGCAGTTTGGTGTAGAAAACATGCAGGTAAGGAAATTTACAATACCTGTTAACATGTCTTGATATGCTATCAAGGAGTTTATTAATGGTCGTCTGAAAAATGTTCTGCAGCTATAAATGCACTTGGGAAAAATCAAGATCAGCTGCTGGCAGCTCTTTATGCAATCGCAGACCAATGAAGTGCCAGATGTGCTTGATGGGACACAAGTCCTGAGATGCTGCAGGCATGTGAGCATGTTTAGGCCACATAGGCTGCTTACAGTAGCACAAACAATATGCAGCTTGGCGTTTAGTTGAAAAACTGTTCTTGGGACACTTTACCTTCATGGTCGCTCATGAAGGCATCTCCATGGCATTATTCATGTGGTTTCCAGACCAATCTCTGACTTTTGTGTCCAGGAGTAAAACAGGACTCATTGCTGAAGAGGATAAGGCTCCATTGCAGTCTCCACTGCTGCTTTGCTCTGCACCACCATAGCCTGAGTGGTGACACAAGGTCAATAGCTGGAGCTGGACTTCCGGCTCATAGCCCAATGTCATGTAAACGACTTCGGATAGTGTGTATAGACACTGATTGACACCTTAGGATTTTACGTGACATCTATTTTCACTTGCAGTAAAGAAATGATCGCTAGCCGCCATTTTTCAAATCTGATGAGACCACATGTGCAAAACTATGAAGAGGTATTCATGAAGGAACGTCACACTGATCCTACTCCCAGGATTAGGATGAGGGATGGCATAAGATACAGTAGCCAGACCCCTTTAGTCTTCATTCCAAATGCACTTACTGTTTGGCATTACATTGATTTGGTCGTGAAACAAGTGGTGCGGCCATTTCTCCAAAGTGTCCCAGGAGCCATTTCCAACACAACTCTACCAGTCTTTATGTTACTTATGCTACTGTGAGCAGCCTATGAGGCCTAAACATTCTCCCATGCCTGCAGCTTCTCCGGACTTGTCTTCTATCCAGCACATTGGGGACGTCATTGGTTGGCAATTACAAAAGGAGCTGCCAGCAGTGGATCTTGAAGATTTGTCGAAGTGCATTCAGCATGGCAGAACTTTCCTCAGATGACCAGTAATAACATCACAGATAGCAGTCGAGGTGTTTAAGTGTGTATTTTTGCACGTGGAACACATACTCAATACTGAATGAATCAAGACGACTTGAAAAATTTGTTTCCATTTTTACAGCATTTGCATATTATTAACATGTCCATCCATCCTGTGATTTTCATAATTTCACAGCTTTTCCTTTTTGGTATTGTAATATCAATGTTGAGGAGTATAACTATTTGGCAGGAAACAAAGACACAAAATTGAAAACCATGACCCGTTATGATTAATGGCGCCACTGTTCAGTTTGATGTAAAGGACAAAATTAGACTAACCCCTGATTACTTAGAAAATAAAATATTAAATATCCTTAATACAATTGCACCTAACAAGTGAAGACCAGGAGAATATCATAGTGGAGCAGGGTAGATGACTTTTCACTTATGGCTTTGCCAGAGAACTAGACACATGGAGAAAAGTTCTACTTTATATGTATAAAGCGTGTCTATTATATTTACATAAATAATAATACTGATACATTATGTGCTATTAACTACCTAGTGAAATGATAAAACCCAAAAAGGTATGAACTCTATGGCTCTATGGTTGAAGACTTAAAATTACCCCAATACTTACAAAAGAAATATAAAAAGAGCAGCTGAACTTTGTCAAATGTTACATAGAAAAGTCTCAAACCATTTGTGAAAATGTGCTTTGGACGGATGACACAAAGCTAGAAGTTTTTGGCAACGCCTAACAGTCAAAGAAGAATGCCCTCTACTTAACAGTATAAAACGGTGGATGATCCATAATGTTTTGGGGCTGCTTTATTGCCTCTGTGACTGGAGGTTTTGACAGGGTACCGTAATTATTTAGAGTAGCCTAAAGATGCAATCCTAGAGAACTTTGTGAGCAGCGCTCCCCCTGGTTAACAGAACAACAATTAGTACATTTGGTACTCTAAATAAAAAGTCCCATTTCTTTGTAATGGAATGGTAGTCCTCTTTAAACCTTCTGCCCCAAAACATAATGGTATGAAGCTGTATGTAATGTACTATAACATGCTAGTTACAGAGAAAAGACTTTATTATACAAGACATCTATTATACAGCTATATAAAAATTAGTCACGGGGGGGGGGTAAAGTGAAAAATGTAGCTAAAATAATTGACAACACAAAGATTTTATCTGAGAACATCCTTGATTAACTGAAACATTGTTGAAAGAGCCTATTATAGCATTGACATCTAAAGGGCCTTAAAGAAAACTGAGTTGCAGCAACTGGAGACAAAAGAGTTAATAATTACTGTCATCTGTCTAGAAGGATCACATGAACTATATTGGTTAGTAAAGCATTTACAGATTGAATGTCACAACGCAACCTGAACGAAGCTTCACAAAAATCTGTGAAACAAGTAATAGCTCATGTGTAATATAATAATTATTGTCCAAACCCCAGAGCCAATTCATATCAATTACAGCTCAGGAATCCACAAAAAAAGCATTATATATATATATATATATATATATATATATATATATATAACAATCAACACACACACACACACACACACATACAGTACAGACCAAAAGTTTGGACACACCTCATTTAGAGATTTTTCTGTATTTTCATGACTATGAAAATTGTAAATTCACACTGAAGGCATCAAAACTATGAATTAACACATGTGGAATTATATACTTAACAAAAAAAAGTGTGTAACAACTGGAATTATGTCTTATATTCCAGGTTCTTCAAAGTAGCCACCTTTTGCTTTGATGACTGCTTTGCACACTCTTGGTATTCTCTTGATGAGCTTCAAGTCACCGGGAATGGTTTTCACTTCACAGGTGTGCCCTGTCAGGTTTAATAAGTGGGATTTCAGGCCTTATAAATGGGGTTGGGAACATCAGTTGTGTTGTGCAGAAGTCTGGTGGATACACAGCTGATAGTCCTACTGAATAGACTGTTAGAATGTGTATTATGGCAAGAAAAAAGCAGCTAAGTAAAGAAAAGCGAGTGGCCATCATTACTTTAAGAAATGAAGGTCAGTCAGAAAAATTGGGAAAACTTTGAAAGTGTCCCCAAGTGAGTTGCAAAAACCATCAAGCGCTACAAATAAACTTGCTCACATGAGGACCGCCCCAGGAAAGGAAGACCAAGAGTCACCTCTACTTCTGAGGATAAGTTTATCCGAGTCACCAGCCTCAGAAATCGCAAGTTTACAGCAGCTCAGATTAGAGACCAGGTCAATGCCACACAGAGTTCTAGCAGCAGACACATCTCTACAACAACTGTTAAGAGGAGACTTTGTGCAGCAGGCCTTCATGGTAAAATAGCTGCTAGGAAACCACTGCTAAGGACAGGCAACAAGCAGAAGAGACTTGTTTGGGCTAAAAAATAAAGTTATGGCTCTGGAAGGAGATTAAAAAGCAAAATTTGCAAAAATGGAAACACACCTGGTTCTTAAGGGGTTAATTTGTAAAGAAATCTTAAGTAAAGCACATTCGTTTTAGATGTTTTTCATTACATTTTTTAAGTAAATTGGTTGTATAACGTTTGGAGTATCAATTTGGTAGCATGAATTAACATTGGTACTCGACAGGGAATCCATGGAAAAATCACTACAAATACCCATTTCCTGGAAATGAGAATTTCACTTTTTTTTTTTTTACAATTACTGCACACTAATCAGCATTCAGTGGCTGCAAAACAAAGACACCTGCATTCATTAGTCACTGGAATTTCCCACATCTAGCATGGCTTCCGGTTATACACTTTCTACTGTGTTAAGAGATTAACAAAAACTAATCTGAATAAAGCCTCTACTATTCGACAGAGTACACCCTGAATCTATTGGTTAAAGAAATATTCCCCCAGCAAACAAGAGAATGCGAGGCCCCATCTTGAATGGAGCAGACTTGCGAATGCTCAACCTCTGCTCCAGTCATTGTCTATGGGATTGTCAGAAATTGCTGGATTTGGTGGTTATTTATTGCACATTTAAGTCACTGCTGTCTCTTTAGGAGACATCTCCATACATTTGCTGCAGATTGGTTTCTATAGGGGCAATGAGGGTATTACATCACAAATTATTGCTTACGTGAATGGCTCTAGCTGCAAAATTAAACTATCCAGATATAAAGCGCTGACATTTTTGACAATTTAAGGGAAATGTTACTATTGTGCTGTATAGACACAACAGATGCCAAAAGAGTTAGTCTAGCTTAATGACAAACTCCGCTCAGCTACATCTGTATGGCCTCCTTGCAGGAAAAAATGAGGAAGAAAAATGTGATACAAGGGCTTGGAAAATGTATTAAGCATCATGCAATTGCTTAAAGACTACTCTATTGATAGCTTTGGAGTCATTTTCTGAAATGCAGTTAGGCAGAAACGTACGTCAGTGAAAGAGACCGTGCATCCCTGACAGTTTTTCATTACCTTAATTATAAGAAAATTCTAACCTTGACCAGTTCTATCTACGCCTCACTTTTTTCTTACAAGTTACTGGAAAACAGAATGCCAATATCAAGGTTACAGATAGAGAAGCTCCAGTAGCAGAGATAAAGCGAATGTTGTGACTGAGCTGAAGAACATAATATTTTTGAGAAAGAAAACAAGTTAGAAATAAAATTTGAAGTTTACTACATGATGGAGCAGTTGATCAGTATGGCCAGTTACACTGGTG
Organism: Oophaga sylvatica; assembly: GCA_033576555.1. Classification (NCBI taxonomy): domain Eukaryota; kingdom Metazoa; phylum Chordata; class Amphibia; order Anura; family Dendrobatidae; genus Oophaga; species Oophaga sylvatica. The sequence continues at coordinate 61,651,024 of JARQOD010000010.1, read as the reverse complement.
AAAACACCACAGCTCTTTGAGCCTCAGTCATGGGCAAACTAATTGCTACTTACGGTATATAATCTATCTCCTCTTTGCATCGGAATCAACAAAAAGCAAAGCTAAAGCTCCAAAAGTTGTGCAGCGAAGCAGCTTCCTGTTAATCACCTGCTAAGGCCTCTTTCACACATCCGGCGGGCGCCTTGCGGCGCCCCCGGCATTATCCCGCAGCGCCGCATCTGAAAATCTGATGCGCCGCATGCGGCTTTTTTCGCATTGACATGCATTAGCGCCGGATGGCGCCGCATGTCAATGCGTTGCATGCGGTTTTGTCCGGATGCGGCGCAAATGTACATTGCGGCGGCCGGACAAAACGCTGCATGTAACGTTTTTTGTTTTTGCCGGATGATTTCTTATCTCTCCAAGCATCAGAAATCATCCGGCAAAAAAACGCATTTTGGGCGCCGGAAGTGTGAAAGCTTTTCACATGCGGCGCTGCGGTAAAATGCCGGGGGCGCCGCCAGGCGCCCGCCGGATGTGTGAAAGAGGCCTAAGAAAACTTTTATATACACAGGGTGCAAACAAGCTGAAAAAACCTAAAGAGATGAACTAGAGTATGAGTTGGTGTGCATGCAGCATGTAAGCGCATGTTCACACTGGCCACTAAACAAACAAAACCCAGGATAAAAACATAATAAGCAAATTATGTTTTTATCTTGGGTTTAGTCTGTTTAGTGGCCAGTGTGAACATGCGCTTACATGCTGCATGCACACCAACTCATACTCTAGTTCATCTCTTTAGGTTTTTTCAGCTTGTTTGCACCCTGTGTATATAAAAGTGTGGACTGCCTTTTCTTTCAGCTGGACATTACATTCATGTGGTTCCCCATGGCATGTCACCTGACGAAGGCTATACGCCGAAACGCGCGTTGGGGAAGACGCCATCCAGGAGAGTGGGTGCCATATCTACTTGTGAGTATAATATCACTATATGATTTTATTGAATTATTTCCTCATGCGGTTATTAGTGTGGTTATTCATGTAGTGGCACTTTTTTTTTGTGTTGTACGATTGTGTAAAACGATACACATGTGCATATATACACTCTGTGTCATTTCTTGTTTTGAATATTGGTTTATGCACATTACAGATTCAGCTATTGATATTTTGCACAGCTTGTATAATTGTATTTATATGATTATTGTAAGCACATAGCACTTTATACTGGAGTATAATAATTGTTGTAGTGCACTTGGTGTGACTTTTTTATTTTATTTCTTTTTTGCATATATGTTGTATTTTTAGTATGAATATTGCACTTATATGATATGGCAATCTGTACGTACTGTTTCTTTGTAATTCTGGATGGGTCCTGTCTTTCTGTATATGTATAATTATCTGTTTTTTACCTGATTTATATTAATAAAATAACGATTTTATTGGACTTTTTGGTCGACTTTGTTCTCTTGGTGCTTTGATTTTGCATATTTGTAGTAGGTGCTAACTAGATTTTTATCTGCAGCTCTCTATAGAAGCCTAGGGTCACAGGACTGATTTTCTGTCATCAGAGAAAATCTGTCCAATTATGCTAATCACACTCTGATCAGAGTGTGATCTGATTTTCTTGAATCTGGAGAATTAAAAAAAAGATATTCTCCATCTTCTCCAATCAGTATGTCTGAAAAATGTTTTGCATGGGCCCGTAGGCATGAATGGGCGAGTTCTATCTGATTATCGGGGGTAACTCGTGCAAGCTGCAATTTTTTCCCATGGACTGCCTCGGTCCAAGGGAAAAAAATCAGACGCGCACACAGCCCTATAGACTAACATAGGGATGAGTACTATCCGTCAAAACGACAGGTATCACTTTTCTGATCATTATGGTAATGAACAAGAGCTCAAACACTTATAAATGCAAGAAAAGATGCTAGTCTGCACTTGATCGCTACTTCCTAAATTGCATACTTGTGGTCAATTACCTCTCGAGCAGGTAACACAGTGGAATCCTGACAGTGTGCACATTGCTAAATCTTGATAGAGTGACTACAGAAATTTAACAGAGGATTAGAAAACATATTTAAAAGAAAAAAGGCCCAATATAAATGGAGCCAGTTTTGTAGCTAATCCAGCAAAACAGATCTGGTCAAACTACTTCCCACGGGCCACTTCCGGCTCTTTGGCTGTTCCGGTCTGGCCCGTGGACCGAGACAGCTGAAGCGCTGAAACAGTGGGCCTCACCATGCTCTCTGCTGCTTGCTGTCCATCTGCCGCCCACTGTCACCGCTATCTACATCCTCTGGATGCAGAGAGCAGTGATTACACTGGTGGAGGACGGGGCCACCGGCTTCATCTTCCAACAATCAGCATGTGAGACGGCAGACGTGATGATGTCAGTGCACAGGAGACAGGAGCAGAGTGCCGGGGAAATGGGAGCAAGGTAAGTACGAGTTGTTTTTTTTTTCACGTGTATGGGATATTTGTATGTATATAGGAGGCTATGTGGGGCTCACACTGTATATATGGAGGCTATATGGTTCTCATGCTGTATATATGGAGGCTATGTGGAGCTCACACTATATATAGGAGGCTATGTAGGGGACTCACTGTATATTGGAGGCTATGTGGAGGTTCATACTGTATATAGTGGAGCACAACCTGTATTTAGGAGGCTATATTGGGCTCATGCTGTATCTACAGAGGCTATGCGGGGCTCACACTGTATATATGGAGGCTATGCGAAGCTCAAAGTGTATATATTGAGACTGTGTGGGGCTCACAGTGCATATATGGAAACTATGTGGTGGCTAAAACTGTATATAGGTTATGTGGGGCTCATATTGAATGTAGGAGGCTATGTGGGGGCTCATACTGAATGTAGGAGGCTATGTGGGGGCTCATACTGAATGTAGGAGGCTATGTGATGGATCATACTGAATGTAGGAAGCTATGCTGGAGCTCACTGTATTTAGGGGGCTGTCTGTTGGCCCATACTGTATATAGGGGGGCTGTGTGTGGGCTCATATAGTATATAGGGAGATGTCAGCATTCTTGATTCTCCTCAATATTATGTGATGACATTTATATTAATTGTAATATTAATATTGAGCAGAATTAAATTTCAACCTATTGGTTCGGCCCTCCACAACAGTAATGGTCTTTTATGTGGCCCTTTGGGAAAATTAATTGCCCAACCCTGCAATAAAGCATCAACTTAGAATTATTTTATTGTTACTTTTTTATTGTTTCACAAGTGTCTGGCCTTGTTAAAATAATTTGCCCCCACCCCACCACCACTTGACAACACATTTTTGCACTATCTACAAAAGTTGGTATCTGACTTTAGTTACATGTATGGAAAATGTACTAATTATCGATGAGATAATTATATTACTAGTGTTTCCTACACGAATACTAGTCCAGCCATTGTATGTACTATAAATTTGGAGCTTGGTCTCCGGGGAGCAGTAAAGTTGGTAATGGTCAACCAAAATATTGGAGCATCTGCCTCATGGACCATTTGTAAAAAGATTAGAAACAGATTTTCAGCATTTAGGGTCATAAAAGATATAAAAGATAGGATTTACTACTGTTCAATGGCAGTTCGTGTGCTCCAGGACCACAGGGCAGGCTTTACCCACCGTAAAATCAACAAAAGGACTTGCAGCCTCTGCCAGGAGTATAAAAGCCATACACAAATCACTTTAACTTGTGGATGAAGAGGATGAAAGGCGTGATTCATGATAATATTGATGCCTTCCATGTCTGTAAAGAGGGGCAGCTTCAAATCACAATGGGATGAAAAGTCCAGTCAGCCAGGATCAGAACATCTGACACGACAAGATGATAGTGGAACATATTGAAAAGTCTCCTTGAAACACAGATGTCACAAGAAATGGGAGATTTGCATTTAAAACATACAGAAGAACGTGGGAACCACAATAAGCAGCCACACACAGCGAGAATATGGTGGATAACAAACATAAGTTCAGCTGTACCATTGCATAGCTCAGATCCTTCACCACAAGATAACATCACTGCATGGGCTCGCTCACATCACCGTATTAAATCGGACAATTGCTATCCAATTTTTTATTGGATAGCACTTGAACCAATTACATGTAGTGGGGCAGTGCTAATCAATGGTTTTTTTTATACCGATTCAGCATTCAGATTTTAATCTGTTGCAAATCTGCAAGGAAAAAATAAGCAACATGTGCATGAGAGTTTAGGGATCTCATTCACTTTGCTTGTACTGTATAATGTTGCATTTTTTCCGCAACAAACACATAGTGTGTGCATATAGCCTTACAGATAATTGGGGAGAGTCACAGAGACTGAATATTTATCAGGCAGCAGAGATTATAGTTAATAGGGGGCACAGTGCTCTTTATCACTTTAGATTTTGATTGGTGCGTGGCTTATAGTATATTATTGGTGGGGTACATGTCTATAGTCAGGAGAGCAGTCCGGGGAGACATGTACGTATACAATATAGGAGATCTTGTTATTTTCAGGGCTGTGGAGATCATCATGACGAGTCATGGCTGGGAGATGTCAACATGAGGGTCTGACCAGATGGAGAAGCAGCAGAAAACTCATCTAATCAGATGAGCCGTAAGCTTCTAGATGTAAATATTATTCTGTATGACTTAGAGTGATAATGTTATTTGTAAAATCCCTTATTCTACATTCTCACATTCGTGTCATATGTCTGTGTGATGTCAGAATTTTTTTTTTTTAAATCGGACTGTACACCAACTCGTAGAGTTTTATAGATCCATTCCCACATCCATGAAAAGACGGATTTTGGTAAGACCTTACCTGTAAAATCCTTTTCAGCGAAGGAAGGAAGGGAGACACACTAGTCATTACTAGTGGGTAGGCGGAGCCCACATAGGATAGAAATACCTCAGATTAAAAAAGTGTTGACCGGCCCCTCCAGCTAGGGCTCCTCCTACTCCAGCTCTCCAGTCGTACACAAGCTAAGGAAGAGCAAATATCACCAGCGGGCAACATAACCCCTTCTGAAGGACTTCAGAGAGAAAAACAAGGAGACAGGTTATGCATATAACAGAAAAAAACCACACAGTCCCAGGTACTACTCACTGAACCTGACCACTGCGATGAGCTGGCAATGCTGGAACAGAGCCTTAGCGCGCCGACCTCAGCCCAGATAATCGCTATCAGAGAAGGGTCACACTGCATCTGAAAACACAACAACACACTTCTGCCATGGGAGGGAGCTGTGTCTCCCTTCCTTCCTTCGGTGAAAAGGATTTTACAGGTAAGGTCTTACCAAAATCCGTCTTTCAGCAGCAGATTGGAAGGAAGGGAGACACACTAGTCATTACTAGTGGGACATCCCAAAGCAGTTCAAAAATTAAGGGTGGGAAAAAAAAACAAAAAAGGCAGATCCCAACAACCTAGGTAAATGCGCAACTAGCGCTAAACACAAGTTAACGAGAACTTTAAACTACAGCCGCCTGCAGGACCCTTCGTCCTAAGGCCGCATCAGCGGAAGCACTAACGTCCACCTTATAAAATTTTGTAAACGTGTGGACGGATTGCCAGGTCGCCGCCCAGCAGAGCTGAGCTGCCGAGGCCCCTTGGTGAAAGGCCCACGATGAACCCACAGCCCTCGTGGAGTGAGCTCGAATCTTAACTGGGCAAGGTTCGCCCTTAAGTCGGTAAGCCTCTAAAATGGCCGACCGAATCCAACGAGCTATAGAGTCCATGGAAGCTCGTTGACCACGCCGACGACCTGCTGGAATCACAAACAGAGAGTCCGACTTCCGAAAATTTTGAGTAATAGACAAATAGATCTTCAAAGCCCGCACCAAATCCAATGTGTGCAAGGCCCGTTCCTTCGCATTCCTCCGCACCGGACAGAGCGAGGGCAACACAATATCCTGGTTAACATGAAATTGTGACACCACCTTAGGTAGAAAGTCGCCCCGTGTGCGAAGCACTACGCGATCCGGGTGAAACTCCAGGAAAGGAGGCGAGCAAGAAAGAGCCGCCAACTCAGAAACCCTTCTCAAAGAGGTGACCGCCACTAGGAAGGCAACCTTCCAAGAAAACAAAGAAAGGTTAACAGAGTCCATAGGCTCAAAAGGCCCATGTTGAAGAGCCTCCAAAACAAGATTGAGCCGCCAAGGAGACACAGGCGCCTTCCGCGGCGGAAACTGACGGGTTACCCCTCGAAAAAAGGAACGTACTTCCCTACGCGAGGCGATAGCCTTCCGAAACAGCAAGGACAGAGCAGAAACCTGACCCTTCAGAGTGCTAACTGCCAAACCCTTGTCCAACCCGTACTGCAGAAAGGTCAACAAATTGGGGATGGAAAAAATCCTCGGGTTCCTTGAAGAACCCGAACACCACGAAAAGAAGGCTTCCCAAGTCTTGTGATAAATCCTAGTAGTAGCCGGACCTCTGGCAGCTCGCAGAGTGGCAATGACTTCGGCTGAAAAACCTTGAGGGGTCAATATTTCAGTCTCAAGAGCCACGCCGTCAAACGCAGAGAACTTCAGGTCCGGGTGACGAACGTGCCCTGGGTTACAGGTCCGGGCGAAGAGGGAGTGGAAGTGGAGGCGCTGCCAGGAGCGACACCAGCGTTGAGAACCACGTCCTCCTTGGCCAATCTGGGGCTATCAACATAGCCGGGACTCTCTCCAGTCTGATCCGACGCAACACCAGAGGAAGTAAGGATATCGGCGGAAACACATAGATTAGCTCGAATTGGATCCAAGGAGCCACCAGAGCATCCACCGCCACAGCCTTCGGGTCCTTGTACCTGGACATGAACGTCGGTAACTTGGCATTGAACCTGGATGCCATCAAATCCACTTGGGGATTCCCCCAACGGGAGCACAGCAGTGCAAAAATTCCGGATGAAGACTCCATTCTCCGGGATCCATCTTTTCGCGACTGAGGAAGTCCACTGTGATATTCTGAACTCCTGGAATGTGAATCGCAGAGATGGCTGGCACCCTGGCCTCGGCCCATACCAGGATCCGAGACACCTCCATCATGAGCCTGAAGCTCCTCGTCCCACCTTGATGGTTGATATACGCGACCGCCGTCGCATTGTCTGTCTGCACTCGGACTGGTAGACCGCTTAAAAGGACGTCCAGTGTTGGAGGCAAATGAAAATTGCCCTCAATTCCAGGATGTTGATCGGCAGGACAGACTCTTCCAACGACCATACTCCCTGAATCCAGAGATCGTTCCAGACACCCCCCCAGCCCGTCAGGCTGGCATCAGTGGTTATGATCGACCACCTCGGAGGGAGGAAGGACTTCCCCAGGGATAACACTTCCGGACGTAACCACCATCCTAGAGACTCTCGCACCCTGTGGGAGATGATGACACTGCAATCCAGTGAAAACTGCGATTGATCCCAACGGTTCAAAATGAGCATTTGGAGAGCCCTGGAATGAAATTGGGCAAACGGAATTGCCTCCATCGACGCCACCATCAAACCCAGAAGGCGCATACACCTTCGAAGGGACATTGCTGTCGAAGACTTCATTACATGTCAAAGAAGACTCGCTTGCTTGTCTGGAGGCAGAGACACCACTGCTCGTACCGTGTCGAAATGCATTCCCAAAAACAGGATTGACTGCGACGGTTCCAGAGACGACTTCTCCCAATTGACCAGCCACCCGAAGTCCTCCAGGAGCTGAAGGGATAGATTGCGAGCCGTCACCGCCTCCTCCTTTGAGGACGCCACAATCAAAAGGTCGTCCAGATAGGGAAGAATCGTAACCCCCTGTCTTCGCAGAATCGCCATGAGAGGTGCCAGAATTTTCGTAAAAACTCTGGGTGCTGAGGCCAACCCGAATGGCAGGGCCACAACTGGTAATGGTCCTGGCCTATGGCAAAACGAAGGAAGCGTTGGTGGGCCCTTCCGACGGGAACATGCAAATAAGCGTCCCGAATATCGATTGACACCAAAAAATCGTTATGCGACAGGGCCGCCACAACGGAGCGAAGTGACTCCATGCGGAATTTCCGGGTGCGGACATGCCAATTCAATCTTTTGAGATCCAGAATGGGGCGAAATTTGTCCTCTTTTTTGGGGACCACAAAGAGGTTGGAATAAAACCCTCTTCCCCGGTCCTCCGGCGGAAACCGGTACCACCACACCCTTCTGCAGAAGGGAATTGACCTCCCGCAGTAGAGCGGCAAATAGCTTGGGCTCTGATGGAATGCGAGAGTGGCAAAAAAACTGTCTGGGAGTCGAGAAAGAAACTATGAAGTAGCCTGCCGACACAACCCGCGTCACCCAGGCGTCCGACACGCGGGAAGCCCAAGTCGGTTTGAATTGGAGCAGGTGACCTCCCACTCGAGAGCCCTCGAGTGAGACCCTGGCGTCAGTCCGCCTTAGCGGGCTTTTTGTCAGCTTCCCGCTTGTCTTGGCGGAAGCTCTGTTTCCAGGGAGTGCGGGATTTTTGAGCGTTCTTTTTTCCCGAAAAAAAGAGGGACAACCCGATCCCCAAGAGGGCTGACCGAACTGTCCCCTGGACCGAAAGGACCGCCGACTACTACCGGCACTATGCCTGCCAGACGCAGAAGTCACAGCTCTTCGCTGCGGTAAAGCCGTTTCTTTTGCCTTTGCCTTGGCAATCAGCTCCGTGAGGTCAGATCCAAATAGCTGACCACCCTTGTAAGCTAAGGATAGCAAACCTTGCTTGGAAACCGAGTCTCCGGTCCACTGTCTAAGCCACAGTGCTCTCCTGACTGTGATTGCCGAGGATTGCGCCCTGTTAAAAGGGCGCGTGACTCCTCCGCTCTCCATGTCCTGCAGGCATCCACCTGCGGACAAAAGACACTAGTCACCAACATGTCACATGTAACAGCGGCTGCCGCAGCAGTCGCTGAAGCACTCAAAACATATTAAAATGTTGAGTACTCACCCAGCTGAGCGCCACAGGGACCCCAAGGGATTTGTGGCGCTGTGCCCATAGCTTCCCCCCCAGGGCGGGGAACGCAGTGACCCCAGAAGCGCGGTTTGCGTCCCCGCCAGGGAAGCAACCCTCATCCCCCGGGGCCGGCAGGGTTCTGCAGGGACCTCCTTAAAGGGTAATACAGATCCGCCAAGGGAGAGGTGGGGGTCCAGCAGCGCTGAGACCCCTGAGACCTCAAGACCACGGGGGTCCAAGTCTCTGTTTTCTGTCCAGCGGATCCTGCAAACTCGCCTTCCCTTTTAACAGGAAGTAATGAGGACTTGCTAAGCTGGGATAAAGGGACATCCACTTCAGGAGAAGGAATCCAATTATCAATCAATTCCGTCGTACACGGATACAGCTGAAAACACTTATCTGGACACGGGCGTTCCTTCTCCACTGCCCGATTAAGCTCATCCAGAGATGGTAATGCTGATCGCGACCTATGCGACTCCTGAAAACATCCGGGCCGACTTACTAGAACGTCTAGTTACCTCCTCCGGTAACTGTAACGCCTCCCTCATGGCTCCAATAAAAGCCTCTGTACGGCCCAAAAGAGAAGCAGAGAGTCCCTGCCGATCCTCCTTATCCGAATCGGACACCTCCCCATCTGAGCTTGAAAGGGAAACCCTCCATGCCCGAGATCTCCGAGTCGCTGCGCGGGAATGAAGGCACCGGCCTGTGTCGCTTCCTCTGAGAGGATCTAGCTGACACCCAATAACCTAGAAGGTCAGACAGGCCATCAACAGAACGAGCGAGGGCCTCCATTTTGACATCACTGAAACCTCTGACCGCTGCGCCTGACGCCGTCGAGGTCTGCGTGTCAGATACGCGAGACTGATCCTGTAGCGGATCTGGGAGACGGTCCGCACCTCCTGGACCCTGATCTGACATGTCCTCACACAGTATATGGCAGGTTAAACCTGTCAGTAACTAGGACAGTGTGGTTTCTTAAAGAAGAAACAAACGCTGAAGGGTTAAAGCTCTTAAAGAAAGAGCTACCCCAGCTGTCCCCCAATAAAGGGTTAACCGCCAAAGAAGGGGTTAATGTCGCAGACTCCCCACAACCCTTGTTTAATGAAAAGGGTGTGCGAGCCCAGGTGCCTCTATGAGGTAACAGCTGCAGGACAGTGCTCTCAAAGGTATGCCACACTAAACAAGAACGCTAAAATATTGCGCTGATTTGTACATTGCAATGACCGCCAAAGTCGCTAAGGGGATCGCTAACCACTTATGCGTCGTCAATGAGATCGCCCACTGTGGCAGCTACTAGCGACATTAAAACGATCACAAAAACTATCGCATTAGTATGCGTCGTTATCGTCGTTAGCGGTAGCGTTCAGTGTCCTGCGCTGTGGGGGTGAGGGGGTTAAGCTTCTGCCCTGACAGGCAGAAGCGACTCACCCAGTTGGCCGCGGTGTAGCGTCTTCGATTGTCGGGAGGGGAGGAGAGTGAGGAAGGAAGCTTTCAGCTCCCTGATCCAGTAATGGCCGCCGCGCTGTGCTTCTGAGAGACAAGCCGGAAGAGGAGACAGTAGTAAAGCGCGCGCTCAGAGCGCCGCAAAAATTAAAAAAAAGGGCGCGCGACCTGCGGACAAAAGACACTAGTCACCAACATGTCACATGTAACAGCGGCTGCCGCAGCAGTCGCTGAAGCACTCAAAACATTAAAATGTTGAGTACTCACCCAGCTGAGCGCCACAGGGACCCCCAGGGATTTGTGACGCTGTGCCCATAGCTTCCCCCCAGGGCGGGAAACGCAGTGACCCCAGAAGCGCGGTTTGCGTCCCCGCCAGGGAAGCAACCCTCATCCCCCGGGGCCGGCAGGGTTCTGCAGGGACCTCCTTAAAGGGTAATACAGATCCGCCAAGGAAGAGGTGGGGGTCCAGCAGCGCTGAGACCCCTGAGACCTCAAGACCTCTCTGTCCGATAAAAATAAAAAATCTTCTGAGGAGCTGCTTCAGCAGCGACTATCCTCTGTGACCTCAAATTTTAGACTGGAGAGCTGGAGTAGGAGGAGCCCTAGCTGGAGGGGCCGGTCAACACTTTTTTAATCTGAGGTGTTTCTATCCTATGTGGGCTCCGCCTACCCACTAGTAATGACTAGTGTGTCTCCCTTCCTTCCAATCTGCTGCTGAAATCACAGCTCAGAGAATGAGATCCATGAAGGTCAGAGAATGTATTGTTCGGATCTGATTTTGAAGATCAGAATATGACTTGCTCAATGCATCTGTAAAAGCGGACAGCACACAGACACTGCACACGGATACAGGAATGCAGCCTTATTATGTATAGAACAGTCCCTTAGTAAATAGTGTACTTACTTATGTATAGCACAGTCCCTTAGTATATAGTGTAGTCACTTATTATGTATAACAGTCCCTTTAGTGTGCTCACTTATTGTAAATAGCGCTGTCCTTAGTTACATAGTTTTCCTTTTTATTATGTATCCCTCCATGCCTTATTATATACCATCCTCCCTAGTTATGTATAGGGCAGCCCCTTATTATAAAACGTCCTCTCTTGTTATGTACAGTTCTGTCCCTTTTGTTATTTTTATTAATCACAATGCCCTCTCTTTATTACATAGTGCTCTCTTGTGAGAGTAAAATGACTACTGGTGGAGCAGTATCTGAACAGATGACCAGTCCATCAGCCGCCTGCATTAGAAAAGAAGCTTTTGCATGCTCCACCAGCCGTAATTGCATTATATATCTAGCAAGAGTGGACTGTATGTAATAGAGAACAGGGCTCAATATAATCCGATATGCAACGTACGGTGCTGTACAAAACAAGAGAGGGCACTGTGCAATAAGGGACGGCAATATACATAAAAAAGGAAACTATGTAATTATATACACACTGCTCAAAAAAATAAAGGAAACACTTAAACAACACAATGTAACTCCAAGTCAATCACACTTCTGTGAAATCAACCTGTCCAGTTATGAAGCAACACAGATTGTGAATAATTTATCCTGCTATTGTTCAAATGGAACAGACAACAGGCAGAAATTATAGGCAATTAGCAAAACCACCCCTTGTTCTGCAAGGGGTGACCACTGAGCATTTCTCTGTTCTCATACTTTTTGGCTATTGTTTTTTTCACTTTTGCATTTTATCATTGCTTTCACCCCTAGAGGTAGAGCAGCATAAGGCGATGTTTTCTATACAACCCTCAGAAGTTGCTCAGGTAGTGCAGCTCATCTAGGATAGCACTTCAATGCAAGCTGTGGCAAGAAGGGTAGCTTTGTCTGTCAGCACAGAGTTCAGAGCATGGTGCAGATATCAGGAGACATGGAGGGGGCCGTAGGAGGGTAACAACTAAGCAGCAGGACCGCTACCTCCTCCTTTGTGCAAGGTGGAGGCAGTGCCAGAGCCCTGCAATATGACCTCTAGCAGGCCACTAACATCCAAGTGTCTGCTAAAACTGTCAGAAACAGACTCCATGAGGGTGGTATGAGGGCCCGACATCCACAAGTGGGTGTTGTACTTAGAGCCCAACACCATGCACAGCGATTGGCATTTGCCAGAGAATACCAAGATTGGCAAATTCGACATTGGCGCCCTGTACTTTTCACGGATGAGATCAGGTTCACACTGAGCACATGTGACAGGTGTGACAGAGTCTGGAGATGCTGTGGAGAAAGTTCTGCTTCCTGCAACATCCTCCAGCATGACCAGTTTGGCAATGGGGCAGTAATTGTGTGCCAAATTGGTAACCAGAGGTATTCTGACTGCCATTAGGTACCGGAATGAGATCCTCAGACCCATTGTGAGACCATATGCAGGTGCAGTGGGCTCTGAGTTCCTTCTGATGGATGACAATGCTAGGCCTCATTTGGCCGAAGTGTGTCAGCAATTCCTACATGATGAAGGCATTGATGCTATTGTTATGGGCTGTCCTGTCTGTTCCCCAGACCAGAATCCAATAGATCACATCTGGGACATCATGTCTCATTCCATCCACCAATACCACGTTGCACCACAGACTGTCCAGGAATTGACTGATGCTTTAATCCAGGTCTGGGAGAAGATTCCTCAAGAGAACATCCACCGCCTCATCAGGAGCATGCCCAGGCATTGTAGGGAGGTCATATAACATGTGGAGGCGACACACTACTAAGCATCATTTCCTTGTCTTGAGACATTTCCTCTGAAGTTGGATCAACCTGTAATTTGATTTTCCACTTTTATTTTGAATATCATTCCAAATCCAGACCTCCATGGGATATTAATTTTGATTTACATTCATCACTGCAGCTTTGTTGCCATAAAAAAAACAGGGCCTAGACACATTTCTTGCACAGAGGTTTCAAGAAGTCAGTGTACGACCCTGGGGTTAAACACAGGCGGACAAGTACCTGACTCTTGCACATTGAAAACTTAATAAAAAATCTGAAATGCATGGAAAATCTTAAGAAGACTATATCATTGTAAAACCTTAAACTTTAAGAACTTGTGGAAGGACCAGGATGTTTTTAGCAGATACTAAGGGCTATACTGGAAACCAGTGATGTGCTTAATTACCAAATTTTTAATATTTTGTTATTAAAATATATTGTGACATCTGTCCCACTGTTTCCCAAACAATGATAAGATGATGTATTTTTCTAAGTCAAGTTCACAGACTAGCTCTTTGATGGGAGTCTGACTCTTCGTTTTGAAATGAGGTGAAGCCAAGCATGGCATGAACATGTAATCCTTACAGGTGGGTGGAAACCAGACAAATAAAAGGAATTTCTCAGAGGTGATGAGGATTGTTTGTCAAGGGGATGTGCACAGACAGATATGGGGGAAGCTGAAATCACAGAAAAAAAAATTGAATGAAAGCAAACCTGCCAGCGCTAATAATAACACAACCTGCGCCCATCATCGGCTCACTTTACAAATCCCCTAATCATCACAGATTCAGTGGGATCCCATTATCACCTGGGCAAATAGTTCACTTCCTACTAATAGTTATTAGGAGAAGAGGATGTGTGTTGATAGGCAGTTATGAGAGATTGATATAACTACTAGAGTCAAAATGGATGAGCTTTTGCTTCTAAGGAAAATAGGGGCAAAAGAAACGGCAAGACTAAATAAACACGTTTACCAGTGAAAAGAACAGTACAGCTGGAGTAGATAAAAATAGGATACACAGAAATATAAAGGGAGTTTCCTGTTTTATGTAAATAAAAATCAGTTATACAATAAAAACAGTTCTGCATCTGGTAACAGAGCATTCCTTCTAAATGTATCCTTGCAGGTATGAAATGGGAACATTCTTGTTTCTTTGTATATATTTATATTTTTTTCAGCTCTACTATATTACCTGTACAGGTAAAAATGATCAGTCTGGAGAAGAGACGGTTTATGTCTCTAAGTATTGTCTATCTTGATACAACCGAGACAAACATTCAGCTGTAAGAAATATTAAGTCAGGATGAGTTTTCTACCTTTTATGCAAGCAAGAAAGTTAACATTTTCTGACAACAAGCAGAGATATTAAAAATGGTTAGAAACTGAAGTATAGTAAAGTTTTGCTGAAAGTTTTATTAAACAGAGATACTTTACAGACCTTGGCAATGTGCATAATGCTAAGCAGCTCATTGTTGGTAATACTAATGGGACACCAACAGTTCTGTTCCCAAGTCTTATTATGAAATAGGTCTGTGGTGGAGGATCAACGGATTCCAGCCATCAGCCTGTGAAACATCATTAACAAACACACCATCTCCCAACTTAGCAGCACGAGGTCCATTTACAGAAGATAAAGGGAGAAAATATATATTGGTAAGCTAATCTACATACTGTCCTCTGTTCAAAAACATCTCCTTTGGGTGCGAGATAACAATGTTAACATCTCTAGAGACCCAAGAGCGAATGCTTCAGATCTTGAACACAATATACGATGGTCATAAACATTATATAGCCATCTCCTAACTCTCCCATACATGCTCTTGATTGGCTTGGCTATGTTCACATGTCCAGTAATGATCCATCAAAACAGACCCAGTAGAAGTCAGTCAGGAAAAAAGTTGTGCTGACTCAATCTTTTAGTCTGTTATTCACTAAGTGATCTGTGCCGGATCTGTTTTGGTTTTTTTTTGTTTTGTTTTTTTAACATTGGAGTCAATGGGCAACGGATCCGTTAATGTGGCATCCGTTGTCAGACTTCTAATGGATCTGGTAGAGAACAGTTAGTGAATAACGGACAAAAAAAGTTGTGTCAGTACAACTTTTTTCCTAATGGATATCTGCTGGATTCGTTCTCACGGATCATTACTGGACAAATGAACATAGCCTAAGCATGCATGTGTGAGGAGATGGGAATGAAGGCCCCCATACTATTAGATGGCTGTTGGCTGAACCATGCTTCGACTGACAGTCATATTGGCTGTCTATCCCATAGACGAGCGCTCGCTAGGCTGTACACTACTATGTTCTCTATGAGAAAGCTGCTGATTGACATGGCTGGTGTTGGCTTATCTCTGGGAGAACAAAGCGATAGTCAGTCTGAAATGTGACACACTCTTCTTCGACAATCAGTAGGCCGGTGCCCCCATACACAGATTGTCCGCCAAACCCATCTATGTTAGTCTAAAGGTACTGCCACACTAAGCAATCCCGCTAGCGATCTCGTTAGCGTTGCATACTAATGAGATCGCTAGCGGGATTGTTTCTATATCGCTAAATGCTGCCACATTTAGCGATATAGTTAACGACGCTATCGCCGTTAGCGATCTTCTTAACGACTTTAGCGGTACAAAAGTACCGCTAAATCGCTAAGAAAAGGTGCCACACAGCGATAAGATACTTACCAGCGGGAGCGCCGACGAGAAAATAGGGTCCGGAGCGATTCCAGCGACGAGCGAGATCACAGCAGGAAGCTCGTCGCTGGAAGCTGCCGCACTGAACAATATCGCTAACGGGATCTTTAAATAGTGACTTTTTTAGCGATCCCGTTAGCGATATTGTTTAGTGTGGCATACCCTTAATGTGTATGAGGGCTTAAGTCACTGCCAGACACTTCTAGTGTCAGAACAAAAGGATTGAGCATGTTGAATCCCAGCTTCCTGACCTTTATATCACCCAGCTTCTGACTTTTGCTCCCATACACATAAGAGAGATGGCCAATCCTGCTGATGTGTAGCCCTGGTACACAATACCAGGAGGATGAGTGGAGAGGTAACAGTTAAGGTCTCTCCATGACATCATGTACACTTCTGACACACCCAGCAAGGGGTGTGGAAGGGAGTGATTTAGTCAGTCAGTGTCCGGACTTCAGTGTGAGAAGTCAGTTTCCTGTCCTTGGACAGAGTAGACGTGTCCAGTTTAAGTCTATCATCAGTTCAGAAAGTGGAGTCTGGTGTAGGTGTCTGTATACACCTTAGTCTAGTCAGAGCTGTGCCCCACTGGAAGAAAGACTGAACTATCTATTAAGAGACAAGCAAGGCGAAGGGCAAAGTGGAAGGAAGATAATTGGAAAAGTGCTTTTGACTTGGAAAAGTCCTGCACGTTGCAACCGGTTACTGGGGACCGAAGGATCACTATTGTACAGCATAGTGAAGAGAAAACCAGGAATCTACCGGACCCTAGGTCGCGGCAGACAAGCCCCTTATAGTCAGAACGTAGCTGGAGTCAGAGGGTGTGAAGACTTTGAGTTAGTGCACGACAATAAAAGGATTCAGCTCCCTCGCAGGAAGGCTTCTAACACAAATTTGACTGGGCAGAACAGCTAAAGATTAGCTGGAATCATAGAGAGGACTACGCTTCAGGCTGGTCGTACTCAGCTTCATTGGAAAGTAAAGGAGGCCCCTAACTTGCTTAGCTGTTGCCTCAAAGCTCATCCTCCATCAACCCCCTCAGCCTCCCTGGGACCTGCCTTATCATCCTGCAAGTAAAGGTATGGAAAGACGTTGACTGTGTGAGACTGAGTTATTATTGCATGCCTGCACAATCCCTACCTAACTACCGACCTGAGGGAAGAGTCCCACCTGTAGGGGACCCGACATCTAGCTGCCTCACCATCCCCTCAGAGATCTACAGCAGCGCTGGTACAAATTACCAGAATACTACAGGTGGCGTCACGAACTGTACATAAACTATCCCCTGTAAATATATCCCCAACATACGCCAGACCGCCCGGGCCACAGACCGAGCCACAGCTACCTGTGACAAACCCCATAGACTTCCATGGGCTCGGCTCTGAGTACCCCATTGCCCTGGTAACCCACAATTGTGGTGGCGGGTCGACACAACTTTTGGCGTCACGAACAGGATACGAAACTTGCAGCATTGCGAGCCCTGTGTGCCTGTGGATTGTTTTTGTGAAAAAGGACTGTTTGCTATTTTTGGCGCTAAAATCCGCCATTTTGCCGCCATATTCGCGCCCTCAGGCGCTGGAGAAGAAGGTGGGCGGACCTGAAAAAGCGCGCAGAGTCTTGGACACGCCCCCAACCTGCACCCCAAACCGCATCGCAAACTGCATAGCAATCTGCATCGCAAACCGCATCGCAAACTGCATAGCAATCTGCATCGCAAACCGCATAGCGAACTGCATAGCAATCTGCATCGCAAACCGCATAGCGAACTGCATAGCAATCTGCACCGCAAACCGCATCGCAATCCGCATAGCAAACTGCATCACAATCTGCATTGCAATCCGCATAGCAAATTGCATCGCAAAATAGAGCGGCAGGTCCTGCAACAGGAAGTGAACGCTCTGACATCAGAGCGCCTGCGACGAAGGTCCTGTTCCCACTGCGGTGCCTGTGAAGTAGCAGCATCTGAAACCGGTAGGCTCCGTTTAACCAAGGGGGCGCTAAGATGTCACAACAACCGGCTGACAGTGCGGCCCCGGCCGGAGTCCCCAATCCCGCACCGTCTGGTATTGTAGCGCCAGATGGGGGTGCAGGTCCAGCACCCAGTCCGGTAGTCCCGATCATGCCACTAACGCTCCCATATATGCCTGGGGCGAAATGGCTTCCCCAATACAGCGGTGGGCCAGGCACATTAGCAGGCTTCAAGCGGAAGTTATGCAGCATCCTAGAAATGTACTCCATGCCTGAGAGACAAAAAGCTGCTGTGCTAATAGGGCAGCTAACTGGCGCTGCTGAGAGGGAAGTGGAGACTTGGGATACCGTTGATCAGGAGTCGGTGCCTGCGATCTTCCTTAAGCTGCATGCCATATTTGAAGACCGCACAGAAACGGATCTCCGGATGGCCTTCTATCACTGTTCACAACAGCCAGGTGACAGCATCCGGGACTATGCTTGCCGACTACAGGGAGCCCTGAGAGCCCTCAAGCAAATTAACAATTTAAATGCTATCGACGAGAATAGAATGCTGAAAGAACAATTTATACAGGGATTGAGGTCCCCAGAGGAACGCAGAACTGTAAATTGGTGGTCCTTAGATCATCCGGATGCTACCTTTGATGCCCTAAAGGACATGGCAATAAAAGGGCTGCGGCCCCTGGGCAAACCCGAGGTGGCCACCCAACATCATCAGGGTGAAGTCACTCTGGAACCGGCAGTAACCCCTGTTCCCCGCTAGTGGCAGAAACCAAAACGCAGGTGACACCTCCTAGTGAATTGGACTGTCTGCGCTCAGAGGTGCGCCAGCTGACTAAAAATCTGGCCGCTGTGATGAGTGCCCTACAGCTGCGGAAAGAAAAGGAAGGGAAGATCTTGCTAGCTGACTGCCCAGAGGACGTTCCGTGGATGCACCGGAGAAGAAAGAAGACGTCGCCCCTGCGGAGGAGGACAACGCCACCCCCAGGAGCAACCTCTGATCAACACCCTTCTCGTCGAGAGATCATCTGTTATCGCTGCAACCGGAAAGGTCATCTGTCTACACAGTGTCCTTTAAACGGGCAGAACCTGGGTCCAAGGGCCAACACCCAGGAGAATACCCGTCAGGCCCCCTAGACTGGAACCGCAGGTATGTGGGCGGGCGACCCTACCTGTCTATTATTCTAGATGGTATTGCTGTTCCAGCATTGTTAGACACTGGGTCCCAGGTGACCCTAATACCTGATGCTCTATATACCAAGTACTGGTCAATGGACAGTCTTAAACCTCCGAGCCTTGACTTTACTGTGTATGCTTCGAATGGTCTTCCTGTAGAAGTACTCGGAACAAAATGTGTAGATGTAAAGGTGGGCAGAGAGGAGTTGAAAGACCAAGGGCTTCTGGTAGTAAAGACTGTAAATGAGGAGAACGGTCTAAATATAATTTTGGGTACTAACATTATCGGTAATTGTTTGGGAGAAGTTGTGTTCTTGCTCCAACAGCTCGCTGAGATTGCCCGACCAAGGCAGAGAGGAGTAATCCAAAGAGAGATCCGGGCCCTGGTGTGTCAGCAGCAAGCGAAGCTTACCGACGGCGAAATTGGTAATGTACGGGTCACTGACTCGGATCCTATTGTGATACCCCCAATGAGTGAAATGATCATTTGGTGCAGGGCAGCCATAGGTCTGAGAGGACAGAATTACCAAGCTGTAGTAGAACCCCACCATTCAGAACATAGACCTACACTTATGACTGCTAGAGGAGTAGTAGAAGTGGTGAATGGAAGAGTACCTGTACGGCTTCTCAATTGGGGAGATGATGAGGTAAATTTACCCCGTTATGCAACCATTGCTAAACTACATGCTGTTGATAATAATTCTATTCTCCCGGCTGAGTCCTTAGACTCCTGTCAAATAGAGGAGGACAATGACCCAGCAACCCAGGTGGCGGAATGGTGTCAGCAACTCCATGTTGGGACGGACACCACTCCCGCTCACCAGAAGCAAGGGGTATTACGGGTGGTGCAAGAGTACGCCCAAGTGTTTAGCAAAAATCCACTTGATTTTGGGACAATTAAGGGAGTACAACATCATATCCCTACAGGCAGTCATCCTCCCATCAAAGAGCGGTATAGGCCCATACCTCCAGCTCATTATCAGAAGGCTAAAGAAATGTTGAATGATATGAAGAAAGCTGGGGTGATAAGGGATAGTTGTAGTCCCTGGGCAGCCCCTCTAGTTCTGGTTAAAAAGAAAGATGGTAGTATGAGAATGTGTGTGGATTACAGGCAGGTGAACCGCATAACACACAAGGATGCATACCCGCTACCACGTATAGAGGAATCATTAGCTGCTCTGAAAACGGCTAACTACTTTTCTACCCTTGATCTGACTAGTGGTTACTGGCAAGTGGCTGTGGCTGAGGAGGATCGTGAGAAAACGGCTTTCACCACCCCAATGGGGCTCTGTGAGTTCGACAGAATGCCGTTTGGGCTCAGTAGTGCCCCAGGAACATTTCAGAGAGTGATGGAAAACTGTCTGGGACATCTCAATTTTGAAACCGTGCTGCTATACCTAGACGACGTTATCGTGTATTCCAAGACATATGAGGACCATCTGAAGCACCTGGCAGAAGTATTCGAGTCCCTGTCCAGGTACGGGATGAAGTTGAAACCCTCAAAATGCCATCTACTCAAACAGAAGGTACAATACTTGGGGCACATCGTCAGTTCGGAAGGAGTAGCGCCGGACCCAGAGAAAGTCACTGCCATCCAGAAGTGGCCGGAGCCGAAAAACCTTAAAGAAGTGCGACAGTTCCTGGGACTAACGGGTTACTATAGGAGATTCGTGAAAGATTACACGAAGAAGGCAGCTCCTTTACAGGACCTCCTAGTAGGACAATCTTTAAAGAGCAGAAACCCTCCTTTCAATTGGGGTAAGGAACAGGCTGAAGCATTTCAAAAGATGAAAGAGATCCTGACAGGTGATGAGATCTTAACCTATCCTGATTACAGCCAACCGTTCCTGTTGTACACCGACGCCAGTAATGAAGGGTTGGGAGCCGTTCTCAGTCAGAAGCAGAATGGACAAGAAAAAGTCATCGCATATGCTAGCAGAAAACTCAGGCCAACTGAAAGGAATCCTGAAAATTATAGCAGCTTCAAGCTAGAGTTTCTGGCGCTGGTCTGGGCCATTACTGAAAGATTTAAGCACTATCTGGCCTCCAATAAGTTCACTGCGTTTACAGATAACAACCCCTTAACGCACCTGGAAACCGCCAAGCTGGGTGCCATGGAGCAGCGATGGATGGCTCGGTTGTCCAATTACCAGTTTACTATCAAGTACCGGGCAGGTCGAAAGAATGCTAATGCTGATGCGTTGTCCCGAATGCCGCATGACTCTGACACGGAAGAAGAATCGGACGACCTGGAAGAAATTGAGCTACCCGCGTTCCATCGAAATGGGGTAGTCCACGAGCATCAAGTCCACAGAAAGCAGAATGGTGCAACATTAAATCCTTTACCCCATCATAGTTGGAAAGAGACTCAGGACAGTGATCCAGTGGTCAGCCGCATCAAGGAGTTGTTAAGACAGGAAGGCTCCTCTCTGGAAAAGGATGCACCTATGTCAGCCAAGCTCCTGTGGAACGAGAAAAGCAGGTTGTTCCTATACCGTGAGAAGTTGTGCAGAAGATACGTCAACCCCAGAACCCATGAAATGGTCTGGCAAATCGTGGTCCCCAAGGCAGACGTCCCAATGGTGTTGGAAGCGTACCACGATCAAGCAGGACACTTTGGCTGGAGGAAGCTGGAGACCCTGTTGAGATGCCGGTTCTACTGGGTAGGGATGCGCAGCTCCGTCGAGAGGTGGTGTCGGAACTGTGGACCCTGTGGTCTCAGAAGAAAGGACTACGGTAGTCAAAAGGCCCCCTGCAACCTATCCGGACGACTCGTCCTCTGGAGATTGTGGCCCTGGACCACGTCAAACTGTCGCCGAGTAGATCTGGATACTCATACGCCTTGACCATGGTGGACCATTACTCCAGATTTCTGGTAGTCGTTCCAGTGAAAGACCAGACCGCAGTGACGGCCGCGAAGACCTTTCAAGCAAGCTTCTGCAGACCGCATGGGTATCCCGAGCAAGTCTTAACCGATCAGGGACCTGCTTTCGAAGCTGATTTATTCAAGGAATTCTGTCAAATGTACGGGTGCAAGAAAATAAGAACAACACCATATCACCCTCAAACCAACGGTCTTTGTGAAAAGATGAACCATATTGTCCTTGACTTGTTGAGATCCATACCGTTGGAAGACAGGAATCGATGGCCGGATTTACTACCTGATTTGGTTGATTTGTACAACCATATACCTGTAAGCTCAACTAACTGCACTCCAGCCTATCTTATGAGAGCAAGGCCCGGAAAACTACCAATGGATTTAGAACTTGGAGTGGTAGAACCGGAGGCAGACGATGCCGTGGAGAACTGGGACGTCAATCGGCAAGAGCAATACAGAAGAGTACAAATCTGTGTAGAGGAAAGTCTTAATAAGGCACGGGAGAAACAGGAAGATGTTTACAACCGAAATGCTCCTGCCAAGCCTTTGATGCCTGGAGAGGTAGTACTAAAAAGAAAAAGAAAGATGCACAAACTGGATAATCAGTGGGAGCAAGAACCCTACGTCATACAAGATTCTAAATACGACAACAGAAAAGTTTGTGTCGTCAGTAAAGACGGAGGAAGAACAACAACCACTGTGTCCAGAGATCATTTGAAGTTGTGTCCAGAACACTTAAAGAGTTGTGAAAAGAACCCTGTCCTCAATCAAAGAGAAAGAAAGGAAGAGGTCCTACACACCGATCTGGGAGATTTTCCTGCGGATTGGCCCCGACTGGGAGATGCTGTGATAATTCCAGTGTTGCAGTTTTATCAGCCACAAGAGGAAGTTTTACCTCCAGTTGTGCCTGTGGTGCCAGTTGAGCCCGTCCAGGAGTTACCCATTCCAGCAACACCTCAACCTGTAGAACCTCAAGATGGATCATCTGAAGCAGCGCCCCATACTATGGGATCCCCTGGTGAAGCTGACTCACACCGCCCAGCCATCAGTACGCTTGCCAGATCCATAGAAAGGTTAAGGCAGTTCTATAGTTTGCCGTTACGCAGTGCAGACAGATCGCAACTTGTTATACCTGAAACTACACCACGTAGATCAGAGAGAATCACAAAGGGAAATTACCCATTAGGTATCAGCAGTGATTATAACGAATTGATGTAAATATATTGTGAAAAGTCTATATATATAAATGTGTTTTTTCCCTATTATGTCTTCGTTTAACAATGGACTCAGAGGCTGAGGACTGAGCCAGCCCAAAAACTGTATCCTGTAAATAGTTGCACTAAAGTGCCTTCTTAATGGTTTCACATGAAACCTTGACTCACCTCTGAACCAAAAACCCGTGTGGTGTGGCACTGAGTGAGGTCTGCATTTGGATGTCCTGCAGCCCACCCAGGACCCACGTTGAAGGTTTGGTGCGGGTCCTTCACAAGTATCTTGTATATATATTTATTAAATGCTATTTGATACTTTTGTATTTCTATATGTAAAATGTTATTGTTCGTAACGTTCAAGGTGTTCTCACCTCCCGGATGGGAAGAAGTTAATGTTTGTTGTTATGCATAAACAAAATTTTCTGTCTCTTTATATTTTACAGCCCGGGAGTGCTGTCATTTACCATGGGGGAATGTGTAGCCCTGGTACACAATACCAGGAGGATGAGTGGAGAGGTAACAGTTAAGGTCTCTCCATGACATCATGTACACTTCTGACACACCCAGCAAGGGGTGTGGAAGGGAGTGATTTAGTCAGTCAGTGTCCGGACTTCAGTGTGAGAAGTCAGTTTCCTGTCCTTGGACAGAGTAGACGTGTCCAGTTTAAGTCTATCATCAGTTCAGAAAGTGGAGTCTGGTGTAGGTGTCTGTATACACCTTAGTCTAGTCAGAGCTGTGCCCCACTGGAAGAAAGACTGAACTATCTATTAAGAGACAAGCAAGGCGAAGGGCAAAGTGGAAGGAAGATAATTGGAAAAGTGCTTTTGACTTGGAAAAGTCCTGCACGTTGCAACCGGTTACTGGGGACCGAAGGATCACTATTGTACAGCATAGTGAAGAGAAAACCAGGAATCTACCGGACCCTAGGTCGCGGCAGACAAGCCCCTTATAGTCAGAACGTAGCTGGAGTCAGAGGGTGTGAAGACTTTGAGTTAGTGCACGACAATAAAAGGATTCAGCTCCCTCGCAGGAAGGCTTCTAACACAAATTTGACTGGGCAGAACAGCTAAAGATTAGCTGGAATCATAGAGAGGACTACGCTTCAGGCTGGTCGTACTCAGCTTCATTGGAAAGTAAAGGAGGCCCCTAACTTGCTTAGCTGTTGCCTCAAAGCTCATCCTCCATCAACCCCATCAGCCTCCCTGGGACCTGCCTTATCATCCTGCAAGTAAAGGTATGGAAAGACGTTGACTGTGTGAGACTGAGTTATTATTGCATGCCTGCACAATCCCTACCTAACTACCGACCTGAGGGAAGAGTCCCACCTGTAGGGGACCCGACATCTAGCTGCCTCACCATCCCCTCAGAGATCTACAGCAGCGCTGGTACAAATTACCAGAATACTACAGGTGGCGTCACGAACTGTACATAAACTATCCCCTGTAAATATATCCCCAACATACGCCAGACCGCCCGGGCCACAGACCGAGCCACAGCTACCTGTGACAAACCCCATAGACTTCCATGGGCTCGGCTCTGAGTACCCCATTGCCCTGGTAACCCACAATTGTGGTGGCGGGTCGACACACTGACATTTTTTTATATAACTTTAGGACTACTACAAGACTTTATCTGCCGGAAACCTGGACAATCTCTTTAACTTTCTCTTTAATATTTAATTTTACATATTTGCTTTAAAGTAGCCGAGTCTAATTAGTGAATCTGTTCTGTTTCAGTAACAAATTGTATACCAATGACATGGTTTCAATAATTCAATGATAGAGAAAAAAATTGACATGTAATTGACGGAAACAGATTGCCATCACAGATTAGGAAACTCAGCACCACATCCCAAACTCCTGCCTGTCAGGATATTACAGGTCAGCGAGATCACTCATACAATTAGGATGCCGTCATGTTATAGATCAGTTACTAGGAAGACAAAATATTATTTTTTCTGTCCACAGTAAAAGTTCACTGCGGTTAAGTACCACAAAAAGCAGGCGAGACCGCTTTCTGTCCTTTCCTGCTACAATTCTGCCGTTTATTTTGACAGTTTTTACAGCAAAGCATTCAACAGACACTACAACAATTGAGTCTACACTGTACTTAGTGCTGACTGATGTCTGCAAGTTTCTTGTCTGACAAAAGAAGAATTTAAGATAAAGGACGAGGCAAATTACGAATACCTTATTCTACCTAGGGAGCCTGGGTAATAATAGGCAACTGAACCTTAACAGTATTGTGAAATCTGTTTGATAGACTTATGAATTTTGGGGCATTTTGATTCTATAAATATTTTCTAGATCTAATCTGACTTTTTTTAATGGAACATGACATGGCGATTGAAAGAAAAACCCAGGCAGAGTCTCTGTGTTAAACTCCAAGCCATCAGGTTTGTGTGTTGTCTATAGCTCTTAGTCCTTGCTCACATAACAATATAACACAGCCAAGTACTATCTGATGTTTTATTCGATACAACTCGGACCAATGTTGTACTATGGAAACAAGTAGAGAAGGAGAAAAGAAGAGTCAGCTCACTATTGATGCAGCCACAATCCTGCTGTGAAGCGCACGGAAAAGCCTGGAATCCGGCTGAGGCAAAGAGGAAAAATCCAGCGTAGAAGCGGGTAAGTAAAATGTCCAATTTTATTGAAGAAGCAAATCACATCCAGAAAAACAAGGTACCGTAAATGCGGTTCTGGTCACAGTGGATACAACCGTCACGTTTCAGCTCCGATGAGCCTTATTCATGGTTGGTTAGACAGTGTGAACAAGTGCGGCTCTGAGAATAAAAGTTTGGCAAGCCACACAGCTGTATCATTCCAATTGGTGGGTATGTGGATGTTAAATTAAGAGTGCAAACACCTGAAGAGAGATTAACCCACTGCCAACATCAAGTAACAGTAATTTGGGAAGCAGTATACAGGTGTGTGAACAAGTACTTAAAAACAGACCAAATACACATTTCAAAGAAAAAAAGAAACGGAAAAAGTAGAAGTTAATTGTATCTTCTGTAGCTCAAACAAAAGGGTATCCACAAGCATAAGAAAAAATAAAATAAATAAAAAAAAACACGTCAATAGATGCAGTGCTTTTATGTACATACAAAAACATTATCATGTATATTGCAGGATGAGGCCATGTTGTATAGTAGGTCCCGATGGATGTCATGTTTAATATAAATATCCAAAAGGACTCTCTGTTCAAAATTTTTCTCCTAAAATTGACTCCTCTCACTGCATTATGTACCTGTTCAATAGCCTTGAATCTAAAAGAGGTTAAATCCCCTCCATGTGCACGTAAACAATGCTTGGACGCTGCAGAAATATTTAACGCAGTTGTGCTTGTTATATCTGAAAGATGTCTGCGAATGCATTTTTTTAAAACACTGATTGTGCACCCTACTACATATTGAAGGTTACAAACTGTATATTCAATGAGGTAAATGACCGCTTTGCTGTTGCAATTCAAGAAACTATTTATATTGTACCCATTGCTGAAGAAAGAAATGTCTTGGATTTATGTACATATTTGCAACACAAGCATATATTGTTACCACATTTGAAAAGCCCTTTTAGTGTAAGCATGTGCAAGATGCCAGTGCATATAATAATCAGATCACATCCATGGAAGTCTATGGGTGAGTGTGAAACATCGGACTGCTCTCGGTTGTCAGTGCAGTGTGATTACCACACAGAGAATTGAGGAAATGGAGAAATTAAGTTCTCCGTCTTCTTTGCACCTGTGATACGATTCTCTCATGCAAGAGAATCAGATCACACTAAAGGGGACACTCAGCTCAAACTATGACAGAGTTTGATCAGAGCAACATTAGCATAATCGGCCTGATTCTCTCGCATGAGAGAATCGACGGCCATGTGACTCCAGCCTTAATCAGATACTCCCACTCAAGGATTGTGCAGTGATTCACTGACTGCAGCACATGTTCACTGAGCATTAGATAACTACCATAGTGGTTACAGCAGATCAACAAGGGCACTAGCTTGACAGATACATGCACAAAGCTCTCCAGTTATGCTTCAAAGTTGTGGCACAGAGGTTTTATGGTAACAGGAACAGTCTCTTATCACAATTGTTTCAAAGTAGCCTGCATATGCATGCAATATTGAGGGCTATCTTTATCTCATTTCAGCTGGCCAAATAAAAATAGCAAATCCACATCATAAGTAATGAGATGAAACCACCCAATCAGATCTTAGGTCAATTCCAGCCACAGATCCTCCTGACTGCTACCTGTTCCAATATTCCTAAGCTGTGCAACACTGCTCAGTTGTCTGATGAGATCACTGTTTGAGCATCTGACCACCAAGCATGCTAAGCTACCTCTTACATATAGCCTGTCCCCACGTAGAATGGAGCCTATGGAGCAAAAAGCTATTGTGTCCAAACACGAGACCTCTGACCCAGCCAACATGCAAGGCCACTAGAAATGGTGTGAACCGATTCGCAGGACCCCACCGATCAGTAAATTGTGTCCGCTGGATGGGAGCCCCAAGAATCGCTTCCGGACGGCATCTGCGCCTCTGGTTTTAATTATCCGGACTGCTATTATGTCAAATATGTGTCATGTTGCGCGTGTCAGGCCAGCTATTTATAGAAAGAGCCAAAATGCCATCAGGCAGGAGTTGGCTCTTAGGACTTCCATCCAGCAGCCAAAATTACAGACGTGACCGATGGCTTTAGTACTGAGAATTGGTTTGCAGCTACTCTAGCGCACTTTATTATATTCTATAATAGATAAAATGACCCAATGGTCCATATAAAAGCTGTAGTGCCTATATAACAACATAATTTACTTCACTAGTGTCTCACAGTTTAAGGATGCATTTGAAGAAATTGAATAGTTGCATAATTGCACGATGCAAGAACTGCTAGTGGGACCCCTGAGTCAGAACAATATTTGTTACAGCAGAAAAGCGCTTGACTTGAGCTGAAGGAAGCCCTTTAGCACCTTTGGTTGCCATAACATATACTCTGTTACATAGGATGGGAAACACCACTTTCCCTTAAATTCGGTCAATGTAGAAATACTGAAAGGTTACTGAACAAATCACAAAGAGGAGGAGATGAATTAGCAAGTGAGGTCATGACAGAAGCATGCGACGAGTAAACATTGCTGCAGGTATATGCAAAGCAATTTTCCTGTATGAATAATGAAATAATGCACTCGGTGTTATAATTATAGCCTCTGAAGAATTAAGAAGCCTAGACTTGTAGACCCTAGGAAGATACGGCGTGTTTACCAGTACGTAATGTTCGCCTACAGCTGTCTGTCCATAACAACAACAATGGGGCTTTCATCTGGATAGATCTACTGCTGATAGTTGGGTGGCACGAACATCAACAGGGGGAACAGCCCTGTGAGAACTACTAAAGGTCTTTAATGAATCAACCCACATCACTTGGATATTACAATTGTGAACTTTGTATCCCAATGTGTAAACATGCAGAGGGGTTACTGTGTAAAATTGTGCTCTCAGTTACTGCTGAGAATGAGAAGTCCAAAGATTACTGTAATTTATATATCCTCTAATTAGTGCTTTACAATAACATTTCTGATACTTTGTAGCAGTGGCCTAGAGTCCAATGGGCCCCGATGCAAAATTTGGACCTGGGACCCAACCTCAATGTTAGTCAGATGTATGGACGCTTGTAGTATTCTAGATCCTATAAAGACCCTCCATCTAGTAATGTCCCTATTCTGGTACCTTCTTGTAATAATTTCCTCTGTCCAGGCACCTTTTTAGTAATAATGTCCCCCATCCAGACCCCTTGCTGTAATAATGTCCCACGTCCTCTAATAATGTTCCCCATCATGATCCCCTTCCTGGTATAATGATCCCCATTCTGGGCCCCTTCCTGGTGTAATGTCCTCTATCCTAGGCCCCTTCCTGATATAATAACCCACATCCTGGTCTCCTGCCTTGTCTAATGACCCAAATCCTGGGATCTGTCCTGGTATAATGTCCTACTGCTATTCTCTACACACATTAAAAATAAATAAATTATTCTTACCTTCCTCCGCTCCAACAATTCGTGGTGTCCTCCACCATAGCCTGCAGCTGACTCCAGCGTGCCAGTTATGGGCAGCGCATGATGTTACTGCCATACAGCTCTCGTGATAAACACGCCGTCAGCTGTCGGCCTTTGCTTGGCTGACTGTGTGTATTGCAGTCCAGGGTGGCGGCGTGTCTTTGCGCAGCAATACACTTCAGCTGATTATGCTTCCTTGGATGCACATCCAGGTGAATTAGGCACTGGCATAGGCGGGCCCCACTCCCGCATGTCACACCCTCTGAGACCGTGATAGTTACACCCCTGCCTTATTGACTCCTGCACTAAAAAAATATTCATCTCATAGATCATTGCCTAGACAAGATACAATTGGGGAAAACCCTCAGTGGTGAGAACTATTGGGTTTGTGTAAGTTTATATGAAACTATATTGCAAAAGAATTTGGATGGTTGCAAAACTTTTGTTTCCCTAATTAATTACAAATTACACTCCTAGCAGGTGTGTATCGTCTACATTGATTTGCAAGTTGTTCCATAGACCTTTTATTCCAGAATGCATGAGTAGTAGGGTGCGATTCCTTGTGGTCTGTGGGGTGGACAGAATGCCTTGTCGTCCTGGAAAATTCTTTAAAGCTTTTGTTCACTTATAATCGTGTAACAAGCGGACAAAAGAAAGAGGTGGGAGTGCAAGCTGAAAAGGCTAAGACCCTGGTGAGATGGCCTCTTAAGCAGGCGCCTAGACTTGACTCTATTAGGGCACAGAGTTTTAAATCCTGTGGAGAGGTGGCCTGTTGAGCTATAGAGATGTGCTGAACCAAGCAAGAAATGTCACACAGCCTGAGCAACAATGAGGAAACTATGCATCAAGGAAAAACGTATATAGTTATAGGAGGGGCACTGCAATGTATTTACAGCTAAAGCATGTAGCTAGAGCCATCAATACGAATGATATTTTACATTTGTAACATTTTTCAAGTTCTACGTAAATAGATTTGCATTGTTTAATTATTACATGAATACGTGTGTTCTTATTCACAGGGTTGTTCATGAAATATTTGAAAAGTTATGCGGCAATCACCATTGTGTACTTTGTGCTAGTCCTTTATTCCTTCTTATGGTTACTGGGTCCTGGACCCGTTGAAATGTTGGTACGCGAAACGGCCATTGTCCACTCTGTCTGTCCCCGCATGCGTTTGTAACCTGCTCGTCACTTTTCACGTCCAGTAGCCATAAGAGGGAATAAAGGACTAGCACAAAGTACACAATGGTAAGTGCCGCATAACTTTTTTCAAATATTTCAAATGACTGCTTACAATTATGCAGAGCACCTTGAACAATTTGTTCAGCTGCTGAAGCTCTTCTATGGGAATCCACCCTCATTGCATGGGATTTGTAATATACTGGTGCCGCATTTACTCTTGTTTGAACACTTGTTCATGAAATAACCTGTTTTGATGCAAAAGGTTACAGCGGAGATGTGCGCTGACAAACTGGGATGATTGTCAATTGTGAAATAATATGTTAAATATTAATAGATAATAATAAAGTGAAATATTTATTATCTATTAATATTTAACATATTATTTCACCTTGGCACTTATATTTACGACCCCCCAGACTTTATTTATCAAATTCACTTCACTTTGGCGTTATTTATACAATATTCTTCTTCTCTATACATGTCCTTTGCATTTTTGTTCCATGAGCTAACCTCGGTGTGCGGTTTGGCGCCAGCCGCGCTCTCTTGGGTGCTATGGAACACATGCAAGATGACATGAGACCAGGACCTGCAAATGGTAATACATCATGTGGCCGTAAGTTCATTGGCCCATTTTGATCATGTAACCGTTGTTCAATTGTATTAGTGTTTCTCTGCACCTAGGACCTGTGATATCTGCGCGCATGCCCGCAAACATCACTCCATTGGCCATATTCGATCAGCTGATCGGTGAGGCCGGATATTTATATGCGGCGGTATGACAACCCCTAACCACGCCTCCCTTTGAGGAAGTGAGCGTCAGGCTCACGAAACGCGCGTCAGGGTTCCTGGATACCTTGTGGACACTACAACTTGCTACCAAAATGGGTAAATTTAACCATTATATGTATATGAAATGCATACCTACTGTTTGTCTATAGTTACAATAGCGCTACCATGGGTAAATACGATATAGACATCTCATTGAGTTATGGTAGCCCTTTGTGGACCTAATAAGGACTCTATGATGGTAATATATTGCGCTTTGTATATAGGACATTGCATTTAAGCCGGCATCCACAGGGTCCATATAATTTGGTGGATCATCTCATCCAGAGTTATATATACAATTACTGAATATATATGCACAATGCTGTAATTTTATTGATATTTGTATTTTTTGTATACTAATAAAATATGATATTTTTTTGAGATACTTTTTTTGACTTTTGTTGTTCTCCTTATTATTTTAGTCATTTCTAAGTCAGTATCTTATGGTTTGCTATTTGGGTTTTTTTCTATAACCATTGTTGCTTTCTGTGTTTTACACAGCTGTTAAACCTAGCTTAAATATGGACTTTAAAGCCCGTGAACAGACGTGGCTGTCCCAATTAAAGGATGTTTTCAATGATGATCCCCATATCTCTATTCCTGGAGGCGGTAATGATGTACAAGAAACTATTAAGAAATTAAAAAATTTGCTACATAAGCGCACACGAATCTGGTGGAATTGCGCTTTTTTAAATAAATATCTGGAGGGGGTCTTATACAGAGAGGACTCAGAGTACAGGTGTTCCCGTCATTTGATGTTGATGATTGCATTTTCCGTGAAAAATGGGAAGATTATGCGAATACATGCTCACGAGGATTCATGGGTTTGTTGGCCCAAATGAACCAAACGTCCTTAGTGGATTTGGACAAGGGTATTGAGGATCTTCAGACCACTTTAAAAAGAGACTTATCCAATGAGGCACTTATTATACTAAACAAAGAATTAGATCTAGAATTTTCCAAATGGGAAAAAAATATTTGTGATATCAAATCTAAAAAATTCCAACGGGATATTAAAGACCATCAAACGAATTCAACGTATCGTTGGAACGTAAACATCATGCACACAGGGGATCCTCACGCGCCCGATCAGCCTCCTCAGTGTCTATGGCATCAAGTGAAGAATCAGTCAGATCAAAAACATCTAATATTGGTCCGTATCATGAGAGAATGACAACCAGATATGGCAAGACACAAAATTATAATCATGACAAAAAAGGAAAATATGGATCTGAGGTAATCAATTTATCTCAACATATCTTATCTGATATACACCTTCAAGTATTACACAAAGGGTTGACTTTTTCGCCTACTAACAATTTTGATCCATTTACAGCGACCAAAGACCTCTTCCTCTTTTCGAGGAAATTGATCATGAAAAAACTTAAGACCAAAGATAACTTGCAACTTGATGCCGTGGAGCGTGAGGCCTTGAGGGATCTTGAGGATTCCTGCAGGAACAGAATCCTGCTAATACAGGTGGGTTTCCTCATCACCTTTGTCCTAAGTCCACAAAATTCCCCCCCTTGTCACTGGTCCCCGCTGTAGATATTTTTACATGTCTTGTCTCACAGGATTTTGCCAGAATTTCCACGAGACGGCAATTTGACAATCTAACAGCCAAACAGAGACAAGCTTTGTCTGAATTGGCTTCTTTTGATGACATAGTTATTAAACCAGCTGACAAGGGGGGGAATGTGGTCTTATGGCCTACTGCCATGTATGAACGAGAAGCCAACAAACATCTTAGAGATGTAGACACCTATCTCAAATTGGAAGGTAATCCTCTGAGCATTTTTCAGAGTGAACTTGAGGATATTGTAATTAACGCCTTTGAAAAAGGAAAAATATTTAGACTTGAGAGTCCTCAGTGGTTGATACCTTTTAATGGCTAACTGAAAAGATGGTAACAAATTGCAAGCTTTCGAGACTACGCAGGTCTCTTGATCAGGAAAGACTAAAACAAAAGCTGAAGAATCACATATTTATACACAAGAGGACACAGGAATAATGCAATAGGTAAGACAAGTGACGTGAAGCAGAACTGTCATTATGGCAGAGGGATGAACATAAATATGACTAGTTCATAGATAAGAGTGAAAGTTTTATTACCCTCTGATTGGGGTCTGGTATTGTGTTTCCCTGACCTTTTAGGGTCATCACAACACAATACCAGACCCCAATCAGAGGGTAATAAAACTTTCACTCCTTATCTATGAACTAGTCATATTTATGTTCATCCCTCTGCCATAATGACAGTTCTGCTTCACGTCACTTGTCTTACCTATTACCTATTGTCCTCTTGTGTATAAATATGTGATTCTTCAGCTTTTGTTTTAGTCTTTGCCTGATGAAGAGACCTGCGTAGTCTCGAAAGCTTGCAATTTGTTACCATCTTTTCAGTTAGCCATTAAAAGGTATCAACCACTGAGGACTCTCAAGTCTAAATATTTTTCTATCTACTGGCTAACACGGTACGAAGATATACATCTTTCCTATTTGAAAAAGGAGTCATTCCAAAGAAATTGGTAGATGGTCTTCTTACAAAAAATCCCAGAGTTCCTACATTGTACTTTATCCCTAAAATACACAAAAATCCTATAGATCCCCCTGGACGTCCGATTGTCTCTGGCATAGGAGGGCTATGTGACCCTATCTGTAAGTTTATTGACTACTATCTAAAACCCTTGGTTGAGTCGCTGCCCTCCTATGCCAGAGACACCTCTGACGTCCTTACTAGAATTAATGGGATACAATTGGAGCCTGATATGTGGCTTGTCACCGCTGACATTGAGACTCTCTACACGTGCATACGTCATGAGGACGGCCTGGAGGCGGTCCGCTTTTTCCTGGGGATGACCAACGGGGATGGCCTGATGTGAATTTATCATGGAATTACTTTCTTTCATTCTCACAAAAAATTTTTTGTTTTTAAAAATTCTTTTTATTTACAGAAATGCGGCACTGCCATGGGGGCGGCCTGTGCGCCCTCTTTTGCTGGCGTCTTCCTAGGTTTTTGGGAGAGGCAGATTTTCGGTGGAGAGGGTGTACAGGGCGCGGACCATGTGCAGTGCTGGCTTCGTTATATAGATGATTTGTTTATAATTTGGCAAGGTTCAGAATTACAACTTCAAAAGTTCATGCAGCAATTGAATTGCAATAATTTCAATATTAAACTTTCTTATGTCGCTAGCAAAACTACAGTAGAGTTCTTGGATATCAAGATCCAGGTGGATCATAATCTATTTTTACAAACTGATGTATACAGAAAACCTACATCAACAAATTCATTATTGCATGCTAAATCTAGCCATCCGAGTAGCACTATCAGAGCCATCCCTGTTGGCCAATTCCTCAGGATGAGGCAGATCTGCTCCACTGAATCCAATTTTCAATCCCAGGCTTCGGATTTACGTCAGAGATTTCAAGCAAGAGGGTACTTGAACAGATGCATTAAGGCTGGATATGATAGAGCCAGAAAATGCGTTTGAGATGATTTATTATGCCCTAAATTTAAAAATACCATTAAAGATGATAAAATTCGTTATATATCTACTTATAATGGTGAATGGTTGACAATGCGAGATTGCATTCAAAAACATTGGGATGTATTAAAAACCGATCCTACCCTTGCTAAATTTCTCCCTGATCGTCCACTCATGACGTCTAGGCGCAGTAGAAATCTTGGTGACATGCTGATGAGCAGTCATTATGCTCCCACTCCAAATAGGATGATTAATCCCTTTGGTTCCTCAGGCCCACAAAATGGATGTTTCCCCTGTGGTAGATGTATTGCCTGTGGTAATATCTGTCGGTCTTCCACTTTTGAGTCTGTGGATGGCCATAAAAGATTTAATATCAAACGGCATATCATGTGCAATACTACCCAGGTTATCTACTATGCCACTTGCACATGCCCCAAAATTTATATTGGTTTGACATCCAGACGTCTTGGTACTAGAACGCGCTAACACGTTCGCAATATATTGGCGGCTAAAACTGAAACCGATGTCTCGCAATTGAAGACTCTGCCGAGGCATTTTTTCCGTTTTCATAAATGTGATCCTAAAGAACTTAGGGTCCGTGGCATCGAACATGTGCAGTGTGGCATTCGTGGTGGAAACATACACCGCTTATTGGCACAGAGGGAATGCAAATGGATTTTCACTTTAGGAACAATGGTACCGGGAGGATTAAATGAGGTTATGGGATACTCCTCTTTTTCTGATTTGGGTCTCTTGTGTGTATACCCCTCTCCAGATATTTTACTGTCTCCTACAGTTGTCTTCTGTCGTTTTATATTTGTTTTAGGTCTTTTTTTAATTTGTTTTTATTTTTGCAGCTATGTTCATATTGTATAATATGATTACTACGGAAACTCACCTTTTTCGGCACATGGATCTTTTGTTTCCTGGTCGCAATCATCATACCTGATGAAGATACTTACTCGTTTATTCCTTGAAATACTAAGGATGGTCATGAAAGGAAAGGACACTTATGAGGAAGAACTACCGTATATACTCATGTATAAGCCGACCCGTGTATAAGCCGACCCCCCAACTTTAGCCTCAAAAAACTGGGAAAAGTTATTGACTCGCGTATAAGCCTAGGGTGGAAAATGCAGCAGCTACTGGTAAATTCTCAAATTACGGTACGTACTGTGTATCCAAGACAAGAGATACGGTATACCTGTACGTGTACTCAGCAATGCTTGGGCAAAGCAAGGGGGCTCCATATTGAATCATGAGCCCCATATAATGCTCCATACAGTTCATGATGTGCCCCATAAGGTGCTCCATACAAAATACGCCTCATATGATGCTCCATAATGTTCATGATGGGCCCATATAATGCTCCATAAAGTTCATGATGGGCCCATAAGATGCTACATAAAGTTTATGATGGGCCACATAAGATGCTCTATACAAAAATATGCCTCAAATAATGCTGCACAGTGAATAATGGTGGCCCCATGACAAGCTCCTTTATATACCGTACAGTATGCCCCATATGCTGCTCAATAAATTGTAATGCAGGCCCATGAATGGCTCCTTTTATATACAGTATGCCCCAATATGCCCCCATATGCTGCTCAATAAATTGTAATGCAGGCCCATGAATGGCTCCTTTTATATACAGTATGCCCCAATATGCCCCAATATGCTGCTCAATAATTGTAATGGTGATAGGATTTAATCCTATCATGTTGCTGCTGCAATAAAGAAAAAAAAATATATATACTCACCTCTGTCCCTGCCAGCTGTCCGCGGCTCCTCTCCTCCTCTTCTCCGAGTTGCCGGCTCTGCAGTGACTGTTCAGGAGGGTGCGTACTACGTCATCGCGCCCTCTGAACTTAACGTCAATGCAGAGGACGGAAGACGGCAGACTCAGAGCGGGTCACAGCGGTGGAACGCGGACCGGTAAGACCGGTAAATATCGCCAGTGCCGGGGGCCTGAGCTAGCGGCGACACTGGCACCTGGCCCCCATAGCGCGCCGGTGTCCCCGCCAGCTCAGGACACCGGCACTTGTCCTGCTGCCAACCGCCGACCGCCAACGCTGACCGCCGGCCCTGTCAGCCACCGGGACACTGACAGAGGCTGCAGGGGGCCGCGGGCATGTACCGGAGACGACGGGGACCTCCTCCCTGCATCAGTAAACTGTAAGTTAAAACCGTGACCCGTGCATAAGCCGAGGGGGTCTTTTTCAGCCCAAAAAAGGGGCTGAAAAAGTCGGCTATACATGAGTATATACGGTATGTATACACATATATATATTTCACTTCCTCCCTGTTTGTATGTTATTATGTTTATTTTATTTATTTATTTCATATATTTTTTTATTTATTTCATTTGTTCACCATTGTCACAATGCAGTATGGACGTATTGCTATATTTTGTTCATGACATGAATATGTATGTTTTATTTATGTTTCATACTTATTATTTTCATATTATTCACTATTGTCACAATGCAATACAGGTGCACTATTATGGGTATTGTGTCTATATATATGGAGATTCTTTATCTCCTTTTTTATGCATTAATATATATTTCACTTTATTATTATCTATTAATATTTAACATATTATTTCACCTTGGCACTTATATTTACGACCCCCCCCCAGACTTTTATTTATCAAATTCACTTCACTTTGGCGTTATTTTATACAATATTCTTCTTCCTCTATACATGTCCTTTGCATTTTTGTTCCATGAGCTAACCTCGGTGTGCGGTTTGGCGCCAGCCGCGCTCTCTTGGGTGCTATGGAACACATGCAAGATGACATGAGACCAGGACCTGCCAAAGGTAATACATCAAGTGGCCGTAAGTTCATTGGCCCATTTTGATCATGTGACCGTTGTTCAATTGTATTAGTGTTTCTCTGCACCTAAGACCTGTGATATCTGCGCGCATGCACCGCAAACATCACTCCATTGGCCATATCCGATCAGCTGATCGGTGAGGCCGGATATTTATATGCGGCGGTATGACAACCCCTAACCACGCCTCCCTTTGAGGAAGTGAGCGTCAGGCTCACGAAACGCGCGTCATGGTTCCTGGATACCTTGTGGACACTACAACCTGCTACCAAAATGGGTAAATTTAACCATTATATGTATATGTAAATGCATACCTACTGTTTGTCTATAGTTACAATAGCGCTACCATGGGTAAATACGATATAGACATCTCATTGAGTTATGGTAGCCCTTTGTGGACCTAATAAGGACTCTATGATGGTAATATATTGCGCTTTGTATATAGGACATTGCATTTAAGCCCGGCATCCACAGGGTCCATATAATTTGGTGGATCATCTCATCCAGAGTTATATATACAATTACTGAATATATATGCACAATGCTGTAATTTTATTGATATTCGTATTTTTTGTATACTAATAAAATATGATTTTTTTTTTAGATACTTTTTTTGACTTTTGTTGTTCTCCTTATTATTTTTGATGCTGAGGATTGCAGGCTTATTTCTCTCAGGGTTTCCTCCACCTCCTATACCAGTTCCTGCATCCCCTCCTGCTCCTCCCCATCCTCCATCTTTGATGTGTTATCTCAGGTCCACATCAGCCGGAAGCTCTGCAGCACTGCCTCAGCGAAGCGGCAACAGGCTCTACTGAAGATAATTCATCTAGGAGACAAATCGCAAACATTTAATAAAAGAAATAACAGACTAGACAGATCTGTGGCTGTCGCCCCTGAACCTATAACAAGGCATGGTCATGTGTGATAATGGCCGTCAGTTAGTGGTGGCTATGAAGCTTGACAAGCTCACACATGTACTATGCTTGCCCCATGTGCTCAACTTGGTAGTTTAGCGGTTTCTGAAAACCAACCCAGATTAGCCAGAGCTTCTGATCAAGGTATGCCACATCAGTGCCCATTTCCGCAAGTCAGCTACAGCTGCCGCCGCTCTGGCAGTAGCTGCAGTAGCGCATGCAAGTGCCAACTCACCAACTGGTGTGCCAGCTAACACACTGGTGTTCCGCGTCCCCACACACTGGAACTCCACACTGCACATTCTGGCAAGGCTTTGCGAAGTGAGTGTTCTTGAGTACTTCCCCATAAAAGGGAACCAGTCACATGAATATCTCTGACTTTTACAAAATTACAAACAAGCTTTCATATAAACTCTCTAAAAAAGGCACAGTGTTAAAAATTAATTTTGAATTCAGCATGTTCAATATGCTAATTACCCACAAGTAGTAATCTGGGTGGGCCAATCCATTAAATAGTCAAACCAACTCTGGTATGATTGACAAGCAAAAAAAGAGTCCTTTGTTATGACTATTCACAGGAACAGCCCACCTATATGAAGAACACGTAGCTTATTACATGCACCAGATTAAAAGTTAGTTTCAGGAACTTTATATAAAATCATGCCTGTACAGGAATAAGTGTTGATAATAGTTTAATTTAGCAAATCCAAGATCCCTTTAACGTATTAAAAGATGGCGATGTAAGTACATAATAGAAGTAAACTACCAAACAGCCATGAACCTGAGCTTATGTGGGCAAATCCAGAAGAAATATTTATAGTGAGGGCTGGAATGCAAGAATGCAGAACAATTGTGCAACTAATTACAGTATTTAGCTCAGATTGCAATGCTAAATAAATGTATTTTCCGACTAAAAGCTCAATTAGGCATCTTAAACTATATCTTTATTTGCAACCAAAGAATATAGATGTCAGTTTGCATAGAAATAAATTTGCTTCCTACATGAGAAAATTGCATGCTAATTTTAAAATAGTAATTATGTGCCGACACTGTAATTAGTCAAGTCTTACATAAAAGTTCCTAGCAACAGTTAATGTAGAACCTGGCTGCATGCAGACAAACATTAATAATTTTAATTATGTCACAATAATAAAGGAAATCTCATTCTTCCCTTGTAAAGGAAGTTGGGCAAATTATGGCCTCAAAATGTAATTAAACATAATATTACTGGTCTGTATTATAACAGGCAGATTTCCTGCTAGGCTCTCTTGATCAGAAATGCAAGAAACTTAGTATTTCAGTAGTGACTAAATGTGCATTCAACTGATCCTATTTTATAGTCCGTGTTCAGACCACAATACCAACTATGGGTGTCTTGACCTGAAAAACAGCCTATTAGGCATATCTGTCTATATAACTGTAAAATATAGTTGTTATAAGGCATCTTAATGGAGATACAGATATAATATAAGGACAAAAGTATGTGCCTCCTCCATATTACACCTACAGGAGCTTTTTTGACCCCCCATTCGACATCCAGAGACATCAATATGAACTTGGTCACTTTGCAGCTGTAACAGTTTACACTCTTCTGAAAAGGATTTCAGCAAGGTTTTGAAAAGGGATTTTTTTTAAGGCCATTTATCCAGAAAAGCATTTGTGATGTCAGACACTGGTATTGGATTAGAAGGTCGAGCTCACAATCTCCGTTCTAGATCATCCCAAAGGTGTGTTAATGTTGGGGCTCTATGTGGCTGGTCATGTTCTTCCACACCAAATTTCCCTCAATCATGCCTTTATGGACCTTGTACACTGAGAAGAGTCATTGGGACCATTAAAAGGGCTTTTCTCAAACTGTTCAGACAAAGATGGAAAATACATACAGTATGTTCAAAATGTGTTGCTACGCTGACGTATTAAGATTTACTTTCATTGGAACTTAGGGGCCGAAGCCAACATCTGAAAATCACTTTCATGGTATTATCCCTCATCCACGAAGCTTTACAACTGGCACAATGTAGTCAGGTGGTTAACGTTCCCTTGGAATTCACACAAATTAGACTTATCCATCAGATGCCAAATAGAGAAGCACAATCCTTTCACTGCAGCTGCTTTGCCAAGGAAACCCATGCCATGAAGCCTGGGCTAACACCAGGAATTTCAGGCCCTATCCTGGCAAAATTTTCGGTCCTCCTTGAGACACCGCCCAGGCTCTACCCCGCAAAATGCTCCACAGTCCCAGCGCCCACTCTAGGAAAAACTCCACTTTTGCACCACGTCCTTGCCAACCACACATTAACAGTTCCCATCAAACAACAGACATAATACATACATAGCTATCAGCTTTTGTTTTGGCCAAAAGATTTTTTTTAAGCCTGTCACCACGACAAGCTAGACTCTTTTGGACAGACCCTAGTCTACTCTAACCTATTGACCATTTGTTAAAATACACAATACTCTTTTTATGCATGTTTTTTATTTATTTTTCTTTAGGGGAATGTGTCACATTTTTTAAAATAACCAATAATACCACATACAAGGGACAAATATCGTCACACAATGGCCGGACCATATATTACCACCACATAGTGACCGAATAATACCACATACAGGGACAAATGCCATCACCCCATGACCAGACCACATATTACCACTACATAGTGACTAAATACTACGATACTGATCATTAATAAATAAATACAATACTAATATTACCATAAGTGCCATTATACACAGAGCTCTGTACAGTGTTCAGGCAAGGCCGGCATCACCACCTGAGTGCAGGCGCTGGTAAAAAGCCTCCCCCCGCTTAAAACTGTTTGAAATACTCACCTCCCCTCGTTCCCTGCTGGCCTCAGGTCCGTTTTTTTCAGCGTCTTTCTGACTCTGATGTTTCACATCAGAGGGCGCGATTACATTACTACAGTGCACTCTCAGAGAACCAAAATAGGCTGAAGGTACAAGAGCTGAGGAGACCGGAGAGGTAGCCAGCAGGAAACGAGAATAGGTAAGTGTTTTGATTATTTATTTTTTATGTATAAAGTCCATTCTGTATGAAGCATTATATGGGACCCATTCTGTATGAAGCATAATATGGGACCCATTGTATAGGAGCATTATATTGGGCCCATTCTGTATGGAGCGCTATATGGGGCCCATTATTCTGTATGGAGCATTATATGGGGCCCATTATTCTGTATGGAGCAATACATGGGGTCCATTATTCTTTATGGAGCATTATATGGGGTCCATTATTGTGTATGAAGCATTATATGAGCTCATTATTATGTATGGAGCAATATATGGGGCTCGTTATACTGTATTGAGGACTATGGAGGCCAATATTATGGAGGACTATGCAGTTCCCATAAAACTGTATGGAGAACTATATTGTTTGGTCTAAAATGAAAACTTTTGAATCTCCCCAGGGCACACACTATGCGCTGCGAGGATTCACCGGTTTCTGAGCTATTGTAGAATTCACAATAGATAGCATTCATGTAATATAAGAAGTAAGTGAAATATTTGGCATTGTACTACACCTATATTTCTCTGCTATATCTGTGCATCATGAATTGTGGTATGTGTTAAAGGAGCCCACTGAGACTCTTTCGCCTGGGGCCCACAAAAACCTGCAGCCGGTCCTATGTACAGGTAACTCACTAGTGACATGATACACAAGCTCTGTATATAGTGTCAGTGTACAGGTAATACAGGCATCACTGTGACATTACACACAGGAGCTGAGTATATACACTACATAGTGTATAGTGTAAGTGTACAGGTAACAAACTGACTTACTAGTGATGTCTCTAGTTGAAGATATTCACCTTACCTTTGCTTCTTTATCTAGTGCAGACCACCATCACTTCTTCCAACAAGGACCCGTCTCTGCAGAAAATAACAGTTATCTAGAGCACATTCCTCAATTTTCCACCAACGTCTACACTACGCCAGATGAAGAAAAAAAGCGTGTCGCCCTCCACAGTAACAGGACCTCCCCCCACCAGTGAAAACAGTATCCTCAAAAATAAAATACATCACAGCAGTAATAATATCCTTTAATTAGCCCCTACAGTAATAATGTCCTATACTGAGGCATCTTTCTGTAATAATGTACCCCATCCTGGCCCCATATGTCATAGAATCATAGAATGTTAGCGTTAGAACTAGAGTTGAGCGATACTTTCCGATATCCAAAAGTATCGGAATCGGAATGATATCGCCGATATCACTAAAATATCGGCGATACCCGATACCGATACCGGAAGTCCCATGTAAGTCTATGGGAACAAAATATCGCAACTAAAAAAAACTCTTTCTTTCCTTGTAAACACTAAATATACACACATAGAATACATATATATATATATACATGTCATTGTGACATATATATATACATATATGTATAGTTTATACACTTCTACATAGTAAAATATCCTCTGATTCAATTGCCGGGTAAAGCCGGCTTCTGTGAAAAGACAGAAGCACCCGACATGAAATGACACTTGGTGTACATAGGGTTAACCATGTCTTTTCATGTCCTTTGCTATCTGATTTGCACAAACAATTACATCAGTCTATGTGTGCAAAATTTCACACCTGTAGGGGTTAATTAAAGGTGTAAATTCGTTGTAAAAAAAACGGACTTTTTTGCTACGAATTTACACCTTTAATTAACCCCTACAGGTGTGAAATTTTGGCACACATAGACTGATGTAATTGTTTGTGCAAATCAGATAGCAAAGGACATGAAAAGACATGGTTAACCCTATGTACACCAAGTGTCATTTCATGTCGGGTTCTGCATTTTCACAAAAGCCAGCAATTGAATTAGCGGCTATTATACTATGTAGAAGTGTATGAACTATAAATATAAATATATATAATATATATATGTGTCACAAATTCAATGACATGTATATATATATATATGAGGTGTAAAATTGCTGAAAAAAAATGCGTGGGCTCCCGCCCTATTTTCGCAACCAGACAGACAAAGCCAGTGAGTGGGGGCAGATAATAATAGCCCAGAGAGGGACCATTTTTTTTGGCCCCCCCCGGCTACTTAACATCTGCCCCCAGACACCCCAGAAAGGGCAAATCTCTAATTAGATTTGCCCTTTCTGGCACTTTGCCCGTCTATTCCCATTGCCCTGTAGCGGTGGCGAATGGGTTAATAAGGGGTTAAAATGACCTTGCAATTGAAAGGTCACTTTAAGCCAGGTTAATAATTGAGAGCTGTCAATTAGACAACTATCAATTATTAATCCTATTGTATGAAAGAAAAATCAAACACACACACTTTAATAAAAAAGAAGTTTAATGAAATAATCACACAGTTTTTGACCATATTTTATTTACCTGCTAAAACCATTTCCTGTAATAAAAATAAAATAATAAAGCAAAATTATTCTTACCAATCCGATGCACAGTCAGGTCCCACGGTGTAATCCTTCAGAAAGGGTTAATGTTTACTGCAGGGACCGCAGCTAATGCTGCAGCCTCACAGTAAACCCCCAAATGAATGAGCTCCTCTCCTGGCTGACAGGAGAAGAAGTGGAAAGCTTAATTGATTGCTTTCCACTTTCACTTCAGGTCAGCCAGGGACACCATCAGTGACGTCAGAGGGAACTGATTAACAAAAATAGGGGTTCCCTTCGAAAAAAAAATGGCGTGGGGTCCCCCCTATTTTTGTTAACCAGCCAGATGAAGCAGACCGCTGAGGCCTGGATTTTCAGGCTGTTAAGGAGCCAAGATCCATGGACCTTGCCAGCCTGATAATACCAGGCCACAGCAGTCTGCATATCTTGGCTGATTAACAAAAATAGGGGATCCCCTCGAAAAAAATTGGCGTGGGGTCCCCCCTATTTTTGTTAACCAGCCAGATGAAGCAGACCGCTGAGGCCTGGATTTTCAGGCTGTTAAGGAGCCAAGATCCATGGACCTTGCCAGCCTGATAATACCAGAGACTGGAGGTCCGGAGAGAAGACCAAGATATCGTCTAGGTACACCACAACGC
Organism: Oophaga sylvatica; assembly: GCA_033576555.1. NCBI lineage: Eukaryota > Metazoa > Chordata > Amphibia > Anura > Dendrobatidae > Oophaga > Oophaga sylvatica. The sequence continues at coordinate 61,606,728 of JARQOD010000010.1, read as the reverse complement.
AAGAGTAGAGGAGGTCCCGAAAGATGTCATTGACCAACTCCTGAAAGACTGCTGGAGCATTACAGAGACCAAAGGGCATCACCAAATACTCGTAGTGGCCGTCCCGGGTGTTGAATGCCATCTTCCATTCATCTCCCCGACGGATACGAACCAGGTTGTATGCCCCACGAAGATCCAGTTTGGTGAAGATTCTGGCCCCTCTAAGTCGATCAAACAATTCTGGAATGAGCGGAAGAGGGTACTTATTCTTCACCGTGATCAAATTTAAGCCTCTGTAGTCAATACAGGGACGGAGAGATCCGTCTTTCTTTTTTACGAAGAAGAAACCTGCTCCCGCTGGGGAGGTAGATTTCCGGATGAATCCTTTGGCCAAGTTCTCCTCGATATATTCGGACATCGACCTGGTCTCAGCAGCGGACAATGGGTAAATACGCCCACGGGGAGGCGTAGTACCAGGTAGCAGGTCGATCGGGCAATCATACGGTCTGTGTGGGGGTAATGTCTCTGCTTCCTTTTTATTAAAGACATCAGCGACAGACCAATATGGAATCGGGAGTCCTGGTAGATTAGCAGGTGTAGGAGAAGGACGGACAGGATGAACAGGCACCAGACACGTTTGATGACAGTCCTGTCCCCAGCGAAGAATCTCTCCAGTCTGCCAGTCGAGCACGGGTGCATGCTTTTGGAGCCAAGGCAGACCTAGTAAGAAAGCGTGAGAGAGTCCAGGTAGAACATGAAATGAGATACTCTCAGAATGTAACATTCCCACCTGCAGGGTTATAGCCTCGGTGATAAGCTGGATGGGACGTGGTAGAAGAACCCCCATCTACAGCAGCAACAGATACTGGTTCAAGCAGAGGTTTGGTGGGAATGCGATATTTCTCTACCAGAGCCTGTGAAACGAGATTCCCAGCTGCTCCAGAATCAAGTTGGGCTAGTTCGAAGTAACGGTTCTCACCGAGGAGAATTGAGACAGACAGCAGCAGAGATGAAGAGGATTTATTCTTGTCTAGGTGGACCTCTCCGAGCGAACCTAGACACAGGCGTTTCCCGACCTCTCTGGGCAGGTACGGATCCGGTGCTCCTTACTGCCACAGTAGAAGCAACTCCCCTCAGCACGGCGTGAGTCCTGACGGGCTTTGACCATCTTGGTCTGGTCGACCTGCATGGGCTCTGCCGGGGGCACTTGAGGAGATACGGAAGGAGTTACAGGTCTCTGAAATGAAGGAGCTAGGCGAGGAAACCTTCTCTCACGGGTGACCTCTTTGGCTCGCTCCTGGAACCGTAGATCAATTCGATTGGCCAGAGTTATTAGGTCATCGAGAGAGGTTGGAATGTCCCGACCGGCAAGTTCATCTTTAATGCGGCCGGACAGGCCCTCCTAGAAGACAGCTATCAGAGCGTCATTATCCCAAGCCAGCTCTGAGGCAAGGGTACGAAACCTTATGGCATATTGACCCACGGTGAGACTCTCCTGACGAAGACACAGCAGAGATGATGCAGAGGAGGTCTTCCGTCCGGGTTCATCGAATACCTTCCGGAAGGCTAAGAGAAAAGCAGACAGGTTAGACACCAGAGGATCTTCTCTTTCCCAAAGAGGATTTAGCCAGGCCAGGGCCTCTCCGGTGAGATGTGACATGAAGAAGGCAATTTTGGCCCGGTCAGAGTTAAACTGGTGTGCCAGGAGTTCAAAATGCAGGGTACATTGGTTGATGAAACCCCGAGCCAGAGCAGGGTCGCCTCCAAACCGAGGAGGAGCAGAAAGTCGAGGTCCTGGAATAGAAACCACGGAGTTGGTAAGCAGCGGAACTGCCGAATTGCGAGTCATGGTGCTCGCGGTGGTTGTCGGGGAAGTATTCAGAGTGTCCAGGCGGGAATTAACACACCGCAGATGACCCAGGATGGACTCCTGTTGAGACCTCTGACGAGACAGTTCATGACACAGGTCAGATAGCGAAGGGGTTTGGGTGCCACCGGGTTCCATGGCCCGAGCAAACTGTAACGGGTCAGGTAGGTGGAACCTCTGAGCTTTATTTATACAAGAAGGTTATACTTGTAAGAGAGCAGGTGGCGCCCAGGGAGACGGACAGGAAGTCACGGCAAGTGACGGGGCAGTCTCTGGTTATACGGGAAAGGATCACGGCAAGTGACCGGGGCAGTCTCTGGATTGACAGGCAGGTTGTCACGGCAAGTGACCGGGGCAGTCTCTGGATTGACAGGCAGGTTGTCACGGCAAGTGACCGGGGCAGTCTCTGGATAGACAGGCAGGTTGTCACGGCAAGTGACCGGGGCAGTCTCTGGATTGACAGGCAGGTTGTCACGGCAAGTGACCGGGGTAGTCTCTGGATAGACAGGCAGGTTGTCACGGCAAGTGACCGGGGCAGTCTCTGGATTGACAGGCAGGTTGTCACAGCAAGTAACCGGGGCAGTCTCTAGATGGACAGGTATATACGACCTGAGATGGTGAAGCCTCCCGGTAGGCTAGCAGGCAGATGGCGGATGGACACTCCCAAGTGAGCAGGCGAGAGTCTCTGGAACAGCCGGGGATCACCGCTTGTGACGTCCGAACCTCCGGGTAGGGCTGCAGTCAGATGGCAGATGATCGCTCCCAAGTGAGCAGGCAAGAGTCTCTGGAATAGCCGTGGATCACCACTTGTGACGTCCGAACCTCCGGGTAGACTTGCGGACAGGTAGCATACAGCAAACGGGCAGGAAACAGGCAGGTAACTGGTAACGGGACCTGAGGGCTGAAGCAGAGTGAAACAGTGCAACAACAACATTGCTCGGGCACCTCCATTAAGGAGGAAGCCCTTAATATAGGGTGGAGTCCTCCGGCATTGGCCGGGGACTTATTTGAAAAATCGCGCGCGCTCCTTTAAGAGCGGGGGAGGGCGCGGGCGCGCGCCCTAAGTCCAGCAGCAGGGAAGGAGCGCGCGGCCCCAGCAGGGCGGAAGGAGGACGCTGAGGAAGGGTAAGGGGGGCGACGTCCCTGCCTGGCAGAGGACGCTGCTGCAGGGGAACAGCGTCCCTGCCTGGCAGAAGGCAGGGACGCCGACGCTACATTAACAAAAATAGGGGATCCCCTCGAAAAAAATTGGCGTGGGGTCCCCCCTATTTTTGTTAACCAGCCAGATGAAGCAGACCGCTGAGGCCTGGTTTTTCAGGCTGGTAAGGATCCAATATCCATGGACCTTGCAAGCCTGATAATACCAGGCCACAGCAGTCTGCTTAGCTTGGCTGGTTAACAAAAATAGGGGATCCCCTCGAAAAAAAAAACGGCGTAGGGGTCCCCCTATTTTTGTTAACCAGCCAAGTAAAATGCAGACTGCTGCGGCCTGGTATTAAAAGACTGTCAAGGCCCATGGATTTTGGCCCTCAACAGCCTGATAATACCAGGCTACAGCAGCCCCACATTTGGCGCATCAAAAGATGTGCCAATTGTGGCACTTTACCCGGCTCTTCCCACTTGCCCTGTAGCGGTGGCAAGCGGGGTAATAAGGGGTTAATGTCACCGTTGATTGTACGGTGACAATAAGCCCGGTTAATAATGGAGAGATGTCAATAAGACACCGATCCATTATTAATCCCAAAGTTTTTAAATGTGTAAAAAAAAGACACAGCAAGAAAAAAGTCTTTTAATGAAATAAAAGAGACAACACAGTTTTCATTTTTTTTATTACTCTCCCATTCCTGCGACGCCATCGATCTCCTGTAAAAAAATAAAAAAAACAAACCAACAGTATACCACCTGTCCGACGCAGTCCATAGTAACGATAGTCCCACGACGATCCAGCTCTGCTACATCGGAATGACAGGCAGAGCCTGACATCCCGGCGCAGCACAGCTGCTTACCAGCTTCCCCGGCGGTGACGTCATTGGACTGCTTTACGGCCGCGATTACCCAGCAGTCACTGCAGTTATCGCGAGAAACTGCATGTGACCGCCGGGGAGAAGAGGATGGCGGCCATTAAGCAGTCCGGGATGTGACCGCCGGAGATCTTCTGCCGGGTAAGTGCCGCTGACTCCTGACAGACCCGACCGACGGACACTGACAGTGACAGTGACAATTCCGATTCCGGTATCCGATATGACGAAAATATCGGTACTCGGAATCGGAATTCCGATACAGCCAATATCGGCCGATACCCGATATTTGCAGTATCGTATCGCTCAACACTAGTTAGAAGGGACCTTCAGGGTCATCGTGTCCAACCCCTTGCTCAATGCAGGATTCACTAAACCATCTCCCACAGATGTTTGTTCAGCCTCTGTTTGAAGACTTCCATTGAAGGACAACTCACCACCTCTTGTGGCAGCCTGTTCCACTCATTGATCACCCTCACTGTCAAAAAGTTTTTAATATCTAATCTGTATCTTCTCCCTGTCAATTTCATTTCATTACTTCTCGTGTTTCCGTGTGCAAATGAGAATAAGGATGATCCCTCTACACCGTGACATCCTTTCAGAAATTTGTTGACAGCTATTAGGTCTCCTCTTATCCTTCTTTTTTAGAAAGCGAAACATTCCAAGATCCTTTAACCATTCCTCGTAGGACATACTTAGTCATTCTCTCAACATCCTGGTATCTCTTCTCTGAACTTTTTTAAAATGTGGTGCCCAGAACTGGACACAGTATTCCAGATGAGGCTTGACCAAGGAGGAGTAAAGGGCAATAATTACTTCATGTGATTTAAACTCTATGCTTCTCTTAATACATCCTAGAACTGTGCTTGCCTTTTCTGCTGCTGCATCACACTGTTGACTCATGTGCAGTCTGTGTAATATTAGTATATCCAAGTCTTTCACATGTGCTGTTTCTTAGTTCTATTCCTATTTCTTATATAGTTACGTCATACACTGGCAACGTACACGCCGACATCAGCTGCCGGCCTCTGATTGACTGGTGTCTCTTATCGCAATACAGGAAGCGGGTCCTGCATTGCAACAGCAGAGCTTTGGTGACTTATGTACAATACCGCAGCAATGAGCAACCCTGCTCTGTAACTCTGTGTAGTCTCATAGTTGATTTTAAGAATATTTATTTATTTATTTATTATTGTCTCCCCTCTATTTCCTCATAGATTGTAAGCTAGAGAGCAGGGCCCTCACTCCTCTTGGTATCTGTTTAATTATGTGTTTACTCTGTAATGTCTTTATTGTCTCTACAACTCCCCTCTGTAAAGTGCTGCAAATATGTTGAAGCTATAGAAATAAAAATTATTAATATTATTATTGCTCCTGAACATCATGAAAGATTTCAGATTCCAATTTAACCTGGGAAAAAAATTGGGCAACACTAGATGAATCAATGCGCATAGGCTGGCTTGGTTCTGATTTACACGTCTCCACGCACCACTGAGAACGATGATCATTTACGGTTCCAAAAGATCATTTCATCCAATGTTTTTCTCATTCATCAGGTGATTGACAGTCTATTTACATGGCAAGATAATTGTGAAACGAGCATTTTTCACTTCGCTTGTTCAGGATTATCTTGCAGTGTAAATGCCCCTTAAGGCCATTTTTTTGTTGCGATTTCCTGGAAACATGCCAAAAAGGTGACGATTTTACTGTGATTTTGGAAACTTTTGGATAAAACACATCATGTGAATTCAGCCGAAGGCCTTGATCAGATTAATTGAAAGGATCATGCGATCTCTTGCAACTTTTTTGTTCCTACTGGAACATACAAGTTTCAGCACAGTCATTGGTGCCACATTATGATGTTGTAGGGCCCCAGCCTTAAACACAAAATTTTCTTCATGTAAATATACCTTGAGAAGTAACAGCTGTTTTCAATTTAGAATTTTTTTTTTTTAAAGAACACCAAAGAAAAATAGAATTGCAAAAAATGTTTGCACGATTACTTAGGCAGCATGTAGTCTCCATGTCCTTGTCTACACTCAAGGTCTTATGGATAACTGCCAGAAAGGGTATTATAAGTTTCATGTGAAGGCATCTGATTATTAGAAAAATCTCTGAAAAATCTGGAGGCTAAAAAGGTTTGGAAATTTGTATTTTTTTTTGTTAAAGGGCAACTGTGATTTTAAGCAACTATTCACAATAAGGTGTCCTGAGTGTGTACATGAAGAATAACACGATTTCTGGCCCTTATGTGATTTCTATCCTATATTCTCACCACTTTTCCTCTCTCCATGCTCTATCTGTAACTTGCAATCCACTGTTTGCTGAGGGAGGAGACAAGCTGCAGTGATTTCTCCCATAGACAGCACAGCATATAGGGATATACCGGCTTTTCATTTACTTTTTAACTCATAGAGACAAGTTGCAGCAACATGGAGAACATTGTACAGCAGAGCTCAGCTGTGTTGATCTGATTCAACCTATGATGTGAGATAAACCACTTGTTATAGAGCTCTGCAAGATATATTTCTATTTGCCTCTGTCTGTTCCCTTCCTTGCTGCTCATTCCTCCTCCCCTCTCTATAGAGGATAATGGGCTGTATCACATGAAACTTGCAGTCAGTTTTCTCTAAGTAAAAAGGACTGGGGTTGCTTCTACATAGTGTATGGTGCTTTCAGGAGGCAGAAGAGGGGAAGAAGTGTCTAATTAGTGGGGAAGGAAACCGATTTATCTGATAAGATACATTACAAAGCATCTTATAATCGCATATAAGAATTGATTTGTGCAACGTTTGTTTAAAGTACAGTTCCACATGAATATGTTAATGCGTCTATATTGAGGACTGGAGGACAAGGGTCCCCAACCTGAGGTTGTTGGGGGGATTTGTTGGAGCTGTCTCCAATCACATCTAAGGAAGATATGAAATTAGCCAAGAAACTTTCCATTTCGTGGATCAGTGCAATTATAGCAAATAAAACTAAATTTACAAAGCATAGGTTTAACTACTTTTACTTAAAAAAGGAAAACATAAAAACACCAATAAATTTTTTTTTAAGTGCCATAATATTCTGTCTACGGAGACTTTTCTTTTGGAAGGCAAGTTGATGTTTTCTTTGATACTACTGGGGTACATGACTACATGTGTGTCGACCCGCCACCACAATTGTGGATTACCAGGGCAATGGGGTACTCAGAGCCGAGCCCGTAGAAGTCTATGGGGATTTTGTCACAGGTAGCTGTGGCTCGGTCTGTGGCCCGGGCGGTCTGGCGTATGTTGGGGATATATTTACAGGGGATTGATTTATGTACAGTTCGTGACGCCACCTGTAGTATTCTGGTAATTAGTACCAGCGCTGCTGTAGATCTCTGAGGGGATGGTGAGGCAGCTAGATGTCGGGTCCCCTACAGGTGGGACTGGTCCCTCAAATTCTATGGGATTTGTGAAGTCGGGTGCAGATAAAGAACACAGTCTCACACGGTCAGCGTCTTTCCATACCTTTACTTGTAAGATGTTCAAGCAGGTCCCAGGGAGGCTGATCCAAGGAGGATGTATTTCGAGATAGCAGCTGGGCAAGTTAGGGGCCTCCTTTACTTCCAATATGACGAGTCCAACTAGCATGAAGCGTAGTTCCCTCCAATAAATCTGGTTCTTCTACCACCATGCATGAAGCTATGGTGATGCTTCGGTCCCAGTAACCGGTTAACAGTGCAGGACTTCCAATCCTAAAGCACTCACAATATCTACCACTGTGCCTTTCGCCTTGCCCGTGCTGGTAGCATAAGCATCCCTCACTTCACAGATATATATATCAGTCAGTTCCTTCTTAGTTCCTTCCAGAGCTTGCTAGCAGAATACCAGTAATACTTTTAGGCAGGAGCACGTCTCTGAACCTCTACCGTCCTCTAGACAGGCGTCTGAATTATCTGCAGCTCACTCCTCTCTCCTGCACAGACTTCTCGCTGACTGACTGTCTCCTCAGACAAACTGAACTGACTGAAGACAGGACACTCTCTGACTGAACACTCCCTGCTGATGTCACAAGCTTATAAACCTGTGGGCGTGTCTAAGTGCATGTTGGAATGAATGTTCATTTAGCATTAAACTGCTATCTCTCCACACATCCTCCAGGGTACTGCGTGTGCCTTCACACACCAGGGCTACACATTCCCCCATGGTAAAAGACAGCACTCCCGGGCTGTGAAATACAAGAAGACAGAAAATTTTGTTTATGCATAACAACAAACATTAACTTCTTCCCATCCGGGAGGTACGAATATCTTGAACGTTGCATTAAACATAGAAAAATACACAAAGTATTAAATAGACATTTTTCATATTAACGGTACAAACTACTTTCACTTTTATAAAAACTTATATACATCTTCTCAGCTGCGGTAAACCCTGTCTGGGTCCTACCGTTCTTCACATCTCTTTATTAATTTCTGTTACACTTTCCATCCCGGGGGCTGGAACAATGCGATGATCCCTAGATCTCATGATGAACAGATCATGTGCTGCGATCAGAGTCTGGGTCGCAACAGTCTTTGTATGAACCATCAGGGGCGCAACGGGTATCTCTTTCTCGTGAGACGCCGACTGCGTCTCAATTTGCGTTGCAGGGGGCGATTCAGCTGTAACCGCAGTTTGCGATGTAGATTGGGTCGCCGATTGCGATGCAGAGTAGGTCGCCGATTGCGATACTGAGGTGTACGCAGGGGGCGATGCGGAATAGGACGCACAATGCTGGTGTGATGCAGAGCAGGAAGCAGGTGTGCGCAATGGCTCAATTGAGGACGCACTAACCTGCTGCTGTCGCTGCTCCATCTCTTCCCAGTCGCTCTCCATCATTGACGGCTGGGTCCCCGCCGGTGTCCCTACCAGGGATTGATCATCTGCTGCGGCCTCCTGGCCGGGCGGGCGTTCCGGAACTGGCGGTACCTCCTCAACCTCCTTTGCCTCCACCGCTCCATCGGTGGGATCAGGATCGGTACTTTTGGGGGCAGCCTCCGGTTTCTCTTCAGCCTTCCTCAGCAGGGAACTTGGGAATTCAGGAGACGGCATTATGCTTGTAGGAGAGAACACTGCGTCCCTCAGCAGCCGCTGTTTCAGGGCACGCCAGCGTCTCTCTATCTCCTTCATTCCTTTTCGGTGGAGACAGGACCTTCGTCGCAGGCGCTCTGATGTCAGAGCGTTCACTTCCTGTCGCAGGACCTGCCGATGAGTCAGAGCCGGGGGCGGAGCCAGGCAACAGCGCGCTTTTACAGGTACGCCCACCTTCTTCTCCAGCGCCTGAGGGCGCGAATATGGCGGCAAAATGGCGGATTTTAGCGCCAAAAATAGCAAACAGTCTTTTTCACTAAAACAATTCCATAGGCACGCAGGGCTCGCAATTTTGCGAGTTTCGCATCCTGTTCGTGACGCCAAGTTTTTGTGTCGACCCGCCACCACAATTGTGGATTACCAGGGCAATGGGGTACTCAGAGCCGAGCCCGTAGAAGTCTATGGGGATTTTGTCACAGGTAGCTGTGGCTCGGTCTGTGGCCCGGGCGGTCTGGCGTATGTTGGGGATATATTTACAGGGGATTGATTTATGTACAGTTCGTGACGCCACCTGTAGTATTCTGGTAATTAGTACCAGCGCTGCTGTAGATCTCTGAGGGGATGGTGAGGCAGCTAGATGTCGGGTCCCCTACAGGTGGGACTGGTCCCTCAAAGTCTATGGGATTTGTGAAGTCGGGTGCAGATAAAGAACACAGTCTCACACGGTCAGCGTCTTTCCATACCTTTACTTGTAAGATGTTCAAGCAGGTCCCAGGGAGGCTGATCCAAGGAGGATGTATTTCGAGATAGCAGCTGGGCAAGTTAGGGGCCTCCTTTACTTCCAATATGACGAGTCCAACTAGCATGAAGCGTAGTTCCCTCCAATAAATCTGGTTCTTCTACCACCATGCATGAAGCTATGGTGATGCTTCGGTCCCAGTAACCGGTTAACAGTGCAGGACTTCCAATCCTAAAGCACTCACAATATCTACCACTGTGCCTTTCGCCTTGCCCGTGCTGGTAGCATAAGCATCCCTCACTTCACAGATATATATATCAGTCAGTTCCTTCTTAGTTCCTTCCAGAGCTTGCTAGCAGAATACCAGTAATACTTTTAGGCAGGAGCACGTCTCTGAACCTCTACCGTCCTCTAGACAGGCGTCTGAATTATCTGCAGCTCACTCCTCTCTCCTGCACAGACTTCTCGCTGACTGACTGTCTCCTCAGACAAACTGAACTGACTGAAGACAGGACACTCTCTGACTGAACACTCCCTGCTGATGTCACAAGCTTATAAACCTGTGGGCGTGTCTAAGTGCATGTTGGAATGAATGTTCATTTAGCATTAAACTGCTATCTCTCCACACATCCTCCAGGGTACTGCGTGTGCCTTCACACACCAGGGCTACACACATGATGTCTGTATTCCTATTTATTCTGAGTTTTATTTTCTGTTCTTAGGAGTTGAGGGAAGGGGTGGAGGAACAAAAAACCTGGAAGTTTTAACATAAAAATCATTTTATTGTGAAAAATATATATTTTTTGTTCCTATTGTTATTACATTTTGATATCCGTTTATTTATAGGGATGAGCAGATCCGTAGAAGTACGGGTTCTGGTACTTGACCCGAACTTTAGTCTAAAGTTCGGTTCAGGTGCCAGAACTGTACCTGTCCCCGATTGAAAACAATGGGGACCTGAACTTTGGAGCAGTTCTCTGTCTCTCCTTCCCTGGAACACTGACCATATTTGGAGTTTAGCAGCGGACACTAATTACCCAGTACGATCCCCAAACTTTTAAGCTCGGATTCGTTCATATTTTTTTTTTTTAACGTAATGATAGAGGACTTGCTCATATAATTTCTGTTCTGTACTTTTATAATGCTGGAAGGGCTTAAGATGCGTACTAGGTTGACAGACTTGGAAGACATTATTAGTTAACCCATCAGCACCTCAAAATCCTGATGGGGCTCTGTGCAATAAGGCCAAAGTGTATTTCATGAATCAACCCACTGGAGTCTCATGACTAAATAACATAGATAATATTCTTTGTGGGAGATCAGAGAGTGCAGAAGGATTATACAATAAAATTTACCAGCACTAGAAGGAAACACCCTGAGTTTTATAGACCTTCTGTATATTTACCATTACTCACCAAGACATTTGGTTTCACAATATGTGCTGAGTTAATGAAATGGGAGCATTTCAAACTGGAGTAAGTTGTGCAACATGCCTACTTGAGCTTCTGGTCTTGAATATACAATTCAATGTAGACTCCCAATTTTAAAGGCTATGTTATTAATAAGTAAGTATCATAAGAGTGATCGCAAAAAGCTTTGGACAAGAAATGGCTGGTGACATATCTGTGAAATAAGTGGCAGTTATGTGACTTGGAGGAGTCACCACAACCATTGAGTCCAATGCACATACGTCATTGTCACCCGTTTTAATGCACAAACAGCAATCCCTGTAACGCAAGGTTAGTAGGTTCATTACTAATAATCATAATTCCTTAATTCTATATGTTAACTAATATTCCATTATATTAAAATTCACAATAATTCTATTCTAAATATTTTTGCCAGCTTTTACTCCTCTTGATAATGTACTTTAGTTTATCGAAGTTCATCAATGTACACTGGAACAACAACTGATTGTTGTTATAGTGGCCCGAAAATTGGGAACACCATTATCAATCTAACTAAATAGTCTGATAATCACCCAACAAAAAAAGCAAAGTTTTGGTTTGTCGGGTAAAATTATTTTTAAGTTTGCTTAAAAATCATAATTTTTGGCAGCACATTGTCATCTAAACAGCACATGTGCTGCTGAGAACAAAGATATTCTATACTTACAGAATGATCATAATAAAGACTTTTCTGTGTGCATGGGAAAATATTCAACCTGTCTAAAAAGGCTATTAAACTACCACCAATCGGCTGGCATGTAGCCTACTGGCGATTGCTTAACTACCGAGAAGGGGTTGTCTTAGGAAAATGCAAAAATACTTTGAGAAATTAAAGTTTTGTGGGATATTGAAAAATGGGAAGCTGTCAGTCAGCACGTCTTACCAGAGTATTAGTAAACTCAATTGTGACACTAGAGTGTGGAGTCTGAAGGTACTGCCACACTTAGTGATCTCGTTAGCGATCTCAATAACGACGCAAGCTAATGAGATCGTTTTTGTGATCGTTTTAATGTCGCTAGTAGCTGCCTCACTTAGTGATCTCGTTAACGACGCATAAGCGGTTAGCGATCTCATTGGCGACTTTAACGGTCATTGCGATGTAAAAAACAGCGCACATCGCTCACAAAAGGTGCCAGACAGCGATATAGGCTCACCAGCGGGACGCCAACGATCTAAATACGGTCCAACTCTAGTGAACGATCAGCGAGATCACAGCAGGGGCCACGTCGTTGCTACATGCCACACACGTTAGCGTCACGAACGAGATCGCTAAATAGTGACGTATTTTAGCGATCTCGTTAGCGACGCTGTTTAGTGTGGCATACCCTTTAGTCAATGCTTTTGCATTAGACCCTTTAATCCTCAGTCTGCTCTTTTTACAGTTTGTGGGTTAATGCACTAATTTGCACACAGTGTGGATGGTAATTCACTGTGACTGCATATCTAATCTTTGTGGCATCAGGAAAGTATGCACTTTGTAAACTTGTATTTCTATTGTGTCCCAGCTGTGTGATAACATTGATATGTTCTTTCAATTTAGGGTGAATCAGGAAAGGCAGCTGAAAATCAGCATTTATTTGCATAGGGTATAGGCCATAAATAAATGGAATAGTTTAGCTCAGATGAAAGTTTGTACAGGAAATCAGTGAAAAGTTGATGTAATGAGGTAAGGAATGTAATAAAACAAAGATGTATAGGAGATGAAAGATTAGGACTGGGCACCTCACATTCCCCTGCGTAATAATATGCATAAAAGACAATTTCCCAGTCTCATGAAACAATGGAGAATTAGGTTTTCCCCTTATGATTACAACAGGAAAAAAATGAGTCAAATAAAAAAAATAAAAAAATAAGACTTTCTAAATGGGATCCAACAGCTCTTCAGTTAAAGTCTCTTCATTGAGATGTTGATTTTTTTTTCCAAGCAAAAAGAAGGCCAAGTTTCATCATTTTTTGGTCAGTGTGTAAGTTTTTATAATCAGTGTTTTATGAGTGATTTTTTTTTTTTTTACCTAAAGAGAAAATGTGGTGGCAGTATTTTTTTTTGCCAGAGAGCAACTCGTAAAGCCCTCACATAAATTAGATAACTTTTGTCCAAACTCGCCAGTTTTGGTGGGATCAGCCAACAAACTACCATATAATTATAAGGGTCTCCTAGATTTGTTTAGGGGATATAAGGATTAGTTGTTTGGAATCTATTGATCCTTTTGTTTGGCAGGGAAATAAGCAACTACCAGTAGTGTTGAGCGATACGATACCGCAAGTATCGGGTATCGGCCGATATTAGCTGTATCGGACTTTCGATATTGACTTTCGATATTTCCCATATATCGTATACCGGAATCGGAATTGTCACTGTCACTGTGAGTGTCCGTCGGTCGGGTCTGTCAGGAGTCAGCGGCACTTACCTGGCAGAAGATCTCCGGTGGTCACGGCCTGGACTGGTTGATGGCCGCCATCATCTTTCCCCGGCGGTCACATGCAGTTTCTCGCGATAACTGCAGTGACTACTGGGTAATCCCGGCCGTAAAGCAGTCAGTCCGATGACGTCACCGCCGGGGAAGCAGGTAATCAGCTGTGCTGCGCCGGGATGACAGCCTCTGCCTGTCATTCCGATATAGCAGAGCTGGATCGTCGTGGGACAGTCGTTACTATGGACTGCGTCGGACAGGTGGTATACTGTTGGTTTGTTTTTTTCCTTTTTTTACAGGAGATCGATGGCGTCGCAGGATGAGAGTATAATAAAAGAAATGAAAACTGTGTTGTCTCTTTTATTTCATTAAAATACTTTTTTCTTGCTGTGTCTTTTTTTTTATACATTTAAAAACTTTGGGATTAATAATGGATCGGTGTCTTATTGACACCTCTCCATTATTAACCGGGCTTATTGTCACCGTGCAATCAACGGTGACATTAACCCCTTATTACCCCACTTGCCACCGCTACAGGGCAGTGGGAAGAGCCGGGTAAAGTGCCAAAATTGGCACATCTTTTGATGCGCCAAATGTGGGGCTGCTGTAGCCTGGTATTATCAGGCTGTTGAGGGCCAAAATCCATGGGCCTTGACAGTCTTTTAATACCAGGCCACAGCAGTCTGCATTTTACTTGGCTGGTTAACAAAAATAGGGGGACCCCTACGCCGTTTTTTTTTTTCGAGGGGATCCCCTATTTTTGTTAACCAGCCAAGCTAAGCAGACTGCTGTGGCCTGGTATTATCAGGCTGGCAAGGTCCATGGATATTGGCTCATTACCAGCCTGAAAAACCAGGCCTCAGCAGTCTGCTTCATCTGGCTGGTTAACAAAAATAGGGTGGACCCCACGCCAATTTTTTTTCGAGGGGATCCCCTATTTTTGTTAACCAGCAAAGATAAGCAGACTGCTGTGGCCTGGTATCATCAGGCTGGCAAGCAGGGTCGGACTGAGGCACCGGGACACCGGAGAAACCTACGGTGGGCCCCAGCTCCTGCGTGGTGGGCCCTGATTTGAAAGGATAGGTCGCGGGGCAGAGGGGGCGATGGCCCCGGGGCCCGCGCCCTGAGGGGGCCCACCCGGAGCTACGATACAGTTACATTCTGCGACAGAGCAGGGAGAATCGCTCTCCCTGCTCTGCCGCCCGGAAGCTATGGGGCCTGAACAGGCGTTGGGGGGGCCCGGTGCCAGCAGTGGGCCCCCACCCGTCATCGGAGGGTCAGCTGTTACGGCATCCAGCCGATAAAGCTGACCGCATAGAGAGAGAAGGAGCGAGCGCTCCTTCTCTCCCATAATCCCCCTCTCAGCGTATGACAGCGGGCGCAATAACATCACCTGCCGGCGCCCGCTGTCAGACGCTGAGAGGGAGAACAGTGAGCAGCACAGGAGCCGGGAGGTGAGTATTTTTTTAATTTTTTTTTTAATGGGGGTGCAGTCGAGTCCTGGCTGGAGAAGTCGTCATGTCGGTGTGGGCCAGATGGAAAAGACATGAAAAGTGAACAATTCCATTAGAAAGAACATCAGCGGTAAGTCATTATCTGTACCTGTGCTGTAATCTATATGTTCTGTAGGACTGGTATTATTTAACACAGACCATATGGCGGTAATATCAATATTGGTCTTTTTATATATAGATTATTTTGGCCAACAGCGCGGTCATTTGCTGAGGTTCTCTGATGATGGGCCCACTCAGAAGTTTTGCCCCCACTAAACCAAAACCCTAGCTACGCCTATGGCTCTCTCTCTAGTCTTTCTTTCTCGCTCTCTGTTCTTTCCTTCTCGCTCTCTGTTCTTTCTTTCTCTCTTTTCTTTCTTTCCTCTCTTTCTTTCTCTGTTTGTTCTTTCTCTCTCGCTGCTCTTTCTTTCTTTTCCTCAGTACCAGCCACTGTGCCCTCATTACCAGTCAGTGTGATCAGCAGTGCTAAATGGTTACGCTTGGGGCGAGGATATGGGTGTGATTAGCTGTGAAATGGGTGTTGTCGGGGCGTGGCCTAAAATTTTCAGCGGCGCGCAACACGCGCCGCAGCCTTTGATCCTCTTTCCTGTCTTCCAAATTTGGGAGGTATGCTGTATGACCTCCCTACAACTTCTGGCCATGTTCCTGATGAGCGCGACGGATGGTCTCGTGAGGGATCTCCTCCCACACCTGGACTAAAGCATCCACCAACTCCTGGACAGTCTGTGGTGCAACGTGGCATGGCCTAAAATTTTCTGCAGCATGCACAACGTGCCACAGCCTTTGTCCCTCTTTCCCTTATTCAAAGGCTGGGAAGTATGATGTTGGGCCGCAAGAATATATTTTCTCTGGTGGGCCCAAGGTACTCCAGTCCGACGCTGCTGGCAAGGTCCATGTATGTTGGCTCCTTAACAGCCTTAAATACCATGCCTCAGCAGCAGGGGCGTACATATAAATCATGGGGCCCCATAGCAAAAGTCTGAATGTTCCCCACCCCCCCAAAAAAAAAACCCAGAGGCATTGTAAATGTAAAGTGCCAGCACAGTGAGGGAAGTTGAGTCGCACAGAGACAGGGGTTTTGGGGGTACTCGGCACCGATCACGTCGACTTCTATGGGGGATGTCACGAGTAGCACAGCTCGGTCCGTGACCTGGGCGATCACTGGAATGTGGGATATTTCCAGGGGACGATAGAATGTTTGTGTAGTTTGTCGTGACGCCACCTGTAGTACCTGGTCAGGGTGTCCAGCGCTGCTGTGCAGGTCCTCTGGAAGGGATGGTGTAGTGCAGGTAGGTGATAAGTCTTCTACAGGTAACACGCTATCCTTCCAGGGCAGATAGATGTGAGATAGAACAATGGTGCAGAGTGATGTAGCAGAGTGGACTATGCGACGTAGTAAGAAAGCAGGAAACACCTTCAAGTTAAACGTTGCATAATAAAATTTTTAATAATAACATTACAAAAGTGCAAATAGCATTACTGCCGAAGTTCGTTGAGACTTCTTAGGACTACCCCCACCGGGGTAACTTCACAGTGTCCTTTACTTGTGCTTGTGGAGGACCCGCTCCAAACCACCAACGGTGGTCTTGGGTGGGCTGCAAGACTTTCCTTGAGCAGACCTCACTTTCGGCCACACCAAACGGGTTTTTAGTTTCTGAGGTAGTTGAAAATAGTGCACAGTTAAGTTTTTTGTAAAACCAAGATGGAGCACCGAAGTGCCAACTATTTACAGAAAAGTTTGTGAGCCAGTACAGTTCATGGCTTCAAAGTTCAACATTTTGATTACATTGAAACACCATTACCCAACCTGGGTATATTAAGGCAACAATAAACTTGTTCTTCTGAACATTCACCTTTCCGGGTACATCAAACCATTACCCAACCTGGGTATATTAAGGCAACAATAAACTTCTTTTTATGAACATTCACCCGTCCGGGTACATCAATAATTTAACTATTTACATACAGAGACCCTGTCCGGGTTATTTAGACTTCTTTGGCTGGCCTCTTCCAGGTACCACCTGGTACTCTTCTGGAGCTTGCCAAACATCTGTGACAGGAGGGTCCACCCAGACCTGATGATGTTGTGTGGCCTGTACAGTTACGTCGTGACCCGCTATCTGGGTCTGTGTGGCCACCTCTTTCGTCTCCCTCCGGGTCTGGAACCCTATGTCCCGGACTGAACGAACCCCAGGGGGCCTAACAGGCGCCCGGTACGGGCCAGCTATCATTATCATGTCCATAGCTGGGGCTGCTGAGGAGACCACTGAGGGAGGCTGGGGAGATTTACGGCGTGGGGTGGGCACTTGTGCAGAGGCCTGGTTGGGGGAGGCTGAAGGCTCGGAGGGTCTGTCAGTTTCCTGACACTCTGGGGAGTAGGGGTCGCACCTGGTAACATTTAGGGCGTACCATCCATTGTAACCCCAGTGTCGGGTGTAAGTCACCAAGTCTCCTGCCAACAGGTCCCTCCCCGGGTGTCCTTCTGGGAGGTGAGCCTCCACGTCCCGCCGGGTTACAAAGACTTCTAAATAAAGTCCAGGCTCCTGGATGAAGCCCCAACCACCTTTTAACTTAAAGTTCCGTACTGCACCCTTACGCCGCGGCTCCCTCAGCGTACTTTTATCCTTTCTCATACGTGCCGTCTCTGCCAGGTCCTTGTCCAGGTGACGTTGCCGAAGCTTTTGGGATTCTCGCTGCTCCCTTTGTCGCTCTGCTTCCCGCTCCCGACGTCTCCACTCTTCCTCCTGACGCCTGTTGTAATTCTCCTCCACCAGCAGCTCCATGTCTCCACCATCAAACGCCAGCTTACGATGTCCGGTTTGCGGCAGCTCTCCTGGCGCCCGCCAGTCCTGGCGGCGCTCACCTGTGGTGGAAGCAGCCGGCTCTGAAACAGATGACGGTCGGGGCTCCGGTACAGGCAGGTAGAGCTCTGGTGCCTGCGCGGCCTCCTCCATGAGGACGGGTGTCGCTTCTTCTGCCTCAGCGACGGGGGCAGACAGCGGGATCTGGGGTGCTGGTGCGGTGTTTTCTGCAGGAACGGGTGCCTCCACTGTGATACTGGCAACCGGTTCAGATTGCAAGGGCTGGGATGCCCGCACGGCCTCCTCTACTGGAACGGGTGCCTCCACTGAGATACTGGCAACCGTTCAGATTGCAAGGGCTGGGATGCCCGCACGGCCTCCTGTACTGGAACGGGTGCCTCCACTGAGATACTGGCAACTGGTTCAGATTGCAAGGGCTGGGATGCCCGCACGGCCTCCTGTACTGGAACGGGTGCCTCCACTGAGATACTGGCAACCGGTTCAGATTGCAAGGGCTGGGATGCCCGCACGGCCTCCTCTACTGGAACGGGTGCCTCACCTTCCGGTACAGACACTTCAGGGGGTAAGAGGGATTGGCGCCGCTCCAACTGTAGTTTTAGGGCCCGCCAGCTCGCTTCCATCCTGGCGACCTCCTCCCTGTGCCGGGCCAGGTCTCTCAGGGTATCCTCCGCTTCTTCCAGCGTAGGACGGTTTCCAGGCCGGGTGCCAAACGGTGGCTCCGTGGCGATCGGGTCGCTTCCGTGGGGGGAGAGCTCTGACTCCTCCATCCCTTCCCACTTCTGCTCACGTCCATTCGCCATCTCTGCCAAGTCACATGTGTCATTAGCATCAGGAGAGGCGCCATCTTTTGTAGGGAGGCGGGACCTTCGCGTTCGTTTCCGCCCACTGAGGAGGATGAGGAGGCGGAACTCCAGAGCTGTGGGGCACGATCTTACATTGCAGTAACATTTAGAGTGGGCGGACATCGTTTTCGCGCCACGGAGTGAGTGTACGCCCACGAGAGCACGCCCTTATTCTTCACCTGTGCCTCGTGGCGCAGATATGACGGAAAAATGGCAAATACAGTCTATGATGATTTTTGCAATTCTCAAGCAAAAAAACAGTTCAATTAAGGCACACAGGACTCGCTTATAGCGAGCTTCTGAATCCTGTTCGTGACGCCAAAGTTGAGTCGCACAGAGCCACAGGTTTTGGGGGTACTCGGCACCAAGCCCGTTGACTTCTATGGGGGATGTGACGGGTAGCACAGCTATGTCCGTGCCCTGGTCGCTCACTGGAATGTGGGATATTTCCAGGGGATGATAGAATGTTTGTGTAGTTCGTCGTGACGCCACCTGTAGTACCTGGTCAGGGTGAACAGCGCTGCTGTGCAGGTCCTCTGGCAGGGATGGTGTAGTGCAGCTAGGTGATAAGTCTTCTACAGGTAAGACGGTATCCTTCCAGGGCAGATAGATGTGAGATAGAGCAATGGTGCAGAGTGATGTAGCAGAGTGGAGTATGCGACGTAGTAAGAAAGCAGGAAAGGAAACAATTCTTACTACAAAGACATGCAGCATAAGGCTGCCTCAACCCCTCCCATCCAACTAGCTACACCCTGTTCTAACCAGCCTGAGCTAGACCATCCCATTGGGTCCGCCTACACTCAGCTGGCATAGTGTACTGTTGAATGCAGTGGTTGGAGTCAATGGGGTGTTTCCTCCTTACCTGAGAGTAAGTTGTCACACCGCTGGGTGCGATGCAACATCTCTGTGGCGACTGGACCCTCGGGTGCTTCTGTCTTTTCACAAATGCCGGCTTTACCCGGCAATTGAATCAGAGGCTATTTTACTATGTAGAAGTGAATAAACTATAAATATACGTATATATATATGTCACAATGACATGTATATATATATATATATATATATATTATATATATATATATATATATGTATTCTAAGTGTGTATATTTTGTGTTTACAAGGAAAGAAAGTGTTTTTTTAGTTGCGATATTTTGCTCCCATAGACTTACATGGGACTTCCGGTATCGGTATCGCCGATATTTTAGTGATATCGGCGATACCATTCCGATCCGATATTTTTGGATATCGGAAAGTATCGCTCAACACTAACTACCAGATTACTCTGGCAACAGCTCTCTACTGTTCAGGAAAGCATGGTCCTGCAAAGAATTCCTGTTTATGGGGGAGTTGGGAGAGAAATGTCAGCTGAATGATAACCGTTGGCTGAACTATCTATACACGGCTATGGTAATAGCTATGCATGTCTTTGGCTTCCTAATTCGATAACCTGCAGAATTCAAGTAAAATCTGAGTGAGACAATAAGCAATTCCAACACTCACAAGCACTAATTATGATCTATTCCACTCCTAACAGAAAACATCACATAGCAGCTCCAAACAACAGTAAACATACACCAACAAAAAAATATATACTTTTGCGGGGACTATCCTGCTTTGTGCCATTCTACCTACAACAGAACAGAACATCCCCAGCAGTTTCTAACCTACCAGAACAGGTAAGTGAGAGGAGATAAGGGACTGGCAGGTACTAATCTTGTTGTACTTGTTTTTTGTTATGTATACCCCTTTTCACATGTAAAGCACCATGAAATATATAAATCTAAAAAAAAAAAATAAATCCAGATGCATAGTAAATATTAAGATACCCGGCGCATATTAGATAGCCCATTTGGCAGAATGAGCTTTCTCTCACTTGTCCTACTTAATGGGAATCTGTCAGTGGGTTCAACCCTCCTAAGCCATCTATATGGGCATGTAAGTCTTAGGAAGCTGAATAAAATGATATCTTGATATCTATGATCTGATGTCTTATTCCAGAGAAATCCATGTTTTTCTTATATGTAAATGAAAGGGTTAAAATGAATGGGCCGGAGACAGATCTCCCTAAACTTATTTTTAATAAAAGGGGATGTTACCAGCGTGAGACATGTAACTAACACAGAAGAGTAGAACTGAACTTTGGCACCTTAAAAACACATTTGCTGCAGTTTTCACAGCTCTGCTGTATTGCAAGCAACACTGGTTGGCAGTGAGAGGGAATCTGAAGCACTGAAAGGGACCTGCAGATATGCAAGTTATTATCATACATAGTTCTGCAGTAAGATCAGGAGAGTGGAGATCAGCCATTACATATCATACTGTTTACACCCCCCTTTTATTTAAAATAGACTCCAGAGACAGATTCTCATGCAGATCAATGTCTGTCCCATAGATCTTAACAGCTCATTTACATATCAGAAAAACATGGTTTTCTCTGGAATATCAAGGTTTCATTTTATCCAGCTTCACATGACCTACATACCCATATAGACGGCTTAAAAGGGTTGATCCTACTGAACAGGGGCAGATACTGACAGTGAAGGGTCCCTGTGCAGGAATTGTTTCAGGGATCCCCCCTTTTCAAGCCTCACACACATAAACATATGAGCATTTACATGTATATTCACATTAAAGGGAATCTGTCATCAGGTTTTTGCTATGTAGTTTGAAGTCATCAGGAGTTAGAGGTTGAAAAACAAAATTCAGGGATGTGTCGCTTGTCAAAATGCATGCTGTTTTTTACTAATTGTGAAGGATTTATCATTAAGAGATTACCATTACTGGACTACATTAGTCTGCCCCTGTAATAAGCAGCTCACTGTCTATGGACTTTGTACACCGAGAGCCTGGTGTGGGCAGGGGCAGCATTATCAGCTCTGCTTCATTCTAAGGCCCGGGTCTCACATAGCGATACACCAGCGATCCCGACAACGATCAGGATCGCTGGTGTATCGCTACATTATCGCTGCTGAGCTGCCAAACAGGCAGCTCAGGCAGCGATCAGCACAGCGACACTGCGGGTAACATCGCTTAGTTACCCGCAGTGTACGTTGGATACCAGCGCCCTGATGCAGGGAGCTGGTATCCGAGGTACACAGCGGGTTTCTAGGCACAGCCCCGCGCCTGGAAACCCGCTGTGTACCTTGGTTACCAGCGGATCGTTGGTGTCCCGCCTGTCACACGCAGCGATGGGTGCCTGTCAGCGGGAGACCAGCGATCAAAAAAATGTCCAGGACATTCAGCAACGATCAGCGATACCCGGCAGGGGGGCTGATCGTCGCTGAATGTCACACACAGCGATATCGCTGGGGAGCTCGCTGCTGCGTCACAAAACTAGTGACTCAGCAGCGATCTCGCTAGCGAGATCGCTGTGTGAGATGGGGGCTTAAATCTAAAACTCTTGATTGTGTCAGAATGTCTGCACCCGGTAACCTAAGTAATACATTGCTGGATTCAGCTTTGCTTTGCTTACATCATGCTGCTCTAAGATGAGGTAGCAAAAACCTGCTGACAGATTTCCATTAAGCACAATATAGTAAAATATGCACACGCCCATTTACACATTACACAGATGTACGTAGTCCACATATTCACAAAAGGATATATATTATGCACATATACAATGACATTTTTGTGATACACTTGTTTGCATCTTTTTTTTTTCTTTAAATACCACGTTCACAGGTTCAGTATTTTACACCAGTATTTGTAAGTCAAAACCAGGAGTGGCTGAGAAATGCAGAAGTGCTGATGAGTTTCTATTATGCTTTTCCTCTGATTGTTCCCCTCCTGATTTTGGCTTCCAAATCCTGATGTAAAATACTAACCAAATACTGAATGTGTGAATGTGGCCTAACAAGTCCTTGCTAAAAACCCATTTATAATATGCTAATTAGTTTCACACTAGCCAGGGTATGTTGGTTTCCACAGAATAGTCATTCCACTAATCAAGTTACTGGTGCCCTGTAGCTGAAAGATATAGATATATACACTTAAGGTACTGCCACACTAAGCAATCCCGCTAGCGATCTCGTTAGCGTTGCATACTAATGAGATCGCTAGCGGGATTGTTTCTATATCGCTAAATGCTGCCGCATTTAGCGATATAGTTAACGACGCTATCGCCGTTAGCGATCTTCTTAACGACTTTAGCGGTACAAAAGTACCGCTAAATCGCTAAGAAAAGGTGCCACACAGCGATAAGATACTTACCCAGCGGGAGCGCCGACGAGAAAATAGGGTCCGGAGCGATTCCAGCGACGAGCGAGATCACAGCAGGAAGCTCGTCGCTGGAAGCTGCCGCACTGAACAATATCGCTAACGGGATCGCTAAATAGTGACGTTTTTTAGCGATCCCGTTAGCGATATTGTTTAGTGTGGCATACCCTTTACTTTTCCCAGGATTATTTGCATTTTTATATTTTTTTATGTAAAAAATGCTCTTCATTGTTTTTACTTTCTTTTTTAGTGCCATAGGGGATTGTCTTATCACTTGTTCAATACATTGCAATACTACAGTATTGTAATATAAAGACAAAAATAATGCTCTACATGGCCCCACCATGGGCTGGGGCTGAGCTTCACAGGAGCACATAGTTGACAGCTTTTAGTAGGCCCATGGTTGCCATGACAGCCCATTGATACCCTGCAAATCCTTTTTTTTTTTTTTGGAGGAAGGGGGGAATAGAAGCTGATTCAGGTGTGAGGTTATGGACTGTCTCACCCCATTCCTGCCCTGAAGACAACCACCGTATACATAGATGTAATTTGAACAGTGTTATGTGTTTTTATGCATTTATGTGATTATGTGACTGTCATAGAATGTAAGCTTGTGAGCGGGCCCCTTACTCCTCTTGGTATATGTTGATTTATATGATTATTGTTATTCTGTAATGTTTTCTTTTGTCTGTACAAGTCCCCTCTAAAATGTACAGTGCTGCGGAATATGTTGGTGCTATAGAAATAAAATAATTATTATGTGTATAATTTCTATGTAATGTGGTAATGTGTTATGGTAATGTGTAGAATAGTGGGGCAAATGCGGGAACCCCATGATAGTGTACAAGACTAAGTGTTTTATAGATAAAAGGGGAAAAAAGTTATTACTAATATACTGTGAAAATAGGAAATAGATAATAGTTAATGATAGGTACAAGCCCACAGATGGCAGGGCGATAGTGTTAATAAAAGGGGAAGCACTGCCTGTTTTAGTAGAGTTGGTAGTAGTGGAAGGTTTACGCAAGCTCACGTGCAGTGGGCTGCTAGGACCAACATGGGCCTACCACTCGGGGCAGTGGACTGCCATACAACTCTCCCTTGCAAATCTGTTTGTCGGGCCAAGTACTTCTAGAGCGGCACTATAGCCATCGGGCACTTCACGCCTGCAGGACTGCCGGGGAAGATGGACACGGACCCTGAAAGGCGGAAGGTGATGCGCACTGCCATCAGTGGAAAGGGATCCCTAGTAGCAGTGGAGACAGCAGGAAAACAGATGCTCTATCGAGAACGAGTGTTAGGGCTGAAGTTATATCTGGTACCTGAGGGAAAGACTGTAACCTGTTGTGCCCTATCCCACATGCTTCACTGTAATGAGTGAACCGTTCAGTAAAACTTTGACTGTCGAAAACCGCTTGGTGTCCCTGGATTGTGTGCGGTTGTTCCTGAAGATGGAAGCATGAAGCCAGCGGAGGTCTATGGCCCACAAGTGAATGTGATGCACTCCACACCTGATAGCACACTGGGACTGGGACACGATTTTCCTGTAGGGTGCCAGGGCACGCAGCAGCAGCTCGCTCACAGCTACCTAGCTCGGGCACCTTATGTGGGTTCGAACTGGCACTCATATAATTTAAATGCTGCTGTCAGAGGCTTTCAGCAATATTTAAATGGCAAAACAACAGTGATAGCAATAAGGGCCAGGTATGGTTACTGCTTTACAGGCACAGACGCAGCACTGTAATGATGGCTGCATCAAGCAGGGATGGTGCGGGCTCAGCTATGGAGCCCACTCCGCACATGGGGACCCAGCATAGGACATACTATTATGTTTTATTTTGTGCAGGGGTTAAATTTAATAAAGAATGTTAATAGCTATGACTCATTCATATGATTGTGTATTTGATTGTGTACTGTCGGCTGACCATGGTCAGCACACTGACATCATATACAATTAGTCGTCATGTGTGGCCCAGCTACGCCAGGCACACATATTCCAGGAAAATGCACAAGAAGGTAACCGTGAAGCTTGATATTCATTTGTGTGGCCCAGCTATGTAAGGCACACACATAAATCCAGGAGAATGCACAGGAAAGATAATCGCAACGCTTGATATGCATTCACTTCACTCACCCTTTCAGACACACCCACCAGGGGTATAAGAGGGAGTGACACGTAGCAGAGTCAGATAGTTTCCTGTCTTCGGACAGATCAGTTCAGCCAGAGTTCAGTCAAGCTTCGGGTGGCTCAGGAGTGAGTCATCCCTCGGTCTGCTTTCTGTCTGAGGACAGTGCAGTTCAGTCTCAGTCCAGTCTGGACTTGGAGGATACTGAGAGCTATTCAGTGAGCTCTAGAAGAAAGCTGACTTTTCACATCAAAGCTACAAGTGCTTATGTTAAGAGCGGGAAGCAGGGCGAAGGGCGCAGTGGAGAAGACCTAGAGAAGTACTTTAGGTATTGGATTGCCTGCACTAATTTACCGGACACCGGGTCCGAAGCGTTGCTAGAGTTTCAAGCTTAGTAACAAGAAAACCGGAGGCATCTGGACTACAGGTCGCAGAGAGCAGCCCTAAGCGTCGATACGTAACCGGAGTCAGGGAGAACGGGGACTTTGAGTCAAGGCCAGACAAAAGTAAGGACTTAGTTCTCTCAACATCTGCTAGTCAGAGACACAGAAGGCTCCACCACAATGTCGGCCGGGCATTACAGCTAGTGAGAAAGCTGGAGATTGCAGAGTTAACTTCGCTTCACGCAAGTTTGGACTCAGATACATTTGAAGTTAAGGAGGCCTCTAACCTGCTCAGCGGTTATCCCGAATGTGCATTCTCCACCCCGACCAGCTCCCCGGGACCTGCTTGAACCATCTACCAGTAAAGGTATGAAAAGAAGCTGCATTGTGTGTGACTGAATTCTTAACTACACCCTGCATCATCACCATAGACTTCCAGGGACCCGTCTCACCTGTGGGAGACTTACCACCCAGCTGCCCCCATAACATCCCCTGTGAAGATCCTTATAGCAGCGCTGGTCCAATTGATCAGATACCACAGGTGGCGTCACGAACTACCTACAAATCCCCTGTAAATATCCCCCATTACAAGATCGCCCAGGGCCACGGACCGAGCCACGCTGCCAGTGACAACTCCCATAGACTTCTATGGGCTCGGTGCCGAGTACCCCATAGCCCTGGTACCACCTCAGTGTGGTGCGCGTCATCTTTTACTTGGCGTCACGAACAGGATGCGAAGCTTGCAATTGTGAGTCCTGTGTGCCTATATTGAACTGTTTGGTGAAAAAGACTGTTTGCTGTATTTGGCGCCAAATTCCGCCATTTTACCGCCATGTTGGCACCCTGAGGCGCTGGTGAAGAAGGTGGGCGTGCATTTGTGTAGCCCTGGTACACAATACCAGGAGGATGAGTGGAGAGGTAACAGTTAAGGGCTCTTCATGACATCACGTACACTTCGGACACACCCAGCAGGGGTGTGGAGGGAGTGATTCATTCAGTCAGATTCCTGTCCTTGGACAGAGCAGACGTGTTCAGTCTGACCCTGTTAGCAGTTCAGAAAGTGGAGGCTAGTACAGGTGAGCTAGTTCACCTCAGCCTAGTCAGAGCTGTGCCCCACTGGAAGACAGACTGAGATATCTATTAAGAGTTGAGCAAATCGAAGGGCAAAGTGGAAGAGAACAGAGAAGTGCCATAGGTAAAGGATACCTGCACATTGTTACCGGTCACTGGGACCGAGGGATCACTATAGCTTCAAGCATAGTGGTAAGAAAACCAGAGACTTACCGGACCTTAAGTCGTGGCAAGCAGCCCTGAAGAGTCAGTACGTAACTGGGGTCAGGGGAAGTGAGGACCTTGAGTCTCTGCAGGACAAGATAGGAATTCAGCTCTCCCACAGGAAGGCTCCGACCACAAAAACTGACCGGGCAGAACAGCTTTGGAATAGCTGGAATTATAGAGGGAACTACGCTTCAGGCTGGTTGGACTCATCATCATTGGACAGTAAAGGAGGCCCCTAACTTGCTTAACCGTTGCCTCAAAGCTCATCCTCCATCAACCCCATCAGCCTCCCTGGGAACTGCCTTACCATCTTACAAGTGTCGGGTTCAAAATGACAAACCACTCATCCTCCAGTCACCCCAAATTAGACTAAGAGCACGGGTCGACCGAGAATGAATCAGGCAATACGCTGGTTCAGACTTCAGAACGTGCCCTAAAGAAAATGGTGCTATTAGGCGGCCATCTCCAGTAAGCACTGAACTCTTTATTCACGTACATAAGATTACATACACAGAATATTGGGGTGGAGTAAAGGCGGGATTGAGGAGAAAGAGATAAACTGAGTCATCCTAATTGGTCCTTAGATCTTCTTCTAAGTCCTCCTTGATGTGTTGTCATCCTCAGTTTCGTTTCTTGAAGAAAGATTCTATTGTTCTCGTGTATCAAGTATTTCCTCAATTCTCCAAAGGTGGGGGCATTTCAGTAGATCCACTTCAATTTAGTGTAATACAGTGATAGGACACAAGATGGAGACAAACACCAGCAGATACTAACATTGTCCTAAAATAAGTTTCAATCTGAATACTATCATTTAAGGGAAACTTCGTGTTTACAAAATACATATACACACTATAAATATAAAAGTATAGTAGAAAATTATATTTTACCTTGACAATCCCCCCTAAACACTAAGTTTTTCCCTTAATTTATGCGGCCTTCGAGACTGTCCATGTGTGGGGACAGGGGTAGTGGATTTCTTCGCTTGGTCATTTAGAAGCTAGCCCCTTATGGACTGCCCCCAAACAACCAAGTCCCTACCAAACCTGCACATGGAGTTCTCCCACTATCCCTAAACTAAATCTCTTATTTCCATTTGTATTTTGTTATAGGGGTTTTATCAGGTTTATCCTGCGGAGTATATTTCTCCATATCACCATTATCAGTGTCTTCATATAGTAGCGACACAACTTCCTGATGAAGGAAAGTACCTGAGGAGGCGGCTGCATTGGTCACAGCTTTCCTATACATAGATATCACACAACATAGAATTATCAATCCTAGCACCAAAAGCCCTGTTACCACTAAGCAGGCTTGTTGGAGAAATTCTTTAAGTCCTCCAAGCCATCTTAAGAAGAAAGAGGTATCTACTTCTGCATTGGCTTTTATTTCCTGAGCCAGATTTTTAATCTCTGTAAGGGCCACTATAGTTTTACCATTGACTCCAGAATTCTGAGGAATATAAGTACAACATTCTTCCCCTATCATCCCACAGACTTCATCTTTTTCAACTAGAATCATGTCAATGGCCAGTCTATTTTGAAGAGTCAGTCTTTTGTTTTGGGCTCAGTTTCTCAACTATACCCTGGAAAGCATCTTGACTAAAATTGATATTGATAAATCTTTGCTTGGTGTAGTATATATATTTTATCCAATCTACATTGTAATTGATCTGCACAGTTGGGATGAGAGAACGGAAACCCGCCAGGATCTGATTCTGAGCTTTGTATTCGTCTGGGACCCCCCTAGGAACACCTATGGGATCCATATAAACTTTGGATCCTCAGCATAACCGGTGTGCAGCTGACCCAGACTCCTTCTTTTTCTGGATATCAGTGGAGCTATATTCTCGGATCCAGACTCTTTCTCACGTGTCTTTTAATGACTACCTAGTCTCCGGGCTGCAGGCTGTGACTCCCAGGATCCTGGTTCGGATCTGGAAGAGAACTGAAGACATTATCATATACTTTCTTGAGTCTTTTATACAAATCCCTTACATATGAGCTTAATACATGGTTACTTATTTCCAATGCTTGGGAAAAGAAACATCCTAAACTAAGCACTTTGCCAAATAGTACTTTATACGGAGAAAGTCCAGTTTTCCTACTTGGAGTGTACCTTACTGAGTATAGGGCTAATGGTAAACATTCAGGCCAAGATTTCCCTGTTTCAGCCATGGCCTTTTAGATTTTTAACTTCAATATCCTATTTAGTCCTTTTACTTTTCCACTGCTTTGTGGTAATATGGGGTGTGGAAAACTTGTTGAATTCCCAGAGCTGTCAAGACTTCATTCATTATTTCACCTGTGAAATGTGTACCTCTGTCACTTTCGATCACCTTTGGTACTCCATACCTGCACACCACCTCCACAAGCAGCTTCTTTGCGGTTGCCGCAGCCGTAGCCTTGGCAATCGGGAAAGCCTCCGGCCAACCTGAGAATAAATCAAAAACACACCAACACGTACTCCCATGAACCTGATTTTGGCAACTGAATATAATCAATCTGCAGTCTCTGGAAAGAATAGAAGGGCCGAGGGGCATGTTTGGGTGGTGTCTTGACTACCCTTCTCTTATTATGTGTAGCACATACCATGCATCCCTGGATCAAACCTTCTATACAGGTGGAAAAGCCTGGTGCCGCCCAATGCTTCTGCATCAATGCTTCTGCATCACGCTCATTACAGCAGTTTTGGACTGGTGGGTTGGCCCATGTAACATCTGGGCGACCGCAGGGTACAACGCTCTTGGAAGGCATCGGCGCATCCCTCTTCCCCATATCCCAGTTGCTGCATTCAGACATGCACCTTCTTTTTGCCACTTTTCTACTTCCTCCTGGCGCACCTGAGCCTGCATCTGAGCTAAGGCATCCTCCGACACAAAGGGATTTTTGGGAGCGCTTACCTGGTGCATCGTTACCCCTTGGAATGGTCTACTGGCTGCTGTTTTTGCTGCTGCATCGGCCATTGCGTTTCCTTTACTCACCTGATCAGTGCATCTGGTATGTGCTTTAACTTTTGACAACTACTTCTTTTGGTAATTGTAATGCATCAATTAACTGCTGGACTGCGTCAGCATTTTTAATGGGATGTCCTGCTGCCATCAGGAATCCTCTAGACTTCCAAATTGGACCCAAATCATGAGCTATACTGAATGCTTATCTAGAATCTGTGTAGGTGTTAACAATTCTACCTTCAGCTATCTTACAGGCCTCGGTCAGAGCCTTAAGTTCAGCCTCCTGGGCCTACTGATATGGGAGCATTGGTTCTGCTTTGATTACTGCATTCAGGGAGACGATGGCATACCCAGTATGGAAGGTACCTGAGTCATCTTGGTAGCGAGTTCTACAAAAGATTTAAAGTCAACATTATGACTTTCAGTTTCAAACACTGTGGGTAGGCCTGCTGTTTCCTGTGCCATAAGCTGAACATAATCATAAGGAATCTCCTCTCTTGGATCTTCTTTGTACAATACCGTACAATACCTGACCTCCCCCCTAGATCCGAGAGAGGTAACAATGTGGCAGGATTAAGTGTGGTACATCTCTGCAAAGAAACATTTGGAGGCATTAAAAGTGCACATTGCAATCGAAGATGACGTGCAGCTGAAAGGTGTGCCGACTGCACCTGGTTCAGTATGGTATATACATCATGAGGTGTAAGTGCTGTCAGTGGATAATCAAGAACGATATCTGATGATTTGTGGAGCAATAGTCCTACAGCATGTACCGCCCGTACACAGGACGGGCAACCCCTAGCCACTGCATCTAGTCTTTCACTGAAACAGGCCACTGGCCTTTGATTGTCACCATGTAACTGAGTCAATACTCCTGCCGCGTGTCCCCGCTGTTCATAAAGATACAGGATGAATGGTAGTTCATAGTTGGGGGTTCCTAGCGCTGGAGCTGCCACAATCCTGTTTTTGAGAGAAAAATAAAAACCGTCTATACCTTCAGGAGTTAGTTTAAAAAGCACAATGGTGATACAGTCATAGAGAGGCTGCATGAAGATTGATACAGCATGTATCCACTGCCTGCAGTAGAAAATCAGTCTAAGAAATATCCTAAGAGCGGCAACATTAACAGGAATAGGAAAGTTCTGTACAGCTTCTTTGCGAGCGCTGGTCCGATGTCGTTCCCCCTGGTATAATGCAATGTCCCAAAAAGATAACTGAAGATTTACAAAATTGCAGTTTATCCTTTAACGCTTACAACCTGCTTGGTACAAAAACAACATAAGTAATATTGTTGCAATACGACACTGTTTCCTGGAGGGGCACAAATCAGTAAGTCATCAACATATTATAAAAATAACATTGGCAAAATCAATAACTGTAAACTAAGCAGCATCCTGAGATATCTGGAACAAAAGTGTATATATATATATTAGACACCACTGGAGTTTCCAGATCAGTAGCTGCATTAACTGCCCATAATTTTTGTACCAACCCGTACACAGGGTTAAGTTGAAGGGGGCTGGAGTTTGCTATGTGGGCACTGATAAGAACTGTCCTTGGACCTGCAGCTGCCTGCTTGCAAAATGATTGTTTGGAGTGGACAGGGAAAACATACAGGATTACATTCTGGACAGCTTCAGTAAGTAATTGTTGGGACCTAGGCATATTAGTAGAAGTATATCGTGATTTCATTGCATATATTGCATATTGACACGGCAGCTGTCCTGCTCTGGTTGCTGGGACCTGTCCTATTTCTACCTGACCACACGTTTGTATATACGAATTAGATTCGTCCTGTATCATGGGTCCTCCTTTCTGTGAAATTGTTGCGGCCAGTCCTCCAGCATAGTGGAGTTGATTATTTGCAGCATCTACTATGACCCCAACATGTTGTTTCGTAAAATCCCCTGTCCTTATCCTAAAGAGTACATCATGACAGTGGGGTCCAGGAATAACATTGGAATATATTTCCTGAAAATCTTCTCTTTCCTCTGTGTACTAGCAACGTCTAGCGACATGATTTTACAAAGAGTGCTCTGCTTCAGTTCTGGTGTCATAGTGACAGTTCCAACCGGATAATACTCAATACGTGCTTGCAATTGTAACAACACATCACATCCTAAAAGATCACATTGACCCCGTGGTGATATCACCAACCGTGTGTGCACAGTGGTTCCCCGAATCTGCAGGGGAATCTTCTTAGTGACGGGGAGCAGGATAGATGGAGAGTTATAAGGAGTCGCTATAACATGGTGGGAGAAATCACTTTTCCCAAATGGCCAGTCCTCTTCTGTAATTACTGAATTGTCTGCCCCCGTGTCCACTTGGAACTCAACCTCATGTCCCCCTGGTAGGTTCACCTGTACTGTGCAATTAGGAGTGGGGGTAAGGAGACAAGGGGGTTCATGTGCAAGCTACCTCTTTTTGCCTGCACTAAATCATGTTGTGCCCCCTGTGCTATTCTGGCTAGATCCTCTGCTTTAACTGATCTCTAATCCGGTCTACTTACTTTCAGCTTTCTGTCACTTCCTTTCTCTGCCTGTCTATCTTTCTTCTCACATACACTGACCTTCTATTCACATGCCTAGCCCTTCGATTCTTACGTACTGTGTCTATTCCAAAAACCTATTCAACAAAATCTGAAAACTGTTGCACTCTTGCTCTGCGTCTCTATGCTGAATGCCTGATGGGAGGGGTAAGTCGGGTCGCTGCGCAGTTTGTTAGTGTGCTCTCCCTCAGCCTTCAGCTTCCTTATCTGTAGAATGACCTTGGTGTACAGCAAAATACCATCTCGCTGCTACCAGCACTTCCTCCCTTATACCTTTGCTTGCTGTCACTGACTCCTGCATTCTTAGATCCGTTCCTACAAATATAACACTTGTATATCTCATTTATCAATCTATTGTATCTAGCTTCATCTGCCAATCATGACAGTTTTTATTCCCTGGGCGGGTGACACTGAGATAAAATATCCCTTTTCCCCTGAGTCTGGTGCGTTGATCCCTTGAAATCATTCCTATCACAGTTGAATATTTGATAGAAATCGAACTTAAAGATAACCACAGGGGTTGTAGTATTAACCCAGAAGGTGGGCATACTGGCACTACTGGAGATCAGGATATAGCTCAAAAGGATATGTAGATCAGAAACTTCATGACTGCTGATTAATCTTGTCCTTCTTGCAATGGGAGGCGTGAATCCAGGTGCTCTTGCCCTCGAGCTTCGGGCAGTAGGGGTGGACAGGATCACAGTGTAGGGACCCTCAAATCTGGGCTGGAGACAGTCTCTTCCCATAAATTTTTATATATATAAGGTCATCAGGCGAGAAATCATGCACCGTGTCACCTGTAAATTCTGGGAGAGAAGCAGACACTGCAGAGTGGGTGTTAGTTAACTCTTTAGACAAAGCAATCACAAATTTACTACTTTATCATTGGTTTCAAATAATTCCTGGTGCCTAATGTCTTCTGTTTTTAACATACCAGCATGATGGAGTATTGAATGTATGGTGGCCCGAAGGGTGGCCCGTGACTCATTTGAGTTTAGAGGATCATGGACTGGACCTACTGCATGGATGATGATATCAGCGGGAAGGTCCCCTGCATGGGTTGTCAGAGTCTGTCCAGGTGGCAAAGGGTCATGAGTGTGTATATGAGCCATGCATTCTGCAGTGACAATGGGACCACCAACTTGGGCTATTAATAGAGCCAGACCCCCTTTCTTGGAGCAGTTTGAGTTGGCAGGACTAACTATAACACCAACCCGATGTGTCAGGATATCACCGTACCCTATGGACAATGTCACTGGATTTCCATTGTGGTCTGTGTAATGCTGTGAATGGCAGGGATACCAGTTTTCAAGTACACCGGGAGCTGGGGCCTGACCGGGTTTCCGTGAATCTTACAGAACGACTGTCCTCTCTGAGGATTTGTGAAGGAGAGGAAGGTGCCCCATCTCTGGAGTAGGGGTGGAATAGGCCCTAGGACCAGGGGTTAACAATGATGGTGGGGGAATGGAGGAGGGAAGAAAAGATACTGGTGCTGCTGGGGATAGTGGTGGCTGTTGAGGGGCCCACCCCTCTTCTATCTCCTGATCCTCCTCCCCTTCATTAGATCCCATAATATCATGGCGGCGGCTTCTGATCATTGTTTGAAAAACTGAAGATTCATGCATTGCAGCAATGGCCGGGTTGGGGTGTGTGAAAGGGAACAATGGTGTTGCATCTGGTGCCATATTGGGAGCTGTGGCCTGCACAGGTGCGGGCGGGGGCTGGTAGTAGGCCCTGGTTGGTATCAGCAAGGGATATAGGCCTGACTGGGTGTGCTTGGGTGTCTCAAGATGGCCGCCGGAGGAGATGGGTGTTGGCCATTTCCAGGTGTATCAAGATGGCCACTGGGTTTACCAAAATGGCCGCTGGGTGTGGGAGGGGCGATGGGCTGGGCATTACACCAGGAGCGACCCACCCCACAGACACGGCAGGTCTCCGCCCAGGGCGGATTCTGTTCACCACACACATGACAGGTCCAACCTCCCTTTGTTCTAAGATCGGCACCATTATAGGGCGGTGGCCGAGGGCTTGGAGCGGCCATTTTAGTTACATCAACAAGATCATATGCAGAGCATTTTACATATCCGAACAAAGGCTCAGCACTTTCCGAACCTCCTTATTCCATCTACCTCTTTCCAACCCTCAACTTTCAAATCATTTACTACTCTCAAATGTGCTTGGGCTTGATACAAGAGCCCCTGATCTCTCAACTTTCCCTCATTCTGTGCGACAAAGTCTTTCCACACTGAAGGCTGAAATCTGCTCATACTCGGTAAGCTCACTTTCTTAACAGCCTTCTTGCCTCCACGTGATTCCATCAATTCAACCACTCCCAAAGCACCACCCTCTAACTTATGGAGTTTTTCAGATTTAAACAGACGCATCATGATTTAACAGAGTGAAATGATCTGTCGCGACTCAGACCACCGGTGCCACTTGCAGGTCACCACCCGTCAATACAGAGTCCCCGCTCCATGTGTTGACAAGACAAAAAGTCCCTGCTCAATTTGTCCCTTCCCTAACTGTGGGTGATAACTTTACAGCACAGTCCACCGTAACACTCTACACAGTACAGAGTCCCCGCTCCATGCACTGACACTGGGGCTTCTCCTAATGAGACTCCCCGTGTTGGACAAAGAGCCCCTGCTCCATTTGTCACTTCTCAGACGAAGAGCCCCGGCTCCATTCGTCACTGATTAGACTATCATGTGCGTCTTCTATCCCACTCAACACTTCAAGAATCTAAAATTTGTCCCAACTTTATTCTAACAGTCACGGGAGGCAATTATCTACATAAAGGTACAGTGACCGGAGGAGGAGGAACGTGGTGTTTTGACTCAAGCACGTGCAGGCAATGCAACGTCACTCGGTCACACTTGCTGGTTCGTGGCGTGGGATTGCCCTTGGTCTCACCACTCAACCAGTCACCCATCCAGCCCCAAAAAAACAATACAGCTTAAGCCCACAATGACTGACACACAGGCAAGTGGGACGCATATAAAATATATGATCCCAACTTACCGTGTTCAACGGAGGCTGCAGTCCTCGCATTCAGTCACCGCGGGCAACACCGCAAAGTCCTCGGGACGGGTCCGGACGGGCGGCAATCCACGGCCCCACGTGTCAGGCGCCAATTGTCGGGTTCAAAATGACAAACCACTCATCCTCCAGTCACCCCAAATTAGACTAAGAGCACGGGTCGACCGAGAATGAATCAGGCAATACGCTGGTTCAGACTTCAGAACGTGCCCTAAAGAAAATGGTGCTATTAGGCGGCCATCTCCAGTAAGCACTGAACTCTTTATTCACGTACATAAGATTACATACACAGAATATTGGGGTGGAGTAAAGGCGGGATTGAGGAGAAAGAGATAAACTGAGTCATCCTAATTGGTCCTTAGATCTTCTTCTAAGTCCTCCTTGATGTGTTGTCATCCTCAGTTTCGTTTCTTGAAGAAAGATTCTATTGTTCTCGTGTATCAAGTATTTCCTCAATTCTCCAAAGGTGGGGGCATTTCAGTAGATCCACTTCAATTTAGTGTAATACAGTGATAGGACACAAGATGGAGACAAACACCAGCAGATACTAACATTGTCCTAAAATAAGTTTCAATCTGAATACTATCATTTAAGGGAAACTTCGTGTTTACAAAATACATATACACACTATAAATATAAAAGTATAGTAGAAAATTATATTTTACCTTGACACAAGTAAAGGTATGGAAAGACGCTGACTGTGTGAGACTGTGTTATTTACTTGCATGCCTGCACAACCCTGCTTTAACTACCGACCTGAGGGAAGAGTCCCACCTGTAGGGGACCCGACATCTAGCTGCATCACCATCCCCTCAGAGATCTACAGCAGCGCTGGTACAAATTACCAGAGACTACAGGTGGCGTCACGAACTGTAAATATATCTATCCCCTGTAAATATTCCCCCAACATACGCCAGACCGCTAGGGCCACAGACCGAGCCACCGCTACCTGTGACAAACCCCATAGACTTCCATGGGCTCGGCTCTGAGTACCCCATTGCCCTGGTAACCCACAATTGTGGTGGCGGGTCGACACAAAAACTTTGGCGTCACGAACAGGATACGAAACTTGCAGCATTGCGAGCCCTGTGTGCCTGTGGATTGTTTTTGTGAAAAGGACTGTTTGCACTTTTGGCGCCAAAAATCGCCATCTTTGTCGCCATATTCGCGCCCTCAGGCGCTGGAGAAGAAGGTGGGCGTACCTGAAAGAGCGCGCAGAGTCTTGGACACGCCCCCGGCTCTGACTCATCGGCAGGTCCTGCAGCAGGAAGTGAACGCTCTGACATCAGAGCGCCTGCGACGAAGGTCCTGTTCCCACTGCTGTGCCTGTGAAATAGCAGCGTCTGAAACCGGTAGGCTCCGTTTAACCAAGGGGGCGCTAAGATGTCACAACAACCGGCTGACAGTGCGGCCCCAGCCGGAGTCCCCAATCCCGCACCGCTTGGTATTGTAGCGCCAGATGGAGGCGCAGGCCCTGCACCCAGTCCGGTAGTCCCGATCATGCCACTAACGCTCCCATATATGCCTGGGGCGAAATGGCTTCCCCAGTACAGCGGTGAGCCAGGCACTTTAGCAGGCTTCAAGCGGAAGTTATGCAGCATCCTAGAAATGTACTCCATGCCTGAGAGACAAAAAGCTGCTGTGCTAATAGGGCAGCTAACCGGCGCTGCTGAGAGGGAAGTGGAGACTTGGGATACCGTTGATCAGGAGTCGGTACCTGCGATCTTCCTTAAGCTGCATGCCATATTTGAAGACCGCACAGAAACGGATCTCCGGATGGCCTTCTATCACTGTTCACAACAGCCAGGTGACAGCATCCGGGACTATGCTTGCCGACTACAGGGAGCCCTGAGAGCCCTCAAGCAGATTAACAATTTAAATGCTATCGACGAGAATAAGATGTTGAAAGAACAATTTATACAGGGATTGAGATCCCAAGAGGAACGCAGAACTGTAAATTGGTGGTCCTTAGATCATCCGGATGCTACCTTTGATGCCCTAAAGGACATGGCAATAAAAGGGCTGCGGCCCCTGGGCAAACCCGAGGTGGCAACCCAACATCATCAGGCTGAAGTCACTCTGGAACCGGCAGTAACCCCCTTTTCCCCGCTAGTGGCCGAAGCCAAGACGCCGGTGACACCTCCTAGTGAATTGGACTGTCTGCGCTCAGAGGTGCGCCAGCTGACTAAAAATCTGGCCGCTGTGATGAGTGCCCTACAGCTGCGGAAAGAGGAGGAAGGAAAGATCTTGTTAGCTGACTGCCCAGAAGACGTCCCGTGGATGCACCGGAGAAGAAAGAAGACGTCGCCCCCCCGGAGGAGGACAACGCCACCCCCAGGAGCGACCTCTGATCAACACCCTCCTCGTCGAGAGATCATCTGTTATCGCTGCAACCGGAAAGGTCATCTGTCTCCACAGTGTCCTTTAAACGGGCAGAACCTGGGTCCAAGGGCCAACACCCAGGAGAATACCCGTCAGGCCCCCTAGACTGGAACCGCAGGTATGTGGGCGGGCGACCCTACCTGTCTATTATTCTAGATGGTATTGCTGTTCCGGCATTGTTAGACACTGGGTCGCAGGTGACCCTAATACCTGATGCCCTATATACCAAGTACTGGTCAATGGACAGTCTTAAACCTCCGAGCCTTGACTTTACCGTGTATGCTTCTAATGGTCTTCCTGTAGAAGTACTCGGGACAAAATGTGTAGATGTAAAAGTGGGCAGAGAGGAATTGAAAGACCAGGGGCTTCTGGTAGTAAAGACTGTAAATGAGGAGAACGGTTTAAATATAATTTTGGGTACTAACATTATCGGTAATTGTTTGGGAGAAGTTGTGTTCTTGCTCCAACAGCTCGCTGAGATTGCCCGACCAAGGCAGAAAGGAGTAATCCAAAGAGAGATCCGGGCCCTGGTGTGTCAGCAGCAAGCGAAGCTTACAGACGGCGAAATTGGTAATGTACGGGTCACTGACTCGGATCCTATTGTGATACCCCCAATGAGTGAAATGATCATCTGGTGCAGGGCAGCCATAGGTCTGAGAGGACAGAATTACCAAGCTGTAGTAGAACCCCACCATTCAGAACATAGACCTACACTTATGACTGCTAGAGGAGTAGTAGAAGTGGTGAATGGAAGAGTACCGGTACGGCTTCTCAATTGGGGAGATGATGAGGTAAATTTACCCCGTTATGCAACCATTGCTAAACTTCATGCTGTCGACAATAATTCTATTCTCCCGGCTGAGTCCTTAGACTCCTGTCAAATAGCGGAGGACAATGACCCAGCAACTCAGGTGGCGGAATGGTGTCAGCAGCTCCATGTTGGGACGGACACCACTCCCGCTCACCAGAAGCAAGGGGTATTACGGGTGGTGCAAGAGTATGCCCAAGTGTTTAGCAAGCACCCACTTGATTTTGGGGTAATTAAGGGAGTCCAACATCATATCCCTACAGGCAGTCATCCTCCCATCAAAGAGCGGTACAGGCCTATACCTCCAGCTCATTATCAGAAGGCTAAAGAAATGTTGAATGATATGAAGAAAGCTGGGGTGATAAGGGATAGTTGTAGCCCCTGGGCAGCACCTCTAGTTCTGGTTAAAAAGAAAGATGGTAGTATGAGAATGTGTGTGGATTACAGGCAGGTGAACCGCATAACACACAAGGATGCATACCCGTTACCACGTATAGAGGAATCATTAGCTGCTCTGAAAACGGCTAACTACTTTTCTACCCTTGATCTGACTAGTGGTTACTGGCAAGTGGCTGTGGCTGAGGAGGATCGTGAGAAAACGGCTTTCACCACCCCAATGGGGCTCTGTGAGTTCGACAGAATGCCGTTTGGGCTCAGTAGTGCCCCAGGAACATTTCAGAGAGTGATGGAAAACTGTCTGGGACATCTCAATTTTGAAACCGTGCTGCTATACCTAGACGACGTCATCGTGTATTCCAAGACATATGAGGACCATCTGAAGCACCTGGCAGAAGTATTCGAGTCCCTGTCCAGGTACGGGATGAAATTAAAACCCTCAAAATGCCATCTACTCAAACAGAAGGTACAATACTTGGGGCACATCGTCAGTTCGGAAGGAGTAGCGCCGGACCCAGAGAAAGTCACTGCCATCCAGAAGTGGCCGGAGCCGAAGAACCTTAAGGAAGTGCGACAGTTCCTGGGATTAACGGGTTACTACAGGAGATTCGTGAAAGATTACACGAAGAAGGCAGCTCCTTTACAGGACCTCCTAGTAGGACAATCCCTAAAGAGCAGAAACCCTCCCTTTAATTGGGGTAAGGAACAGGCTGAAGCATTCCAAAAGATGAAAGAGATCCTTACAGGTGATGAGATCTTAACCTATCCTGATTACAGCCAACCGTTCCTGTTGTACACCGACGCCAGTAATGAAGGTTTGGGAGCAGTTCTCAGTCAGAAGCAGAATGGCCAAGAAAAAGTCATCGCATATGCCAGCAGAAAACTCAGGCCAACTGAGAGGAATCCGGAAAATTATAGCAGCTTCAAGCTGGAGTTTCTGGCGTTGGTCTGGGCCATTACGGAAAGATTTAAGCACTATCTGGCCTCCAATAAGTTCACGGCGTACACAGACAACAACCCATTAACGCACCTGGAAACCGCCAAGCTGGGCGCCATGGAGCAGCGTTGGATGGCTCGGTTGTCCAATTACCAGTTTACTATCAAGTACCGGGCAGGTCGAAAAAATGCTAATGCTGATGCGTTGTCCCGAATGCCGCATGACTCTGATACGGAAGAAGAATCGGATGACCTGGAAGAAATTGAGCTACCTGCGTTCCATCGAAATGGGGTAGTCCATGAGCATCGAGTCAACAGAAAGCAGTATGGTGCAACATTAAATCCTTTACCCCATCACAGTTGGAAAGAGACTCAGGACAGTGATCCAGTGGTCAGCCGCATCAAGGAGTTGTTAAAACAGGAAGGTTCCTCCTTGGAAAAGGATGCACCTATGTCAGCAAAGCTCCTGTGGAACGAGAAAAGCAGGTTGTTCCTATACCGTGAGAAGTTGTGCAGGAGATACGTCAACCCCAGAACCCACGAGATGGTCTGGCAAATAGTGGTCCCCAAGGCAGATGTCCCAATGGTGTTGGAAGCGTACCATGATCAAGCAGGACACTTTGGCTGGAGAAAGCTGGAGACCCTGTTGAAATGCCGGTTCTACTGGGTAGGGATGCGCAGCTCCATCGAGAGGTGGTGTCGGAACTGTGGACCCTGTGGTCTCAGAAGAAAGGACTACGGTAGTCAGAAGGCACCCCTGCAACCTATCCGGACGACTCGTCCCCTGGAGATTGTGGCCCTGGACCACGTCAAATTGTCGCCAAGTAGATCTGGATACTCATACGCCTTGACCATGGTGGACCATTACTCCAGATTTCTGGTGGTTGTTCCAGTTAAGGACCAGATCGCAGTGACGGCAGCGAAAACCTTTCAAGCAAGCTTCTGCAGACCGCATGGGTATCCGGAGCAAGTATTAACCGATCAGGGACCTGCTTTCGAAGCCGATTTATTCAAGGAATTCTGTCATATGTACGGGTGTAAGAAAATTAGAACAACACCATATCACCCTCAAACCAACGGTCTTTGCGAAAAAATGAACCAT
The DNA here is from genome assembly GCA_033576555.1 of Oophaga sylvatica. Taxonomy (NCBI): domain Eukaryota; kingdom Metazoa; phylum Chordata; class Amphibia; order Anura; family Dendrobatidae; genus Oophaga; species Oophaga sylvatica. The sequence goes on along the minus strand of JARQOD010000010.1, from coordinate 61,565,883 downwards.
ATTGTCCTTGACTTGTTGAGATCCATACCGTTGGAAGACAGGAATCGATGGCCGGACTTACTACCTGATTTGGTTGATTTGTACAACCATATACCTGTAAGTTCAACTAACTGCACTCCAGCTTATCTTATGCGAGCAAGGCCCGGAAGACTACCAATGGATCTAGAACTTGGAGTGGTAGAACCGGAGGCAGACGACGCCGTTGAAAACTGGGACATCAATCGGCAAGAGCAATACAGAAGAGTACAAATCTGTGTAGAGGAAAGTCTCAACAAGGCACGGGAGAAACAGGAAGATGTTTACAACCGAAATGCTCCTGCCAAGCCTTTGATGCCTGGAGAGGTAGTATTAAAAAGAAAAAGGAAGATGCACAAATTGGATAACCAGTGGGAGCAAGAACCCTACGTCATACAAGATTCTAAATATGACAACAGAAAAGTTTGTGTCGTCAGTAAGGACGGAGGAAGAACAACAACCACTGTGTCCAGAGACCATTTGAAATTGTGTCCAGAACCCTTAAAGCGTTGTGAAAAGAACCCTGTCATCAATCAAGGAGAAAGAAAGGAAGAGGTCATACACACAGATCTGGGAGATTTTCCTGCGGATTGGCCCCGACTGGGAGATGCTGTAATAGTTCCAGTGTTGCAGTTTTATCAGCCACAAGAGGAAGTTCTACCTCCAGTTGTGCCCGTGGTGCCAGTTGAGCCCGTTCAGGAGTTACCCATTCCAGCAACACCTCAACCTGTGGAATCTCAAGAAGGATCATCTGAAGCAGCGCCCCATACTATGGGATCCCCTGGTGAAGCTGACTCACACCGCCCAGCCATCAGTACGCTTGCCAGATCCATAGAAAGATTGAGGCAGTTCTATAGTTTGCCGTTACGCAGTGCAGACAGATCGCAACTTGATATACCTGAAGCTACACCACGTAGATCAGAGCGAACCACCAAAGGGAAGTTACCCATTAGATATCAGCAGTGATTATAACGAATTGATGTGAATATTGTAAAAAGTCTATATATATATATATGTGTTTTTCCCTATTATGTCTTATAATGGACTCAGAGGCTGAGGACTGAGCCAGCCCAAAAACTGTATCTTGTAAATAGTTGCACTTTGTGCCTTATAATGGTTTCACATGAAGCCTTGACTTACCTCTGAACAGAAAACCCGTGTGGTGTGGCACTGAGTGAGGTCTGCATTCGGATGTCCTGCAGCCCACCCAGGACCCACGTTGAAGGTTTGGTGCGGGTCCTTCACAAGAATACTGTGTATTTATTGAATGTTTGATGCCTTAATACTTTTGTATTTTTCTATATACAATGTTTTTGTTGTTTGCAACGTTCAAGACATCCTCACCTCCCGGATGGGACGAATTAATGTTTATTGTTGATGTTTTCATGCATAAACAAAATGTCTCTTTGTATTTTACAGCCCGGGAGTGCTGTCGTTTACCATGGGGGAATGTGTAGCCCTGGTACACAATACCAGGAGGATGAGTGGAGAGGTAACAGTTAAGGGCTCTTCATGACATCACGTACACTTCGGACACACCCAGCAGGGGTGTGGAGGGGAGTGATTCATTCAGTCAGATTCCTGTCCTTGGACAGAGCAGACGTGTTCAGTCTGACCCTGTTAGCAGTTCAGAAAGTGGAGGCTAGTACAGGTGAGCTAGTTCACCTCAGCCTAGTCAGAGCTGTGCCCCACTGGAAGACAGACTGAGATATCTATTAAGAGTTGAGCAAATCGAAGGGCAAAGTGGAAGAGAACAGAGAAGTGCCATAGGTAAAGGATACCTGCACATTGTTACCGGTCACTGGGGACCGAGGGATCACTATAGCTTCAAGCATAGTGGTAAGAAAACCAGAGACTTACCGGACCTTAGGTCGTGGCAAGCAGCCCTGAAGAGTCAGTACGTAACTGGGGTCAGGGGAAGTGAGGACCTTGAGTCTCTGCAGGACAAGATAGGAATTCAGCTCTCCCACAGGAAGGCTCCGACCACAAAAACTGACCGGGCAGAACAGCTTTGGAATAGCTGGAATTATAGAGGGAACTACGCTTCAGGCTGGTTGGACTCATCATCATTGGACAGTAAAGGAGGCCCCTAACTTGCTTAAACCGTTGCCTCAAAGCTCATCCTCCATCAACCCCATCAGCCTCCCTGGGAACTGCCTTACCATCTTACAAGTAAAGGTATGGAAAGACGCTGACTGTGTGAGACTGTGTTATTTACTTGCATGCCTGCACAACCCTGCTTTAACTACCGACCTGAGGGAAGAGTCCCACCTGTAGGGGACCCGACATCTAGCTGCATCACCATCCCCTCAGAGATCTACAGCAGCGCTGGTACAAATTACCAGAGACTACAGGTGGCGTCACGAACTGTAAATATATCTATCCCCTGTAAATATTCCCCCAACATACGCCAGACCGCTAGGGCCACAGACCGAGCCACCGCTACCTGTGACAAACCCCATAGACTTCCATGGGCTCGGCTCTGAGTACCCCATTGCCCTGGTAACCCACAATTGTGGTGGCGGGTCGACACACATTTGTGGGCGTGTACCCCCCCTGTGGCGCGAAAGATATGGCCGCCCTCTCCAAATGCTTCTATAATGTGAGATCCTACCCCACTGCCCGGGAGATCCGCCTCCTCTTGATCTTTTATGCAAAGAAGAGGAAGCGCAAAGCCGGCCTCCACGGAAGAGACCAGACTGTTCCGGATGGAGAACACAGACTGGCTTGGAGAGAGATGGAGGCAGGACAAGAGCAGCTGTGTGAAGGAGCGGTGGAGCACAGGCCCTGTTTCCCAGTAAAGCTGTTGCTTGAACCGGAGCCATCCCTAGTCCGGGACCTTCAACAAACCCTGCTGGAGATAAAGGAGGAGAATGCGGCGCTTAAAAAGCTGATCCAGCGCCAGGCAGATATGGATGAGACTGAGAGACGCTGGCGTGCCCAGACACAGCGGCTGCTGTGGTACGCAGTGCTCTCTCCCACTGGCATAACACCATCACCTGAATTTCCCAAGTCCCTGCTGAAAAAGGCTGAAGGACGACCGGAGGCTGCCCCCAAAAGTGCTGTACCTGATCCCACCGATGGAGAGGTGGAAGAGAAGGAGGCTGAGGAGGCCCTGTCTGATCCGGAGTACCAGCCAGGCCAGGAGGCCGCAACAGGTTATAGTTCCCCGGTAGGAACGCCGGAGGGGTCCCAGCCATCGTTACCGGAAATTGATTGGGACGCAATGCAGTACTTGGATGACGTCACTTACACTGTGAAAGTGGAGAAGGAGCAGCAATGCCGTGATCGGGATAAGCAACGCCAACAGGAGCAGAGGGAAGCGCAACAGCAGCGGCAGCAGTACCACGACAAGTTTCTTGCTGACAAGGAAGCAGTCCGGAAAGATAAAGGTACCCTAAGGGAGCCGCGGCGCCAGGGGTGCGTAACTGGGTTCCAACTCCGCAAGGGCTGGGGCTTTATACATGAGCCAGGCCTGTACCAAGAAATTTTTGTAAGTCGGAGAGACGTGGAGTCTCATTTACCTATCGGGCACCCTGGGAGGGACCTTGAAAACGGGGACATAGTAAGCTACACGCGACACTGGGGTTTAAAGGGATGGTATGCCCTAAATGTTTCTATCGTCAGTGACCCCGTCCCCGACGCCGGTACCGTACACAGTGCTGAGGCGTCCCGGTCCCGAGCTCTCACCGCACCAGTACCCCATAGCCCTGGTACCACCTCAGTGTGGTGCGCGTCACATTCACGTCACTCACATTTCCCAACACACCCACTAGGGGTATAAAAGGTAGTGGGCACATTCAGTTCAGTGTTCAGTCAGCTTACCTGTCTTAGGACAGTACAGTTCAGTCGAGGAGAGGAGAGGAGCAGACTGGTTCAGTATCACTTCAGTCTAGTCTTGGAGGAAGAGGAGTGCAGACTAGATTCTGGCAGAGCAAGTTCATGAAGTGGAGTCTGGTTTGAGTGTAAGGAGTCACTCTAGCCCAGTCAGAACTACAAAGCCAGTACCTCAGCACAAGCTACCTGTATTCTTTGGAAAGGAGAAGGTGACTCTCGGAGCTACAGCGTGTACACAGTTGACAGAGTACCTGTGCGCTGCTCTGGACAGGGTCTGAGAAAGGAAGGAAAGAAAGAAGGGAATCACAGGAGCTACAACAGTGAGTGTACTAGGAACTGTTCAGTGAGCTCTGGAGGAAAGCTGGCATTTTTCATCATCGCTACTTGTGCTTATGTTAAGAGCAAGAGCAGGACGAGAGGCACAGTGGAGAAAGATAGAGACTAGTGCATCAGGTACTGGATTACCCGCACTAATTCACCGGACACCGGGGTCCGAAGCGTTGCTAGTGCTTTACGCCTAGTAATAAGAAACACCGGAGGCCTTCCTGGACGTCAAGTCACAGAAGGTAGCCCTAAGCGCTGATACGTAAACGGAGTCAGGTAGAACAAGGACCTTGAGTGAGGCGCCACAAAAGTAGGGACTCTGTTCTCACCAATTAGAAGGCTCTACCACAATGTTGGCCGGGCGTTGCAGCTATTGAACGAGCTGCAGATTAACAGAGTTAACTTGACTTCATGCAAGTTTGTACTCACATACATACAAAGTTAAAGGAGGCCTCTAACCTGCTCAGCGGTTATCCTGAATGTGCATTCTCCACCCCGACCAGCTTCCCGGGACCTGCCTGAAACATCTGCAAGTAAAGGTATGGAAAGAGATTGCCTTGTGTGAGACTGTTTCATTTACTACACCCTGCACCACCATAGACTTCCAGGGACCAGTCTCGCCTGTGGGAGACTTACCATCCAGCTGCCTCACAACATCCCCTAGGAAGATCCATATAGCAGCGCTGGTCAAATTGATCAGAAACCACAGGTGGCGTCACGAACTATCTATTACTACAATTCCCCTGTAAATATCCCCCATTGTATGAGCGCCCAGGGCCACGGACCGAGTCCTGCTGCCAGTGACAAATCCCATAGACTTTCATGGGCTCGGTGCCGAGTACCCCATAGCCCTGGTACTAAGTGCGACTTAGTCACATGATTTTTTTATACAGATTGATGGTTTGTGTGTAAAAACGTGCAGCATGAAACAGTCTGGTCTGTTTTGTAGACCAGGCTTGTGCATGTCATTAGCAGCCAGACATTGTGTTGGTTAGCTATGCACATAGAACCTGGCAAAGCTGCAATTTGCAGACATGACTGGCTCTTCGGTCAGGTGACCACTGCTGTTAACATATTATTTAAAAGGGGCTGACCTCTATTGGGAGAACTCCATCTCAATCAGCATGTATGCCCTCCAGTAAAACCCCTATACTCAACTCCGATGCCGTTCCAGCAGTGTCGGAACTGACTCTCCTGAGATTGGCCACAGGGATTGCGTGACATAATAATCAGCGCTGGCTTCTCTCTGCCTTCAGACGAATGAGTCATCTAAAGGGAGTCAGAGCTGCAGCTGTCTGCTCATGCACAAAAGATGTTGGGAAGTTAAAAATAAAAAACAGGTTCCAATTGCAATTTTCTACTATATAATGGTCAATTTTAGGGTTGTCAGCAACTTAAACTATATTTTATAAAATAATGTGATAACTTAATAAATATTTAGTAGATACATCAAACTCTGCATTTTGACTGTAGAATAATAAAAAGCTGCATAACATATTTTTTGGTATTCATAAGTCTGTGGAAAGCTCTGAATTTATACAGTGCTGTTTATTCCTGTAATGTGTTGCATAATTTCCACTGGTAAATCCACCAGAGCGTGTCATGCCCAACATGTACTAAACAAGATTTTGAATGGAAAACAAAGCTGTGTGATGATGGATTGAAAGTGTGCTTCAAAACAAGAACACAGTGTAAAACATTAAATACTCCTTGTACTTTCAATGCTTCCAGTATAAAACTGTAGTATACTTGAATAATTATTAACATGTTGCATTGCTGTGTGCAGCTGTACACCAAAGCTATTCAGATTTATATTTTCATTCTGGATTGGTAAAAAATTGGGCGACAACCCCATCGGGTAATGTAAAAGTAGCCAGTACTTTTTGATGTAAGAGACAAATAAAAATTATGGTTGAAGAGACTATTATAGGGAATTTCCTTATTTTCAAGGGTTCCTTGATGAAAAGAAAAATCATTGTGTCCCCCTTCTGGGACTCCCAGTGATGGTTTGTGTTTTATGGTAAAAACTTGCAGCACGTGTCCCACTTCCCTGCATTATTACAACAGTGGAAATTAAGCATTACACAGAGACTAAATCAACAAGGTGCAATACACAGAGACTAAAGGGTATGCCACACTAAACGAGATCGCAAGCGAGATCGCTAACGAGATCACTACTGCATCACCATTTATGATGCAGTAGCGATCTCATTAGCGACTTAGCTGTGTGATTCCAAACACATCTCATCAGCAATCTGTGATTCCAAACACATCTCATCAGTGATCTGTATAACGACCTCTGCGGTCGTTGGGAAAATCTAGTCCCACCTGCGATGCTGGTGAAGTTGTTCATAAAGGGTGTCACACTCAGCGATTCAGGCTCACCAGCGGGACACCAACGACCAAAAAAACGGCTCAGAACGTTTACAAACGATCAGCGACATCTCAGCAGGGGCCACATCGCTGCTACGTCACACACAGTTAAGTCGCTAACGAGATCGCTACTGCGTCATAAATGGTGACGCAATTGCGATCTCGTTAGCGATCTCGGCATACCCTTAAATCAATAGGGTGCAATATGGGACAGATCCTCTAGGATACGATCACAAAGAAATACACAAATATATATTTTGGGCCATGTGTGCAACGGACAACACACACACACAGCACATAGGCAAATTGTAATTTATGTGGTAGTGCTGTAAAGGGTTGGCCGAGGGGTGAACTTACCGGAGACAGCTGCATTCTTCACTCCGGTTACTTCTATATTCCTGGGGTGTTCTTTCCCTGTGACGGAGTATACATAATAATTAGAATCAGAGTCCAGTATCACGTCAAACAGTTCTGCTTTATTTTCCTCCAGACACAGCACAACCAAGACACCATTAGCACGTCTTATACGGTACCAGCAATACATTTTCCACATCTCCGCTTCTTCTCTTCTACTACACCAGAATGGACCACAAAGTATTGACGGGACGAGGATCCCAGTGAAAACAGCACTTCGATCTCTTTCCCTGGAGACACTTCAATCCAGTATAGAAATACACATCTACTAGGTCGTCCACCCCCTTCTGGTTATCCTGCCCGGATACTCGCTGGTGGCCCACTCGCTACTACGCTCATGCACGCACACTTCTGCTGAGCGTTTCCACAGTGTATCTTCCACTGGACTCTGCTACGTGAGCCCACAGACTTTGGGCCCATGTTCCCACAGTGAATCCTTCACCAGCTGCACTCAGGTTGCTGGTACTTTCCACACTTCTTGTCTCTGCCACAGGGCCCAGGCACATGGACGTCCTTACTCTAGCAAGGTCCACCCCTGACTGACTTCCGCTACAAGGAAATCTTCCTGACAGACCTCCGCTACGAGATCTTTCCTGAAAAAAAGTCCCTAACCATTTGTCCCTACAGGACTGGATGTGTTCAATGCCCCCATCTAAAGTCCTACCCAGGTACTGCATTGACCTATTTTATAACTTCCTAACTGGATCTCCTGGATTGCCTGATGAAGAGACCTGAGTAGTCTCGAAAGCTTGCAATTTGTTACCATCTTTTCAGTTAGCCATTAAAAGGTATCAACCACTGAGGACTCTCAAGTCTAAATATTTTTCTAACTGGATCTCTAACATGCCCCAATTAGTGATCTCTCGCAAAGCTATATCTACCCTATATATATATATATATATATATATATACTGTAGTGATAGTAAGACTTCACTATACCTTTGTATGTGGTTTGAGGACCTGTGATGAGGTCACAAGAGCACATGACAGGTCATGTGCTCTGTGTTAGCTGAATGTCTGGTGTATATAAGTGAGCCTGCTGCTGACCACAGGTGTGAGTGGCTGGAGGTGTGGAAACCTCCAGTGTGGGAGTTCTGAGGAGACCACCAGTCTGGTTGCTGAAAGAGTGCTCAGTTAGAGTACCAGGACTTTATATCTGTTTTTGTTACTTTGTGCCAGAGAAGGCTGTTTTCTTTTCTGTTTTAAGGCAAGTTTATGAAGTTGTAATAAACTTGCTTAAAGAACCTGGAAGAGTCGCCCTCCTGCTTACCTCCAGTCGCACACCAGCGAGACCACATCCCTACAATTGGTGGCGTAAATGCGGGCAGCGTTCCCAGCAGAGAAGTGAGACTGGTTACTGCATGTCGTGGGTCAAGGCTATAGCAACCCAGCCAGCATTGCCGGAGAAAATGGAGGACCTGCTGAAACACTTGGTCCAGGCACAGGTACAGCAGCAACAGGCACAGGAACAGCAGCAAGAAGCCAACAGGATGTTCTTGCAGCAGATGCAGCAGGAGCATCGGCAGCAGATGCAGCTTTTGACAACCGCCATCCAGGGCAGGACGAGCGCCCCAACCCCAGGTCTGGCTGATGACAACCACGTCAGAAAGGCGGTAAGACGCACATTACAAAAAATGACCCCCGGGGATGATGTGGAAGCCTTCCTGACTGTATTTGAGAGGGTTGCTGAGAGGGAAAGACTTCCCCCAGGGCAATGGGCAGAGATATTGGCCCCATACCTGACAGGTGAACCCCAGAAGGCGTATTACGATTTGACTGTGCAGGACGCTCAGGAATATCCTAAGCTAAAGGTAGAGATCCTCGCACGTATGGGGGTAACAATGACTGTCAGGGCACAGAGATTGCACCGCTGGGCTTATCACCGGGACAAACCACCTCGCTCCCAAATGTTTGACTTACTGCACCTGGTCCAGAAATGGCTGCGGCCAGAGTCCGCTACGCCGGCACAGATGGTAGAAAGAGTCGTCATGGATCGGTTTGTGCACTCCCTGCCAAAGCCCCTACAGACTTGGGTTGCCCAGGGTGATCCCCGGAATGCTGATGAACTGGTCGGACTGGTTGAGAGGTACCAGGGAATGGAAGGTGCCTTGGGGAAGCAGCCTATTCTGTACTGGCGGGCCCAACAGGGGGCAGAGTCCCAAAAAGGGGTGGGGAGCCCAAGGTCAAAATGGCGGGGGGAGGTGGTGCCCAAGGTCACTACGGGTGATATTATTTGTTGGAGGTGCCGCGAGCCAGGACATATAGCTGCCCGGTGTCCGCAGACCACTGAGCAGATGGACTGCAGCATAGGACACCGTATTTCATGGTATGCATATCCAGCCTGCAGTGGAAACCCGTTCCCCAATCAGGGTCCTCAAGTATGTTCCGTGAAGGTGAACGGTGAAGCAGTAACGGCGCTGCTAGACTCTGGGAGCTTGGTGAACTTGATTAGGGCCACTTTTCCTCTCAACATACTACCAGGGAAAAAAGTTGGTGTTCAATGCATACATGGTGATGTAAAGGACTACCCTATGGCCAGAGTGGACATTGAAACGACGCATGGCACTGAGTCCCATGAAGTCGGCGTCGTTCGGGACTTGGTGCGTCCTATAATTATAGGCCGGGATTTCTGTCTGTTTTGGGATCTGTGGAGAAAGGGTTCTGGGGTCCCTGGCGAGAATGGGGAACCGGTGGGCCCTGGCAAAATATGGCCACACTCGGAGGGGGCGGAGTCTCAAGCTGAGTCGATGAGGAGAGGAGAGGTGGCGGCGGATGAGCCGAGGAACTGTTGCCGGGTTCGGGGTTTGAACAGTGTATGTCGCGAATGGTGTACTGACTTTACATCTGACCGGGGGGCATTGAACTGTTCTCTAATAGTGAATGGAGAGTGTGTGAGTGGACTTCTAGACTCAGGAAGCCAGGTGACTCTGCTGAGCGACACACTCCCTGTCTATCTGATTCCCGGAAAAAAGATGGAAGTCCCTTGCATTCATGGGGTCACTAGGGAGTATCAGGTAACCAGGGTAATTGTTGAGACGGACACTATTATTTCTACCCATGATGTCCCTGTAGTCCCAGACTTACCATATCCTATAATAATAGGCCAGGATTGTAAACGGTTTTGGGAGGTGTGGGACGAAGCACTGGCTGATTGCTCAGAAGGGAACCAGAATGACCCTAAGAGAGGCCCACCCCTGCAGGAGGCTGTAGTGGTTGCTGATAGTGTGGTGGGTAAAACAGAGGTAGCCACCCCTAAAGTCAAAGATACCCAGTGCCTGGTAGCCGTAAAAAGGGTGGCTCAGACCAAAGTGAGGACTTTGGGGTGACCAAATATAGGTCCGCAGAAAACTGGGTCGCCCCAGGAATAGGGGCCGACACCTGGTTAAGTGGGGACTTGCCGTTCCAAGATGACAGAGGGAGTGGGAATGACTCCTATGCAGACTGTAACTTAACCGCAAGTGAAAGCGAGTGCAGCAAGGTGGAGTCAGGTACAAGTGGCAGACCTTCTCCTCACCGCAGGGGCTGCAGGAAGGCCAGACAGCCTATGCTCTCTAAGAAGAGAAAAAAGGGGAGAAGGATGGTGCCACATGTACTGGATAAAAGAGAGCAGGGCCATGAGATAGAGCTGCTTAAAGAGACAGTCATGCGAGAAAAGATACGGGGACAAGAGATTGAGCAATGAATGAAGGACCTGGAGAAAGAACTCTCTAAAGTCCAAGGTCAACTATCAGCGTGCCTGACGGCGAACCAAGTCCTAGTGAAAGATACGGAGATGCTCAGAGAGGCCCAGGAGAAGCATCAGCAGGAACTTCTACGGAGAGAAGAAGAGCACCGATGCTGGGCAGAGGAGCAAGAGAAAATCCTCCAAAAACTCCAGATAGAGAAGGAAGCTAACGCACAGCTCAGGAAATCCACGACAGACCAGGAAATCGAACGGTTGCGCTCTCCCGGTCCGTGCGTACGGGAAGAGAGTGAACTGAAGAGGTTGACCAAAGAAGGGGCCTCGACGGCGAAAGAAAGCCAGCAAGGGAACCGCCACCCAGATGGCCACACCCGGAAAGTCACAGTGAAGCGGGAGGCAGACATAAAAGCTATGCCACTACAATACCTCCACGAGAAGCAGAGATGTCGGGAGCCAACAAGAAAACCTCCAAGTCGGAGGGCGTTGGTGGAAAGCCTTGGGAAGATCCGGATGCTCTTGGAGGTGAACCAGGGAAGAATAGAGCAGCTAAAACTTGAGAAGAAGCAGACCAACAGACAGCTGCAAGAGTTGAGAGAAAAAAGGCAGTCACCTTCAACCCACAGTATAGAGAGGCGCAGAGGTTCGCTGCAGAATGAAGGTCATCGAAGTGAAACTAAGACAGAACATAGATGGCCTGAAATGAGAGCTAGAGGCAGTGACACCTCAATTAGATCAGGACTCAGTGACCTAAGGCAAATTGTGACAGACTGGCTGATTGTGGAGACGACTGAAAGGAGTTTCTAGTCGGTGAATGAAATGTGCCAAGCCCACGGCTTTAGGCAGAGGGGGGAGGTATGTAGTGATAGTAAGACTTCACTATACCTTTGTATGTGGTTTGAGGACCTGTGATGAGGTCACAAGAGCACATGACAGGTCATGTGCTCTGTGTTAGCTGAATGTCTGGTGTATATAATTGAGCCTGCTGCTGACCACAGGTGTGAGTGGCTGGAGGTGTGGAAACCTCCAGTGTGGGAGTTCTGAGGAGACCACCAGTCTGGTTGCTGAAAGAGTGCTCAGTTAGAGTACCAGGACTTTATATCTGTTTTTGTTACTTTGTGCCAGAGAAGGCTGTTTTCTTTTCTGTTTTAAGGCAAGTTTATGAAGTTGTAATAAACTTGCTTAAAGAACCTGGAAGAGTCGCCCTCCTGCTTACCTCCAGTCGCACACCAGTGAGACCACATCCCTACAATACACACACTATACTACAAGTGCCCTCCTCTAATGTCCCCAAGGATGCACTGTGTCTAGATCTATACAGCCCACTAGTCAGACATAACACTGAAAGATGACATCATACAGTATATAGAATGCATACATTTACACACATAAAAGAATGAAACATTTCAAGGGTTAATACCCTTCAAAAAACTGACCGGCACATCCAAACATAGATTCAGTGTGAACAGGTGCTAAACCTAGAGTCATTTCGTGTTTGCAAGCTATAGCGCTACAGTGTGCTACCTTTTTTTCTTGTATGTATATGAGTTGGTGACTCTAGGTTTAGCACCTGTTCACACTGAATCTATGTTTGGATGTGCCGGTCAGTTTTTTGATATGTATTCATTTACCTTCTGCCTGAGCACTCCACCTGGTGGTCACAGGCTTTTTAATTACAACAGGTTCATCACCCCTCCACAGAGATGTAGATTTTAGTCTGAAGAGAGGATTCATATGTTCCCATGCAGACAGACTTTTCTAAGCGAGGATAGGCATTAGTTAGGACCTGATTTACGAGAAGAGCCTTGACGTGGCTATCAGGCTCACATAATTTGGCCATCTTATGCGCTAAGACTTCTCAATTTTTCATATTTCTAAGGTAATGATGCAATTCATTTTTCATATTTTTCATATTTCGTGTTTGCAAGCTATAGCGCTACAGTGTGCTACCTTTTTTTCTTGTATGGGTTAATACCCTTGACCTCCTTACATTGCAATCTGGCAATTTTCCATATAAACCTCTGGTTCGCGTGGGGAAAAAAAAAGGAACTATGTTCCAGTCCTGTTTGATTAACAGACAGGACTAAGGCCTGTAAATAGTAGGCAGCTCTTACACCATGTGGATGAGCACACATATGCACACAGAGCCAAAATGTGTAAAAATTGAAGGTCAAGCGGGAAATGCTTGGGGAAAGATGGTTAGTAATGTTGGGTTTCAACATGCCAAATACTTTGTTATAATGGGAAATAAGTCACCACCAGTGTCTGGCAGGAACTTATTCCCTCCTCCCTATTGAGATCACATACATGCGGAGCTGGGTGTGAATGTGTACAAGATGCTCAGGCAGAATTGATGTCAGCTGAACGAGCCATCTAAGGTGTTCACTTATAATGCTCTCATATAGAGAAGCCAGACATCCCTCATAAATGGAAAATACTCTTTGAAAACTAAAAAAATGTGTGCAACTTTTAACAAACTAGACTATAAAACCAAAAATAACAATTTGTACGCTTTTAGCTGCAATAACTTTCCAGAAATAACTCAATTGCTTGATTTTAACTATAAATAAAAGGAGTTGATTTAATTTAAGCTCAATTATCGTAGCATTGAGGACTTTGGCCTAGAGGTTCAGGACAAGCTGTGCTTCCAAAACATTAATTACAACTGTACAGCATTCCCATACATAAGCAAGGTGTTAATGAAAAAAATGTTCCAGCCAAGCCAGACTGAGAATTTCCAATCCCCAGTTCTAAAACACATTCAGACGCTGGAAATTACCCAGTCAATTTATTTATACAAAAATGCTGGATACACTTAAAGTTCCCATGTACGTTTTGTCTTAGGCCGAGATCACACATGCGAGAAACTCGCACGATTCTTGTGCAAGTCTCTCGCATGAACACCCGGCGATGCCGCCGGCACTCGGACCGGAGCGTGTGGCTGCATAGAAATACATGCAGCCGCACGCTCCGGTCCAAGTGCCGGCGGCAGCGCCGGATGTTCATGCGAGAGACTTGCACAAGAATCGTGCGAGTTTCTTGCATGTGTGATCCCGGCCTTAAAAAGGGTCTGGTATCCAGCCCACGTGCAGCATCCACAAGAGCACAATGAGCACTATAGCTGGAAGCCATTATTACATACTTGATATGAAGACTTTCAATAATTAATAGAATTTTTTAATTGTAAAAGCTCTTAATGAAACATTTTCATTAATACTATGGCATACTAGATGCATACAGTTCACATATAAAATGAATCAACAAAATGTAAAGTTACTGTCTATATCATTTCTTATCCTGTACTGATCCGGAGTTATATCTTGTAATATACTCCATAGCTGCACTCACTATTCTGCTGGTGCAGTCACTGTGTACTGTGATGAACGGGCACACGGTCCGCCACACGGTAGCCCGGGGTATCACGGCTTGTGATCCCACCGCTGCCACCAATATGTGATGAACGGGCACACGGTCCGCCACACGGTAGCCCGGGGTATCACGGCTTGCGATCCCACCGCTGCCACCAATATGTGATGAAACGGTGCACACACACGACGGCTGCTGCCGTCCGACCCAGTAAACTGCAGGGATTTATAATTATCCCACTTCCACTTGGGAACTTGCAGCTCTCTGGCGCCCCCCTTACCCTCAGGTCAGTCAGGGAACTGCACCTAGGATAATTAGTCGCCAGACGGCTCACTTGGATGTGTGCTGGCTATTGGGTACGCTGCAGTGAGGGAATTATAATTACTCTGAGCCGCAGCCGGGTAATACACTTATAAAACCCGCTCTGTCACTGCCAACGCCACCCCATAGGTCAACACTTTACACCCCTTCTTTATAGCTGCCACCAGCCACGGTTTACTTGGAACAATTTATCAAGAGGGTCCGTAGCAACCCCAAAACAGTAGCGTAGTACCTCAGGCGCGTGCAAATTCGTTTATAGAGCAGGAGAAACAAACTAATAAATTTATAGGTTTATTCCTTAAAAAGACAGGCAGTGCTTATACAATATAAAAAGATGGAACAAACTGAGACAATATCGTTATGTACAAATGCAGTTATAAAATAAAATAGGATTAAAGATGAAAATCACTCACATGGTTGTTAGATCATTTACAGGCAAGCCAGGCTGGGGGGAGGAGCCACACGTCATAGTTCATTTGCAGATCTCTTAGTCAGGACATCACAGCAAGGAGTGCTTGGGGGGGGCTCACTGCCAGACTTATACCTGGGGCTACTGACCTCACAAAAAGGGGCTGGGTTTCTGGCCACCTCCCCAGGGATGGAAGTCTGGTTTGAAGCTCTGGAAAGTCATAAGGACCATAACTCAGCGGGGGACTCTAGCAGAATAATGGCAGACCTATCAATGATCTTACTTTAAAATGACGGTTCAAATGAGTCCAAACTTGGCTGAGCTAGTTCATGGGGGATCCGAGAATTCCATTTCTCGGGTTCTGTTGGAGTTACGGGTTCACCAGTACCACGGGAACAATGCCCATGGACACAGGCTTCAAAACAGTAACTTTCGTGTTTCTGACGCAAATCCCCACCGTGTTATAACCAAAACAGAATGAAGTCTCCAAAATGGCTGCTAGGGTGGGGACAGCACATGTTGCTGACAATAGGGTCCCCTGCGGTGAAGCGCAAAACTTCCAGCACTGGTAGCTCAGGTTACACTGAGCTTGACTGCAGGTTGGGAGGGGGGAGTAACTTTGCCCTGTGCTTGCAAACGGTGGGGGTTGTAGTACTATGGGGAAAGTTCTGGAAACAGCACAAGAAATGAACCTTGCAGTATCATCACACCTCCCCCCCTTAGAGGGCGCTACGGAGGCATGACCTCTTGGTAATCCGCCATGCGCACCTCAGCGGGTTCGCCACGTCGGGACAACCCATCAGCATTCCCATGATCACTGCCTTTCTTGTGTTGTACGGCAAAATCATACTGCTGCAGGGCAAGGCTCCAGCGTAGCAACCTACCATTGGTTCCGGACACTGTGTGCAGCCAGCTCAGAGGGTTGTGGTCGGTGACCACCTTGAAGGTGCGCCAGTACAAGTAGGGCTGCAAACGTTGCAGTGCCCAGACCATGGCCAGGCACTCCTTCTCGATGGTGGAGTATGCCACTTCCCTTGGCAGAAGTTTCCGGCTCAGGTACAACACGGGGTGCTCCTGGTCCCCCGAATCAACCTGGCTGAGTACAGCACCGAGGCCAAATTCGCTGGCGTCAGTCTGTACCAGGAAGGGCCGACTGCTGTCGACGTCTCTCAACATGGGAGAGCTGCACAGGGCTGTTTTCAAAGCTCGGAATGCCGCCTCACAGCCATCTGTCCAGCTGACTGTTTGGGGTAGACCGCCCTTGGTGAGGTCCGTCAAGGGTTTTGCAATGGCGCTATAGTTCGGTACAAAACGCCTATAGTACCCTGCAGTGCCCAGGAAGGACTTCACCTGCTTTTTGGTCCTGGGGGTGGGCCAGGACACGATCGCGTCCACTTTTTCGGGCTCTGGACTCATGGAACCCCCACCTACCCGGTGCCCCAGGTAGTGGACCTCCCTCATGCCCATCTGGCATTTTCCCGGCTTGATGGTCAGACCTGCCTGGTGAATACGCTTGAGCACCTCCTGGAGATGCTGAAGGTGTTCCTCCCAGGTGGAACTGAAGACGGCAATGTCGTCCAGGTACGCCACAGCGTACTCCTCCAGTCCCTGAAGCAGGTGGTTGACCATCCGCTGAAAAGTGGCAGGGCATTCTTCATGCCGAAAGGCATGACCGTGGACTCGTACAGTCCAAAAGGGGTGATAAAGGCAGATTTCTCCTGCGCTGCAGGGCTCAGGGGAATCTGCCAGTATCCCCGGCTCAAATCCATGATGGATATGTACTTGGCATTCGCCAACCGCTCCAGCAGATCCTCGATGCGTGGCATTGGGTGCGCATCAGAGGTAGTGATGGCGTTGAGCCCCTGTAGTCCACGCAGAACCGGGTGGTCCGATCCTTTTTTGGCACGAGAACTACAGGTGAGGCCCACGCGCTTTTGGACGGCCGGATCACCCCCAGCTGCAACATCTCCTGGATCTCCTGGCGCATAATCTGCTGCACTTCCTCAGAGATCCGATAAGGTGTCCGCCGTAACGGGGCGCGATTCCCGGTGTCCACCTCGTGGACCGCCAACTTGGTCCTTCCGGGTCGGTTTGTGAACTCGGCCCGGAAGGGTTCCATAGTGGTCAGCAACTGCAACCCCTGGGAGACGGTTAGCGAGGCATTTACCTCCATGTCCTCAATGGACCCATTGGCCTGGGCTTGGGCCAGCATGTCCAGGAGGGGATCCTCTTCCCCGTCCTCGGGCAGATTGCAGACCGGTAGGACGCAGGCTTCACGTTCGTGATGGGCCTTCATCATGTTGACGTGAAAGGCCTTGCGCCTACCCCGAGTGTGGTCAAGCGTGACCACGTAGGTGGCTCGGTTGAGCTGTTGGTGCACGACGTACAGGCCTTCCCAGGCTGCCTGAAGCTTATCCTTTGGTACGGGGACCACACCTTTTGACCCACCTGGTAGGTCCGCTCCCGGGCGTTCTGGTCGTACCAGTGCTTCTGGTCAGCCTGAGCCTGCGTCATGTTGTCATGCACCAACTGTGTCAAGGTCTGCATCTTGTCGCGGAAGCGCATGACATAATCCACGATGGACACTTCCGTGGGGTTTGGCTCATCTTCCCAGGATTCTCTTATCAACCCAAGGGGTCCCCGGACTCGCCTACCATACAGGAGCTCGAAGGGGGAGAACCCCGTCGAGGCCTGCGGGACTTCTCTGTAGGCAAATAGCAGGTGTGGGAGGTACCGCTCCCAATCGCGTCCCTGGGTCTCAACCAGCATGCGGAGCATCTGTTTGAGGGTACCGTTAAAGCGCTCACACAAACCATTGGTCTGTGGGTGATACGCACTCGATACCATACGCGTCACCTGCATTTTGCTGCAGAGAGCCTTCATTAGGCGAGACATAAATTGGGTCCCTCGATCGGTAAGCATCTCCCTGGGAAATCCTACCCGTGAAAAGATGGTCACCAGTGCATCCGCCACCTTATCTGCCTTAGTTGAAGACAGAGCTACTGCCTCCGGGTACCGGGTAGCGTAGTCTACCACAGTAAGGATGTATTGCTTTCCAGAGCGGCTGGGGACGGCCAGCAGGCCCACGATGTCCACCGCGATCCTCTGGAAAGGCTCCTCTATCACTGGCAACGGGATCAGGGGAGCCTTAAGAGCAGGCCCCACCTTCCCCACTCTTTGACAGGTGATACAGGAGCGGCAGTAGTTAGTCACATCTGTCCTCATCTTGGGCCAATAGAAGTGTTGAGACAGCCGTGCCTTAGTTTTGCTGATCCCCAAGTGTCCAGCAAGTGGAATCTCATGGGCAATCCTCAACAACTCACCTCGGAACTGGGGTGGGACGACCAGCTGTTTTTCCCTCAACCACTCCTTTTGGGAGTCTCCGGGTACTGTCTCCCGGTACAACCTTCCTCGTTCCCAGAACACCCTCTCCTTATCAGTCACGGAGGTGGGCGTCTTGGCGAGGTGCCTCAAGTTCTCCAGGCTCGCATCTGAGTGCAGAGCGGCCTGGAACTCCTGGCTGGAGGCAGCCAGAAGTGACGTCAGGGTTCCTTCCTCACTGGGACCCTCTGGGACCGGCTCTGGG
>JARQOD010000010.1:61194881-61547459 GCA_033576555.1 Oophaga sylvatica | reverse complement strand
TTTTGCTCCCTGATCATAGCTTGCTAGATATGAAAATACTTGTACTCAGAGGCAATTTCACATCTCTGAGACAAAGAAGAATTTACGAATACAAATTGATAGTGACCTTTGACACTCTTAATGCTGGAATGAACCTATCACATGGATTTATGGCCTACTACATCAATTAAGGAATTTACTCCAAATACCCTGTGAAAACATCACAAAACATTACCAGACCCCAATCAGAGGGTAATAAAACTTTCACACTCCTTATCTATAAACTGTTCCAAAATTTATGCTCATCCCTCTGCCATAATGACTATTCTGCTTCACGTCACTTGTCCTACCTATTGCATTTTTTCTGTGCTATTTTGTGTATAAATATGTGATTCTTCAGATGTTGTATTAGTCTATGCCTGATGAAGAGACCTGAGTAGTCTCGAAAGCTTGCAATTTGTTACCATCTTTTCAGTTAGCCATTAAAAGGTATCAACCACTGAGGACTCTCAACTCTAAATATTTTTCTATCTACTGGCTAACACGGTACAAAGATATACATCTTTACTGTATCAATTACTTACCGGTAATTTGATTTTCCAGAGCCATGACAGCACCGACATGAGAGTATGGTATCCGCCCCCAGGAACAGGAAACCTGCAGCAGAGATAAAAGAAGGGGGGCGGTACCTCTCCCTCAGTTTGTTTCAGAGTATGCAAGGTAACCGCCAAAATTAGTCGTTATATATACACATATACTAGCATATTTACGACATCTACCTTCTTTATATATCAATTTATACATGCATATTTATATATATATATATTTTTTTTTGTGAGTCACACAACCATCACCAAGATAGGGCGGGAATTAATACGGTGCTGTCATGGCTCTGGAAAATCAAATTACCGGTAAGTAATTATTTTTTCCCTTCCCCATGACAGCACCGACATGAGAGGAAGAAATAGAAGAGCCTCCTAGGGTGGGACAACAGCAGATAACACCTTTCTACCAAAGGCTAAATTCGAGAGACCTAAATCTAGCCTATAATGACGAAAAAAGGTGGAGGGTGACGACCATACCGCTGCCCTGCAAATCTGTTCTATTGACGCATTTGCCCGTTCGGCCCAAGATGTCGCAACAGCCCTTGTGGAGTGAGCCGTTACACCCAGTGGGGGAGTCTGACCTGACGAAGAATAAGAAAGTGAGATAGCCATGCGCAGCCACCGTGCAATTGTAGCTTTTGAAGCTTTTTTACCCTGTTTATCCCCTGGAAGGAGACAAAAAGGGCTGACGACTGTCGCCAAGATTTTGAAACTTCTATATATTGAAGTAGGCAACGTCTTACATCTAAACAATGAAAGGTTTGCTCTCCCTGGGATTTTGGGTTGGCACAAAACGAGGGCAAAATTATCTCTTCGTCCCTGTGAAATTTTGTATTAACCTTCGGAAGGAAGGCTGGGTCAGTTCTTATGATCACTCTGTCATCCATAAAGGTAGTATATGGGGATTTACAGAAATAGCTTGCAGCTCGCTGACTCGCCGAGCTGACGTCAGGGCAACCAAGAGCACTGTTTTTAGTGTTAGAGCCTTTATTGAAATAGATGAGATAGGCTCAAACGGGCTTGTAGTTAATGCATTTAACACTAAATTGAGATCCCAGGGAGCTACCTTAGGTACAAATTTCGAGGGTCTGGCTGAAAAGGAGGCCCGAATGAATCTATAGATCCATGGGTGGTCCAGTTTTTTTGTCAAACAGCGCACCTAGTGCCGAGACTTGCACCTTTAGAGTGCTTGTGGACAACCCTCTTTCCAGGCCTTTTTGTAGAAATTCTAGGATCTCCGTCATCGGGACCATCTGGACTGTCCCCGAAAACCGTCGTCCTGAGAAGTCTAAGAATTTTTGCCAGATTTTGTAATATTTGGCCGAGGTGACTTTTTTCCTACTAGTGAGCAAGGTGGTCACCAAGGGTCCTGAGAACCCTTTTGCTAATAGGAGTCCCCTCTCAGGTTCCAGGCAGTGAGGTGTAGACTGTGCACCTGAGGATGTTCCACTGGTCCCTGGTGTAGTAGATTGGGAACATCGGGTAAGATCCATGGGTCCGAGGCAGACATGCGTGTGAGCCATGTGAACCACGTTCTCTTCGGCCAGAAGGGCGCTATAAGGATTACGCGGCTTTTGTCTTCCCGTATTTTTCTCAGGACCACTGGTATTAGAGGAAATGGTGGAAAGGCATATGCCAGTTTGAATTTCCAGCGGTGTAGTAGCGCATCTACTCCTTCTGGTTGTTCCCTCGGGTTCAGGGAGTAGAATCTGTTCACTTTTCGATTTCCTTTTGTAGCGAACAGGTCCACTTCTGGTCTGCCCCAGCTGGCACAAATTTTCCCAAATACAGTTAGGTCCATAAATATTTGGACAGAGACAACATTTATCTAATTTTGGTTCTAGACATTACCACAATGAATTTGAAACAAAACAAATCAGATGCAGTTGAAGTTCAGACTTTCAGCTTTCATTTGAGGGTATCCACATTAAATTGGATGAAGGGTTTAGGAGTTTCAGCTCCTTAACATGTGCCACCCTGTTTTTAAAGGGACCAAAAGTAATTGGACAAATGACTCCAAGACTATTTCATGGACAGGTGTGGGCAATCACTTTGTTATGTCATTCTCAATTAAGCAGATGAAAGGGCCGGAGTTGATTTGAGGTGTGGTGTTTGCATTTGGAAGGTTTTGCTGTGAAGGAAACATGTGGTCACAGGAGCTCTCCAGGCAGGTGAAACAAGCCATCCTTAAGCTGCAAGAACAGAAAAAAAACCATCCAAGAAATTGCTACAACATTAGAAGTGGCAAAATCTACAATTTGGTACATCCTGAGAAAGAAAGAAAGCACTGGTGAACTCATCAATCCAAAAAGACCTGGGAGCCCACGGAAGACAACAGTGGTGGATGATTGCCGCATACTTTCTTTGGTGAAGAAGAACCCGTTCACAACATCAACTGAAGTCCAGAACACTCTCAGTGAAGTAGGTGTATCTGTCTCTAAGTCAACAGTAAAGAAAAGACTCCATGAAAGTAAATACAAAGGGTTCACATCTAGATGCAAACCATTCATCAATTCCAAAAATAGACAGGCCAGAGTTAAATTTGCTGAAAAACACCTCCAGAAGCCAGCTCAGTTCTGGAAAAGTATTCTATGGACAGATGAGACAAAGATCAACCTGTACCAGAATGATGGGAAGCCAAAAGTTTGGAGAAGAAAGGGAACGGCACATTATCCAAGGCACACCACATCCTCTGTAAAACATGGTGGAGTGTCACGCTGTATAGCAGATATATATATGTGATGTCAGTAATCTATATCAAAAGGGCAACATACTATATAACATGCGCATAGACATATGATAACATAGATTTACCTGACAGAATGTCCAGTGGGTCAAAACGGAATCCGTTATACGCTGTCTCCGGCTAGAGGGTGACCGGGGTCTAAGCTGACCCTAAACTGGGGTCCTAACTAATCCCTCAACCTGGAGGTACTGTTAAAGGTACAGAGGTCCAGGCCACCAGCGTAAACCCTGTCTCCTATCAATCCCTGCCAACTGTATTCTAGTCCTAAGAAGGACCCTGAATACCACCAAAGGGAATGAACAGGTAACGGTTAATGAACAGAAAGACATACAAGAAAGACAAGAAATAAAGTAAATAAAGTCTTACATACAACACTCACACACAGTAGGAACACCTAAGGTCTCAGAGATAAACTATAAGCTATAAGAGTAAAAACAACTAAGGAGCTCTTAGCTTAAGTATTCTCAGAACCGCTCCAGTCTGCTAGACTACATGAATGCTTTCACCGGCGTCTAACACCCAGACTGGCAGGAATATAAAGGAAACTAATTAGAACATAATCAAAAGCAGCCGGGCGAGGCTGGACCTAGTCTTAGCAAAGAGCTAGGTAAAATTAACTCTCTCATTACCAAACACAAAGAAACAGCAGCTCAGCTGTGAGAAGTCAGAATGTGCAATCGCGACGATCTTCGTGGCGATGCACCCATGACAGTACCCCCCTTCTACGAGGGGCCTCCGGACCCTCATGACCAGGTCTGTCCGGGTAAGTTGTGTGAAAGGTCCGAACCAATCGATCTGCGTTAGCATCAGACGCAGGGACCCACGTCCTCTCCTCAGGACCATACCCCCTCCAATGAACTAAGTACTGAGGGGATCGGCGACTGAGACGTGAGTCAATGATTTTCGACCCATGAAATTCCACGTTATCATTGACTACCACTGAAGGAGGAGGTAGAGGTGACGGTATGACTGGTGCCACATACTTTTTAAGTAATGACTTATGAAACACATTATGATTTTTAAACGTAGGAGGGAGGTCCAGACGAAATGCCACAGGATTAATTATGGAACTGATCCTGTACGGCCCGATGAATCTGGGACCCAACCTCCAGGAGGGAACTTTAAGTTTTATATTCCTGGTAGACAACCACACCAGATCGTTCACCTTCAGATCTCGACCAGAAACTCTCCCCCTATCAGCCATCCGTTTGTAACGGTTCTCCGTAACCTTCAGTCTTAACCGATCTGGAACTATCAGTCTCCCTGGAAGTCCCACAGGGGCGTCCCCCTGAGCCCCCAATACCTCCCCCTCAAGCTCAGAGCATACAGCTGACACTACAACTCCCTCCTGAGGAATAGGAACCGGATCATCCATCCTCCCGGTCCCTGGGAAAGTACGAGATAAGGCATCAGGAAGCAACTTTATTGAGCAGTCATATGCGCGATGAGGAGGTAACTCTTTACACCCCTCCTCTGAGAACATCTCCCCAAAGTCCTCCAGAAAAGGAGGCAAAGTCCTAGGCACAACCGCACCGATGACCGTGCTCATGCAGTTATTCTTGCAAAATTCACCCCACTGGCTTATCTTTCTGGATTGCCAATCAATCACTGGGTTATGTTTAGCCAACCAAGGAAGTCCCAACACAATAGGAGTAGGTAGACCCTCCAACACATAACAAGACAATTGCTCTTTATGTATTGCCCCTACTCGAAGATCTATGTTATGAACAGCTTGTACCAAGCTACCTTGACCAAGAGGTCTAGAATCAATAGAGAGTATAGGGACCGGTTTGGCCAATACACTCAGTTGCATACCATGCACCTGGGCAAACCGAGCGTCCACCAGATTAGCCCCGGACCCACTATCAAGAAAAACAGAAATCCTCTCAGTTCTAGTACCAATCACCACCTCCGCAGGCACGAGAAACTGAGAGGGATTTGGGGACGAAATACACACTCCCAGGTTAACTCCTTGGCTCAAAGAGGTCCGGGATGGACACCCCCCAACAAAATGTCCCTCTCTCCCGCAAAAGAAACACCTTCTAGTCTTGCGGCGCACCGCCGATTCCCTCCTACAAAATGATGTCCCTCCCAACTGCATGGGTTCCTCAGAACAGACCAGGGGAACCTGTCACGCTGTATAGCAGATATATATATGTGATGTCAGTAATCTATATCAAAAGGGCAACATACTATATAACATGCGCATAGATATATGATAACATAGATTTACCTGACAGAATGTCCAGTGGGTCAAAACGGAATCCGTTATACGCTGTCTCCGGCTAGAGGGTGACCGGATCTAAGCTGACCCTAAACTGGGGTCCTAACTAATCCCTCAACCTGGAGGTACTGTTAAAGGTACAGAGGTCCAGGCCACCAGCGTAAACCCTGTCTCCTATCAATCCCTGCCAACTGTATTCTAGTCCTAAGAAGGACCCTGAATACCACCAAAGGGAATGAACAGGTAACGGTTAATGAACAGAAAGACATACAAGAAAGACAAGAAATAAAGTAAATAAAGTCTTACATACAACACTCACACACAGTAGGAACACCTAAGGTCTCAGAGATAAACTATAAGCTATAAGAGTAAAAACAACTAAGGAGCTCTTAGCTTAAGTATTCTCAGAACCGCTTCAGTCTGCTAGACTACATGAATGCTTTCACCGGCGTCTAACACCCAGACTGGCAGGAATATAAAGAAACTAATTAGAACATAATCAAAAGCAGCCGGGCGAGCTGGACCTAGTCTTAGCAAAGAGATAGGTAAAATTAACTCTCTCATTACCAAACACAAAGAAACAGCAGCTCAGCTGTGAGAAGTCAGAATGTGCAATCGCGACGATCTTCGTGCGATGCACCCATGACAGTACCCCCCCTTCTACGAGGGCCTCCGGACCCTCATGACCAGGTCTGTCCGGGTAAGTTGTGTGAAAGGTCCGAACCAATCGATCTGCGTTAGCATCAGACCAGGGACCCACGTCCTCTCCTCAGACCATACCCCCTCCAAAGAACTAAGTACTGAGGGATCGGCGACTGAGACGTGAGTCAATGATTTTCGACCCATGAAATTCCACGTTATCATTGACTACCACTGAAGGAGGAGGTAGAGGTGACGGTATGACTGGTGCCACATACTTTTAAGTAATGACTTGTGAAACACATTATGATTTTTAAACGTAGGAGGGAGGTCCAGACGAAATGCCACAGGATTAATTATGGAACTGATCCTGTACGGCCCGATGAATCTGGGACCCAACCTCCAGGAGGGAACTTTAAGTTTTATATTCCTGGTAGACAACCACACCAGATCGTTCACCTTCAGATCTCGACCAGAAACTCTCCCCCTATCAGCCATCCGTTTGTAACGGTTTCTCCGTAACCTTCAGTCTTAACCGATCTGGAACTATCAGTCTCCCTGGAAGTCCCACAGGGGCGTCCCCCTGAGCCCCCAATACCTCCCCTCAAGCTCAGAGCATACAGCTGACACTACAACTCCCTCCTGAGGAATAGGAACCGGATCATCCATCCTCCCGGTCCCTGGGAAAGTACGAGATAAGGCATCAGGAAGCAACTTTATTGAGCAGTCATATGCGCGATGAGGAGGTAACTCTTTACACCCCTCCTCTGAGAACATCTCCCCAAAGTCCTCCAGAAAAGGAGGCAAAGTCCTAGGCACAACCGCACCGATGACCGTGCTCATGCAGTTATTCCTGCAAAATTCACCCCACTGGCTTATCTTTCTGGATTGCCAATCAATCACTGGGTTATTGTTTAGCCAACCAAGGAAGTCCCAACACAATAGGAGTAGGTAGACCCTCCAACACATAACAGACAATTGCTCTTTATGTATTGCCCCTACTCGAAGATCTATGTTATGAACAGCTTGTACCAAGCTACCTTGACCAAGAGGTCTAGAATCAATAGAGAGTATAGGGACCGTTTGGCCAATACACTCAGTTGCATACCATGCACCTGGGCAAACCGAGCGTCCACCAGATTAGCCCCGGACCCACTATCAAGAAAAACAGAAATCCTCTCAGTTCTAGTACCAATCACCACCTCCGCAGGCACGAGAAACTGAGAGGGATTTGGGACGAAATACACACTCCCGGGTTAACTCCTTGGCTCAAAGAGGTCCGGATGGACACCCCCCAACAAAATGTCCCTCTCTCCGCAAAAGAAACACCTTCTAGTCTTGCGGCGCACCGCCGATTCCTCCTACAAAATGATGTCCCTCCCAACTGCATGGGTTCCTCAGAACAGACCAGGGGAACCTCAGTAAAAGGGACTTTAGTAGTAGGTGGAGTCATCACGGGGGGCGGAGTTACCTCGCGTCTTCCCCGAAGTCGTCTATCAATGCGAATAGCGAGGGCCATAGCAGCCTCCATGATGGAGGAGAATCATACTGAGCCAACACATCTTTTAATTTGTCAGACAACCCTTGACAAAACTGGCTCCTAAGAGCTGGTCATTCCACTGAGTATCTGTTGCCCATCTACGGAACTCAGAAGAATATTCCTCCGCTGGACGATTTCCTTGCCGTATTTTACGTAACCTTGTTTCAGCAAGGGAGACTCGATCCGGATCATCATATACCAGACCCAGGGCAGTAAAAAATCGATCCACTGACTGGAGATCTGGGAGCCTGGAGGAATAGAGAACGCCCAAGATTGAGGGTCCCCTTGTAAGAGCGATATAACAATTCCCACCTCTGCTCTTCACTCCCAGATGACCGAGGCCGCAGCCGAAAGTACAATTTACATGCCTCCCGAAAGTAAAAAATTTGTCCCGCCCACCAGTGAACCTGTCCGGGAGAGCAACCTTAGGTTCAGATCTGGTTTGCTCCGGGGGGGACAAAACCTTGGACTTAATGTCTGCAAATTCCATGGACAACCCCTGCAACTGCCGGGCCAGCTGGGCTACTGGATCCATGACAGCTGGGAGAATCTTTAGTTTGGGCCGGTGAAAATGTCACGCTGTATAGCAGATATATATATGTGATGTCAGTAATCTATATCAAAAGGGCAACATACTATATAACATGCGCATAGATATATGATAACATAGATTTACCTGACAGAATGTCCAGTGGGTCAAAACGGAATCCGTTATACGCTGTCTCCGGCTAGAGGGTGACCGGGATCTAAGCTGACCCTAAACTGGGGTCCTAACTAATCCCTCAACCTGGAGGTACTGTTAAAGGTACAGAGGTCCAGGCCACCAGCGTAAACCCTGTCTGCTATCAATCCCTGCCAACTGTATTCTAGTCCTAAGAAGGACCCTGAATACCACCAAAGGGAATGAACAGGTAACGGTTAATGAACAGAAAGACATACAAGAAAGACAAGAAATAAAGTAAATAAAGTCTTACATACAACACTCACACACAGTAGGAACACCTAAGGTCTCAGAGATAAACTATAAGCTATAAGAGTAAAAACAACTAAGGAGCTCTTAGCTTAAGTATTCTCAGAACCGCTTCAGTCTGCTAGACTACATGAATGCTTTCACCGGCGTCTAACACCCAGACTGGCAGGAATATAAAGGAAACTAATTAGAACATAATCAAAAGCAGCCGGGCGAGGCTGGACCTAGTCTTAGCAAAGAGCTAGGTAAAATTAACTCTCTCATTACCAAACACAAAGAAACAGCAGCTCAGCTGTGAGAAGTCAGAACGTGCAATCGCGACGATCTTCGTGGCGATGCACCCATGACATGGAGGCAACGTCATGGCATGGCCATGCATGGATTTCAATGGCACTGGGTCACTTGTGTTTATTGATGACATAACAGCAGACAAGAGTAGCCGGATGAATTCTGAAGTGTACCGGGATATACTTTCAGCCCAGATTCAGCCAAATGCTGCAAACTTGATTGGACGGCGCTTCATAGTACAGATGGATAATGACCCCAAGCATACAGCCAAAGCTACACAGGAGTTCATGAGTGCAAAAAAGTGGAACATTCTTCAATGGCCAAGTCAATCACCAGATCTTAACCCAATTGAGCATGCATTTCACTTGCTCAAATCCAGACTTAAGAGGGAAAGACCCACAAACAAGCAAGACCTGAAGGCTGCAGCTGTAAAGGCCTGGCAAAGCATTAAGAAGGAGGAAACCCAGCGTTTGGTGATGTCCATGGGTTCCAGACTTAAGGCAGTGATTGCCTCCAAATGATTCGCCACAAAATTTTGAAAATAAAAATATTTTGCTTGGGTTATGTTTATTTGTCCAATTACTTTTGACCTCCTAAAATGTGGAGTGTTTGTAAAGAAATGTGTACAATTCCTACATTTTCTAACACATATTTTTGTTCAACCCTTCAAATTAAACGTTACAATCTGCACTTGAATTCTGTTGTAGAGGTTTCATTTCAAATCCAATGTGGTGGCATGCAGAGCCCAACTCGCGAAAATTGTGTCACTGTCCAAATATTTCTGGCCCTGACTGTATGTCCTGATTTAGGGACCATTCTCCTTGGTGCAGTACATGCCGACTTAGGAAATCCGCCACCGTATTGTCTGTCCCTTTTAAGTGTGTGCTCGACAGGGATAACAGGTTGTTTTCTGCCCATACGAATAACTCTCTTGCTTCCGCCATCAAGGATGGTGATCTTGTACCTCCTTGTCGATTTATGTAGGCTACTGTCGTGTTGTTGTCTGACAGTATTGTGACGTGTCTTCCTTGTACCTCTTTTTCCACTTGATAAAGTGCTAGCCTCACCGCTGTTAGCTCTTTCAAATTGGAGGATGTTTCCCTCATTGAGGGTTCCCATAGGCCTTGTACAAGCCGTCCTGTTAGATGTGCTCCCCATCCCGAGGGACTTGCGTCTGTAGTCAATATCACCTGGTTGTGAATCGACCAGGGCACAGCTCTCTTGAGGTTTTCTGGTTGTAGCCACCATTCCAATGAGCTGAGGACCTGTGGTGTTAGGGTGAATCGCCGATTTAGGCTGGTCTGATCTTTTGCCTGTTCGGCTAAGATTTGTTTTTGCAGGTCTCTTGTGTGGCTTTGTGCCCACTGGACCGCTGGTATTGTTGCCGTTAATGTTCCTAACAACGACATTGCTTGTCGGACTGTTATGGCCCTGCTCGATCTCAACTGTTGTATTTTGTGTTGAATGGAGTCTATTTTCCTGTCCAGGAGGACACATTGTTGATTGCAGGAATCTAACACTATTCCCAAGAATTCTTGTTTTCTGGCTGGGATTAGTTTTGACTTTTTCTCGTTTATTATCCAGCCTAAGCTGGTTAGGATTTCTAACATCCTTTTTATTGCGTTCCTGCATTCTCCTTCGGTATTTGCTATTACTAGGAAGTCGTCCAAATAGGGTACCAGTAATATGTCTTCTTTCCTCACAAAAGATGCCACTTCTGAAATTAATTTCGTGAATATACGGGGTGCCACCGATATCCCGAAGGGAAGACACTGGTACTGCAGATGCGTAGGGCCCTGCGCAATCTGTACCAACAATCTTAGATATTTTTGATGTTCTTCCCAGATTGGTACATGGTAGTATGCATCTGTCAGATCGATCACTGCCATGTAGCAGCCTGGTTCTAGCAACTTCACCGTTGATCTTAATGTTTCCATTTTGAACTTTTCCACTCGGATGTATTGGTTTAATGCTTTCAAGTTGAATATTACTCTCAGGGAGCCGTCTGGTTTTGGAGTAAGAAACAGGGTACTGTAGAACCCTTCTCCTACTTGGTGACTTGGTACTTCCACTAACACTTTCTTTTCCATAAGGAGGGTGATTTCTTTTTCCATTGTGGCTTGGTTCTTTTTGGCGACCTGAGTTATCTTTAGTCGCTGTGGCGGGAGGTTGAGAAAACTTAGTCATAGGCCTTCGGATAGTAGATTGGTTACCCACCGTGAGGCGGGCAATGTTTCCCACTGATGTACAAATTTTCTCAGTCTTCCTCCCACCGGAGTCTTGGCGTCATTGACGTTTAGTATCTGATCTGGGAGGGCCCTTGAAGAGGAATCCTTTCTCCCTTCTCTCTCCCCAAGGCCTGCCCCGGATAGACCTCTCATCTGGCCGACTTCTGCCCCCTATTCCTTGCTCCACGAAAGGACGAGCGAGCATCACTCCAACGACGTCTTGAAACAGGTGGTAGCGGAAATCGTTTTTCTTATCCGATGCTTTTTCCAATATTTTATCCAATGTCTTCCCGAACAAGTATTGCCCCTCACAGGGGATTGCGCAGAGTTTTACTTTCGACTGGAAGTCTGCCGCCCAATTTTTCAGCCATAATGCCCTGCGACCTGAGTTAGAGAGAGCGCATGCACGGGCGGAACCTCGCACGGAATCCACCGCTGCATCTGCTAGGAACCCTGCCGCTTTTTGTAGTGACGGTATTACGTCCAATAATTCCTCTCTTGGGCATTTATTCTTAATCTGCTCACTGAGCTCTTCCAACCATTTGACCATGGCCCTAGCGGTGCAAGTGGCGGCTACCCCGGTTTAATTGACCAGGCCGATGCTTCCCATGCAGATTTTAAAAAAGCATCCGCTTTTTTTTATCAAGGGGGTCTCTCAAGGCCCCCATGTCCTCGAATGCTAACGCTATTCCTTTAGATGTACTAGCAATGGCGGCATCTAGCTTAGGGGCTTTTTCCCATTCCCCACAAATTTCCTCATCAAACGGATATTTCCGTTTTAATGCTTGTGGCACAGACATTTTCTTGTTGGGTTTCTTCCACTCTTTTTTAATCAATTTTAATAGATTTCCATGGAAGGGAAAAACTTTACATTTTTTTCCCTCTAGATTACTGAACATAGAGTCATGTACCGAAAGATGCTCTTTTGGCGTCTCAACCCCCATGGTAGATCTAATCAATTTTAACAATTTTCCAATGTCTTCAGACAAAAAATAAGGGCAACCATATTCCTCGTCTGAGGAATCTCGGTCTGAGCTTCCAGAGAGTTTTAACTCCGTCGGTTCCCCATCCGATTCTACGTCACTTTTTTCCATAGGAGGGGGGGGAGGATGGCCTGAACTGACTGGCGTGTGCTGTTTTAACTCCTCTTTAACTGTTGTTTTTACTTCCTGACGAATAACGTCTCTAATATCCTGTAACAAGAACGGTGATTCCTCCGCTACCGTTTTCTGCACACCTGAGCGGCACAACCGTTTATTGTAATCTCTGGGAAGCGTTTTTTTACACAAAGCACATGCTTTGTTTTTTTGTTTGGCCGTAGCTTTCCTGCCCTAGGAGAGGGGAACAGGGTAAAGGCCATCAATATATGTTTCTTCGCCTTACAAAGGCACTCACCCACCGACCCCCTGGTACCACAGCGGTCTGCTGGCCTCCCTCCTCTGGCACGCGCTCCTCATCTGCTCCTTCCATTCTCCCCGTGATGTGAAGCGTTTCTGCAGTGGACTCTGCTCAGCTCGTCGGTCTCAGCCTGGACACAATCTCCTGCCCTCAGGCAGGTTATGTATGCGAGGGAGGGTTCAGGGGGGAGAGCGGTGTGCGCGCCTCTGGAGCGACTTCCGCCCGGAAGTGTCCAGCACACCGCTTCTCCCGGCGTGTGGCGTCACTTCCGGTGCGACCGGAAGCCGCCCCACTCAGTCGGCGCCAGCTCGGAGCGCTCGGAGCGACCGCCGGGGAGTCCACCGGGGGGCGAGACGCGGCCAGGCAGCCCCCAAGAAGCTGGGATGAAGAGCACGCGCCGCCGCGCTCAGCTGCGATGCCTCCCCTCAGGACCTCGGTTCCAGACCAGCCATCCAGGGGAAGATTCCCCTACAGGTACTTCGTCCCACAGGCATCCACCTGCAGGAACAGGAAACCAAAACTGAGGGAGAGGTACCGCCCCCCTTCTTTTATCTCTGCTGCAGGTTTCCTGTTCCTGGGGGCGGATACCATACTCTCATGTCGGTGCTGTCATGGGGAAGAGAAAAAAAGAGTTGTAGCAGAAGACACCCGACAAATTCATCATAATTACAGCAGAAATGTATGCCAGTGTATAATACAGGTAACGCCAAAACAAGACAACAGATGACATATCAAGAGTAGAGCAGTGGCTCATGTGATGAACCAATTAGTTTGCAGCACTCATATAAAAAGGGGCCTTTGAACAATTAGCAACGGAAATAAGTTTTTATTGCTGTTGGTTATGTTTCTGTGTAGCAACAGCAAACCCTGAATATTTGCTATTGAAAGGAAAGGGAGGCAAGTTTTAGTATGTTCATGTTTATTTCCCTGTAAGGGCACAAATCTCCATTGCCGAGAAAACATCCCAACTCTATTTATCCACAGCCAACTAAAATAGACATGAAGTCCTTATGTAATGTCAATGGAAAAATAATAAAGCAAAGTATTTAGTGAGGGATAAGGCAGGGCATTAGAAGGTTAATGTCATTAATGTGACATACTGTATATAGTCACAGTCAGGGGTGTCTGGGGTCACAAAACATAAGGGGTCCACGCGCCATGATATATTTACTTATTACAGTCTCGCAACCCCCCAAAAAAGTAACATCAGAGAAAACTCACAGTGATAAAGGTGCATTTACATTGGCTGATTATCCAGAACGACTGTTCAATAATGGAAAAGCGTAAATGGGCTGCGAATTACTCAATGAACAAACAAAACACTCTTTCAACGGGATGATTTTTATCAGTCCAACAGCCTTCTACAATAGAAAAGTAGCTTTCCCATATGAGGTGTTTTACAAGAGAATTTTTTGTAATCTGAGACCAGCATGAAGGAGGGGCACAGAACCTGATTGCAGCAATGTGTCACTTACTGGGCTGTGTTGCAATAAAATCACTGTTATCAGAAGGAGATTATCACTACAGGACTAGGTGTCTCTTGTCTACTGGTCAACCAACTCTGTGTATCACCGCCCCCCACCACTGATTAGTACTTTTCTGTCAATATACATGGAACACAGAAAGTTGCCAATCAGTTGTGTGGGTGGGATTATAAAGGACACAGCATTCAGAGAACTGCAGCAGAAAAAAAACGGATTTTATCACAATGGCTCCAACCAGTAAACTAAGTGATATATAGCTGGAATCAGTGGCTCTGCCTCTACATCATGCTGCTCTCAGATGGGTATACCAAAGAAGGAGAAAAGCATGTCAGACATAAATAAATATCTTTCTATTTCTTTCTTTCTAAAATAAAGTGGGAAAAAGAATCACATACATAGCTGACACAGGAAAATATATAAAGTGTATATGTAAGGAGGAAGACCGGGCTGCGGGTACCTGCATTGAGCCAGGTCCGGAACTGTCGAGGCTGCATCCCATGTTGCCCGGGGGAAGGAATAAAGGACCAGACAGGTTCCATGACCAAGGAAGAGGGGCACGTTTAAGCCGGAAACAGAGATGAAAGCAAGCAAAGCGCCGAAGGGTTTTCCACCGTCGGGGAGAGTGCAGTAGGGTGAGCGGCGCGCTCCCCATCCAGCGCAGCAGAGCCGCAACGGGCTGCGACCAGGCTTACCCACATGCTTCAGCAGACTGTAACTGAGGAGAGCGCCGTGTGCCCGGATAAACATTGGGCAGCGCTCGTACGGAGAAGTTTGGGCCGGCTAAAGGACACTGAGGCGCGTTTCCCTAGCTGACCAGCGCGCATCAGCCCACGTTTGTTACAGGGACTCCTGCAGCTTCCCTCACTTTGTCTGCTCAGGCTTATGGACTAGGGGCTCAGCGGGTAAAACCGGAGACTGCCCGCTGCCGCCAGAAGTTGGACCGCTGACAGAGGACCCCATCCGAGGACTCTACGCTGGCCGTTGCTGGTACTACAACCCCCATCGGACTGTATATCATGGAGGACTGGCGGGGGACATGGAAAGTGCTGTTTAAACCTCAGACTGTCACATTAATTCTTTCTATTCCTTTAATTCTTGTTCACTGTTTATTAACTCCCTGCAAGTTACTTTCATCTTTACTGTTAAATTAAATAATATTGTTATACCGTATTGCTGTGCAATCCCTGCATACTGCATCCCAGCACCTGCTTACATATACACAAGAAGAGTGGCTATAACATTAAAAGAGTGATACCTGGACTGTGTAATCAGAATGAAATCGTAAGATAGGATGAGATATGAATAACTCAGCAGCCAGAAGTGAGAACACACAACCAGGAAAGATAAATATAAAAAATGAAGCCATTCAATATTAAACACCAATATCCATCTGTAAAGAAGCACAACTGACGCATATTTCACTAAGGCTGGGGTCAAACTTGCGAGTGCAATGCGATAAACTCGCGTGAGTCTCTCGCATCAATACCCGGCACTGCCGCCGGCACTCGGACCGAGTGTGCGGCTGCATGTATTTCTATGCAGGTGAAGGTCCTAGAGTGGCCTAGCCCATTTTCAGATCACTTTTGTTAATGACAAAATGCTTATTTTCCACCATAATTTGCAAAATAAATCTTGCCAAATCAGACAAGGTGATTTTATGGATTTGTTTTCTCATTTTGACTCTCATAGTTGTGGTCTACCTATGATGTCAATTACAGGCCTCTCTCATCTTTTTAAGTTAGAGAACTTGCACAATTGGTGGCTGACTAAATACTTTTTTTCCCATTGTAATTAATTTTACTGAATAATTTAGGTTATTTTTTAGTAAAATTTTTAAGTACAATTTTTTTCTGTGAAATAAAAAGTCTCCGATTCGTTCAACTGTGCACACACAGCCCTGGACAAGCACTCTCTCCCTTCAATAAGAACTGTCCCTGAGCTGTGCAATTGCATCAGTGTGGTGGCGTCTGTCCTTTTATAACCCCTGATGATGTCATACAGCCAGCCAATCACAGTATTGCCACAACCAAGATGGCCCCGGCATTACAGTGACTCGCGGGTAATCTTCGCATGCTTATTGGCTGTGTAACAGGTGCCAAACATGAGGGGCGGGGATTCGAGTTTCATATTCAAGCACTGGCTAATGCTCGCCAAGTGCCGAGCACATCCAAGTACCCAGATACTAGCGTGATATCTGAGTATCACCGAGCACGTTCGCTCATCCCTAATAATAATCCTAAACACACATCAAAATCCATAATAGACTAGCTCAAAAGGCGCGAGCTGAACGTTTTACAATAGCCCTCACAGTTTCCTGATCTGAACATCATTGGAAATCTTTGGCCAAACCTCAAAATAGCAGTGCATGCAAGACAACTGAGGAATCTCACAGAACTGGAAGAATTTCCCCAGGAAGAATGGATAAAAATCCCTCAAAACAATAATTAAAAGACTCTTGGATGACTACAAAAGGAGTTTACAAGCTGTGAAACTTTCAAAAGGGTGCACAAACTTTTGTATGGACCTATATTTCTTTTTATGTAAAAGATATATATATATATTTTTTTTTAAATGCAAAGGAAATTTGTCATCTTTAACTTTGGGCCTTTTAGAGATCACTTCATCTTCAGCTTGCTTAACTGTTCACAATAACAGTAATTTTAACCAAAGGGGTCCAAACTTTTACATGCCACTGTATCTCTGCATAGTGTATGTTGAAAGAAAAAGTGTTTCCTCGGAATTGGTGATAAATCGCAGTCTTATAAATTTTAACATGGCTGATATCGGTAAAAGTATGTTCACATGGGACTTGCAGTCAGATTGATAATTATTTTTGAGAGAAAAGTTTCAGTAAACCTTGCATTTCATTTATTGAAACCCCTGGTGTTTGTAAGCATTTGATTCCAGTAGCCGGTCCTACTCACTGATGGACAGTCTTTTTTGTATGATTGTGTAGCTGGACATGCAGTGATAGCTGTCAATGACTGAACAGCATCGTCTACTTGACTCATATGGATACAAACACCAGGGATTTTAATGAATAAAACATGTTATACCAAATGTTTTCCAACAAACCTATATATCATTTTGTTCATTCAGCTTCTCATTCTCTTTTCCATGATGTCTATGATCAGACTATATGTCCAAAGTGACAGGTTCCCTCCAGGTGTCAGATAGCCACTTACTGTCCCTGAAACAGTCACAAATTGCCGAGTTTATAGGAAATGACAGCACAATAAAAGTAAAGGTACTGTCACACTAAGCGATCGCACCAGCGATCATGACAACGACACGACCTGGCGAGATCGTTGGTGTGATCGCTATATGGTCGCTAGTAGCTTCCAAACAGGAAGATCTCATAAACGACACATCAGCGATCAGTGATCTGTATAACGACCTCGGCGGTCGTTGGGACCTGTCACACAGCATGTATTGTTAAAGATCCTGACCTCGATAGGCGTGATTGAGCGCAACCTTTTCCACGCCCCTCAGCACAGATTGGTGGTCACTGTATGTCATATGTCACAGCTCTCGCTTAGTGATTGGACGTCCGCATCATAAAAGACGACGCAAGTGGTTCATACGAATTTCCAGCATCGTTCCATACTGCGTCCAGCTAGCTTTCAGCTTTGCAGCTACTGCGATCCAGTCTGTGCCGCTATTGCATTTGCGATGGATTCATTTTTTCAGGATCCCAAAAATGTCTTGTATAAATGGCAAAGATGAAGCGCTGTAGCGACTGACAGGATCGCAAAACCCCACACACGATAGTATCCTCGCAACAACGCACAAAGGACTAGATGTTGTGGCCACCAATCGGAGCTGAGGGGCGTTAAAACCTAGTCCCGCCTGCGCCGCTGACATGAGTCGCCAACGAGGTCGCTCGTCGTTCATAAAGGGTGTCAAACTCAGCTATTCAGGCTCACCAGCGGGACGCCAACGATCAAAAAACGGTCCAGAACGTTCGTGCACGATCAGCGACATCGCAGCAGGGGCCACATTGCTGCTACATGTCACACACAGCGACGTCGCTGACGATGTCGCTGCTGCGTCATAAAATCACTGTCGCTTAAGCGATATCGCTAGCGATCTCGCCTAGTGGTGACAGTACCTTAACACATTTAGTATGTCTTAAAAATAGTCTACACAGCCCTCTATGCAATATTATCAGTAACCATAGTGAGTGTTAAGTGTCTGTATAAGAGCGTGTAAATACTGCTATATGTTTATTTTACACATTAAACAGAGCGACTGACCTGTTCCCTACACCTGCATGCCAAGACTTTTCCCATGCAGAAAAAACAAACTGATTTTTAAACTACATTTCTTTAAGGTTCAGTAACTGACGTTTATGGATAAAATAAACAGTTTAACAAGCGTAACCGAACACTCCAATAAGCACAATAACGTAGCACAAGAAATAGAGCTGAACTGCTGGTTTCACTCTCAGAATGACGAGCTCCACCTGTGCACAATGGGAACTCAGGGCCCCGTCTGTCAGTCTAAGTATACAGGGAAATAGCACACTGGTGGAAAATGTGATACATGAAACATGTTTCAGCGAAGTACTCAAACATTTGCCCCCACAATTACTGACATACTGTCTACCAACTCCAGATTGCGCCAATGCGAATGCACATCTCCTTCCGCCATAAGGGTACATTCCCATGCTGCGTTTATTTTGCATATTTTCCTTACGTGTCGCATCAACAAAAGCAATAACTATATGCACTGTTTATTACGTTATTTTCCATAATTTTATGCCTTTTAACATGCCTTTTAACATCATTTTATAATACAGAAATGCTATGATTTCACTGTTAAAAAAATTGCAATTTTCCATGCACTTTTCAGGATCCTGAGGGTATGTGCACACATTGCGGATTGGGCTGTGAAATTTCCTAAGCGGATTCTGCCTCTCTTGGCAGAAAACGCATGACAAAATCTGCGCGTTTTTATGCAGATTTTTTGCGGATTGGCATGCGTTTTTTGCCCTGCGGATTTCATTAATTCAATGAGTGTAGGAACTCACCGGATCCGCAAAAAGAATGGGCATGCTGCGGAAAATAAACCGCTGCGGAATCAGTGCAGAATTTTCCGCAGCATTTGCACAGCTATTTTTTTCCCCCCATTTAATAACATTGATTGGTCAAATACTTGCGGATCTGCTGCAATTCAGCGTGGAAAATCCGCCGCGGATCTGCAACGTGTGTACATAGCCTGAAAGACTTCTACATATGGCACTCAGATGGCATCTATTTTTTCACTTTAAGGCCTCACGTATGAGAAAAACATTTATCAGAATTTCATCATCAAAGTGTGATGCGAGTACAGTTTTTCTCGTACGTGGAGGAAAACAAAAAAAGCTTCTCCAACTTCTCTTTTCTGACAGGCTGTGAAAATTGGACAGCATTTGGATGTCATCCAAGTGCAGTCCAATTTTTTTGGATGAGAAACAAAAAAAATTTCTCTAGCCTTCTCTATCAGTCCGTGAAAAAACGTCATAAATGGTACCCGAGTGCAGTCCATTTTTTTTCGGGACCCATATAATTTGCATTGCCGCTTTGTTCCAACTCTTGGATAAATACCGGACATGTTTCTGTGATTTTCCGTGGAAAAAAAATCACAGTCATGCGAATGGCGTCGTAGATTATAACAGCTACGCGTGTTATCTGTGAAAATCACAGATAGCACTCGTATGCTAAAATCGGACGTCTGAATGAGCCTTAATGGCTAGGAGAAGCTTAACCTGAATCACGGATAAAAATTGCAAATGCAAGTCTGTGGGTCCATGAAAAACTCAGAGCTCTGATGGCATTACAGTTGTGTGCTAGTGCTATCCATTTTTTTTGCATATGAGAAAATCGAATGTCACTTTGATGGGAAAAAAATGTACACTGATCAGAAACTGATGAAAATCTGATGCAACACACTGAAAAAAAATGGCATTTTTTTCACGCACACAAAAAAAAGGAGTTCTGAACATGGCTCAGCATAACTAGCAGCAACTAATTCTATCATACAGTGTGTAACTGTGTATTTGCTGCAGTTTCTGCTTGTCTGGTCACGTATTATGATATTTTAGGACAGTCATAGTTTTCTCTCTTTGTGCCAGATTTTGGTACCACTGCTCTTTTCCATCATAATGAGCTAGTGTTCTTCCCCACCACAGTCTGCAGAACATTTTACAGACATGGAATAGCTATTATTCCATTGGAGCAGTGTGACAAACAAGCACATAACTTCTAAACCACAAATCTTTTTGGCCTAGAGGCACACATAGCAAAGTGAGTAAATAGGGAACGTGTACCAGAGTGTTTTGTTGTGACTGACATGTCTATGTGAACACATATGCTTCAAGGTTAGCTCAAATGAGCGTAATTTTCAGCACACAGACCAAATTACAAAAGT
Organism: Oophaga sylvatica; assembly: GCA_033576555.1. Classification (NCBI taxonomy): domain Eukaryota; kingdom Metazoa; phylum Chordata; class Amphibia; order Anura; family Dendrobatidae; genus Oophaga; species Oophaga sylvatica. The sequence continues at coordinate 61,526,947 of JARQOD010000010.1, read as the reverse complement.
GATTCACATGACTTTTCATCTGTGTGGGGAAAAAGAAATCACATCATGCATTAGATCAGGGGTCCCCAACCTGTAGCTGGGGAGGCACATGTGGCTTGCAGTCCCATGAATTGTGGCTCATGGCTGTCTGCCAGCTTTGGTGCATTATCACCAGATCTAGCAAACAGATATATTTGCTTATCCTTGAAAATCAGGCCTATTATTCTAATCACACTCTAATCAGAGTGTGAGCATTGGTGTGATCCGATTTGTCAGACGAGAAGACGGAGAAAATAAAATCTTAATTTTTTCCATTCTGACAGTCCATGGAAATCAGGCTGTCATCCAAGTGCAGTCTGATGTTTTCCATGCACTCATTACATGCCCAAGTGCGATCAGATAAAACTAGGGCATGCAGTATTTTTTCTTCCCTCAGGCCAAGCTAAAATTCTGACATGTGCACTGCCCCCTAGAACAACATTGATCTTATGCTTTGTCAAATCTCACTCCGACCAAAAGTACAGCCATGTATGTGCATGAGCCCTTAAAAGCACAATTTGATTAAGCAAATTTTTTTTTTTACATAGTGCTCTATTCATGTTTTCACTGATGGACTGTAACGAAACGTGTCTTATGATGCTCCGCACATGTCTGTGTTTTTGTGCAAATCACGGAGGTGTATCTGTCTGTTTTTGATCCAAGTTACGAATCAAATTCACCATAAAAGTCTATGGGTGCCTGATTTACAGACAGCACATGCATACCACAAAAAAAAAAAAACAAATAAATATAAAAACGGCATAGTATTACTGTATGTAAAGCGCGGTGGAATTACTAGTGCTATATCAGTGAGTAAAAAAAGCAAAAATATTAATATACAGGTGCACAAAATACGCTATGTGGCAAATATACAAACATATACATACAGTATGCATAAGCACTTAGATGAGGCCTGGTTTGGTTCTTAACGTTTACAGAAGTAGTGAAGTTCATATATTCATTAATCGCAATGTGCTGATGCATAGTGTATTTATATGTTAGTACATTGATGGTATGTGCATGCTATCTGTGTGCCATCTGTTTTAAATATAATGGCAGCTTTGTAATTTTTTTTTTTGTTTTATAGACATATGAAAATAAATAATTAAATATTGATGTTAAAATGGACACAAAGGCTAAACACTGCTGAAAAATCAGATCCAAAACACAGATAAACCTTGGTCTATTATTCTCACGTTTGAGCAAACAAAAATTGTCAAATGAGGTCTAAACCATACTGCAGTTTAATAATAACCCAGTCTGAAGAGCACGCTATTCTTAGAGGTCTAATAACATATAGCGGTAATGTAGTGTTTCTTTTTGGTTATGAATTTTCTGAAAAATTATTTTCATCTGTATTGTTAGCTATGTTCCATCTGTGTGCCAATCGAATGTCTTTTTTTTTTATATCTGAATGACATTCATTTGTATACACTTAAAGAAAAATTATAAAACCAAATTGTGAATAATTGCAATGTATCCATAAAACTACAGAAAAAATCGGATTCAATACAGATGATCTAAACTGGATCCATTTTTTTTTTCAGACACATAGACACGAATGACCGAGTTTCTTTATAAATAGGGAAAGGATTATTGCATGCTGCAATTTATTTTCACACTGACGCACGGTCTGCAAGAAACAAATTGACATCTGAACAGCCATATTCAATAACATTGGTCTGTGTGATACCCAATTTGAACACAGACCGCAAAGGTAAATATAATATGCTTGTCTGAACAAGCCCTTAAACATAACAATGCCCAGAATAAAATCTATCAACCCTTAATAGTACAAGTCACTGTTATATTCATTCAGTGGTATGACTGATTATACAATAACCTGCTTACCATACAGATCATGACTATTACTGCTGTTTCAGGCTGGAGTTATGTTGTCTGGTCTAGCCTACACTGGGATATTGAGTAGGATAGACTTTGCTAATTTACCTTAAAGTGCTGCATGTGTGTTGCTCTGTAAGGCCTCTTTCACACATCCGGCGGCGCCTGGCGGCGCCCCCGGGATTTTACCGCAGCGCCGCATGTGAAAAGCTTTCACACTTCCGGCGCCCAAAATGCGGTTTTTTGCCGGATGATTTCTGATGCTTGGAGAGATAAGAAATCATCCGGCAAAAAAAAAAAAAACGTTACATGCAGCGTTTTTTCCGGACGCCGCAATGTACATTTGCGCCGCATCCGGAAAAACCGCATGCAATGCATTGACATGCGGCGCCATCCCGGCGCTAATGCATGTCAATGCAAAAAAAGCCGCATGCGGCGCATCAGATTTTCAGATGCGGCGCTGCGGGAAAATGCCGGGGGCGCCGCAAGGCGCCCGCCGGATGTGTGAAGCCAGCCTAAGGCTGTCTGATGGATCAAATAGTAGCACTCGCAGAGGCTGCATTTCTACTGCATCTATAGTTCATTAAGGCATTGAGGTTTTTGGCAGAAAAAAAACAACATGCGGTTTTACCACTTCTGCTCCACAGATGAAGCGAATTAAAACTGCAAACCTGAGAACATTTTCTGAGAAAAACACATGCAGTTTTTAGCAGCAAAGCAAGACCTGTGGCCTAACTCGTTTGTCTGAATTAATCCTAAGGTCAGTGCTCCATAGCGATACATGGCAGCAGATAATCACAGACAGGAGTTACTTTGCTTAAATTTAGTCCACAGGGTTGCATGAAATGTAAGGGAGTTAGACCCTTGCTAACCTCAACAGTTTCACCCTTGTGTCTGATTGTTCCTGTCCGTTTGTTGTGTTGACAGGAGTTTCGGAGGAGTCCAGCGTCAGCAAAAGCCTAAGAACCTGATGCTGATGCAGGAGCATTTGTGTCACTGGGCGCTGCTGTGTAGCCCTGGTACACAATACAGGAGGATGAGTGGAGAGGTAAAGGTTAGTGTTCTTCATGTCATCATGTACCTTTAAACACGCCCAGTAGGGGTGTGGAAGGGAGTGTCAGTAGGAGAGTGTGTCCAGACTTAGGAGAGACAAGACGTCTTAGGGACTCTGCTCTAATCTTCAGCTTAAAATTGTGGGAGTCTAGATAGGTAACTTAACGTACCCGAGCCTAGTCAAAGCTGTGCCCCACTGGAGACAGGCTGAAATAACTCCTGAGAACTGAGCAAGTCGAAGGGCAAAAGAGGAAGAAAGCAAGGAAGTGCTATAGGTGAAGAATACCTGCACGAATCTACCGGTTACTGGGGACCGAAGAATCATCTTTGTTTCAAGCAAGGTGATAAGATAGCCAGAAATCTACCGGACCTAGGTCGCGGCGGATAAGCCCATACAGTCAGTACGTAAATGGGGTCAGAGGAAGTGAGGACCGTAAGTCAGTGCACGACAATATAGGAAATCATCTTTCTCACAAAAAGGCTCCAACCACAACACTGATCGGGCAGAACAGCTAAAGATAAGCTGGAATCATAGAGAGGACTACGCTTCAGGCTGGTCGTACTCAGCTTCATTGGAGTTAAAGGAGGCCCCTAACTTGCTTAACCGTTTGCCTCAAAGCTCATCCTCCATCAACCCCATCAGCCTCCCTGGGACCTGCTTTACCTTCTGCAAGTAAAGGTATGGAAAGACTTTGACTGTGTGAGACTGAGTTATTACTGCATGCCTGCACAATCCCTACCTAACTACCGACCTGAGGGAAGAGTCCCACCTGTAGGGGACCCGTCATCTAGCATGCCTCACCATCCCTCAGAGATCTACAGCAGCGCTGGTACTAATTACCAGAATACTACAGGTGGCGTCACGAACTGTATATAGTTATCCCCTGTAAATATTCCCAACAACAACATACGCCAGACCGCCCGGGCCACAGACCGAGCCACAGCTACCTGTGACAAAATCCCCATAGACTTCTACGGGCTCGGCTCTGAGTACCCCATTGCCCTGGTAACCCCACAATTGTGGTGGCGGGTCGACACAACTATTTGGCGTCACGAACAGGATACGAAACTTGCAGCATTGCGAGCCCTGCGTGCCTATGTAACTGTTTGAGTGAAAAAGACTGTTGCTGTTGTTTGGCGCTAAAAAACCGCCATTTTGCCGCCATATTCGCCCTCAGGCGCTGGAGAAGAAGGTGGGCGTACCTGTAAAAGCGCGCTGTTGCCTGGCTCCGCCCCCGGCTCTGACTCATCGGCAGGTCCTGCGACAGGAAGTGAACGCTCTGACATCAGAGCGCCTGCGACGAAGGTCCTGTTCTCACTGCGGTGCCTGAGAAGTAGCAGCGTCTGAACCGGTAGGCTCCGTTTAACCAAGGGGGCGCTAAGATGTCACAACAACAGGCTGACAGTGCGGCCCCGGCCGGAGGGCTTAATCCCGCACCGTCTGGTATTGTAGCGCCAGATGGAGGCGCAGGCCCCAGCACCTAGTCCGGTAGTCCCGATCATGCCACTAACGCTTCCATATATGCCTGGGGCGAAATGGCTTCCCCAGTACAGCGGTGAGCCAGGCACATTATCAGGCTTCAGCGGAAGTTAAGCAGCCTTTTGGAAATGTACTCCATGCCTGAGAAACAAAAAGCTGCTGTGTTAATAGGGCAGTTAACTGGCGCTGCTGAGAGGGAAGTGGAGACTTGGGATACCGTTGATCTGGAGTCGGTACCTGCGATTTTCCTTAAACTAAATGCCATATTTGAAGACCGCACAGAAACGATCTCCGGATGGCCTTCTATCACTGTTCACAACAGCCAGGTGACAGCATCCGGGACTATGCTTGCCGATTGCAAGGAGCCCTGAAAGCACTCAAGCAAGTTAACAATTTAAATGCTCTCCATGAGAATAAAATGTTGAAAGAACAGTTTATACAGGGATTGAGATCCCCAGAGGAACGCAGAACTGTAAATTGGTGGTCCTTAGATCATCCGGATGCTACCTTTGATGCCCTAAAGGACATGGCAATAAAAGGGCTGCGGCCCTGGGCAAACCTGAGGTGGCCACCCAACATCATCAGGGTGAAGTCACTCTGGAACCGGCAGTAACCCCTGTTCCCCGCTAGTGGCTGAAGCCAAAGCGCAGGTGACACCTCCTAGTGAATTGGAATGTCTGCGCTCAGAGGTGCGCCAGCTGACTAAAAATCTGGCTGCTGTTATGAGTGCCCTGCAACTGCGGAAAGAAGAGGAAGGAAAAATCTTGCTAGCGGACTGCCAGAAGACGTCCCGTGGATGCACCGGAGAAGAAAGAAGACGTCGCCCCCCGGAGGAGGAACAACGCCACCCCCAGGAGCAACCTCTGATCAACACCCTTCTCGTCGAGAGATCGTCTGTTTTCGCTGCAACCGAAAAGGTCATTTGTCTCCACAGTGTCCTTTAACGGGCAGAACCTGGGTCCAAGGGCCAACACCCAGGAGAATACCCGCCAGGCCCCCTAGACTGGAACCGCAGGTATGTGGGCGGGCGACCCTACCTGTCCATTATTTTAGATGGGATTGCTGTTCCAGCATTGCTAGACACTGGGTCTCAAGTCACCCTCATACCTGATGCTCTATATACCAAGTACTGGTCAATGGACGATCTTAAACCCCCGAGCCTTGACTTTACCGTGTATGCTTCTAATGGTCTTCCTGTAGAAGTACTTGGAACAAATGTGTAGATGTAAAGGTGGGAAGAGAGGAGTTGAAAGACCAGGGACTTCTGGTAGTGAAGACTGTAAATGAGGAGAATGGTCTAAATATAATATTGGGTACTAATGTTATTGGTAATTGTTTGGAAGAAGTAGTGTTCTTGCTCCAACAGCTCGCTGAGATTGCCCGACCAAGGCAGAGAGGAGTCATCCAAAGAGAGATCCGGGCCCTGGTGTGTCAGCAACAAGCGAAGCTTACCGACGGTGAAATTGGTAATGTACGGGTCACTGACTCGAATCCTATTGTGATACCCCCAATGAGTGAAATGATCATTTGGTGCAGGGCAGCCATAGGTCTGAGAGGACAGAATTACCAAGCTGTAGTAGAACCCCACCATTCAGAACATAGACCTACACTTATGACTGCTAGAGGAGTAGTAGAAGTGGTGAATGGAAGAGTACCTGTACGGCTTCTCAATTGGGGAGATGATGAGGTAAATTTACCCCGTTATGCAACCATTGCTAAACTTCATGCTGTCGATAATAATTCCATTCTCCCGGCTGAGTCCTTAGACTCCTGTCAAATAGAGGAGGACAATGACCCAGCAACTCAGGTGGCGGAATGGTGTCAGCAGCTCCATGTTGGGACGGACACCACTCCCGCTCACCAGAAGCAAGGGGTATTACGGGTGGTGCAAGAGTACGCCCAAGTGTTTAGCAAAAATCCACTTGATTTTGGGATCATTAAGGGAGTACAACATCATATCCCTACAGGCAATCATCCTCCCATCAAAGAGCGGTATAGGCCCATACCTCCAGCTCATTATCAAAAGCTAAAGAAATGTTAAATGATATGAAGAAAGCTGGGGTGATAAGGGATAGTTGTAGTCCCTGGGCAGCCCCTCTAGTTTTGGTTAAAAAGAAAGATGGTAGTATGAGAATGTGTGTGGATTACAGGCAGTGTAACCGCATAACACACAAGGATGCATACCCGCTACCACGTATAGAGGAATCATTAGCTGCTCTGAAAACGGCTAACTACTTTCTACCCTTGATCTGACTAGTGGTTACTGGCAAGTGGCTGTGGCTGAGGAGGATCGTGAGAAAACGGCTTTCACCACCCCAATGGGGCTCTGTGAGTTCGACAGAATGCCGTTTGGGCTCATAGTGCCCCAGGAACATTTCAGAGAGTGATGGAAAACTGTCTGGGACATCTCAATTTTGAAACCGTGCTGCTATCCCTAGACGACGTTATCGTGTATTCCAAAACATATGAGGACCATCTGAAGCACCTGGCAGAAGTGTTTGAGTCCCTGTCCAGGTACGGGATGAAGTTGAAACCCTCAAAATGCCATCTACTCAAGCAAAGGTACAATACTTGGGGCACGTCGTCAGTTCGGGAAAGGAGTAGCGCCGGACCCAGAGAAAGTCACTGCCATCCAGAAGTGGCCGGAGCCGAGAACCTAAGGAAGTGCGACAGTTCCTGGGACTAACGGGTTACTACAGGAGATTCGTGAAAGATTACACGAAGAAAGGCAGCTCCTTTACAGGACCTCCTAGTAGGACAATCCCTGAAGAGCAGAAACCCTCCCTTTAATTGGGGTAAAGAACAGGCTGAAGCATTCCAAAAGATGAAAGAGATCCTGACAGGTGATGAGATCTTAACCTATCCTGATTACAGCCAACCGTTCCTGTTGTACACCGACGCCAGTAATGAAGGGTTGGGAGCCGTTCTCAGTCAGAAGCAGAATGGACAAGAAAAAGTCATCGCATATGCCAGCAGAAAACTCAGGCCAACTGAAAGGAATCCTGAAAATTATAGCAGCTTCAAGCTAGAGTTTCTGGCGCTGGTCTGGGCCATTACTGAAAGATTTAAGCACTATCTGGCCTCCAATAAGTTCACGGCGTACACAGACAACAACCCGTTAACGCACCTGGAAACCGCCAAGCTGGGTGCCATGGAGCAGCGATGGATGGCTCGGTTGTCCAATTACCAGTTTACTATCAAGTACCGGGCAGGTCGAAAGAATGCTAATGCTGATGCGTTGTCCGAAGGCCGCATGACTCTGACACGGAAGAAGAATCGGACGACCTGGAAGAAATTGAGCTACCCGCGTTCCATCGAAATGGGGTAGTCCACGAGCATCAAGTCCACAGAAAGCAAAATGGTGCAACATTAAATCCTTTACCCCTCACAGCTGGAAAGAGACTCAGGACAGTGATCCAGTGGTCAGCCACATCAAGGAGTTGTTAAAGCAAGAAGGGTCCTCCTTGGAAAAGGATGCACCTATGCCCGCCAAGCTCCTGTGGAACGAGAGAAGCAGGTTGTTCCTGTACCGTGAGAAGTTGTGCAGAAGATACGTCAACCCCAGAACCCATGAAATGGTCTGGCAAATCGTGGTCCCAAAGACAGACGTCCCAATGGTGTGGAAGCGTACCACGATCAAGCAGGACACTTTGTGGTGGAAGCTGGAGACCCTGTTGAGATGCCGGTTCTACTGGGTAGGGATGCGCAGCTCCATCGAGAGGTGGTGTCGGAACTGTGGACCCTGTGGTCTCAGAAGAAAGGACTACGGTAGTCAAAAGGCCCCCCTGCAACCTATCCGGACGACTCGTCCCCTGGAGATTGTGGCCCTGGACCACGTCAAACTGTCGCCGAGTAGATCTGGATACTCATACGCCTTGACCATGGTGGACCATTACTCCAGATTTCTGGTAGTCGTTCCAGTGAAGACCAGACCGCAGTGACGGCCGCGAAGACCTTTCAAGCAAGCTTCTGCAGACCGCATGGGTATCCCGAGCAAGTCTTAACCGATCAGGGACCTGCTTTTGAAGCCGATTTATTCAAAGAATTCTGTCATATGTACGGGTGCAAGAAAATAAGAACAACACCATATCACCCTCAAACCAACGGTCTTTGTGAAAAGATGAACCATATTGTCCTTGACTTGTGAGATCCATACCGTTGGAAGACAGGAATCGATGGCCGGATTTACTACCTGATTTGGTTGATTTGTACAACCATATACCTGTAAGCTCAACTAACTGCACTCCAGCCTATCTTATGAGAGCAAGGCCCGGAAAACTACCAATGGATCTAGAACTTGGAGTGGTAGAACCGGAGGCAGACGACGCTGTTGGAACTGGGACGTCAATCGGCAAGAGCAATACAGAAGAGTACAAATCTGTGTAGAGGAAAGTCTTAATAAGGCACGGGAGAAACAGGAAGATGTTTACAACCGAAATGCTCCTGCCAAGCCTCTGATGCCTGGAGAGGTAGTATTAAAAAGAAAAAGAAAGATGCACAAACTGGATAATCAGTGGGAGCAAGAACCCTACGTCATACAAGATTCTAAGTACGACAACGGAAAAGTTTGTGTCGTCAGTAAAGACGGAGGAAAAACAATAACCACTGTGTCTAGAGACCATTTGAAACTATGTCCGGAACCCTTGAAACGTTGCGACAAGAACCCTGTCTTCAATCAAAGAGAGAAAAAGGAAGAGGTTATACACACAGATCTGGGAGATTTTCCTGCGGATTGGCCCCGACTGGGAGATGCTGTGATAATTCCAGTGTTGCAGTTTTATAAGCCACAAGAGGACGTTTTACCTCCAGTTGTGCCTGTAGTGCCAGTTGAACCCGCTCAGGAGTTACCCCTTCCAGCAACACCTCAACCTGTAGAACCTCAAGATGGATCATCTGTAGCAGCGCCCCATACTATGGGATCTCCTGGTGAAGCTGACTCACACCGCCCAGCCATCAGTACGCTTGCCAGATCCATAGAAAGATTAAGGCAGTTCTATGGTTTACCGTTTCATAGTGCAGACAGATCGCAAATTGATTTACCTGAAACTACACCACGTAGATCAGAGAGAATCACCAAAGGGAAATTACCCATTAGATATCAGCAATAGTTATGACGAACTGATGTAAATATATTGTGAAAAGTCTATATATATAAATGTGTTTTTCCCTATCAAGCTTCGTTTAACAATGGACTCAGAGGCTGAGGACTGAGCCAGCCCAAAAACTGTATCCTGTAAATAGTTGCACTAAAGTGCCTTCTTAATGGTTTCACATGAAACCTTGACTCACCTCTGAACCAAAAACCCGTGTGGTGTGGCACTGAGTGAGGTCTGCATTTGGATGTCCTGCAGCCCACCCAGGACCCACGTTGAAGGTTTGGTGCGGGTCCTTCACAAGTATCTTGTATATATATTTATTAAATGCTATTTGATACTTTTGTATTTCTATATGTAAAATGTTATTGTTCGTAACGTTCAAGGTGTTCTCACCTCCCGGATGGGAAGAAGTTAATGTTTGTTGTTATGCATAAACAAAATTTTCTGTCTCTTTATATTTTACAGCCCGGGAGTGCTGTCGTTTACCATGGGGGAATGTGTAGCCCTGGTACACAATACCAGGAGGATGAGTGGAGAGGTAAAGGTTAAGTGTTCTTCATGTCATCATGTACCTTTAAACACGCCCAGTAGGGGTGTGGAAGGGAGTGTCAGTAGGAGAGTGTGTCCAGACTTAGGAGAGACAAGACGTCTTAGGGACTCTGCTCTATCTTCAGCTTAAAATTGTGGAGTCTAGTATAGGTACTTAACGTACCCGAGCCTAGTCAAAGCTGTGCCCCACTGGAGACAGGCTGAAATATCTCCTGAGAACTGAGCAAGTCGAAGGGCAAAAGAGGAAGAAAGCAAGGAAGTGCTATAGGTGAAGAATACCTGCACGAATCTACCGGTTACTGGGACCGAAGAATCATCTTTGTTTCAAGCAAGGTGATAAGATAGCCAGAAATCTACCGGACCCTAGGTCGCGGCGGATAAGCCCATACAGTCAGTACGTAAATGGGGTCAGAGGAAGTGAGGACCGTAAGTCAGTGCACGACAATATAGGAAATCATCTTTCTCACAAAAAGGCTCCAACCACAACACTGATCGGGCAGAACAGCTAAAGATAAGCTGGAATCATAGAGAGGACTACGCTTCAGGCTGGTCGTACTCAGCTTCATTGGAGTTAAAGGAGGCCCCTAACTTGCTTAACCGTTTGCCTCAAAGCTCATCCTCCATCAACCCCATCAGCCTCCCTGGGACCTGCTTTACCATTCTGCAAGTAAAGGTATGGAAAGACTTTGACTGTGTGAGACTGAGTTATTACTGCATGCCTGCACAATCCCTACCTAACTACCGACCTGAGGGAAGAGTCCCACCTGTAGGGGACCCGTCATCTAGCTGCCTCACCATCCCCTCAGAGATCTACAGCAGCGCTGGTACTAATTACCAGAATACTACAGGTGGCGTCACGAACTGTATATAGTTATCCCCTGTAAATATTCCCAACAACAACATACGCCAGACCGCCCGGGCCACAGACCGAGCCACAGCTACCTGTGACAAAATCCCCATAGACTTCTACGGGCTCGGCTCTGAGTACCCCATTGCCCTGGTAACCCACAATTGTGGTGGCGGGTCGACACACTGCATTGTGGTGCTGCCATAGGCAGGACTCAGTACAGGGACAATCTCATGAAATAGATTTTCTCTTTTAGGCCGGGGTCACACTTGTGAGTGTGATGCGAGAAACTCACGCATCAATACCCGGCACTGCCGCCGGCACTCGAGACCGGAGTGTGCGGCTGCATGTATTTCTATGCAGCCGCACACTCCGGTCCGAGTGCCGGCGGTAGTGCCGGGTATTGATGCGAGTTTCTCGCATCACACTCGCAAGTGTGACACCGACCTTAGGCAGCGGAAGATCTGCTATCTTTTAATGTGTCAGCACAATGCATGTGATTTTAAGAGCTCTTAATCACACGCTGTAAGAAATATCCAAAACATATGTAATACCCCAAAATAGAAGTGTATGTGCCTTTAAGATGCAACAGAGCCAGCAGCTACCTCATTAGGTTTGCACAAGGTTCACATTTCCCTTTGCAGATAATGACTATCTTAGAATTCTGTACCTAGAAGTGATTGATATATGCACAGTGATATACTTATTATGTTCTGCTATCTGGAACTGTCAAGAGTTAAAGCAGCGCAGCTTTTTATATATGGCCATAAGGTCACACGGATAGACCACATGACAAGGTCCTGGCATAGCACTGTTAGAGAAGGAGACATTTTGTGTGCAGAGTGTAGTCGCCTAGTAAAGTGAAGGAGCAGGTAAGGCTGGTTTCACATTTGTGGATGGAGGTGCTGCAGAGAGCTGCGTACTTCCTCCGTGAAGCTCCGCCCACCGCCGCACTTCCTCCGGTCAGCTCCGCCTATATCTGCAAGCGGCCTGCATACCTATCTTTAACATTAGGTACGAAGGCCGTGGGGATGCTGCCGCATGCATCGCTTTGACGGTGCAGCGACCGCAACAAAATGCAACATGTTAAAAATAGGTATGCAGGCCACTTGCAGACATAGGCGGAGCTGACCAGAAAAGGTGCGGCGATAGGCGGAGCTTCACGGAGGAAGTACGCAGCCCTCCGCAGCACCTCCATCCACAGATGTGAAACCAGCCTTAGAGACAGCCAGAACTCCTGTAAGGCACGTTGGGTACTTGCTTGCAGAAATTTCTGCAAGGTTTCTGCATCTTTTGGCAGCAAAAACGCCTCAGTTTTGTATGCATTTTTCTCTCACTCTACCGTGGCCATCTTACATGGGCGTAATGTCACCTTTTTATTGTCAGGTGACATCAAGCCCAGGTGTTGGTAATGGAGTGGTATCTATAAGATGCCCCCATTACTAACCCCATAGTCAAATTGTGAAAAAGAATAACACCCAGATTAAAGTCCTTTATTTTAGCAAAAATGGCACAGACTCCTTTTATTGACTCTAAATTAACCAAAAAAGTGGGGCAATGCTGCAGTCCTGGGCTGCGATGCTGCAGGACCGGTGTCGGCAGTGAGGCAGAGCATGGAGTAGGGTCCCTTCCTCAGGATGCCGGAGGCAGAAATGTGTCCACGCCACGGCTCGGTGTCAACGGCGAGCAGAGCCGTGTGAATCACTTGTTTCCCTGCGGCCATCTTCCTGAAGCTGTGGGCCGCCGGAGGCATCAGGAAAATGGCCACCGGAGGCCGCGCATGCTCAGATTGAGATCTTGGTGGATATTTTCCTGAAGCAGAGTGCCGCCGATATCTCAATCTGTGCAAGTGCGGCCTCTGGCGGCCATTTTTCTGAAGCATCCGGCGGCCCACGGCTTCAGGAAGATGGTCGCAGTGAAAACGGTGATGCACTCGGCTCTGCTTGCCGAGGACACCGGGCCGCTGGCATGGACACATTTCTGTCGCCGGCATCCTGAGGAAGAGACTCTGCTCAGGTGCACTCCGCACCACACACCGCTGCAGCATCACCACACCTCTGCTACCGCCGATTCCGCTGCTACACCATTGCCTCAGCCCCCCGGTAAGCTTGCGTTTGCACTATAAGACGCACCCCCCAATTTTTCTCCCAGATTTTTTGGGAACAAAGTGCGCCTTATAATCCAAAAAATACTGTACTAAAAAAACAGGCAGGCAGCAATGTAACCATGGAGGCAAAGGAAGGCATACAATATGGACACATAGGGAATTCCAGACATGCAAATTACAACACATTCACCATTTATAGTGCATATTATCAAAAGCGAGAATATATGCATGTACTGAGGTGCTCCCATTAGTCACATAATAGTAGGGCGAGAGACCATTATATAGCATCTGACAACCAGCACTAATAAGACTCATAGTGTAGTCCACATAAAGATATAAAATAGTAGTCAAGAATAGTAAAGGTGGCCTGTAAAGTGTTAGAAGTGCATAGAAAACAATGTCACCACAACTTCTTACCCATACTGATGCCCAACCAATGCGTTGGTGCCCCAGGCCACCATTACTATCCTTGACTACTATTTTATATCTTTATGTGGACTACACTATGAGTCTTGTTAGTGCTGGTTGTCAGGTACTATGTAATGGTCTCTCGCCCTACTATTATGTGACTAATGGGAGCACCTCAGTACATGCATATATACTCGCTTTTAATATTATGCACTATGCACTTTAAATGGTGAATGTGTTGTAATTTGCATGTATGTGTCCGTATTGTATGCCTTCCTTTGCCTCCATGGTTACATTTCTGCCCGCCTGTCTTTTTAGTATATATTAATCTTGAGTATGGATTTATTTACTATTTGCACTATCCTTGTTTGTGTATGTAATTTTGGATTAATAAAGACATTTTGTAACGTTACGTGACAAGTCTTTGTTAATTAATACTTATATATACTTTTGTAGTTTATCCATACTATTATCAAGATGTTAAAACTTTCTGTAGTTCTTATGCATTTTCTATACTGATCTTACGCCCAATCCACTGAAGCCAATGTCCCCTGTAAAAGAATTAAAATAATAAACAACCCGACGACAAGAAGATAATAATCCAATTGTCCCACAACACGTCAAGCTCTGCTACAGGTAGATGGCAGGCTGCATTGAGCGGAGTTCATATCCAATGAACTAGTTTCACCTCACTGACGTCACCGTGAGCGTGAGAAAGTTCCCACGCTCGCGGTGCCATCAGAAAGGTCATCTGAGTTTGGCGCTTTTGCTGATATCATTGAATTGAACCGAGTTCCTTGGCTCTGAACTCATATGACCTTTATGGAGTGAGCCTCTCATTTCGCCAAATTAGTTCTCATACTTTGAAAAAGTAGTGAAATCAAAAAGTCCCCTACTAAGCTCTGAGTGAGTAGAATTTCCACTCCTTGGGATGCTTGCCAAACATTTATTTCTCTTTGACAAAGTAACAATGCGAAAAGGAGTCACTTGCTAAATGATTAACATTTCTTGCTTGTTATTATTTGCTTATTTTTTCTTTTTCTCAGCTAAATTATCTTCTGTTATGAGCTGTACTTTTGTGTTTTTTAAAGCGCTCGGCTCCAGTTTCCATACGGCTGTAATTCATCTTGAATTGTTCTAGGTCAGGTGGTTTTCACTGGGGTGAGTCACTATGATCCTTCTGTGAATGGGAAACAAACTGAGCAATTGTTCTTACACATAGGCTTCATAGTAATGATTCTTTTTACAGGGGACCTGCGTCAACGTTACGAGACTCTAAGTGTAATCGCCCTTTATACAAACGTGCAGCGATTGCAACATTAAAAAAAAAAAATTGACAAAGGATCAAGAGGCACATTTGTTAGTCCTCATCAGATGTCCATGAGTCACGTGATCCATCTATGCTTTTGTTTTTCATGGATAGAACTTGTACCGATTTTATCCTACAGAACTGCACACATATCCGCATGGGCGTACCCACCGTGGGGCAGGGGGGGGCAAGTGCCCCCCCCTAGAAGCAGGGGCACACAATGAAAGAGAGCGGAGAGAGCAGCTCAATGCCGGCTCCCTCTGCCTGTCTGTGTGTGCAGTGCATGCACGGAGCTGCTGTCTCACCAGAGGAGCTTCTTCCTGGCTGCAGCAGCTGTAGTTTCACTTTCTGCCCTGCAGGCTCTGGTTGTCTCAGCCACACTGGGTCCTAGTGCCGTCTGTGTGCGTACACTGGACACTTCCTGCTCCAGCCTCAGTCACTGCCTGCAAGCTTCATGGTAAGTGGGGATGGAATTTATTAAATTCATTCTGCTCAGGCATGTCATGGTCACTGTGGGGGAATGTGAGAGGATGGGGGTACAGTGGGGGAGGGTACAGGGCATTGGGGTGAATGTAAGAGGATGGGGTATTGTGGGGGCTAGGGCACTGGGGGGGTTAATTTGAGAGGATGGGGGTATTGTGGGGGAGGGGTACAGGGCACTGGGGTGAATGTAAGAGTATGGGGTATTGTGGGGGCTAGGGCACTGGGGGGTTAATGTGAGAGGATGGGGTATTGTGGGGGAGGGGTACAGGGCACTGGGGTGAATGTAAGAGTATGGGGTATTGTGGGGGCTAGGGCACTGGGGAGGTTAATGTGAGAGGATGGGGTATTGTGGGGGCTAGGGCACTGGGGGGGTTAATGTGAGAGGATGGGGGTATTGTGGGGGCTGAAGTGGGGAGGGGCAGCAGGGCACACAGAGTGAATGTGAGAGGATGGGGTATTGTGGGGGAGGGGATACAGGGCACAGGTTGGTGAATGTGAGAGGATGGGGATATTGTGGGGGCTGGCGCACAGGGGTTGATGTGAGAGGATGGGGTATTGTGATCAAGGGTGGACAGGTCACTGGGGTTGAATGTAAGAGGATGGGGGTATTGTGGGGCTAGGGCACTGGGGGTTTACTGTGAGAGGATGGGGTATTGTGGGGGCTGAAGTGGGAATGGGCAACAGAGCACTGAGGGGTGCATGTGAGAGGATGGGGGTATTGTGGGGTCAGTGGGACAGAACACTAAGGGGTGCATGTGAGACGATGGGCTGTTGGGGTGTGGGTGGGGGACAGGGGAGGTAGGGGGCTTTTTTTTACTTGTGAGCTCCTTAATACTTTAATAATAGATTAATATTTCAGTATTATTATAACAAGGGCATAGACAGACGGCCGTATAACTCATGCGAGGATCGCACCACAATACTCGGACTTGCTGGTACCGCTCCTGACATGAGCGCGACTGCCATGTATAATATATGGTATATACAGCGTAGTGTCGCATACACTGCTGTATTATACAATATACAACAGTTCTAATGCTCCATACCTAATATGCAGTATAATGTACAGTGCATATGATATAACCTGTATAAGATGCGACATTGGCTTGCCCCCCCTAGTTTTGATCCTGGGTACGCCCATGCATATCCGTGTTTTTTTGCAGACTGAGTGGTTCGCAAACAATCATGGAGATATGTCCAGTTTTAATCCGAATCTCGTCTATGTGTCCGTGAAAATTATGGACAGAGCACAAATGGTCAATTGCTGAAGGTCAAAGTATTCCCTGCCGAGTTGCTTGTGCAAAGCCAGTACATGGAAGCTCTATTAACAGCTACCAGAAATCCCAATTATGGACCTGTTTTACACAACAGGACTTATGATAAATTTATGCTGTTGTTTAGAGATGATTGTCTGGACTGATTCTAATTGGAGCCCATTTTGAACGCTATGAAGCATTACCATACAGTGAGTACGGAAAGTATTCAGACCCCTTTAAATTTTTCACTTTTTGTTTCATTGCAGCCATTTGGTAAATTCAACAAAGTTCATTTTTTTTCTCATTAACGTACACTCTGCACCCCATCTTTACTGAAAAAAAAACAAATATAGAAATGTTTGCAAATTTATTATAAAGGAAAATCTGAGATATCACATGGTCATAAGTATTTAGACCCTTTGCTCAGACACTCATATTTAAGTCACATGCTGTCCATTTCTTTGTGATCCTTCTTGGATGTTCTACTCCTTCATTGGAGTCCAGTTTGAGGACTTGATTGTAAAGGCACACACACTGTCTTATATAAGACCTCACAGCTCACAGTGCATGTTAGACCAAATGAGAATCATGAGGTCAAATGAACTGGCCAAGGAGCTCAGAGACAGAATTGTGGCAAGGCACAGATCTGGCCAAGGTTACAAAAGAATTTCTGCAGTATTCAATGTTCCTAAGAGCACAGTGGCCTCCATAATACTTAAATGGAAGAAGTTTGTGACCACCAGAAGTCTTCCTAGACCCAATCTGAGCAATCACGGGAGAAGAGCCTTGGTGAGAGAGGTAAAGAAGAACCCCAAGATCACTGTGACTGAGCTCCACAGATGCAGTAGGAAGATGGGACAAACTCCCACAAAGTCAATTATCCTTGCAGCCCTCCACCAATTGGGCCTTTATGGCAGAGTGGCCCGACGGAAGCCTCTCCTCAGTGCCAGACATATGAAAGTCCGCATAGTGTTTGCTAAAAACACATGAAGGACTCCCAGATTATGAGAAATAAGATTCTCTGGTCTGATGAGACGAAGATGGAACTTTTTGGTGATAAATCTAAGCAGTATGTGTGGAGAAAACAAGGCACTGCTCATCACCTGCCCAATACAATCCCAACAGTGAAACATGGTGGTGGCAGCATCATGCTATGGGGGTATTTTTCAGCTGCAGGGACAGGATAACTGGTTGCAATTGAAGGAAACATGAATGCGGCCAAGTACAGAGATATCCTGGACCTCAGACTTGGCCAAAGGTTCGCCTTCTGACAAGACAATGACCCTAAGTGTTATGGGTCTGCAACTCCGGAATAGAGGGGGGGGGATCTGACCCTGCACTAAGACTAGACTCGATCCCTACGATGGAGTGGGCGACCTATTCCTTGCGAATAGACCCACCGACGATCCTAGTCTAGACTCAAGCGAAGACCTGAAGGTGGGGGAAGGGGATCCCTGAGAGATCTAGGGACTGGAAACAAAACACTGGTAACCTCCTAGCAGGAAAATAGAGGAAGCTGCAGAAACAAAAGGAAAAAGCAAAAAGACTAAGCAGCACTAGAGTTCCTAGAACTGCACAATGTATAGCACAAAGCTATCAAGACTCCTAGCCAGAACTCAAGCGGATTAACACTGATGTCCAGCAAGGACTGGGAGGCAGGTGCAGGAAAATAAAGGGTGATACAATCACCTGACCAATGACAAGCCCAACACCAGGGGAAAAAGACCAGCAGCCAGAAACCACAACAAGATGGCGGGTGGTCAAACTGAATAGATTCTAACACTAAGTACACAGCTAAAATAACAAAGGAGTGGCTTCAGAACAACTCTTTGACCATTCTTGACTGGCCCAGCCAGAGCCCTGACCAAAACCCAATTGAGCATCTCTGGAGAAACCTGAAAATGGCTGTCCACCAACGTTCACCATCCAACATGACGGAACTGGAGAGGATCTGCAAGGAAGAATGGCAGAGGATCTCCAAATCCAGGTGTGAAAACCTTGTTGCATCATTCCCAAGAAGACTCATGGCTGTACTAGCTCAAAAGGGTGCTTCTACTCAATACTGAGCAAAGAGTCTGAATACTTATGACCATATGATATTTCAGTTTTTCTTTACTAATAAGTTTACAAAAATTTCTACATTTCTGTTTTTTTTCAGTCAAGATGGGGTGCAGAGTGTACATTAATGAGAAAAAAATGAACTTTTTTGAATTTACCAAATGGCTGCAATGAAACAAAGAGTGAAAAATTTAAAGGGGTCTGAATACTTTCCGTACCCACTGTATGTAAAGGTTTTCAGATATTAAGATGGATATTTTGATTCACTATCTCAAGCAGTGATCCTGCAAGTTGGGATCAGTTAAATAAAGTGAAAAAAGTTACACAACTTTTCTTAATGACTATGTACACCCATGTATGCACTGATGTGTTTAGTATTTTTTTTAACTGGCAGATTCCCTTTCAACATTTTTTACCAATTTGCATCTACAGATGTCTGTAAATATTTTTTCTCGCTCAGTGCTTTGCAGAAATTTTACTAATCCATTAAAGCTTTGTCTGATGGCTCTCTCTGCTCTCCCTGTCACATCTCTCAGTGTTACTGATAGCAGCAGGGATGCGGGAGAGACTCTCAGAGGGAAGAAAGCACATAAAGGTGAAAATACAATATTGGAGCTGTTACTGCTACATAAAAAGACATGAAGGCAGCAGCACACTTTATACAATAAGACTCTCATTCAGACTATATTACTAGGACTGGGAAAGATACTGTACTCCCACAAGAAGAAAAAAAATGAAACTTGGATCAGGCTGCAAACTTTATATCAGGGGGTAAAGTAATGAAGAACATAGACTGAAATTTAGTGCAATTTTATGAGATAAAGGTTAATCTCTAATATCTGTGAAAATAAGAGTAAAGATGGATAAAAAAAATAAATTGCAGTCTGTTGTTTACAATATTTGTGCGCTTTTCCTTGACTATACGTTTACACAGTTGATAACAGAACATAAAACTATGATTTAATTGAAAATTTAATAACTGTGCAACAATAAAGAAGAAGAAACATGTAGGATACATCCAGCATTGGGCCTGTATAATGGCTCAAATGTTCCTAATGCAAAGTCTATTTTTACAGCAAATGTTTTTAAAATGGCATAAATCTTGAAGGAGTCAGTATTTGCTTACATTGTGCATGCATGTGATTTTTATTTGTGCTGTCAGGGAGTATTTTTAAGCAATGCCCTGAGTCCCCTGTGCCAGAAAAACTTCATACCTGGCTCTTATTGTGTGAAACTGTTGACATTTGTCTCAAATGACCTCTGACAATCCAGCTTCTGTGCGAAGGCTCCTACGGCCAAGTTCTCAGTTTTTTTTCCCCTTGCCCTCCCAACTCTCTGAGGTTTTTGTTTTCCGAAGTTCCAGTTACGTGGTTTAAATGACAAATTCCTTTAATCGTGCTGAGAACAAATGGTACATCCAGCCATGGTACTCATGCAGGAAACACGGGCGTCTGGTATACAG
Organism: Oophaga sylvatica; assembly: GCA_033576555.1. Classification (NCBI taxonomy): domain Eukaryota; kingdom Metazoa; phylum Chordata; class Amphibia; order Anura; family Dendrobatidae; genus Oophaga; species Oophaga sylvatica. Next base: position 61,506,979 of record JARQOD010000010.1, on the reverse strand, counting down.
TATATCTAGTCATCATCTAATTATTATCTAATTATTATTTATTTATTTTAGTGCATTATTTATTTCGGGGTGCTGTACATAAATTTAAAATGAAAAACAAGTACAATAAAGATGAACTAAATGAGTAACAGGCAGAGATGGTGGATAGGGACGAGTGGAGCTGTGGAAATTTCATCCAAAGTTCGGTTCAGGTACCAAAACTATACCCTAACTTGAACCAGAACCCGACCGCATTGAAAACAATGGAGACCTGAACTTAGGATCTGGAAAAATATCTCTCTGCCCCCAGAACTTCGAACTTTGCAGCGGACTTACTGGAGAAGTCGGTGTTTGGCGTTTAGCGCCGGACACTAACTGTCTGGTACGAACCCCACATTTTTACTTTAGGTTCACGTATCTCTAATGATGGGTCCTACCGCTAAGAACAAAAAAGTCTAATCTTTGAAAATAACATTATTAACCATTATGGTAAACGCAAAAAAAAAAAAAAAAACATAATTGTCATTTCAGAACATCATTATGTATCTTAAAATAGTCAATCAAATTTTGCTTATCACAAAAAAAGAAAGTCCTCACACAGATGAATCAATGGAAAATAAGAAAGTGGTGACACAAATGTTTTTGTCTTTACAAATGTTTGATTTTTTTCATCATGCAAATAGAAGAAAAAACAAAGTATAGAAGTTTGGTGTAAGCTTACTCATAGCGAAAAGACATTTTTAAAACACAATGAATACAGTAAAAACAAAACCCAAAATACAATGGCAGAATTATTTTTTCTATTTCACCTCACTGGGAATTTTTTTCCCATTTTCCAGTACATTTCATGGTACAATGAATCATGTCATTCAAAACTACAGCACTTCCTGCTCAAAACAAACCCTCACATGTGTGTCGATGGAAAAATTAAAAAAATAGTTATGGCTGTTGTAAGAAAGGGAGGGAAAAACTAAAACACAAAAAGAAAAATTGTCTGAAGCTGGAATGAGTTAAAAAATCTTTAGGTCCCGTCCCTTATCGTGGTTCATTCCCTTAAATCTACAGTACAGACCAAAAGTTTGGACACACCTTCTCATTCAAAGATTTTTCTGTATTTTCATGACTATGAAAATTGTAGAATCACACTGAAGGCATCAAAACTATGAATTAACACATGTGGAATTATACATTACACTTTACAAAAAAGTGTGAAACAACTGAAAATATGTCTTATATTCTAGGTTCTTCAAAGTAGCCACCTTTTGCTTTGATTACTGTTTTGCACACAGAAAAGGTGAACGGATGGACTCTACATGCCTAGTTCCCACCGTGAAGCATGGAGGAGGTGGTGTGATGATGTGGGGGTGCTTTGCTGGTGACACTGTTGGGGATTTATTCAAAATTGAAGAGGTGAGCGGTCCAGCTCACCCCAAACCATCTCGATTGGGTTCAGGTCTGGTGACTGTGGAGGCCAGGTCATCTGGCGTAGCACCCCATCACTCTCCTTCTTGGTCAAATAGCCCTTACACAGCCTGGATGTGTGTTTGGGATCATTGTCCTGTTGAAAAATAAATGATGGTCAACTAAACGCAAACCGGATGGAATAGCATGCTGCTGCAAGATGCTGTGGTAGCCATGCTGGTTCACTATGCCTTCAATTTTAAATAAATCCCCAACAGTGTCACCAGCAAAGCACCCCCACATCATCACACCACCTCCTCCATGCTTCACGGTGGGAACCAGGCATGTAGAGACCATCCGTTCACCTTTTCTGCGTACAAAGCAGTAATTAAACCAAAAGGTGGCTACTTTGAAGAACCTAGAATATAAGACATATTTTCAGTTGTTTCACACTTTTTTGTAAAGTGTAATGTATAATTCCACATGTGTTAATTCATAGTTTTGATGCCTTCAGTGTGATTCTACAATTTTCATAGTCATGAAAATACATAAAAATCATTGAATGAGAAGGTGTGTCCAAACTTTTGGTCTGTACGTATGTGCAGCAGTTACCCTAAAATCTTTTTACTCACTGGAGGTTTAGAAGTTTTTAGAAAAGTTGTTGGCCAGCATTAGTTAACATAACCATATCAAGCTAAAATTTCCACCTGCAGGAAGTAGCTATATTTTCTAACAATGTTACAGATAACAATATTATTCATTTTAACATACTTACGTAGATAGAAGAAGGAATGTGTTTTATATTTGCTTTTATTTAGAAGTTATTTGCTGTTTATAAAGTGATTCAACTAAGAAGTTGAGATAACGTAAATCAATCTGAATTATAGTTGTTATCAATCTTTAAACATTTAATTACACAATTATGCAGCACAGTGAATGTGAGTGCATTGTACTAGAGCAATATTAGATTACATTTTTCCATCAACTAAAGTGATCAAAGCCACAATGAATTAATTAGCTGCAATAAAGGCTCTATTTTATCTCACTGAAAGTGAAGAATAACTGATGTAGAATTCACGAATTAGTTAAACATAGGAGCCGCTATATCTGTCACATATAGTATTTACAACTTGTACATTTAAGGCTGATCCACAGAAAATAAATGTTAGTCAACTATCATTTATCAATCAAATTTCACAAATTGAGTGCAAATTGTCTCTTCAGAGAGGAAGAGGACTAGAACTCTTGTCCCACCTATTGGAAGTAGCAATCCTAAAAGTCAATGTCGACCCTAGAACTACTGATGGAGTCATTTTGACTCCTTTCGTTTTTTATTTCTCTTCTGTGACTACATTTTTCAGAATTCCGGCTTGAAACTCGGTGACTTTTCCTCAAATATGATGTGAAAAAAGATTTTGTGAGAATAAATAATTTTGGTGAAAAATTTGCGCGTTTTTTTCAAAATTTACCAAGAACTACTGAAGGGAGTCATTTTGACTCCCTACTATATTTTGAGGTCCTTTTGTCACTAAATATTGCTATAAAGTTTTGTGCATAATTTTTTCACTCTGTCTTATTTACCCTGATGTTCATATAGATGTAGTTCAATTTACATGTCAACTTTTCACATTTTCCTTGTGTTTTACCTGCTTTTTTGATTCATATATATTGACACATATAAAGAACTGTACGCTTGCAGAAGCATGCAGGAACAATAATTTACAGTTTACTCTATCTGATGAGGAGCTAGATGCATTCATTGCGATATTCTATGCTCGTGGAATATCTGGCACGAACCGTCACTCGATTAGCAGTATTTGGTGTAATGACTGGGGAATACCGTTTTGCAAAGCGACAATGTCTAGGGACCGCTTTGTTGAAATTATGAGGTTTCTCAGATTTGATGAGAAATCTACTCGATCGGAGAGACTGCAAACGGACAAGTTTGCTCTATTTTCTACTGTGTGGGACAGGTTTATTGAAAATTGTATTGCGTGTTACAAACCTGGCCCATACATAACAGTGGATGAGCAACTTTTCCCAAGCAAAACTAGGTGTCCATTCACGCAGTACATGCCTTCCAAACCAGATAAATATGGCCACAATATATGGCTAGCTGTTGATAAGGAGAGCAAATATCTGGCAAATGGCTTCCCTTATCTAGGCAAAGATGACACACGCCGTGCTGAGGACCGTTTAGCTGACCATGTGGTAATGAAGTTATTGGACCCGTTTTTGAAAAAAGGTCGCAATGTTACAACCGATAATTATTTTACTTCAGTAAAATTAGCTAAACCGCTAAAAAGCAAAGGAACAACCATCGTGGGAACACTGAACAAGATAAGGCGAGAAGTGCCTAAAGAAATAAAATCCATGAAAGAGGAATTGTACAACACTAAAGTGTTTAGAAATGAAGACAATTTTACACTTACAGTATATCAAGGAAAGCCCAACAAAAATGTTGTCATTTTGAGTTCCGTCCATCCAGATGTTGTTGTTGCGTCTGATTCCGCTAAAAAAACTCCAGAAACGGTAAAGTTTTACAATGAAACAAAATATGGAGTAGATGTAGTGGATCAGATGGCACGAAAATATACCACACGAACATGCATGTAGCGTCGGCGTCCCTGCCTTCTGCCAGGCAGGGACGCTGTTCCCCTGCAGCAGCGTCCTCTGCCAGGCAGGGACGTCGCCCCCCTTACCCTTCCTCAGCGTCCTCCTTCCGCCCTGCTGGGGCCGCGCGCTCCTTCCCTGCTGCTGGACTTAGGGCGCGCGCCCACGCCCTCCCCCGCTCTTAAAGGAGCCGCGCACATTTTTCAAATAAGTCCCCGGCCAATGCCGGAGGACTCCACCCTATATTAAGGGCTTCCTCCTTAATGGAGGTGCCCGAGCAATGTTGTTGTTGCACTGTTTCACTCTGCCTCAGCCCTCAGGTCCCGTTAACAGTTACCTGCCTGTTTCCTGCCCGTTTGCTGTATGCTACCTGTCCGCAAGTCTACCCGGAGGTTCGGACGTCACAAGTGGTGATCCACGGCTATTCCAGAGACTCTTGCCTGCTCGCTTGGGAGCGATCATCTGCCATCGGACTGCAGCCCTACCCGGAGGTTCGGACGTCACAAGCGGTGATCCCCGGCTATTCCAGAGACTCTTGCCTGCTCACTTGGGAGCAATCATCTGCCATCTGACTGCAGCCTACCGGGAGGCTTCACCATCTCAGGTCGTATATACCTGTCCATCTAGAGACTGCCCCGGTTACTTGCTGTGACAACCTGCCTGTCAATCCAGAGACTGCCCCGGTCACTTGCCGTGACAACCTGCCTGTATATCCAGAGACTACCCCGGTCACTTGCTGTGACAACCTGCCTGTCAATCCAGAGACTGCCCCGGTCACTTGCCGTGACAACCTGCCTGTCTATCCAGAGACTGCCCCGGTCACTTGCCGTGACAACCTACCTGTCAATCCAGAGACTGCCCCGGTCACTTGCCGTGACAACCTGCCTGTCAATCCAGAGACTGCCCCGGTCACTTGCCGTGATCCTTTCCCGTATAACCAGAGACTGCCCCGTCACTTGCCGTGACTTCCTGTCCGTCTCCCTGGGCGCCACCCGCTCTCTTACAAGTATAACCTTCTTGTATAAATAAAGCTCAGAGGTTCCACCTACCTGACCCGTTACAATGCACAAGGAGATGGCCTGTTCATGCATTTGAAAATGCCTTAGACTTTGCGGGTATAAATGCATGGATAATATTCAATGAGATAACCCACCAAAAAATGTCACGCAAGGCATTTTTGCAAACGCTTGTGAGAGAGTTGAGTGGTCCTTATGTCACAGATAGGGAAAAAGGGTTCCACGTCCCAAGTTTCTACATGCTCAGAAGTGATGGTTCAAACAAAATTTTGCCAGATCAAAGAAAAGTGCAAGAAAAATAGATCTGTCGGCAATTGTAAGACTTGTGGTAAGTCTTTGTGTGGGCAATGTACTGCCATAAATCAAAGGCAATGCCTAAAATGTGAAACACCAAATGTTTAGAAGGTGAATTCTGCGCCATATTTTCATTTTTATGCTCCTCCACCTACATTTTCTCTGCTTTTTGTTCTTCAGTTGTTGTTTATATGTGTGCACTTGAATAAAAAAAAATGTTTGAAAAACGTCTATTATAATTATTGTTATTTTCTGTAGAAAAATAAGAAAAGCAGAAAAAAAACAATCAAAAGCATTACTGTTGGATCTCACAATAATAATACATTACAAAAAATATAATTATTAATAAATAACCACAAATGAAACTCTAAAAATAAACGAAAACAAGCAAGGAGTCAAAATGACTCCTTTCAGTAGTTCTAGGCGGGGTCACGAGTCCAGTAGTCCTAGTGTTAAGAGAGTAAGGAGAAAGACTTTGAAGAGAGTAGTTGAAACTTCCAACTCCAGCTACGTCCCCTCTATTTTTTACACTGTGACTCCAGCTCCTTGACTCATGTTTAATCATGAGTAGGTTTACCGTAGGAAAATAGTAACATCTGACTTTTCATTAGCAACATGTATATATAATATTTTTATTTTGAGGCTAGAAATGAAATCAATAGATTTCTATCTACTCTGACTCCACTCAAAATAGACTTATTCTCCAGAGCCCTGATCAGGATACCCAATTCATATTAGATAACTGACTGATCCTTTCAAAATGTCATTATGGCCTCTTCAATTCTTTAATACTTCATAAAAACTTCTTCCAAGGCTGTACCCATTGCTTTTAGGTAGATATCAAATCTGTGGCAAGTATAAAGTCCAACCGACTGTGGAGTAACTAGAGTTTGATCGGCCGCAGTGCAAGATTTGGACGGCGCCCCCCATATACAAATTTGTCTTCCATCCTGGTATATATGTCCCTCATTATGTATATGTCCCCCATCTTGGTATATGTCTATCATCCTGGACCCCATCCTGGTATATGTCCCCCATGAAATAAAAGAGAAAAACCAGCTCACCTACAGAGGCATGAGGCTTGCTGAAGCACAGAACTCATGCAGCAAATTGTGAAGAAAGAAATTGGATGGAAATTGATATGGAAGACAAATTTGTGGTATACGTGAAAAAAAGATTGCAATGGTTAGAATTGAGGTGCCGATTAAACCCTGATATGGCAGATGAATCACCGACACAGATGAACAATGTACAACACTAGGAATTGCAGTGATGCTGTCAATTTGGAAGAAGCAAGGAAGCAATGTTGTGATAAATTAAAAAGAAGGGGTTATCCTCAATGGACAAATGGACAACGAACAGGGCTTTAAACATTGTCCAAAACAAAATAAGCAGGATCTTATTACTCACAAAGTAAAATCTTCAACAGGAAATAAATTAATCTTTCCATCCATTTTAGTCCTCAATTTTCTATAATAAAGCAATAATTCAGAAACCTAATCCTCTATTATATGAGGATGCTACCTTATCAACAATATTACAACCAGGTTGCCTCATTATTGCCAAAAGAGATGCTACATTTGGAAACATTATTTCTCCACGTTTTTTCAATCCCATCAATAGGCATAAAACCTGGTCACATCATCCTGTTTTTTACAGGTACGGAGGTTCGAGATATAGAACATGCAAGCACTCTGTAGTGACACACACAGTCTCTAACTCTGATAACACAAAGCATTACAAAATTCAACAATACATAAATTCTAATTCCAGGAATATAGTATATATGATTAAGTGCACCGAGTGCAATTTGATTTACATAGGTTGCACTACACGGAAATTAAACGTCAGACTCTCTGAACACATAACTGATATTGTTTCTCTTTCCAGTTCTAATCGCGCTATTGCATTTGCATCTCAGCATTTTATTAATTGTCATGAAAAGCGCACTACTTCGTTTAGGATATCTGGAATGGAGCAAATAAACTCACAGAGGGGAGGAGACCTCAAGAGATTACTAATGACCAGAGAGACTTTCTGGATCTTTTACCATGGTCGCTAGTAAGTTGTCAAACAGGCATATCTACTCAACAACGCAGCAACGATACGGCAATCCGTATAACGACCTCAGCGGTCGTTGGGACCTTGTCACAGCAGCGATTCTGACAAAGACAAAGCAAAATCATGCCTGCGCCGCTGAGTTCTGAGTCGCCAACGAGGTCGCTCGTCGTTTTTATGTCATCAAACACAGCAATGCATGCTGGCCAGCGGGACACCAACGGTCAAAAAATGGTCCTAGGACATTCCAGCACGATCAGCAATATCGCAGCGGGGTGCCGGTCGCCGCTATGTGTCACACACAGCGAGATCGCTGGCGAGGTCGCTGTTGCGTCACAAAACCTGTGACGTTTCAGCGATCTCGCTAACGATCTCGCTATGTGTGAAGTACCCTTAAATGGCCGCAAAGAAATTATGTTTGCATGATGATGCTTTTAATCATAAGCTGATGGTACTTATCATCTATTTTTAAGCAGGAAGTAGGTTCTTGTGTACCAGAGGCTTTAACTTTTCCCCTTCATCCTTTTGAACTGTGTAAGCACATTAGAAGCAATTGCTTTCCCTTGAGCCTCCACCAGGAGACTGCTGCAAAAAATGTTTTAGTACACATCCTTAACCTTACCTAGTAATTTGGGTGCACCTATGCAGAAAAGGTCCCCTCAAAATTAATTCCCCCTTACAATCACCCTCACAGAAAGTATTGTACCCTGAAAATATGATGTCCCAAGGTGCCCTCCACATACAGTACAATGCCCCTACAGTAAGATGACCTCATAGTACCACCCAACACACACAATGTATCATCCCCAATGTACCCTCTCACACACACAATATGGTGCTCCTGCACACTTCCACACTCAGAACAATGCACTGGCTAACAATAACCAAAGAATACATGCCGGACAGAATTAGTTAAATCAATATAAACAAGTATCAATTGTTAATTGAATTGAAAACTTACAGACAAAAACTTGACATTTATGGGTGAGCTGGTGTGGGAAACCACTATAAAAATAAATCATACAGCCAAGTAAGAAAAGGACATGTAACACAATAGATACATATGCATACACACTGATAATTGATCTATGAAAAAGATATGTATGTATACACTTAAAAGTCAGTTTCCATAATGGATTTATGGGAAAATCTGCTGACCCATGACTAATAATCTTTCAGTAAGACATATATGCATAGCCAAAACCCAGTAAATACAAGTAAGTACTTCTCACGCGTAATCAAAAGGTCTGTGTGATGTGTGGCTCTGTGCTACTAGTGCAGTCTAATCATATTCTCACTGAACATCAGAAAGGGCATGAGCTGAATTGTAGAGGAGGGAGCTAAGGGCTACCTGCTCCACCATTGTTTTCAAAAGTGGAAACAATTACATCTGAAATCAGGACTTACACTTGACCTCCTAATTTCCCAAATCTTGGAATATCCAGCTGCATCCGGGACAGTTCTGAGGTCTGGAAAATTAGTATACAATAAAGTAGTTTTAAGCTATAAGAAGCTGTAAACAAAAGGGGAGCATCTTGCGGAGGAGAGCTAAAATCCTTTAAATTCTAAGAAATTGTAGGAATCTCAGCTGATGGATACCTACCGAGATTGTCATCTACCATATTTTAGCAAGATACTCTATATGAAGGCATTAAAACTTTTTATTTTTATCCTTTGGGAAACATTTTAGTTCTTTGGTTTACGTCATTGGTCCACTACATAGCAGCACATTTTAATCCTTTAAATTTCCTGTAAGAACTTGAGGCCTGGATTACGTCTGCTCAATAAATGTTATTTAGATCAACATTTTTATTATCACATGTCTTACATTCAGGTAACAATTTTAATTTTCTAAATGTCATCACACCCACTTCATAACACCTCATTAAATTCATCACAGTTTTATACAGCCCTGGCAGCTCTTTTCACCTCTTCATAAAGATTTAATTGTTATTGTTTTTATTTTATTAATAAATTAAGGTAAAAGGAATATAAATGTTGAAGTAAAATAATAAATGATCATATATACCTATAGCTAGTAAGGAGAAGAGGTCATCACAAGCTACTGTAAATACAATTTCTAGTCCTTCGAGCCCCTAAAAGGTACTTACGAACCCCCAAAATTATAAAAGTTTTATATATTTACCTTTTTAAAGTCTGCGTTATTCCCTTGACACTGGCCATGAAGGAACAAAACTTGTGGAAAAATCTGAAAGGGGAAAAAATAAAAGTTCAAGTTGTCGTTGAATAGATTTGATTCCCGGACCATTTCAGAGAAAGATATACCTGTCTGCAATCATGCATGTGGTTTGTAAGGTGTCCATGGTTTATTGAAAATTTATCAGTGGTCTTGTTCTGATAAGGAGTTTATAACACTTTCATCTGTGTTTTGACCACAGATCTGACCACAGCCCACATCTAAGGTAGGGCTCATTCACACTTCCATTTTTTCACATACGACTGCGATTCATGCTTTTTATGGATAGCTCACAAATCTATAATAGTGAAGGAGGCCATTCACATGTCTGTGATTTTTCACAGACCAAGCAGTCCATCCAAAATCATGGAGGCATGTGCAATATTCATCCAAGAGTCAGATCAAAATTAGCAATGTACATCTATGGGTCCTGGAAAAACCCAGACAGCACTAGGGTGCCATTCCAGTCATGGACTGCTAGATAGTAAAAAATAGCTACATTTTATTTTTTGTCTTTCTCATGCAAGAAAGACTGATGAAACTTAGTGCAAATTGTAATGAAACTCGAATAAAAAAAAAAAACACTGAAAAAACTTACTGATTTTCCCACACATGAAAAATCACTGATTTCCAAATGAACTTTTATGTAGTCATAAATAAGCAGAGAATAGCTCAGAAAAGTATGCAGCTAGCATTGTGCAGGATAATAAAAAGCCTTTCTAGCCCAAAATACATGAATTTATGAAAAAAATGTCCACAAGTGTCCAGCCATATCCTTTAAATTAACATGATCAGTTACGTATATGTAAGGTTTAAATGGATTTTTATAAAAATACATTACATTAAGAAAGTAGCGGTAATTACAATTTTGAGATCAGATAGATCATGAGAACATAGTAATTTCTATTTTCAAAAATTATCAGCATATACTTGTTTTACAAAATGAACCCCATCTATTAAATCATCATAACACTATCTCTGTGGGGGGGCTGAAAATGTGTTAATTGATAAGAAAGATATCAAGGTGGGAGGTATAGCTTCTCAAGTATTGCAAAACTGCACACAAATTATAGATATATTTAGAGAAATCAAGCAGAAATTTGCACGTGATTAGAACACACACCATTTTGCTGGATTTTTGTAGCCAGAAAGAGGTTAAAAAATACAATAAACTCATATATTCACCTTTCCTTGGCCATTTCCATATCAGTCCCACCGCTGCCGCTCCATTTTCTTCTCCCACAAGGGTCTTCTTCTTTCTTCTCCAGTCTGGCCTTCTTCGACTCCAAGGTCAAGGCAGGCACTGCCAATAGTGACTAGGCCCCATTGTCACTAGTGGCATGAGAATACAAGTTTACTATTTTATTCTGCTCGCCATATTTGATTTTCACTGAATTTATCAAAATCTAATCTTCCCCTTCAATTGAAAAACAGTCCCTTTACACGGGCCGATAATTGGATCTAATTCTCTTTCATCAAGTTTTAATAAGCTTCCTTTGTAAAATGAAATCTTGGTTGGGGACATGTCTAAGCAAGTTTGTGCAGCCTGCAATTAGCAAAAGACATTTTCCCTCTGCCAAACTACTGCCATCCATCAACCAGGTCTGCATTACATAAATTGATGTCTAAATAAAGGTACATGTAGAAGCTAATTGCATATTGCTAAGGTTTCTTGCAATGTCTGTATTCAACGGCAAAGTGTCTGATACTTTCTTAAGGGTGTATTCATACTTGGCAGATTTATTTCTACAGTAGTTTCGCCCTGTGTGAACTTACCCTCAGGCTTCTATCACACATACTTTTTATGAGGTTTTTTTGGCTTGTAAAAAATTATCTTTTGAATAGTTAATTCAATCAGAAAATTCTTAATGCGTTTTTTTTTAAAGAGTTTTCCCATCTCATATATCTTGCGTATTCACTGGACATGCCATAAATGTATAGTAGATTCGGGCACCACCAATAAACCTGCTCCTACCTCTAGAAACCTGTCACTGCAGAGATAGGCATAATTTTTTCATCCTCAAAAATGCGTACATGGAGGATAGACGTACAAATGAGGCCTAAGTGATAAAATAACAATACACATGTTCACTTGTAGACCACATTAACCCCTTAACGAGTGTCGATATGCATTAAAATGGTGGTCATTAAGGGTACTTATTCCCTCATCGCTGTTTTAAAACAATGATGGGGAATAAGGGAATAGCACCACTCGGCCTTGGTGATTCCCACCGGTGTCAGCTGAATGTGACAGCTGACACCCTGCAGTATCGACCCCGATCAGGGCCGATTAACCCTTTAAATACCACTTTCAGTAACCACAGCAGTATTTAAGTTGTTATAAGGGGTCACAAGACCCCCTTAGTAACCATCGGACCCAATGAGAATCACAGGTCCTAATGGTTACGATGGTACTCTGAGGTCATGTAATGACCTCAGGCTACGGTGGCCTGTTAGATCCAGCTCTACATGAGTACAGCAGTGTATGAGACAAGTGATCAAAGTAAAAATTACACATGTCCTACAGTAAAAAATGTAAAGTGAAAAAAAAAAAAGTAAAATAAAATATGTAAAAAGGTAAAAAAAAAAGTGCAAAATGCAGCGTTTCTGATAAAGCAAAAATAAACAAAAAAAGTACAAATAATTGGTATCGCCGAGTTCGGAACGACCCGCTCTGTAAAACTGGCACATTATGTATTCCGTATTCTGTATTCCCCATTAGAAAAATAATAAAAAACATGCCAAAAATGTTGCTTTTTCATTATACTGACTCACAAAAAAGTGAATAAAAAGCGATGAAAGTCATGTTAAAAAAAATGGTACAAATGAAAATGCCAAACTGTCCTGCAAAAGGCCTAATATGGCTCATTCAGCAAAAAATAAAAAAGCTACAGCTCTCAGAATGTGGTGACAAAAAAAACACTTTTTATATAGAAAGAGCATTTTTACTGTGTGATGCAGCAAAACCTAAAAAAAACTATATAAATTTGGTATCGCTGTAATCGCACAGACCCGAAGTATAAATTTGCCTTATCGCTTATAACGCACCATGAAGAGCACAAAAATAAAAATAAGAAATATTCTTGTACTGCTGTCTTTGTTCATTCTACCTCCCAAAAATCGGAATAAGGCTCGGCTCACATTTATCCTGGGCTCTCCACTGAGCGCTTACGTCCGGGTTTCCATGTAAATTTCCCAAAACTGGAATTCAGATAAAACCCCTGACGGAACTCATTTATGAGGCAGATGGAGTCACTGTGGACTGGTCTGTCTTCCGGCGGTGTTCCATCATTTAAGGCAGTGGTGGGGAACGTCCGGCCCGCGGACCGTATACGGCCCGCCATATCACCTGGTCCGGCCCGGCAGCCACTGTTCGCTGATGACACTTTTTCAATAAAGTTTGGCTGTCTGCGCCACCCGCAGGCCTCTCGCAGTGCGGCGCACCGGAACCCCACTCTTTCCCCCACCCGTGGTCCTGGTGAGCGGAAGCGGAAGATGCAGCTCTTTCCACTGCTGCTTCCCCCCACAGTGACAGCCGGGACTGTGCGCTCCTCCCGCCCCTCTCCTGCACCTCCTTCACGCTGCCTGTCGTGTGTGGGTAGAGCCGACAGCGGGTAAGTGTGTGCACCTACGCAGGGCTGGCATCAGCACCCGGCATACCTGGGCAAGTGCCGGGGCCCTGAGCAGGCGGGGGGCCCACTCGCCGTCTGGCACCCCGGCGCCCGTTAGCGGAGGAGAGTGGTGTCAGCGCCGCCACTGGCCCCCCCGCTTGCTCAGGGCCCCGGCAGCAGCTGGCACAATATTCACCTCTCCCCGTGCCTCCGCTGCCACAGCTCCGGACTCCAGGGGGCGCCGGCGCTTCCTCTCACAGCAGCCGCTGAATGACGTCATCATTCAGCGGCCGGCTGTGGCAGAGAGCGCGCGGACGCCGGACAGGTGAGATGTGATGTGTATGTGTCTGTGTGTATGTGTGTATCAGTGTGTGTGTGTGTATGTAGTGCGGTGCTTTGTGTGTGTGTGTGTGTGTATGTATGTATGTATGTATGTGAGAGAGTGCTTGTGTGCTGCGTTGCTGTCTGTGTGTGGTGCTGTATGTGTGATGGTGGTGGGGGGAGGGCAGTGATGATGATGATGGGGAGGCATTGATGATAATGGGGAGGCAATGATGATGGGAGGCGATGATGATGATGGGGAGGCGATGATGATGATGGGGAGGCGATGATGATGATGGGCAGGCATTGATGATAATGGGGAGGCAATGATGATGGGGAGGCAATGATGATGATGGGCAGGCATTGGTGATAATGGGGAGGCAATGATGATGGGGAGGCGATGATGATGATGGGCAGGCATTGATGATAATGGGGAGGTGATGATGATGATGGGCAGGCATTTGTGATAATGGGGAGGCAATGATGATGATGGGGAGGCGATGATGATGATGGGCAGGCATTGGTGATAATGGGGAGGCAATGATGATGGGGAGGCGATGATGATGGGCAGGCATTGATGATAATGGGGAGGCAATGATGATGGGGAGGCGATGATGATGATGGGCAGGCATTGATGATAATGGGGAGGCAATGATGATGGGGAGGCGATGATGATGATGGGCAGGCATTGATGATAATGGGCAGGCATTGATGATAATGGGGAGGCAATGATGATGATGGGGAGGCAATGATGATGATGAGGAGGCAATGATGATGATGGGGAGGCAATGATAATGATGGGGAGGTGATGATGATGATGGGCAGGCATTGATGATGATGGGGAGGCAATGATGATAATGGGGAGGCAATGATGATGATGAGGAGACAATGATGATGGGGAGGCAACAATGATGATGGGGAGGCAATAATGATGATGGGGAGGCAACGATGATGATAATGGGGAGTCTTTCCACAGAGCCTTTTCCTGAGCCTAAACACTGCAGAACGCAGTGCAGAGGAGAGCTCCATATTTTGTATGGAGCATTATATGGGGACCAGTATCCTGTATGGAGCATTATATGGGGACCAGTATCCTGTATGGAGCATTATATGGGGACCAGTATCCTGTATGGAGCATTATATGTGGTCCAGTATTCTGTATGGAGCATTATATTGGGTCCAGTATTCTGTATGGAGCATTATATGTGGGATGGGGGGTGACATCCTGCATGGGGTATTATATGGGTGATGAGGGGGAGACTATGTGGTGCCCATAATATTGAATGGAGGACTGTACTGTCCAGTCTGTACTGTGCGCTGCGAGGATTTGGCAGTTTTTGAGCTATTGTAGAATTTACAATCGATATCACTCATGTAATGGAAGAAGTGAAGTATTTGGCATTGTACTGTATCTATATTTCTCTGCCGTATCTGTGCATCATGAATCGTGGTCTGTGTTAAAGGGACCCACTGAGGCTCTTATGCCCGGGGCCCATAAAAACCTGAGTACACTCATTGCTCGGGCTTTCCTGAGCATGCTCGGGTGTCCTCCGTGTATTTTGGCATGCTCGGAGATTTAGTTTTCGTTGCCTCAGCTCCCTGATTTGCAGCTGCTGGACAGCCTGAATACATGTGAGGAATGCCTGTTTGTTAAGAAATTCCCACATGTATTCAGGCTGTCCAGCAGCTGCAAATCATGCAAATGCGTCGACAGAAAATAAATCTCTGAGCACGCCAAAATACTCAGAGGACACCTGAGCATGCTTGGGAAAACCCGAGCAACGAGTATACTCGCTCATCATTATTAATAATTTTATGCGGCCCCCGAACACTATTATAAAATTCCAAATGGCCCTCGGCAGAAAAAAGGTTCACCACCCCTGATTTAAGGTGTCTTTTTAGCGCACAAGTGTGGGCAACCACATATCTGTGAATGCCTAAAAAGATGAATACCACAGAAGCAGATGCCAAACGGAGTACGAAGTGTCTCCATCTGCCTTATTATGGGGGGTAGTTCTGTTGGGGGTTTTGCCTGAATCGCATTTTTGTGGGATTTACACAGAAACCCTGATGTAAGTGTTCAGCATAGAACACAATAATGTGATCCCAGCCTTATTCTGGAAGCAATCAAAAAATTTTATGTACCCCAAAATGTTAATAATAAAACCCCTAATTTATCCCGCACAAATAAGCCCCCACTCAGGTCCGACATCTGTCAATGGAAAAGTGACATGGCTATCGCTCACTCAAATAAAATCCAGTAAAGTCTGTGCTCCCAAACTTAAATGCTCCCTCCTTCTGAGCCCAACTGTGTGTAAACCACAGTAAGAGGCCACATGTTTGGCATTATTGTAATGGAGAGAATGCACTTCATTTAAGGGGCATATCGCCAGAAGAACAAGCTGGGCACAATGTATGGGGGTGGAAAAGTATATGAGGCTCTATACTCTATGGGGAGACAATGTATGGGTACTAGACTGGCAGATTTGCAATTCTCCAGAATAAAGACTGGTGTAGATGTTACAAAATAGTCACTGCAGCGGTATATGAATTCATCGAGAGGTGCAATTTCTATAGTGTGGTCACTTTGCGTTTTTTTTTATGCTGTTCTGGCACCTTCGGGGCCTGCCATATGCCCAAACAGTGGTTTTCCCCCACATATAGGGTATCGGCATACTAAGGAGAAATTGCACAACATGTTTTAGGGTCCATTTTCTCCTGTAACCCTTATAAAAATAAAAAATTTGGAGCTAAAGTTAAATTTTTGTGGATAAAAAGTTAAATGTTCATTTTTCCTTCCACATTGCTTTAGTTCCTGTGAAGCACTGGAAGGGTTAATAAACTTCTTGAATGTGCTTTTCATTACGTTGAGGGGTGCAGTTTTTAGAATAGGGTCACTTTTGGATATTTTCTGTCATATAGGCCCCCCAAAGTCTCTTCAAATGTGATGTGGTCCCTAAAAAACTGGTTTTGTACATTTTGTTGGAAAACTGAGAAACAGCTGATCAACCTTTAACTCTTATAACTTCCTAATAAATGAAAATGTTTCAAAAATGATGCTGATGTAAAGTAGACATGTGGGAAATGTTATTTATTAACTATTTTGTGTAACATAACTTTCTGATTTAAGGGCATAAGAATTCAAAGTTTTAAAATTGCTAAATTTTCCAAATTTTCGACGAATTTTATTCTTTTTCACAAATAAACGCAAGTCATATCGAACAAATGTTATCATGAAGTAAAATATGTCACAAAAAAATAATCTCAGAATCAGTGGGATCCGTTGAAGCATTCCCAAGTTATTATCACATCAAATGACACTGGTCAGATTTCAAAAATTTGGCCTGGTCATTAAGGTCAAAATTGTCTCGGTCACCAAGGGTTAAAAACTTTAAAAATAACACATGTGTCTATGACACCTTAATAAGTTATCCTGTGTCAAAAACCTCATTCTCTGCTGTACCTACAGGGCCCTAAAAGCAAAATTCTTATAGAATGAATGTAACTACTAACTCAGATGTGAAATGAAGATGATGACCGCTCCTTAGAACTTCAAGCTAATAATTTGATAAGAACTGAGAAGAGAGACTTGCACTTGGCATTAGTTGAGTTGTTTGTCACTAGACCTACTCAGGCTATGATAAATGATCTCTGATAAATGAGTATCTCCGTTCAGCTACAAGCCAAGAGCACTGGGCTGATTCAGTGACTTGGTTGAAATAACACAGTATGTAATCAGAGGTCATGGGAAGGAAAATGAAGTAAGGGAATTGTTCAAGCACATATTTCTCAGACCATTACAGTCATTTTACAAATTCAATATGGTTATAATGTTTCATAATTTTACCTCAAGTGTTTACTTTTCTGTAGCAGGTATTCCTCACTTCACACAAGTAGCATTTATAGGAGTCTCTGCTCTGTGCTTTATAAATGGGATACTCAGAGTGCAAGCATTTAACCTACCCAAGCCTATAGCGTATTTAGCCATATTTAAAGGATTTTTTTAGTCCAATGACCAGTGGTCTTCAACACCTGGAGCAGTTATAATAACAAGCTGTTAGGTTGCTGTCAGGAAAGGCTATGAGTTGGGCCAAATTCATTGTTATGATGTCTGAGTATGGACTACGATGAACAGACCGATTGTGGGGTCTCCTAACCTAATCTCAACAATTTCATATATGCCTTCAAGGATGTCCAATTTGGCTCAAGAGACCCACAACCAGTCTATGTGTTCCATTCTTGGACTGAGAAAAACAGATGCATGAATCCAGCTTTGCAGTTCCAGAGCAGCTGGAGTGCACAAGATTGCTGATCCCTGGATATAGTTTCTAAATTAGAGGCATTCATTTTATAATGGAAAAATCTTCCAAATTCTGATATAGTTTGCCCTCCCTTGAATAAAGCTAGTGTTTCTTAGGCCAATGGAAAAAAACAGTTTGTTGGTGTGATTTGGAGTGTATACAATTGACTTATTTTTTACTTCTAAAGTGAAAAAAAAACAAAATCTAGTTTAGACAAACTCATATATGATGCTCTGTGTGAAAAAAAATCACAGCATGCACCTGTCTGGTCCATTTTTCACATTCACATTTATTTCTCCATCTCCTCTGCTGCCGGCGTTGGCAGGAATCGCACTGCACTTCGGTGAAATCCGAGTAAAGTGCAATCTTTCACATGCACCCATAGACTTATATGGGTGCGTGCGAACCAAATTTAGCATGCTGGGATTTTTTTTCTGTTCGATTGCGATCTAATCTGAGCAAGAAAAAAAAATGCAATTGAGTACAGAACTATTGGATTAAATTGGTATGAATGCAATCCGATTTTTAATTGGATTGCATTTGTCGGATTCAATCGCAAGTGGGAGCGAGCCCTAACACGGAGGCCCCAGTTCATCAAGACTGCCGCATATTTCAGCTTATGTGCACCACTGGAAGAAATGTACTCCAGTCAGGTGCTGGAGTACATTTCTGTCACAATTTACACCCTGTTTGTGATGTAAATAATGATGAAATTGCTGTCCAAACTCTGCCACGTTCCCTCCTCATGAGTGTCCAACTACTTTTCAAAAAGTTGGTGGAGCTGGCCAAGACTTGCGTAAAAATGCCAAAAATCACTATGAGTCGCACAAAAATGTTGTGATCTTTCAAGCAGTTTTAGAACAAAAATCTGCCAAACAATATTTGAAGAATCAATGCTTCCGTGTCATCATTTGCAACTGGTGTGAATTTCATAAATGTGATCTTTTTGTGCCTATGATTCTTCCTTAGCCAGTGTAAATAGGCTGGGAAACAAGCAATGGACGACTGCAAAATTGTCGATGACGCTTGTTTAACGGCCTGAACTCAGCGCATGTAAATACAACCTAAATGTTTCTGTGTGATTGTGCAATATGTTAGCATTTGGGGCTCCACTTTAAACTTTTGCCCAGGGCCCCACTTTGTCTAAAACCGGCTCTGCAGGTGTTTACACATTTTTTATTCACACCTAGAGTCTATGCTGACAATGCCTGTCAAGATTTGTGGTCTGTGCATGTTGTATATATGTTAATAAAAAGGGTACAACTGGAATATCAAAGTACATCATGGAAACAATTTACTTACATGGGAGCTGTGTACCCAAAGCGGTATGATCACAAACTGTGTCTGTTGTATATATCCTGTATATAGAATAGAATAATACAGTAAGCGCTTATTTGGACGTTTGTATATTTTGTCTGTGTGCTGTACACAAATTTCTCTAAAAACAATGTAAAGACCCATTGCAATCAGTGTGCCAGTGTACATGGGCGATTTTCCACACAGACCGATGGCCAAGGCAGAAAAAAAAACAATTCTGATTTATTTTATGGACCAGAATATTGTATGCAATAGAAGGCAACTCTTTCACCTGCCCATAATACGACTGAGCACATGGAACCAATGCCAATCACCTTTGCATATTTCTGATGCGTTTCTGATGTGTCTGTTACTCTGAATTGACATCTGCATTGCCACTTACAGCTCTGGAACTGACACACGACGGACTCTAGTTGTGCCTGCCAGACCCAAATTACTTATAATAGGGTTAGTTTGGCTTCATTATTTTGATGGGAAGTATAGTGCTACATGCTGTTATTCTTTCTGTCAAAAGTAACAGATTCAGAAGCTTTTGATGTAGATGAGAACTGAAACTAAGGCCTTCATCAAAGTATTAATGCAATTTATGCCAATAAGCCCTAAAATGTAGGTTTTAATAAACACAAATCAAAAAAAAAATGGAATGACATGAGAAAATAATGGCTTGTATCTGCTCCCCACTCCCTATAAAATCAAAATAATTGAAGACGAGTTATTATTGTAGAGTTACTATATTCATTACTATGATCACATCCATGTAATCACTACAGTCATTATGACTAAAGTAGAGTTATGCTCAGCGTGATCCACAGGGCGTTCTAAGTAAAATATGCCTTCCTACTGAAACTCCTCATTAAACATAATAATCTCAGCAGGAGGATGGGAGGATTTAGAATAATGCAGGAAGTGATGCATTTGCTACTAGAGACTATAGTACTGGGTCAAAGTGACTATCCTTTCATTCAGGTCTTAATATACAGGGTGAACCAAAAGTTAGACATCATCTAAATTTCTGTAGAATATTTAAACTGTGTATTTTCTAATAGCTATCTATCTTTCAATACCTATGAACATGTTGAAAACCTTTCCTGACATACGCTGTAACTTTCCTTTAGGCCCTCATATACCACACAGAGGCCAAAAGTGTGTATTTTTGCCTTTGTTTGGCAGGTATGTGTCTCATTTGTTTTACTGCATTGGAAAGAGCAGCAGAGTGTGTTTTCTGCTAAACTGTAGAAAAATACATGGACCGCACATCCAAAAACCATACGTTGATCTAATGCCGCTAGGCAAAAATTGACAAAACTGAACATGAGGTTCTTCGTTTAACATTCTGGTCAGGCTGTAAGAAGCCCACTGTCAGTCTGATTAGAATGTTAAACTAAGGAACTCATGTTCAGTTTTTTTAAATTTTGCCTAGCGGCATTAGATCAAAGTATGATTTTTGGATGTGCGGTCCATGTCTTTTTTTTCTACGGTTCAGCAGACTGTGTTTAATGACAAAAAAAAAAAACGCCACTGCAGAGAAAAAGATACCCTGCATAAAGTATTAGTTTGTCTTACAATGGGTCAATACAGTGGACAGATGCCAAAGTGAGTGATAGACAGAACAGTGGGCACAGACGGTGTGTGTACCTATTCTAGCTCTTATATGTTACACCATATTGATGACCCATCTATTGGAAAGGTCATCCAAATTAGATCATGGGGTGCAACACCCAGCACCCCCTCTGATCAGCTGCTATTTGCTCCAGCAACCCATTTAACTGAAAGACAATTGCTTCTTACTTAAACTGTGCCACACTGTAGTTCCATCATTTCTAATTTTGTACATTGAAATAGTCTAAAATATAACGATAACCTATCCATGTCACAAGTCTCACTAGTCCTAAAAAATAGCAGGTTCTTCATCTTAAGGGTATGCCACACTAAACGAGATCGCTAACGAGATCGCTAATGACATCGCTAATACGTCACTATTTAGCGATCTAGTTAGCGACGTCGTTGTGTGTGGCATGTAGCAACGATTTGGCCCCTGCTGTGATGTCGCTGATTGTTCACTAGCGTTCAGGACCGTTTTTTGATCGTTGGCGTCCCGCTGGTGAGCCTATATCGCTGAGTGTTACACCTTTTGCGAACGACGAGCGACCTCGTTTGTGACGCATATGACAGCGGCGCAGGCGGGACTAGGGTTTTTTAGCGTCACAGAGTGGATCGCAATATCTGTAGAAGCAGGCAGGTGGGACTAGGTTTTCTTTTGCTTCACAGAGAGGATCGCAGAAGTTGCAAAGCAGGCTAGCAGGACGCAGAGAGCAGGAGCGATGCGGGAAATTCATATGAATCAGAAGCACTCGAGAACAATGAAAGGGAGCGCTATACGCCGTCTTTCATGACGCGGTCAAAACATAAATTATAGCACATATGTAACATATCTGTTCTGAGGGGCGTGGAAAAGGTTGCGCTCAGTACATGCTAATGACAGATCCTAACGACCGCCAAAGTCGTTAAAGAGATCGCTGACCGCTGATGTGTCGTTTATGAGATCTCCTGTTTGGCAGCTACTAGCGACCTAAAAGCGATCACACCAACGATCTCGTTAGCTTGCGTCGTTAACGAGATCGCTTAGTGTGGCAGTACCTTTAGATTTGCATCACTCAGCCTTAACTTTCCAGGGCTCTCAACAGGTCATAGAATAGATTAAAGCAGTTATTACGCAGATGAATTAACTGGATGAACAATTGTTATACTTGTGTGCAATCACATGTAACACCACAACAATGTCTTATTACTGATTAAGAGCCATAACAAACAGATAATCCATGACGACAGAAAACTTTATAGGGTATGTGCAAATTTTCAAACAGTGAACAACATTTGCTAAGGTGGTTACACCTGTTTTTTTTTTTAGCATGCCAAAATTCAGGTGCAAAGATTTTCAGACAGATTTATCAAGCTTCTCAGCCACTCTTGTCAATTTTTTTCTAGGGAGGAATAGCAGGCACAATTTAGTAGAGTCATAATTTACTCCAAATAATTTTACTGTTTGTCTATAGCTCCTATTCATAACAATGCATTTCCATGTATAAAATAAAACCCCTACACTTAGTCTGATACTGCAGTCATATTGCTCTACCCACTCAACCTCCTCATTTTATGTAAAGCAGATGTTTTATGTGTACAAGTATTTTTATTGTTAGTGCAGACAGTAATCACCTCATATGAAAGAACAGAGTGGATATAAAACTATTCAGTGGTCCATAAACACGCTCACCTAATTAATTATTCAATGTTTTGAAATGGAAAGGTCATAGATACTAGGAATTGCAACAGTATCCATCCAAATCTTCATGCATGGGCAAGTTTGTAACAATATTCAGTTTCAACTGCCTCGGAAGTAATACAGAAAAATACATTGCAAGGTTTCTCTAGAATCTAGATTAATACAGTAGAGCAAAATCCCCTAAAATATATGTGAAGATAGCAGGCAAATACAATTCTAATCAGCTGATTACTGGACATGCAGGGACTCTAGTTTTATGCTAAGTGGCATTTCCTAGCATTTCTTGTGCGTCAAGACAGAACCACGAAGAAGAAACCGTGGGGGACGCTTCTTTGATTTTTTTTTAACCTATTCTGAGTCACTGGTAAAAAGAAATACCCACTGAATAAACTTCTTAAAGGTCTTGTCTAATGTTATATAATTATACCTCAATAATTGATTAATAAATAGTTGTACTACTTTTTGATAAACTTTGCATATCAGTTTCTCAAGATCTATCTTATTGCCTGAGATTGGTAACATTCTTTCTAAGACCCAAAAGCAAAAAAAAAAAACAGTTAGAAATTGTCAAATTTGACATTTCCCTCTCCTTGGGCAGCACCATAATAACACCCCGGCAGCAGGCTTGCTGTCTGGGTGTTATGTTTGACACCAATCTCTCCTTCACCTCCCATATACAATCTCTTGCCCGCTCTTGCCGCCTACAACCTAAAGAACATCTCTAGAATCCGCCCTTTTCTCACCATGGAAACAACAAAAACCCTCACTGTAGCATTGATCCACTCCCGCCTGGACTACTGCAATGCTCTATTACTTGGCCTCCCCATTACTCGACTATCCCCTCTCCAGTCCATCCTTAATGCAGCAGCCAGGGTCATCCATCTGGCTAATCGGTACTCGGATGCGTCCGCTCTTCGCCAGTCCTTACACTGGCTGCCCATTCATTACAGGATCCAATTCAAAGTACTTGTTCTCACCCACAAAGCTCTCCACAGTGCAGCACCCCCCTACATCTCCTCCCTCATTTCTATCTATCGGCCTAACCGACTGCTGCGCTCTGCAAACGACTTTCGACTAAACTCTGCACTAATCCGTACCTCCCACTCCCGACTTCAAGACTTCTCCCGCGCTGCGCCAATCCTCTGGAATACGCTACCCCAAGAAATTAGGACTATCTACAATTTGCATGGTTTCAGGCGCTCCCTCAAAACACATTTGTTCAGAGCGGCCTATCACATTCACTAATCAAAGTCATTCTAGTGGTAAGTGTGTGTGTGTAGCCCATTCACTATCTCCATCCATCCCTCACTCCCTCAAGATGGCTGGACCATCATTGTAAATACACTATTGTATATACACACCTGTACTTTGTATCTCCCCCACCTCATTATAGATTGTAAGCTCTCACGAGCAGGGGCGGCTTATTTTGCTTTAATTATTGTATTGTTAACGTTGTTACTTATGACTTGTGTTTTGAAACTGTTAAACTGTAAAGCGCTGCGGAATATGTTGGCGCTATATAAATAAAGACTATTATTTATTATTTATTAACTGAGAAAAAGAGCACATTCTCAAAGGCAATGTTGCTGCAACAGTAAATCACTCAACCAAGTTTTAATCCAGTTTGCATACTTTACTTTGCAGTATGTTAAATTGAAACAAGTGGTTTCAAAAATGACATCACAAAACAGTGGTAATTCACAGTAAGGGTATGCTCACACAAGTGTTTTGTTTTTTTTATTGCCTTCTGTCTGTGCACAACAGTAACCATGCAAACAACACACCGAGCAATGATAGCCTATATACTAGTGCAAATAGGCAATTTTCCACACGGACCTCAGGTCCATGTGGACGTCACTAGTCTGCACAGTTCAGAGCTTGACTGAACTTAGCCTAACAAGCACATGACTTGTAGTAGAGTGACTGGCCGCATGGCACACTACCACATTCTACCACATTCTATTGGAAAAAATGCATCCTAGCATACAATACTGTGCACAACATTTTTAGCCAGGTGTGGAAAAAACAGGGCAAAAAAAGAATGCTTTGGAAAACAGAAGTGTTAACAGTTTACATTCATCAATTAACAAACTGCAAAGTGAATAAACAAATTACAAACTAAATCAAATCAGTATTTGGTGTGACCACCCTTTGCTTTCAAAACAGCATCAAAGCATTCATTTTCCAAGGTACATTTTCACACAGTTTTTGAAGCAACCTACATGGGGACCACATCACCACTTCCATGATGCCTTGTTGTTCTATAAAAACCCAAAAGAATCATGGACTAGGAGTCATAATGAAAAATTGTAAACTTTATTTAAACATAGATAAAAATGGATAAAACCAATAAGGTCAAGTAAGAGTCAAAATAACCAATACAAGGGGTCTCCCAGCTCTTCATCAGTAAGTCTGGATGTCTTTTCTGTCCTGTTTATTTATGCCTTTGTATATGCATCATCATTTATAGCACTCCTGCTCTGCATAGCAAGGGAGGTAGTTTCACCCTGTGCTGATAGCATTTTGCTTCAGTGCAGCAGGAAGGTAGTTTTACCTCTATACTCATTACTAGTGTTGAGCATTCCGATACCGCAAGTATCCGGTATCGGCCGATATTCGCGTTATCGGAATTCCGATACTTAATTCCGATACTTTTTCCATATCGTATACCGGAATCGGAAGTTCCCATAATTCTTTGAGAGGCAATGTGATTTTAGTCAGCCAATGAGGAATCCTACGAAGTGTGGGCACATCCTGTAATGCTGCGGTCATCTTAACTAATGGCATGGCTGTGATTGGCTGCTGAAATGATGTCAGAATGCACTATAAAAGGCGCCGCCGCCATTTTAGCGTCACTGTGCTGTGAACTCAGTAAGGGACAGAACGCTACTCTGCTCACTCTGAGGGACAGTTAGATATTGCGATTTTGTGTACTACTGTGCTTGAGGCAGGCTAGTTTACCAACCGCTGTGTAAAGCTTCATTTTGCCAGTGTTGTTTTAACAGCTCTGTGCAAGGTGTGTGTGTGACAGTGCAGGTGACGCTGCAGTTTGCTCTGCATCCACCGCTGTTTGTAGGCATCTGCACGTGTCACTGACTCTTTTTTTTTTTTTTTTTTTATTTTGTGGAATTGGTGCAGCTCCATTATATTAGAAAAAAAAATCAAATCTATTAGTGTGACGTGCTTCCATCCGTATACAATACATTGGTTGCAAACACTATAGAAGTACAGAAAGGAGCTTTTCACAGATTGTGGACAGTTGTGTTTCAGTGTTCACTTCAGTCTGTGTTTTTTACTTTTTTGAGTGCAGATCACGCTCCAGTTACATGTTCAAGCACTGCTGCTTGTACTCTGCTGAGCGTGTCTCAGTGGCTCATCCTTTTCATTTATCTCCAATTGGTTCTGCTACATTCCATTTAAAATAAATCTAATCTATTAGTGTGACGCGCTTCCATCCGTATACAATACATTGGTTGCAAACACTATAGAAGTACAGAAAGGAGCTTTTCACAGATTGTGGACAGTTGTGTTTCAGTGTTCACTTCAGTCTGTGTTTTTTACTTTTTTGAGTGCAGATCACGCTCCAGTTACATGTTCAAGCACTGCTGCTTGTACTCTGCTGAGCGTGTCTCAGTGGCTCATCCTTTTCATTTATCTCCAATTGGTTCTGCTACATTCCATTTAAAATAAATCTAATCTATTAGTGTGACGCGCTTCCATCCGTATACAATACATTGGTTGCAAACACTATAGAAGTACAGAAAGGAGCTTTTCACAGATTGTGGACAGTTGTGTTTCAGTGTTCACTTCAGTCTGTGTTTTTTACTTTTTTGAGTGCAGATCACGCTCCAGTTACATGTTCAAGCACTGCTGCTTGTACTCTGCTGAGCGTGTCTCAGTGGCTCATCCTTTTCATTTATCTCCAATTGGTTCTGCTACATTCCATTTAAAATAAATCTAATCTATTAGTGTGACGCGCTTCCATCCGTATACAATACATTGGTTGCAAACACTATAGAAGTACAGAAAGGAGCTTTTCACAGATTGTGGACAGTTGTGTTTCAGTGTTCACTTCAGTCTGTGTTTTTTACTTTTTTGAGTGCAGATCACGCTCCAGTTACATGTTCAAGCACTGCTGCTTGTACTCTGCTGAGCGTGTCTCAGTGGCTCATCCTTTTCATTTATCTCCAATTGGTTCTGCTACATTCCATTTAAAATAAATCTAATCTATTAGTGTGACGCGCTTCCATCCGTATACAATACATTGGTTGCAACTTGCAAACACTATAGAAGTACAGAAAGGAGCTTTTCACAGATTGTGGACAGTTGTGTTTCAGTGTTCACTTCAGTCTGTGTTTTTTACTTTTTTGAGTGCAGATCACGCTCCAGTTACATGTTCAAGCACTGCTGCTTGTACTCTGCTGAGCGTGTCTCAGTGGCTCATCCTTTTCATTTATCTCCAATTGGTTCTGCTACATTCCATTTAAAATAAATCTAATCTATTAGTGTGACGCGCTTCCATCCGTATACAATACATTGGTTGCAAACACTATAGAAGTACAGAAAGGAGCTTTTCACAGATTGTGGACAGTTGTGTTTCAGTGTTCACTTCAGTCTGTGTTTTTTACTTTTTTGAGTGCAGATCACGCTCCAGTTACATGTTCAAGCACTGCTGCTTGTACTCTGCTGAGCGTGTCTCAGTGGCTCATCCTTTTCATTTATCTCCAATTGGTTCTGCTACATTCCATTTAAAATAAATCTAATCTATTAGTGTGACGCGCTTCCATCCGTATACAATACATTGGTTGCAAACAATATAGAAGTACACAAACGGGCCTTTCACAGCTACTGAACATGGGTTTTTAATTTTTAACTAAAATATGTATTTTTTCAAATGACACAAATATAAGTAATGTTGAAGAGGAATAGTCCTACATCCATTGTTTGCACAATATTACAGGTGTACATCATGTCCCTTAATCAACAATGTATTATTATATTTACTTGTATGCTTTTATTTAAAAGCCAAGAACACAGAAGGATAACCTTCGCACTGCAGCTGTTGTCAAAGTTCAACCCACATTATGCACTTCCAACATTGCAGCATTTGAGGCATGATGTGAGTTGGATTGGTCAAAGTTATGGAGTGAGAAGGTTCACCATCAGTACCCTATAGCATAAGTATGCTTTTGTGTTAGCATTTGTGTTAGACATGTGGATATCTGCCATAATATGTCACAATTATTTAGTTACAGATTTGTTACCAACACTAATCATTGAATGGTTTTAAATTTGACGTTTCACTTGTTTACAGCTTAGAAATAAGGGTGTAGCCTGATATCTATGTGTAGCACTAGCCACTTTAACATGTCATGTTTTTTTAAACATGTGTAGGTAGGTAGCAGTAATTTTTGCCGGACACACAGCAGGGGAACAGCAGGCGTTACTGAACCCCACTATCACTATAGCTTGTGTATTGGTCTGTGGACACGACACTTCTGAGCAGCAACTGGCAGTGTTGTAGCCCAGGGAGTATAGCTCAGGTGGTAGAAAGATGAACATAACAGGAGACATGGAAAACGTTGTCAACCAGTTAGTTAATCTGAAACCGGACAGGCAAATTCAGGCGAGATCCATGCCTAGTTCATTTTCAGAAAAGTAAGCCGTTCTACATTATCGTAGGATAGTCGCATGCAACGGTCTGTTAGTACACCACCTGCAGCAGTAAAGACGCGCTCCGATAATACACTGCCAGCAGATCAAGCCAGCACCTCCAATGCATACTGGCTAAGCTCTGGCCATGTATCCAGCTTAGAGACACAAAACTTGAATGGGGAAGAGCCATCTGGGAGTACACTGAGAGGGCAAGACATGTAGTCTGTCACCATCTTACGGAAATGTTGCCTCCTGCTGACTGGAGCCGTCTCGGATGGTGTAGACATTGGTGGCGCTGCCACAAAACTTCGACACATTTGGAACATACTGTTCTTGCCCTGTGCAGAGGCGCTGCTTGTGCTCCCTCTTGTTGCAGAGCTGTCTCCACTGCCTCGACGCACAGAGCTGCTTTGTAAATCAGTAGCAGCAGCAGTGCTCTCGGCTGGAATGGAGAACATTATGGATTGCACCAGTGTGTCTTGGTACTTCCGCATTTTACGCTCCCGGTTCAACGGTGTGATGAGGCTTTGTAAGTTGTCCCGGTAGCGAGGGTCTAGGAGGGTGTACACCCAATAATCAGACGTGGTGTGAATGTGTTCGATGCGGCGGTCGTTTCTCAGCCACTGCAGCATGAAATCAACCATGTGCTGCAGACTCCCAACTGGCCAAGAAACGTTGTCCCCTGCAAGAGGCGTCATCTCCGCCTGCTGTGCATCACCCCACCCTTGGTCTACATACTGACTAGAGCATTGTCTACCTCCCTCTGGAGCGATGTCTTCCTCCTCCATTGACTCCTCCTCATCCTCCTCACAAAGTCCTTCAAATACATATAAATTTACAAAATTTAAAACTCAAAATTTAAAAACTTTGTATCATAATTCTGTAACATCAGTTTATGGAAACACAATAGCATTACAAAAGGATAGACAAAAAATGTACATTATGTGCTTTGTAAATACATTAAAAGTTTGTAATGGTTATGAAAATATAGACAGCGACTCTGGAGGTTCAATTGTTGATACAGCATGGTACTTTGAAAGTCCTCCAGCCCTTTGTGAGGAACCACGTTGCGCTGACTGTCCAGAAGGTGATGGAATTTGTGACTCCTCATCCTCCTCACAAAGTCCTTCAAATACATATAAATTTACAAAATTTAAAACTCAAAATTTAAAAACTTTGTATCATAATTCTGTAACATCAGTTTATGGAAACACAATAGCATTACAAAAGGATAGACAAAAAATGTACATTATGTGCTTTGTAAATACATTAAAAGTTTGTAATGGTTATGAAAATATAGACAGCGACTCTGGAGGTTCAATTGTTGATACAGCATGGTACTTTGAAAGTCCTCCAGCCCTTTGTGAGGAACCACGTTGCGCTGACTGTCCAGAAGGTGATGGAATTTGTGACTCCTCATCCTCCACCTCTTCCAAAACCTCATGCCTTAGTGCTTGCAGTGTTTTTTGAAGCAGGCAGATAAGGGGGACAGTCAGGCTGACTAGTGCATCATCTGCACTCGCCATCCGCGTTGACTCATCAAACGCACGCAAAACGTGGCAGATATCCTTCATAGAGTTATTCGCCACTCATTACACTGGCAGTGGCTGCCCATTCATTATAGGATCCAATTCTAATTACTGGTTCTCACCAACATAGCTCTCCACAGCGCAGCACCCCCCTACATCTCCTCCCTTATTTATATTTATCGGCCTAACCGACTGCTGCACTCTGCAAACGACCTTCGACTAACCTCTGCACTAATCCGTACCTCCCACTCCCAACTCCAAGACTTCACCCGCGCTGCGCCAATCCTCTGGAATGCTCTACCCAAGAAATTAGGACTATCCGCAATTTGGATGGTTTCAGGCGCTCCCTCAAAACACATTTGTTCACAGTGGCCTATCACATTCACTAATCAAAGTCATTCTATGTGTAATTCTGTGTGTGTAGCCCATTCACTATCTCCATGCATCCCTCACTTCCTTAAAATGGCTGGACCATCATTGTAAAAACACCATTGTATATAAACACCTGTACTTTGTATCTCCCACACCTCATTGTAGATTGTAAGCTTTCACCAGCAGGGGCGGCTGATTTTGCTTTAATTATTGTATTGTTAACGTTGTTACTTATGACTCGTGTTTTGAAACTGTTAAACTGTAAAGCACTGCGGAATATTATGGCGCTATATAAATAAATAATATTATTATTCTTATTATAGAGGCCCACTCAGTAGTGGTGAAGTGTGAACGCCGCAAATTGCGAGTTGACTGCGCCTGATGCAGCTGATACTCCATTACTGTTGGCTGCTGCTCACACAACCGCTCCAACATATGTAACGAGGAATTCCACCTGGTGGGTACGTCACATATAATGCGATGTTCATGAAGGTGAAATCTGCGTTGCAGAGCTGCAATCAGCGATCTGGCCATGCTGGAACGTCGCAAGTGAGCGCACTCTAGGCGGACCTTGTGCAGCAGTGCATCAAGATCCGGATAGTCCCTCAAAAAACTCTGCACGACCAAGTTGAGCACATATGACAGACATGGTATGTGAGTGAGGTTGCCAAGGCCCAGAGCTGACACCAGATTTCGGCCATTGTCACACACTACCAAGCCTGCCTGTAGATTCTCTTCCAAAAACCACACGTCGCTCTCCTGCTTTATGGCATTACAGAGCTCCTGCGCTGTGTGGCTAAGATTCCCCATGGAAATTAATTTCAGGATGGCCTGTTGACATTTGGACACGGCTGTGCTCATATCGGTCGCAACAGGTAAACGTTCACGGGTCCATGTGGAGGTAGACCGTGACGGCTCCTGCAGCGATGATTCTGAGGAACTGGAATAGGAGGAGGAATCAATGTGTACAGACTTGATTCCTGCAATCCTTGGAGTTGGCAGAACACGTACAGCGCCACTCGCAAGATCAGTACCCGGCTGCACAACATTGACCCAATGGGCAGTGAGGGAAAGGTATTGTCCCTGGCCATGGGTGTTAGAACCCTCTTGTTAGGTTTTGTTTCAGTTTGCTGGTCACATGACCTTTTTTCCCTATTTAGTCTGGCTCCGCCCTTCTGGCTTTGCTTGACTTCATTGTATTATCTACTGTTAAGCTAGCCGGGTGCTTAGGTGCCTTAATCTGTGAGTTTTGCTTGATGTTAGGATCACAAAGTATTTATTTTTCTGTTTAATTATCCATGCTACAATTTATGTTAGGAGGTGTCCACCTTTTCTCCCAGTCCCTAGATCTTGTAGGGATTACTCCCTCGCAACTATAGGTCTTCGTTCACACTAGATGAGGACTTTAGCGGGTCTGGTCGCAGGATCAGGTTCCCCGTTACATCGTAGGGATTCAGCTTAGTTGTATTGTAGGGACAGAATTCCCTTCTTTCCTTACTGGTTGTAGCAGATCATAACAATGGGTACTGGTCCACGCATCGGTGGTCAGGTGGACCTTGCTACTGAG
Organism: Oophaga sylvatica; assembly: GCA_033576555.1. Lineage (NCBI taxonomy): Eukaryota > Metazoa > Chordata > Amphibia > Anura > Dendrobatidae > Oophaga > Oophaga sylvatica. The sequence goes on along the minus strand of JARQOD010000010.1, from coordinate 61,475,468 downwards.
GGCTTTTAGTAGCGCATGTTTAATTTTTCCCTCAACATGCTTTTGCAGACCAGGGACGGCTTGCCTGCTGAAATGAAATCGGCTTGGCACATTGTATTGTGGGATTGACAATGATATTCAGTTACGGAAACTGTCTGTCTCCACCAGCCTGAATCACAGCATTTCAAGGGACAGGAGTTTTGCAATGCCAGCATTCAGAGCCTGTGCTCGTGCATGGTTTGCGGAGTATGGCCGTCTTTTATCCCATGCCTGTGCTACCGCTGGCTGTTTTGTGGCCTGGGAGTGTGAGGATGACAGGGAACTTGCTGCTGTGTGTGGAATAACAGTTTGTCTCTGGACAACAGTGGCCGAGGTTCTTCCATGGCGATCCTGTGAGGAAGCATAACCAGCTGTGTGTGAGCTCGATGAAGAGGCTTCAACACAACCTGAAGATGTAGGTGCTGCTGTAGGTTGGCCTACATCTCCAGTGTGTCTTTGTAACTCAACTACGTGCTTTGTCCGCACATGTTTCCACATATTTGTGGTATTGAGGTGACTGACACTTTTAGCTATTTTTAATTTTTGATTACACAGCTTGCATTTCACATAGCAAATATCATGTGCAAGTGTGTGAAAAAAGGACCACGCAGTGCAAGTCCTGGGAGCGCACGTTTTGACTTTTGGAAGACAACTGCTCCGAACAGGTGCCAAACTGGAGGCTACAGGCAACCGAGTCTGCAGCCTAACTCTCCCTCCTGTTTGTACCATTGGGGCAATGTCTTCCTCTATCTTCCTTCTATCACTAACCATTTCTCTAGGCCTCTCCCAGCTTTCAACCAAAGTACTGGTTCTCACCCACAAAGCTCTCCACAGTGCAGCACCCTCCTACATCTCCTCCCTCATTTCTATCTATCGGCCTAACCGACTGCTGCGCTCTGCAAACGACTTTCGACTAACCTCTGCACTAATACGTACCTCCCACTCCCGACTCCAAGACTTCTCCTGCTCTACGCCAATCCTCTGGAATGCTGTACCCCAAGAAATTAGGACTATCCACAATTTGCATGGTTTCAGGCGCTCCCTCAAAACACATTTGTTCAGAGCGGCCTATCACATTCACTAATCAAAGTCATTCTATGTATTCTGTGTAAGTGTGTGTGTGTCTCTAGCCCATTCACTATCTCCATCCCTCAGTCCCTTAAGATGGCTGGAACATCATTGTAAATGCACCATTGTATATAAACACCTATACTTTGTATCTCCCCCATCTCATTGTACATTGTAAGCTGTCACGAGCAGGGGCGACTTATTTAGCTTAAATTATTGTATTGTTAACGTTGTTACTTATGACTTGTGTTCTGAAACTGCTAAACTGTAAAGCGCTGCGGAATATGATGGCGCTATATAAATAAATATTATTATTATTCCTCTGAGCTGCTCCCACCACCTTCCTGTTCTTCATGCCATGTTGGGTATTGGACCTCATCATCTCCACTACCCTCTTCCAACACCTGCTGTTGGGTGGTCTGGCCAGCACCATGCTCAACAGAAACTGGCACCTGGGTCTCATCATCATCATCAGATGCGTTCTGCGGTGTGCTGACCATCGGCACTGTCTCACCCGCCTCTTCAGATTCAGAGAGACACAGCTGTTGCGCATCACTGCATACTCCCTCTTCTTCACATTACAGAATGCTGCTTGGCTGGGCCCCTGTTTGCAAGCCAATAGATTCTGAGAACAGAAGCAGACACTCAGCTGGCTCCTGTACAGAACTCTCTGACTGCCTGGGCAATTTGCCAGGCGGTGAAGAGACAGATGGTTGCCCAACAGTGCTGTGGTCCTGAGAGGAGGTGGAAGCAATTGAAGTCGATGCATTGGCTGAGATCCAAACAACAACGGCTTCAATTTGTTCTTCCCGCAGCAGGGGGGTACTCCGAGCTCCTACAAAAGTGCGCATAAAGGAACGCTCACGGCCCGGGGAAAACTGGTGGATGCTGTGTCACTGGGGGCCGCAGCAGCCACAGAATCCCCACGTCCTCTCCCTGAAGAAACTCCACGACCACGTGCCTTACTCCCTGCCTTCTTCATCTTGGTAGATTGATAAAGAAAGTCTGAAAAGTTATAAGGCCTAAGTGTGGTTATTCCGCAGAGACTGCAGTGAACACTGCACACAACTGTTCAGTAGGTGTGAAAGGCCCCTTTGTGTACTTCTATAGTGTTTGCAACCAATGTATTGTATACGGATGGAAGCGCGTCACACTAATAGATTTTATTTATTTGTAATAGAGTGGAGCAGCAACAATTAGAGAAAAATTTCAAGGATGTGCCAGTGACACACGCTCAGCAGACTACAACCAGCAGTGGTTGAAGAACTAACTGGAGCGTGATCTGCACTCCAAAAAGGAAAACCTCAGACTACAGTGAACACTGCACACAACTGTTCACTACCCAACGCGTCTCAGCAGGAAGGCAGTCTGTGCGTCAAAACAAAGGCGCAAGCATACATCCACGTACCCTGTTTATAAAGCTATATAAAAAAAATTATGTAGTAGTGACGCACACTTTATTGAGGTACAGTATTACATCGCCATTCACCATCTGTGGCTATGCAGTCTCATCTATATATACCTTATCTATCCGTTGTCATGCTTGCAAGTCGACAGTCAGGCATAAATAGCAATTTTCACTATGCACTATGCACTTTTTAAAGGTTATGTTTGTTAATAAACATGATTATTGCCACATATTATGAGTATTACATGATGGAAATTGTATAATTTTGTATAAACTGTTTAGTGACATTATTCAGCAAATGTAACATTTTAGTAATGTCACAGATAACTTGTAATGCTGATGATGTTTTGAAGTCAGACATTCATTGTCTATACAATAAAAATGGTGTACATACTGTTACTTATCCATCATTAATGGATTCAGATATGTACTTGTATGCTTTTATGTACAACCGTATAGCAGATTCCTTAACTAATTTATTTTGTGGTTTGCATTGCTGTTCAACATGTTAATGTATGTGTTTATGTTTGTCAATTCTTTATTTATCTAGATATTAGTTTAAATGAAATCATCATCTTATGGTAGTAAAGGTTATCTTTCTCTTGTTTGAAGTATAGACATTTAAAATTGACAGGTAACAAGGAAATTACTTGATCTAGTATTTAAACATCCTCCTTGACCCTGGGCTCCAACACCGCCAGTTGTTGCTCGGAAGTGCTGTTAGCACAGTCAACACTTGCTCCTGTGTTACTGGGGTTCAGTAACGTCAGCTGGTCCTCGGTTGTGCCATTGGCTCTTTCCTTCTGCTGCCCCTCCGGGTTCCAGTACCGTCAGCTGGTTCTCCGCAGTGCCTTTGGCCTAGGTGCCTCCATCTCGGTATCCGAGTTCCAGCAACGTCTGCTGGTCCTTGGTAGTGCTTTGGAGCACAGGTACCTCCTGCTTAGTAACCGTGTCCCAGTAACGTCAGCTGGTCCTCGGTTGTGCCATTGGCTCTTTTCCTTCTGCTGCCCCTCCGGGTTCCAGTACCGTCAGCTGGTCTCCGCAGTGCCTTTGGCCTAGGTGCCTCCATCTTGGTATCCGAGTTCCAGCAACGTCTGCTGGTCCTTGGTAGTGCTTTGGAGCACAGGTACCTCCTGCTTAGTAACCGTGTCCCAGTAACATCAGCTGGTACAAGATTGTGCTACAAATACAAGATACGGAACAAGAGACACAAGAACAATAAGCAGAAGATCTAAAAGCAGAAGAACATGAAGTATAAGACCAAAATGAAGAGCAAAATATATGCTCTACATTCTAAGCAGAAGAAGACTAAGCAGTGTATGGGGGTGAGTCCGTTCCTCCTCGTGGTGCCCCTGGAAAATGCCTGCTGCTGCAGGCTAAACTGAACACGGACAAATACTGTTGTAATTTAAATCTTTTGTGACAGCAAGAACGGAAGGATGAAAAATTCATACTTTGACAGATTACAAGTACAGGATTCTCTGTCACAAATAAGAATATGATGAAGAAGATGAAGCAGAATATGAATAAGAATAATAGTTTAATAAGAAGAATATGAGTAATGTTAACAAAGATGAATAGCAAGAAGTTTAAGAAGAAGATAAAGAAGGTGAAGATGAAGAATAATTTGATGAAAAAGATGATGCTGCAGAAGATTATGAAGGAGAAAGTGTGTGAAAAGTTAAAAAGGTGAAGATGAAGAGCATGGAAGTTGTGTAATATACATATTTGCCAAAATATAAAAAACGTTAACATTGTCAATTTCTTCGTCAATCCGAACATCTTTAAAAAAAAAAATATTTATGCTATTCCATTTGATTGGGTTAAACATCTATGCCTTTAATGTCTCCTCAACCTTCCCCAATACATTCTACATTACTCTTTCTTGTTTTCCTTCATGTACAATTAACCAACAAGGCAAGAATGGGTTTTTTTTAATTTCGATATTTTGTTCCCATAGACTTACATGGGACTTCCGGTATCGATATCGGGTATCGCCGATATTTTAGTGATATCGGCGATACCATTCCGATTCCGATACTTTAGGATATCGGAAAGTATCGCTCAACTCTACTCATTACCTTTTGCTACCTTATTTACTGATGCTTATACATATGCACTACCAGTGACAGTATAGCTGTTCACTTAAGTAGGAAGGTAATCTCACCTCCATATTGAATAGATACAGCTTTCTGTCCTGTTGATCTTGGTTTATGCATTTGCATTATTCGTGACAGTGTATTTGGTTATTATAGCAGGAAGGCAGTTTTGCCTCTATATTGATGATTTTTTCCTGTCTCTCTGATTTATTTGCATATGCACATGCACCTTCTATGTATATGTATATATACTACTAATTGATCAGATGCTTCATGCACTGGATATTTGTCTCGGATCCTCTTGATTATCATCTTTTATATATATACTACTAACTGATCAGATGCTTTATGCACTGGATATTTATTTCTGATTATCATTATTGAGACACATTTTTTCCTCCTGTTTGAGATCTTTTTTGATGTCTAAAGGGTATGCCACACTGAACAATATCGCTAACGGGATCGCTAAAAAACGTCACTATTTAACGATCCCGTTAGCGATGTTGTTCAGTGCGGCAGCTTCCAGCGACGAGCTTCCTGCTGTGATCTCGCTCGTCGCTGGAATCGTTCCGGACCCTATTTTCTCGTCGGCGCTCCCGCTGGGTAAGTATATATCGCTAGTGTGGCACCTTTTCTTAGCGATTTAGCGGTACTTTTGTACCGCTAAAGTCGTTAAGAAGATCGCTAACGGCGATAGCGTCGTTAACTATATCGCTAAATGTGGCCGCACTTTAGCGATATAGAAACAATCCCGCTAGCGATCGCATTAGTATGCGTCGTTATCGTGATCGCTAGCGGGATTGTTTAGTGTGGCAGTACCTTTATGCATTAGCGATTTATACATCTAATTTTCTATACTGACTATTTCGTGTCTATGTGTATATATATTTGATTAATATCTATTATCCTGAATAAATCTCCAGTGGTGCTACACAGTTGCTTGTGCCTATATGTATATAGAAATTTGAGATCTATTTTGACTGTATGGACTGTCTATATTGCTGTACAAATTGGCTTATATCATTATCATATTTGACTTACTGATTAAGATTTGGATGTTGTTTTCTCCCTTGTATTGGTTATTTTGACTCTTACTTGACCTTATTGGTTTTATCCATTTTTATCTATGTTTAAATAAAGTTTACAATTTTTCATTATGACTCCTAGTCCATGATTCTTTTGGGTTTTTGTTCAATATATGGATGAGTATATTCATATTTAGCCTTCTTTTTTTCGGGTTACTTGTTGTTCTATAGGCTGGAGTCACACAGAACGTTTAAAAAAACGGTCCGATTTTGTAATGCGATAATCGCACAACTGTTCTCCGTATGTTGATCCGTATGTTATCCGTTTTAAATGCGAGGATGCGATTTCCTCGCATGTCAGGATCCGTGTGACATCCGTATGGCATCCGTATGGCATTTCATTTCTCACTGCTTTTCCCCTTTGAATTTAATGGCTCAATGGGCTGTAATGAGGAAAATATGTGCGTATTTCTCGCAAGTCACACTGATGGTCCGTGTGATGTCCGTTTTTTTGTCGCACCCATAGACTTGCATTGGCGATTCTCAGCCGAGATACGCGTACAATCGCAGCATGCGTATAAAACGCGCGAGAAAAAAATCGGCTGATGGGAGCTGCCCCATACAATAACATTGGGACGAGTGCTAGGCGATTTTTTATCGCCTAGCACTCGTCCGTATTATACGGTAGTGTGACTCCGGCCTTACGCTGATGATAGTTCTTACTGACATAGGAAGGCTATGGTGGCCTCATCTTGGACATGGGGAGGCTACGGGGGCCTCATCTTGGACATGGGGAGGATACGGGGGCCTCATCTTGGACATGGGGAGGCTATGTGGGCCTCATGCTGGAAATGGGGAGGCTATGGGGGCCTCATGCTGGACATGGGGATGTTATAGGGGCCTCATGCTGGACATAGGGAGGCAATGAGGACCTCATGCTGGACATGGGGAGGCTATGGGGGTCTAATCCTAGAAATGGGGAGACTATGGGGACCCCATCCTGGACATGGGGAGGCTGTGTGGGGCTCTTCCTGGGCATGCAGAGGCTGTGTGGGGCTCATGCTGTATATAGGGAGGCTGTCTGGTGGCTCTTATTGTATACTAGATGGTGGCCTGATTCTAACGCATCGGGTATTCTAGAATATGTATGTAGTTTATTTATGAAGATTTAAGAATAATGCAATGAATACACAGGATTTTCCGGGTAAAATATATGCATTATCATTAAATGTTATTGCTCATAGAACTGCTCTCTAACACAGGTTCTGTGACAGTCCCTGTGACGTTGCTATAAGGCCGCAGTCGGGTATCCAAGGGGCGTGCCCGAACCACTCCCCCAGCAACACCCACATCCAATCCGAAGGCAGCAGAGCAGAGAGGTCGTGACCAATCAGCGACGCGGGATTTCCGTTACAGACAGACAGACAGAATTAGACGATTATATAGTAGATAAGGGGCTGTGGAGGCTCATATGATATATAGAAGGGACTGTATTGGGGTTCAAACAATATATATAGGGAGATGTCAGCATGCATAATTCTACTCAATATTAAATGATACAATTAATATTAATATAATTCTCAATAATATAATAATTATAATACGTATATTGAGCAGAATTAATTTCAGCCTATTGGTTAGCCCTCCACAACAGTGACAGTCTCTCATGTTGCCCCTCAGGAAAATGAATTGCCCACCCCTGCTCCAGATGATTAAGCGATTGCAAAAGCTTTTTATCAAGCTGTCCAAAAAATATGCCTTTTTTTAGGGAGCAAGAACAGGCAAACTGTTTTCAAAGGGAAGAAGAAATGACTTTTCAAAACTTAGCCCTATTTTGGGAGCTGTTTCCTTCTTAGGAATGGGTACTCTCAATAGAGTACATTTCCCAACATCAATACTGTCTAGCACTATAACACACAGTGTGCAGCCAGGTGTGAGGCTTTGGTTTCAGGATTTTGGTTTAGTAGAAAAATTAGGGCAAAAATATATTAAAATGCCCATCTTGTTTGCAGTGTGTGAAGAATATAAAAAGAAATCTGTTAAGGTGCTCTTAATGCAGTATACCACAGATTAATAGATTCACAGTCATACTAAATTAGTCTAGAGGTACAGCAGAATTTTTGGATTCATAGTCACAGACAGAGACAACTACTCTCGTTTTTGAGGCTATGTGCAGACGGTGCGGATTCTGCTGAGGAATTTTCCGCACGGATTTTGGTAAATCCGCAGGTAAAATGACCTGGGTTTTACCTGCGGATTTGATGCGGATTTTACGCGTTTTTTTGTGTGGATTTCCCCTGCGTTTTTAGACCTGCGGATTTCTATTTAGAGCAGGTCTGACAACGCTGCGGAACTGCACAAAAGAAGTGACATGCTGCGGATTTAAATCTGCACAGAAAAATCCGCAGCATGTGCACTGCATTTTTTTTTTTTACATTGAATCTAATGCTACTGTACATCACTTGCAGTTCTGCTGCAGATCTGCAGCGGAAAATCCGCTGCGGATCCGCAGCAGAATCCGCAACGTGTGCACAGACCCTCAATGTTGTTTAATAATGCAGTGGTATGCCACAATCAGATTAGGCCTTTATCTATCCCTATGGGAGCTGAGCTGTGCACTCTGACCTCTATTTCTACACTGTAAAAACCTAAAATGGCACTGCTTGGCAGGCCCTCATGTTTTATAGTTATTGTTAAAGGTCCCCCCATTGGCTGTAATAGACATATAGTGTTAGGCTAAGTGCACACGATCAGGATTATTTGCGTTTTTTTCGCGTTTTTTCACAGCAAAAAATGCGTAAAAAACGCATGAATAAAGCATCCTATTATTTAGAATGAATTCCGCAATTTTTGTGCACATGGTGCGTTTTTTCCGCGATAAAAACGCATTGCGGAAAAAGAAACAACATGTTCATTAATTTTGAGTAATTCTAGCATTTTTCCCGCTATATTATTGACCTAGAAAGTTCAGAGAAAAATCGCAGTAAAAACGCGCAAAATCTGCGCAAAAAAACGCACCAAAAACGCGCAAATCCGCACAAAAACCGCGCGTTTTTACCGTGAAAAAAGTCCGGTTTTGCTCAGGAAAATTCTGCACACATTCCTGAACGTGTGCACTTAGCCTAATAGCTACAGAACATTGTGGGGAAGTCTGCACATCCATAGCTGATGTCATTAGCCCACTCCCTATGTCTTCAGCATTGCTTGAAATGGCCTGTAGGCATCAAGAAATTCAACCTGTAGTCAGTCCTACATACATCAATCCGTTCATCTCTTGTGAATATATGATGTTGCCAATCGCTGACAGTAAGTAAATGACTATAAATGGTGAGGAATAGAGACACGGAGAAAATTTAAAAGCCACAGAAGTTAATATTATTCATTAAATTATCTTTATTTTTAAAATCAGCTAAAAAGCAGATGAGTCTGGTTTTATATTTCATCTGCAGCCTCTGCTTCAGGAAAAACTGTAGCATTCAAATAAAAGGCAGTCCATGTAATGTATGGATGGGTTTACTCTGCAAACATGGTAGCTGCTTTTTCAAAGAGCTCTCTTCTGTTCCATAAAGGGGTTTCTTGAGCAGATCACCCCTCCTTTATACACTTCTTTATGCACTAATACAGCATATGGTCCATGCTTTTTGAGCTAAACTATTTAATTTGTCTTATTTAATTTGTCAGAGGTCTATGGACTGCGTGGTGCCAGAAGGAAGTTTGATTTTCACTGTTGCTGTTATTTGAGCATAGCTACAAATGTACATCCTGTGGTAAGTCATTGAATGCAGCATTTATTTACAGGGTTTAGTGACCTACATTGCATATTTATACTATCAAAGAAACTATTCATTGCTCAGTCAATTATTACCTATCTGCTACAGGTAAAGTGTATTAACCTTCACCTGTTTACATAGTGGAGGATTAGGATACCCCTGTCCTAATTACTAATGTACTGAAAGGATCAGATATAGGTTGCAATAAGTAACAAAATATACAGACAGAGGAAATATGCAACTGTGGCCATAAAACTAAGGGTAAGAATTAGGGCAAGTAAAAATCATTTTTCTAGTGATGGAGGTAAACAGCTAAGGCTGTCATCTTTTACTTTTGGGTGGTTGCTTTGCTATGGCTTTATATGAGGTTTTAATGCAACATAAGGAAACATTTTTTTTACTATGACATGAATGTAGAAGGCTGGCTATATAAATATACTAAACTGCTATTTTGGTAGGACCAGTGAACCATTTGTTGTGTATGGTGGCCTTACTACTTTTCACTTATAGCGCATGTGAGGAAATAAAGATGTGAGTTCCCGGTCAGGAAACGCTGCTGTTTTGGCGCTGTGCGCTGGCGCAGCGCCAAACACGCAGCGTCAGAGTTACGCATAGTGAGGGGATTTCAAGAAATCCGTCTCCACTAGGGTACATACGCAGGGGGCAACTGCGTAAACGGACATGCGGCCGTCTTTTCGACCGCAACATGTCCTCGCGTATTGCGGCGAAGGTGCGTGCCGCAACAGAATTAACACAGGGCTATGTACCCTGCGCTCTTTCCGGAGGTGTTCCGGAGTGTTCTGAACCTCGGAAGATCCGCGTCGAAAGGGGGCGGCTTAGACGGAGCGGAATTTCGCTCCGTCAAAAGCGCTATGGTCGGACGTGGAACCATAGCCTTAGATTTCAACATGCTTGATCTTTTTGTTCTCAGCATAATTAAGCGATCACCAGTGGTGCCTCTTATCAATTTACACCCCTTTCCTCAGACACAGCACACACATGCTTCGCTGAACCAAACAGGCAAGTAAGATTGGACCAGTTGAGGCACTCTGGCAAAATGCCCCAGAAATGTGACACTGTATACTTATACAAACACTGTTTATTACACAGCTGCAAATGTGTTTATATGATTCAGATTATTTAAAAAAAAACAAGTATACATTCATATATATAGAAAGCATAGTTGACAAAGATTTTGTCATATCTCTTAGACATTAGTATATCAATTTATTCTGTACTGCAACCAGTCTATAAGACTGGAAGATCTCCTTATGCCATATGTGGAAACATGCAGTTTTAGTCCAAACATATGTAGTTTTTATTGCTTTCCGCAGGTTGCACAGCACCAAAACAGACTCATAGACATAAATCCCTAGCTTTGTCCAGGTGCTAACAAAACAGAACAGACACTGGCTACTCATACACTGCTGAGCTAGCCGAGCTTGTTCAAACAAAGCCACTATTATCCATAGCAACCACTGATATTTGTGGTTCTGCACAGCCTATGCAGACTCTTCTGAGGAGTCTGACTTGCCTCTCTTTTCAGCTTCAAGACACATCCAGTCAGGTCAGATTCCCTGAGCTGACTGCTTCAGATAAATACCTAGCCTGTTTATATGCAGGGCAAACCAGATGCAGGAATCAAAGCCAGAGCTATGACTTAACCCTAGCCAGCTGGCATTGCTAGTTATATATATAGATATATATATATATATATATATCTATATATATAAGAGGCATCGTGATTACTCGCTAATCCCGCCCCCCGGCACAGTAGCTCCGCCCCCACCACATTACCACACATAATCCCGCCCCCCCACCACATTACCACACACAATCCCGCCCCCACCACATTACCACACATAATCCCACCCCCCACCACATTACCACACACAATGCCGCCCACACCACATTACCACACACAATCTCGCCCCCCCCACCACATTACCACACATAATCCCGCCCACACCACATTACCACACACAATCCCACCCCCCCACCACATCACCACACATAATCCCACCCCCCACCACATTACCACACACAATCCCGCCCCCCCACCACATTACCACACACAATCCCGCCCCCCACCACATTACTACACATAATCCTGCCCCCCACCACATTACCGCTCATAATCCCACACCCCCAACACATTACTGCTCATAATCCCGCCCCCCACCACATTACCACTCATAATCCCGCCCCCACCACATTACCACACATAATCCTGCCCCCCACCACATCACCACACATAATCCTGCCCCCCCACATTACTGCTCATAATCCCACCCCCACCACATCACCACACATAATCCCGCCCCCACCACATTACCACTCATAATCCTGCACCCCCACCACATTACCGCTCATAATCCCGCCTCCCCACCACATTACCGCTCATAATCCCGCACCCCCACCACATTACTGCTCATAATCCCGCCCTCCCACCACATTACTGCTCATAATCCCTCCCCCCACCACATTACCACTCATAATCCCACCCCCCCACCACATTACCACTCATCCCGCCGCCCCACCACACCACCACACACAATTCCACCCCCCACTTCACCACACACAATCCCCCCTCCCCCACCACATCACCACACACAATCCTGCCCGCTACCACATTACCACACATAATCCCGCCCCCCCACCACATTACCGCTCATAATCCCGCCCCCCCACCACATTACCACTCATAATCCCGCCCCTCACCACATTACCACAAATAATCCCGCCCCTCACCACATTACCACACATAATCCCGCCCGCTACTACATTACCACACATAATCCCGCCCGCCACCACATTACACACCATAATCCCGCCCCATTACCACATTACTGCTCATAATCCCGCCCCCCCACCACATTACCGCTCATAATCCCACGCCCCACCACATTACCACTCATAATCCCGCCCCCCCCACCACATTACCGCTCATAATCCCACCCCCCACCACATTACTGCTCATAATCCTGTCCCCACCACATCACCACACATAATCCTGGCCCCCACCACATCACCACACATAATCCCGGCCCCCCACCACATCACCTCACATAATCCTGCCCCCCACCACATTACCACACAATCTCACCCCCCCACCACATTACCACACATAATCCTGCCCCCCCACCAAATTACCACACATAATCCCGCCCCCACCACATTACCACACATAATCCCACCTCCCACATTACCACACGAGGCTCCATCCCCACACAATACCACACAAGGCTCCGTCCCCACACATTACCACACGAGGCTCTGTCCCCCCACATTACCACACGAGGCTCCGTCCCCACACATTACCACATGAGGCTCTGTCCACACACATTACCACACGAGGCTCTGTCCCCACACATTACCACACAAGGCTCCGTCCCCACACATTACCACACGAAGCTCTCTCCCCACACATTACCACACGAGGCTCCGTCCCCACACATTACCACCTGAGGCTCCGTCCCCCACATTACCACACGAGGCTTTATCCCCACACATTACCACACGAGGCTCCGTCCCCACACATTACCACATGAGGCTCTGTCCCACACATTACCACACGAGGCTCCGTCCCCACACATTACCACATGAGGCTCCGTCCCCACACATTACCACACGAAGCTCTCTCCCCACACATTACCACACGAGGCTCCGTCCCCACACATTACCACACGAGGCTCCGTCCCACACATTACCACCCGAGGCTCCGTCCCCCACATTACCACACGAGGCTCCGTCCCCACACATTACCACACGAGGCTCCGTCCCCACACATTACCACACGAGGCTCTGTCCCCACACATTACCACACGAGGCTCTCTCCCCACACATTACCACACGAGGCTCTGTCCCCACACATTACCACACGAGGCTCCGTTCCCCCACATTAACACATGAGTCTCCGTTCCCCCACATTACCACACGAGGCTCCGTCCCCCCACATTACCACACGAGGCTCCGTCCCCACACATGACCACACGAGGCTCCGTCCCCACACCTTACCACACGAGGCTCCGTCATCACACATTACCACACAAGGCTCTGTCCCCACACATTACCACACGAGGCTCCGTTCCCCCACATTAACACACGAGACTCCGTCCCCCCACATTACCTCACACGGCTCCGTCCCCACACATTACCACACAAGACTCCGTCCCCACACATTACCACACGAGCATCTTACTGATTCCAGTTTGTTTTCGATTTTACACTGTGAATAAAATGTATCATTAGTATTATTCAGATTTTTGATGATTATTATTGTTATTAACTTCATTTTAATTTCATTTACCACCTGCGTAAGCGCTATTGAATTTTGTCATTAATTACTTTAGTTTAATCACAAGCAGCGTTAATTAGATAGCAATGTGCGTGCCGAGTGTTAGCTGGTTGGAAACAGCTAGTATATATATACACCGTATGTACTCGAGTATAAGCCGACCCGAGTATAAGCCGACCCCCTAATTTTGCCACAAAAAACTGGAAAAACTTACTGACTCGAGTATAAGCCTAGGGTGGAAAATGAGATTATGCCCTATATGCTGCCCATGTATTATGCCCCCATAGATGCTCCATAGATTGTGGCCCCATAGATTATGCCCATAGATTATTCCCCCATAGATTATGCCCCATAGATTATTCCCCCATAGATTATGCCCCCATAGATTATTCCCCCATAGATAATGCCCCATAGATTATGCCCCCAAAGATTATTCCCCCATAGATAATGCCCCATAGATTATGCCCCCATAGATTATTCCCCCATAGATAATGCCCCATAGATTATTCCCCCATAGATTATGCCCCATAGATTATTCCCCATAGATAATGCCCCATAGATTATGCTCCCATAGATTATTCCCCCATAGATAATGCCCCATAGATTATGCCCCCATAGATTATTCCCTCATAGATTATTCCCCCATAGATAATGCCCCATAGATTATTCCCCCATAGATTATTCCCCATAGATTATGCCCCCATAGATTATTCCCCCATAGATAATGCCCCATAGATTATTCCCCCATAGATTATGCCCCCATAGATTATTCCCCCATAGATAATGCCCCATAGATTATGCTCCCATAGATTATTCCCCCATAGATAATGCCCCATAGATTATGCCCCCATAGATTATTCCCTCATAGATTATTCCCCCATAGATAATGCCCCATAGATTATTCCCCCAAAGATTATTCCCCATAGATTATTCCCCATAGATTGTGCCCCCATAAATTGTGCCCCCATAGATTATTCCCCCATAGATTATTCCCCCATAGATGTTCCACAGTATAGGCCTCAATTGCTGCTGCAACCGAAAAAAAAAAAAGGTATACTCACCTCTCGTTGCTGGGGGGCCAAGTGCCGGTGTCCTGAGCAGGCGGGGACACCGGCGCGCTATGGGGGAAAGGTGCCGGTGTCACCGTTCGCTCAGGGCCCCGGCACCTGAGACATTTACCTGTCACCGCTGCTCGCCGCCGTCTTCCGGGTCCTCCAGCAGTCAATGATCAGGCAGAGGGCGCTGCGCACAGTAATTACGTCATTGCGCCCTCTGCCTGAACATCGCAGCAAGAGAGGACCCGAGGACACAGCGGAACGGGACAGGTAAGTATCGCTTATACTTAAGCTTCCGCTGGCGCGGTCTCTGCAGCCCCTGCTCTTCTCCCACGGTCCCGGCGCCTGTGTTCAGCGGTCACGTGTTACCGCTGATTAAAGTCATGAATATGTGCATATTCATGACTTTAATGAGCGGTACCACTGATGGCTGAATACTGGCGCCGGGACTGTGGGAGAAGTGCAGGGGCTGCAGAAACCGGGCCGGCGGAAGGGTAAGTATACAGGACAGCTGCGCTCCCCCTCCTCCGCCGACCGCCTGGTATATGACTCGAATATAAGCCGAGAGGAGGACTTTCAGCCCTAAAAAATGGGCTGAAAATCTCGGCTTATATTCGAGTATATACGGTATATATATATAATTTTTTTTTTTACATATATATTATATATAATATATATATATATACATACACAGTTTTATGCTGTATCTTGCATTGCCAAGATAGATATCGCAGAATAATATAATGATTTATTTTAGAGAGATTTATACAGGTCTCCTCTTGGAGAACTACTTAATGAGTCCATCTGCAGTTAAGTTCCTAAATTCCCTTGGGTGATTGAAGGAAGGCACAAGTTTATCATGTAACTATGATTATAATTTTACATTAAATACAAATGTGTTGAAAGGTGACCGTTTACTCTAGGTGCAGTATCTGAAAAAACTTTGTGAGATGTAATAGCTTGATCTTTATGAAAAAATTGCATGTGTATTGTACTGTAATTAGCAACATATTTTACACCACGTCTGAACAACTTCTTATATCTCCTTACAACTATCTACCTGATTCTACAAGATACCTTATAATATCTATTATGATCAAACTTACTGAAAGATCCATACAACTTAATAAGTTATAACACATAAAAGTCTCTTTGTTTTATAAGACATCATCATTGTTCTAACTTGTTCCTCAATATTTCAAGCCAGATTTTAAAATATACCTCCTAAGCAGTTTGTAATCTACAGCTGGGTGAACCATAAAGCAGGGAACAGAAAGTGCCAACGAAGTATAGATCCAGCTGCAGGCCATTGGCTTGGCAACAGGATGGCTACAGATGAGAAGTTAAATGACGTAATGGAACCAAAAGATTGTCAGTCTTATGATTTCACTTTTACAATTACTTAACTCAGCATTTCTTGCTTTCAGTAGTAATTATCTCATTTTACAGACTTGGCAATGTCCACTTATCTCAATTAAGTTATTTTCCTTACTAAATTCAATTTTGAAAAGCGGTAGGTAATACCATCCAAGAAATAGGATTAGAAAAGTAGATATTACTCTTCAGTAATTGTGATACCATGTGCAGTACACGAAGGCGTAATAATGCCATTTACTCAGAAATCTTCAGTCCTTTGCTATAATGTTTCTGTGCTGGTCTGAAATGCAGACAGTTGAGCTCACAGTTGATTGTCTAGGCTAGATATAATTGTGGTAAACCTTTACAAAGTATATTAGAAAACTAGAACTTTTCAATCTACGTTTATTAACCCCTTAATGACCGGGCCAAATTTTTGAAATCTGACATGTCACTTTATGTAGTAGTAACTCTGGAATGCTTCAACATATCATATTGATTTTGAGAATGTTTTTCACAACACAGTATAATTCATGATAATGGTAAATGTATGTTTAGTGTTTATTTATAAAAATATCAGAAATTTGACAAAAGACAAAAATATTTGCAATTTTCAAACTTCGCATGATTATCTTTTTAATCCAGATAGTCATACCACACAAAAACATTACTAAATAACATTTCCCTCATGTCTGCTTTACATCAGCACCATTTGTAAAACGTTGTTTTATTGTATTAACATTTTAGAAGGTTTAAAAAGGTTTAAAAATGTAGCAGTAATTTTTCATTTTTTCTCAAGGAAATTTGCAAAACTTATTTTTTTAGGGATCTATTCAGTTTTGAAATTACTTTAGGGGTCACCCGCTAACGTGATACTGTTTTAGAAATGGCACCCCTCAATGTGTTCAAAATGGCTTTCAGGCAGTTTATTAACCCTTCAGGTACTTTTCAGGAATTCATGCAAAGTGACATGACAAGAATGAAAAAATTTAATTTTACCACCTAAATGCTTCTAATTTCTCAACAGGCCACTGTAACCAGCAGACTCTAAAGGGTATGCCACACTAAACGAGATCGCTAACGAGATCGCTAACGTCACTATTTAGCGATCTCGTTAGCGACCTCGTTGTGTGTGGCATGTAGCAACGATGTGGCCCCTGCTGTGATGTCGCTGATCATTCACTAGCGTTCTGGACCGTTTTTTGATCGTTGGCGTCCCGCTGGTGAGCCTATATCGCTGTGTTTGGCACCTTTTGCGAATGACGAGCGACCTCGTTTGTGACACATATGACAGCGGCACAGGCGGGACTAGGGTTTTTGCGTCACGGAGTGGATCGCAATATCTGTAGGTTCTCTTTTGCGTCACAGAGAGGATCGCAGAAGTTGCAAAGCAGGCTAGCAGGATGCAGAGAGTAGGTGCGATGCGGGAAATTCCTATGAATCAGAAGCTCTCAGTACATGCTAATGACATCCTAACGACCGCCAAAGTCGTTAAAGAGATCGCTGACCGCTGATGTGTCGTTTATGAGATCTCCTGTTTGGCAGCTACTAGCGACCTAAAAGCGATCACACCAACGATTGCGTCGTTATCGCTAACGAGATCGCTAAGTGTGGCAGTACCTTAAGGCCATTATTTGACCATGTATTGCCATAGCAAACACCAGGACCACACGGTCAAGATCTCAGGATGCCGATGGGTTTAAAGAGAAACCATCTAGATGCTGTAGTCACTGTTAACAGAAGTATTTAAGGGGTTAAACAGCCATGGTAGGTGCCAACACTGATCGTGGCTGATGCAGCAAGTTGTCAGCTATAGTGTACAGCTGATAGCTGTTGGATTGTCACCCGTAGGGAGATGCTATTCTCTTATATCTCAGGTTTGTTTTAAATCCTATTGGTGGTCACTAAAGGTACTGCCACACTACACAATCCCGCTAGCGATCTCGTTAGCGTCGCATACTAATGAGATCGCTAGCGGGATTGTTTCTATATCGCTAGTAGCTACCTAACTTAGCGATGTCGTTAAGGACGCTATCGCGGTTAGCGATCTCCTTAACGACTTTAGCGGTACAAAAGTACCGCTAAATCGCTAAGAAAAGGTGCTACACTTAGCGATTATACTTACCCAGCGGGAGCGCCGGCGATAAAATAGGGTCTGGAACGATTCCAGCGACGAGCGAGATCACAGCAGGAAGCTCGTCGCTGGCAGCTGCCGCACACAACAACATCGCTAACGGGATCGCTAAATAGTGACGTTTTTTAGCGATCCCGTTAGCGATGTTGTTTAGTGTGGCATACCCTTTAGGGGTTAAACTGTTTATCCAACACTTTTTTTATGCATTAATGTTTTTAAAATAAAGTGTGGAGGCATACTATTCTCCTTCCACTAACCACGTGGATCCAGCACAGACTCCAGAAGCAAGGATTGCTTTGTACAAATGTCAACAAAACTGCTCAAGCTTGTGATTGGCTTCAGTGGCCACGTAACTAGACTTTTGTGTCATAGGATGTCTCTCTGATGACACTTTCTTCTAGCCATCTGACTATTGCAGCCAATCACAGTCTTCAGCTGTATTGTTGACTTCCAGAGGAAGCCACTTTTTTAGTGGCGACATGCATCAGGCATTTTTGTGCCACTGTTCTTTGATCTCCGTGTGAACCTTGGACCACATTTTCACATGTATGAGCCTTTCTTTTTTTAGGCTGTTTATCATTTGGTGTCTATACCTATTTGTGAATATTGGTCCACATCACCACTCATTTGGTTCCATGTGTCTTTGATCCACATTTGATTGTATGCTTGTTAAAATTAGGGCTATTGAGATTGGTCTTTTGTGTGGCATTTATTCACACTATGTTATCTGCGTTATTGGTGCTAAATTGCCTTCTCTGGGCTACTTTGATCTATAGCTGCTTTATGCATAATGTTATGCGGGCTAATCTTTCCAAGTATCTATTCCTTGTCATTGGGTTGTTTTGATTTCATATGTGAGCTAATTTTTCAAATGATCTTGGTACCATTTTCTATATTAAGAGCTTTCCTTGTATTATCACATGGATTTCTGGTGCTGATCATATATTATCTTTTAGGGTTACTAGGTCCTTGGTAGTATAACATTCACATTGTGCTTCATCTATACATTTTTTGTATATACACATTTAATTATTAACTGTGGTTATTCCAACTCTATTGTGGGTTGATGTATTCATGTCATTTTATGACTTTTTAAATGCTTTTCATTGTTTGTGGCTAACTTGTGTTACAATAAAATTTGATATTTTTATGGTGAATCCTGTTTCACATGGCATTTTGCTTTTCTTTCTATTTTTACTAGTCTTATATTTGACATGCCGCAGGTGGATGCCATTTATTAGATGGTGCCATCCATTGTTTGTTCTCACCTGCCTCACCCTCGTTCCCTTGGCATCTTTTCTGCACATAGTAATACCAATGCCAGCCTCTGGCCTGTCACGGGTGTGCCAGATACTACAGACAGTCACTCTGCATCTGGCTGCAGAAAGTCTCTGCGTTTGGCATTGCAGATGCCTTCTTAATCCTTCTGACTTTTGGACCCAGTGGCAACCTCCCTCCGGCTCTAATTGACACACCTGCATCTGGGTGTTTATCGAATTCCAGTCTACTACAGGAAGTCGCCGGTGATATTCATATTTTCCCCTTGTGAAAAATTGGAGCTATACCAGTCAGCTTACTTCCTCTCTGGTGCTGTTGGAGGACATTTGGTGTTATCTCTCTGGAGTCTGCTCAAGTTAAGTTGATTCCCCTTGTTTGTCTCTCTTCTTATCTTTGGCGTTCAATGGGGACTGACCAGTGCTCATTCCCCCTTCCCTATTCAGGGCCTAGCACTAGGGATACACAGCGCTAAGGTTCCTGCTCGGCGATTGGTGTGGAACCAATATAGGGACGATAGAGGATGCAGGATGCTATTAGATCTACCTAGGGTTCTCCACTCCCCCTTTCCCTAGCATTTGGGCTTCCTTCCCCTCTTCCCCTCATGTTGCACTTAGACTTCCCACACTGTGCGTGACATGGCCAATCAGAGGCCAGCAGCTGACATCGGGGTGCCAGAAAAGGCGACTTATGATGTCATTGCCAGGCACCGGCACCCCAATGTTAGCTGCTGGCCTCTGATTCACCGGCATTGTTATTGCTGTGTAGAGATCTTGTCTCTGTACGGCAATACATTTCAATTGAAAATGCATCCAAGGAAGCACATTCAATTTAAATAATGCGCTGCCATCGGTGGCCTTCTGGATTGGGCCACGATCGTCAAGGAGTCTCAAACATGCGGGCTGCATGAAGCAACCTCAGGGGCCACATTCGGAACACAGGCCGCGATTTTTAGACCCCTGTCCTAACCTCTAAGGATGTCTTTTCACACATGGTGTAAAAGTTCTTCTTACACTTGGGTGTGAGTGAAACATTGCACTGCACTCGGATATTACCCAAGTGCAGTGTGATATACGCTGACTCAACAGAGGAGATGGAGAAATTACTTTCTCGGTCTCCTCCGTAAACTGTGATCGTATCCTGTTCCTGTCATGCGAGAGGATAGGAGCACAGTAGCATGACACTCGGCTCCCGCTCGCAGCAGAGCAGGAGCCAAGGGTCATTAACAAATAGCATATAACCAGAGTCAGCATGGGTTTGTAACTAATAGGTTCGAATCCCACCAAGGACAACATCTGCAAGGAGTTTGTATGTTGTCCCCGTGTTTGCGTGGGTTTCCTTCGGGTTCTCCGGTTTCCTCCCACATTCCAAAAACATACAGATAGGGAATCTAGATTGTGAGCCCCTTCGGGGACAGCGACGATAATGTGTGCAAACTGTAAAGCGCTGCTGAATATGTTAGCGCTATATAAAAATAAAGATTATTATTATTATAAGTCATGTCAGACTAATTTAATTTCCTTCTATGACAGAATCACTGACTGGGTGGATCAGGGAAATGCTGTAGATATATTATATCTTGACTTCAGCAAAGCATTTGACAAAGTATCTCACACAATCCTTATTGAAAAAATGACTAAGTATAGAATGGACAAGGCAACTGTTAGGTGGATTCATAACTGGCTTAGTGATAGGACCCAAAGAGTGGTAGTTAATGGCTGCACATCCAGTTGGAAGAATGTATCAAGTGGGGTACCACAGGGCTCTGTCTTGGGCCCTGTATTGTTCAACATCTTTATCAATAGTTTTAGATGAAGGAATTGAGGGTAAACTGATTAAATTTGCTGATGACACAAAGCTAGGAGGGATAGCTAATACTAGAGAAGAGAGAGAGAGGATTCAAAAAGATATAAATAAACTGGAGCAGTGGGCAGCAACTAACAGAATGGTTTTTAACATGGAAAAATGCAAAGTACTACATCTGGGAAATAAAAATGAAAAAAGCGTATACAGAATGGGAGGAATAAGGCTAAGCAACAGCACATGTGAAAAAGACTTGGGTATACTAATAGATCACAGACTGAACATGAGTCAACAGTGTGATGCAGCAGCAAAGAAGGCAAATACAATTCTGGGATGTATTAACAGAAGCATACAGTCTAGATCACGTGAAGTCATTATTGCCCTCTACTCCTCTTTGGTCAGACCTCATCTGGAATACTGTGTCCAGTTTTGGGCATCACATTTTAAAAAAGACATCAACAAACTGGAGCAAGTTCAGAGAAGAGCGACCAGAATGGTGTCCGGTCTGCAAACCATGTCCTATGAGGAACGGTTACAGGATTTGGGAATGTTTAGCTTGCAAAAAAGAAGACTGAGAGGAGACTTAATAGCTGTCTACAAATATCTCAAGGGCTTTCACATTGTAGAAGGATTATCTTTATTCTCATTTGCACAAGGAAAGACTAGAAGCAATGGGATGAAACTGAATGGGAGGAGACACATTAGATATTAGAAAAAACTTTTTGACAGAGTGATCAATGAGTGGATCAGGCTGCCACGAGAGGTGGTGAGTTCTCCTTCAATGAAAGTGTTCAAACAGAGGCTGTACAGACATCTGTCTGGGATGATTTAGTGAATCCTGCTTTGAGTAGGGGTTGGACCAGATGACCCAGGAGGTTCCTTCCAACTCTACCATTCTATGATTCTATGATCTGATGCTCTCGCACACCAGAGAGCTATTTGCTGGTGTGACTCCAGCTTAATACTTATAGGGGTTGTCCAGGCTAAGCAGCATGGTGGCTCAGTTTTTAGCACTGCGGCCTTGCAGCGCTGGGGTCCTGTGTTCAAATCCTACCAAGGACAACACCTTCAAGGAGTTTGTATGTTCTACCTGTGTCTGCATTGGTTTTATTCCAGGTGCTCTGGTTTCCTCCCATACTACAAAGACATACTGACAGGGAATTTGGATTGTCCCATTGGGGATAGCGATGATGATAATGTTTGCAAAGCGCTGTGGAATATGATGGCGCTATATAAGAAAAGCATAATAAATAAATAGGCTACAAGTCTGCAGTCATTCTATGTGACTGCAGACATGCAAATCTTCACATCCATGCACTATGAGATTTCTCTGGTGCTGGCGTTGGGAGCGGCGGGTGCGTGATTGCAAGTCTGAGATTTGCATACATGTGGTCAAATGCCGACTAGATGAGCATGGCCTCACTCAATGTAAGTGTATTGAGCGATGCTGGACACAGTCTAGATGAAATGTGGTCAGATGTATGCAAATCACATACTTGCTGTCACAAGACCACCTGCAGTGTGTGGAAGTGAGGATTCACAAGTTTTAAGTCCCATAGTGTAACGGTAGACTGGTAGCCTAACACCAGACAACCCCTTTAATGAATTTTGTAAAACATACACGTTGTTATTATTATTATTATTATTAACCCCTCTCTGACATTAGACGTACTATCCCGTCCATAAAACCCGTGCCATTCTGCCCATGGACGGGATAGTACATCATAGGCGATCAGCTGCGCTCCTGAGGGGAGCGCAGCTAATCGCCGCCGGGTGTCAGCTGATTATCACAGCTGACACCCGTGACTGTGTGTCAGGAGCGGTCACGGACCGCTCCCGGCACATTAACCCCTAGCACACCGCGATCAAACATGATCGCGGTGTACTGGGGGCACAGGGGAGGATCGCGCAGGGTGGGGGCTCCCTGCGCGCCCCCCTGAGACCCTCAGACCAGCACGATGTGATCGCGCTGTTCTGAGGGCTTCCTCCCTCCCAGGACCCGGATCCAAGATGGCGCCGGGGTCCTGGAGGGAGGCGGCTTCCTCAGTGCCTGCTGAGAGCAGGCACTGAGAAGCCTGCAGCTATGCCTGAGCGATCGCTGGTGTGACAGAGTGCTGTGCACACTGTCACACCAGCGATTTGATAAAATACAGTGATGTCCCACCCTGGGACAAAGTAAAAAAGTTAAAAAAATAAAAATAAACATGTTATAAAAAAAAATCCAAAATAAATAAAAAAAAAAAAAAATATTCCCCAATAAATTCATTTCTTCCTGTAAATAAAAAAAACAAAACAATAAAAGTACACATATTTGGTATCGCCGCATCCGTAACGACCCCCCTATAAAACTGTCCCACTAGTTAACCCCTTTAGTGAACCCCTTAAAAAAAAAAAAAAACGAAGCAAAAAATCAATGCTTTATCATCATACCGCCGAACAAAAAGTGGAATGACGCACGATCAAAAAGACCGATATAAATAAACATGGTACCGCTGAAAACGTCATCTTGTCCCGCAAAAAACGAGCCGCCATACAGCATCATCAGCGAAAAAATAAAAATGTTATAGCTCGCAGAATAAAGCGATGCAAAAATAATGATTTTTTATATAAAATTGTTTTTATTCTATAAAAGCGCCAAAACATAAAAAAATGATATAAATGAGGTATCGCCATAATCGTACTGACCCGAAGAATAAAACTGCTTTATCAATTTTACCACACGCGGAACAATAAAAACGCCTCCCCCAAAAGAAATTCATGAATTGCTGATTTTTGTTCATTCTAACCTCCCAAAAATCAAAATAAAAAGCGATCAAAAAATGTCACCTGCTCAAAAATGGTACAAATAAAAACGTCAACTCGTACCGCAAAAAATAAGACCTCACATGACTCTGTGGGCCAAAATATGCAAAAATTATAGCTCTCAAAATGTGGCGATGCAAAAAACTATTTTTGCAATAAAAAGCGTCTTTTAGCGTGACAGCTGCCAATCATAAAAACCCGCTATAAATAGTAAATCAAACCCCCTTTATCACCCCCTTAGTTAGGGAAAAATAATAAAATTAAAAAAATGTATTTATTTCCATTTTCCCATTAGGGTTAGGGTTAGGGTTGCGGCTAAAGTTAGGGTTAGGGTTGGCGCTAAAGTTAGGATTAGGGTTAGGGTTGGGATTAGGGGTGTGTTATGGTTAGGTTTGTGGTTAGGGTTGGGACTAGGGTTAGGGGTGTGTTGGGGTTAGGGTTGGAGTTAGAATTGGGGGGTTTCCGCTGTTTAGGCACATCAGGGGCTCTCCAAATGTGACATGGCGTCTGATCTCAATTCCAGCCAATTCTGCGTTGAAAAAGTCAAACGGTGCTCCTTCACTTCTGAGCTCTGCCATGCGTCCAAACAGTAGTTTATCCCCACATATGGGGTATCAGCGTACTCTGGACCCCAAGAGTTATTGTGCAATTTGTCCTATTTCTTCTGTTACCCTTGGGAAAATAAAAAACTGGGGGCGAAAATATCATTTTTGTACAAAAAAAATTATTTTTTTGTTTTTACGGCTGTACATTATAAACTTCTGTGAAGCACTTGGGGCTTCATAGCGCTCACCACACACCTAGATAAGTTCCTTGTGGGGTCTATTTTCCAAAATGGGGTCACTTGTTGGGGATTTCCACTGTTTAGGCGCATCAGGGGCTCTCCAAATGCGACATGACGCCCCCAGACCATTCCATCAAAGTCTGCAATCCAAAACGTCACTACTTCCCTTCCGAGCCCCAACGTGTACCCATACAGTAGTTTTCTCCCACATATTGGGTATCAGCGTACTCAGGACAAATTGGGCAACAACTTTTGGGGTCCAATTTCTCCTGTTACCCTTGTAAAAATAAAATATTGGGGCGAAAAAATCATTTTTGCAAAAAAAAAAAAAGATTTTTTATTTTTACGGCTGTGCGTTATAAACTTCTGTGAAGCACTTCGGGGTTCAAAGTGCTAACCACACATCTAGATAAGTTCCTTGTGGGGTCTATTTTCCAAAATGGGGTCACTTGTGTGGGGGTTTCCACTGTTTAGGCGCATCAGGGGCTCTCCAAATGCGACATGACGCACCCAGACCATTCCATCAAAGTCTGCAATCCAAAACGTCACTACTTCCCTTCCGAGCCCTAACGTGCGCCCATACAGTAGTTTTCTCCCACATATTGGGTATCAGCGTACTCAGGACAAATTGGACAACAACTTTTGGGGTCCAATTTCTCCTGTTACCCTTGTGAAAATAAAATATTGGGGGCGAAAAAATCATTTTTGTAAAAAAAAAAAGGATTTTTTATTTTTACGGCTGTGCGTTATAAACTTCTGTGAAGCACTTCGGGGTTCAAAGTGCTCACCACACATCTAGATAAGTTCCTTGTGGGGTCTATTTGCCAAAATGGGGTCACTTGTGGGGGGTTTCCACTGTATAGGTGCATCAGGGGCTCTCCAAATGTGACATGACGCCCCCAGACCATTCCATCAAAGTCTGCAATCCAAAACGTCACTACTTCCCTTCCGAGCCCCGACGTGTGCCCATACAGTAGTTTTCGCCCACATATTGGGTATCAGTGTACTCAGGACAAATTGGACAACAACTTTTGCGTTCCAATTTCTTCTGTTACCCTTGTGAAAATAAAATATTGGGGGCGAAAAAATCATTTTTGTAAAAAAAAAAAAAGATTTTTTATTTTACGGCTGTACGTTATAAACTTTAGTGAAACACCTGGGGGTTCAAAGTTCTCACCACACATCTAGATAAGTTCCTTGAGGGGTCTAGTTTCCAAAATGGTGTCATTTATGGGGGTTTCCACTGTTTAGGCAGATCAGGAGCTCTCCAAACACGACATGGCGTCCAGCCAATTCTGCGTTGAAAAAGTCAGACGGCGCTCCTTCCCTTCCAAACTCTGCCATGCACCCAAACAGTGGTTTACCCCACATATGGGGTATCAGCGCACTCAGGACAAATTGCACAATAACTTTTGGAGTCTTGTTACCCTTGGAAAAATAAAAATTGGGGTGAAAAGATCATTTTTGTGGAAAAAATATGATTTTTTAATTTTACGGCTCTACATTATAAACTTGTGTGAAGCACTTGGGGGTTCAAATTGCTCATCAAAAATCTAGATAAGTTCCTTAGTGGGTCTAGTTTCCCAAATGGGGTCATTTGTGGGGGTTTCCACTGTTTAGGCACATCAGGGGCTCTCCAAATGCAACATGGCATCCAAACTCAATTCCAGCCAATTTTGGTTGGAAAAAGTCAAATGGTGCTCCTTCCATTCCGAGCTCTGCCGTGCGCCCAAACAGTGGTTCCCCCCCACATATGGGGTATCAGCGTACTCAGGACAAATTGTACAACAACTTATGTGGTCCAATTTCTCCTGTTACCCTCGGGAAAATAAAAAATTAGTGACTAAAAGATAATTTTTGTGGGAAAAAAATAGGATTTTTTATTTTCATGCCCGGGCATTATAAACTTGTGTGAAGCACTTGGGGGTTCAAAGTGCTCACTAAAGATCTAGATAAGTTCCTTAGGGGGTCTAGTTTCCAAAATGGGGTCACTTGTGGGGGGTTTCCACTGTTTAGGCTCATCTGGGGCACTGCAAACGGAACATGACCCCATTAACGTCTGCATTCCAAAACGTTACTACTTCCTTTCCAAGCCCTGCCGTGCGCCCAAACAGTTTCCCCCCCCACATATGGGGTATCAGCGTACTCAGGACAAATTGGACAACAACTTTTGGGGTCCAATTTCCTTGGGAAAATTCAAAAATTTGGGACTAAAAAATCATTTTTGTGGAAAATTGATTTTTTTTTTTCACACCCAGGCTTTATAAACTTTTGTGAAACACTTGAGGGTTCAAAGTGCTCACAACAGATCTAGATAAGTACCTTAGGGGGTCTAGTTTCCAAAATGGTGTCACTTGTGGGGGGTTTCCACTGTTTAGGCGCATCAGGGGCTCTCCAAACGCGACATGGCATCCAATCTAAATTCCAGCCAATTTTAGTTTGAAAAAGTCAAACGTCGCTCCTTCCCTTACGAGCTCTGCCGTGTGCCCAAACAGTGGTTTTCCCCCACATATGGGGTATTGGCGTACTCAGGAGAAATTGCATAAACAACTGTGAGACAGTGAAGGAATATGTGTTGAATGGGGTGTACATTTCACCTAGATACTGTGCTGACTGGTATAAGGGAAATGTATGGCTTTGTAAACCTAGTGGTAGAGAAAGGTCACTATGTCGTGACCCGCACCACAATTGTGGGTTACCAGGGCAATGGGGTACTCAGAGCCGAGCCCATGGAAGTCTATGGGGTTGTCACAGGTAGCGGTGGCTCGGTCTGTGGCCCTGGCGGTCAGGCGTATGTTGGGGGGGTTATTTACAGGGGACTGGTATATAACAGTTCGTGACGCCACCTGTAGTTTTCTGATCACTAAGACCAGCGCTGCTGTAGATCTCTGAGGGGATGGTGTGGCAGCTAGATGTCGGGTCCCCTACAGGTGGGACTCTTCCCTCAGGGTCTATAGTGATGATGATGTCGTGAAGGTATGCAGTTAAATGACACAGTCTCACACATTAAAGCTTCTTTCCATACCTTTTACTTTCCAAGATGATAAGGCAGGTCCCGGGAAGCTGTTGGGGTGGATGGAGGATGCGTTTCAAGGTAACGGCTGAGCAGGTTAGAGGCCTCCTTAACTTTCAATGTAATGAGTCCAACTTGCATGAAGCTAAGTTCACTCTAAAACTCCAGCTAATTCTGTAGCTGTACTGCCCGGTCAGTATAGTGGTCGGAGCCTCCTCAGGGTGGAATTAAGACCTTGCTTTTGTCCTGCAGAACTCAAAAGCCTTATTCTCCTGACTCCGGTTACGTACTGACAAAAGGGCTTGTTCCTGTGACTTGAAGTCCAGCGAACCTCTGGTTGTTCTATCACTACGCTTGAAGCTGTAGCAACACTTCGGTCCCCAGTGACCGGTGACTAATGCAGGATAGTTCAATCCTTAAGGCACTTCTATAATTCCTTTCCACTGCGCCCTTCGCCCTGCTTGCGCTCTTAACATAAGCACTGACTAGACTAGGATAATATTCAGTCATCCGTACTAGCCTCCACTTCTGTACCGTCTCCCTGTGTTGACAGGAGATCTCGACTCTCCAACAGGCACCAGTCCTCACTCCCTGCACGCTCACAGGACCGACTTTCAGACCGCACTGTGCTACAGGACACTCCCCTATACACCCCTGCTGGGTGTGTCTGAATTGTATATGAGTCATGTCCAGCCCTTAACCGTTACCTCTCCACTCATCCTCCCGGATAATGTGTGCCTTACAAACCAGGGCTACACATTCCCCCTTGGTAAAATACAGCACTCCCGGGCTGTGAAATAGACAAAGAAAGAATTTTTGTTTTGCATTAAACATTTAACATCAAACTCTTCCCAGCAGGGAGGTGAGAAATTCTTAAACGTTGCATTGTATACAATGGTCATTAGTAAAATACAAAAGTAGTAAGACATTTTCATATAAATACACATAGTATTCTTGTGAAGGACCCGCACCAAACCTTCAACGTGGGTCCTGGGTGGGCTGCAGGACATCTGGCTGCAGACCTCTCTCAGTGCCACACCACACGGGTTTTACGTTCAGAGGTAGACGTTGTGCTGTGGTTTTATTGTAAAACCAAGATAGGGCACAAAGTGCAACTATATACAATATCAGTTCTGGGGCTGACATAGTCCACAGCCTCGAAGTCCATTATTACACATATTTAGTAATGCACAATACCATAACAATACTTTGTACAATATTCACATATGGTAAACTTTTTCTGGGTTAAAATACATTATTTTGCTAGAATTACTGTTGATATCGAATAGGTATCTTCCCTTTCGTGGTTCGCTCTGATCTACGTGGAGTAGTTTCAGGTATATTGGTCTGTGATCTACCTGCTCTGCGTAACGGCAAACTATAGAACTGTCTCAATCTTTCTATGGATCTGGCAAGCGTACTGATGGCTGGGCGGTGTGAGTCAGCTTCACCAGGGGATCCCATAGCATGGGCCGCTGCTTCTGATGGTCCTTCTTGAGATTCTGTAGGCTGGGGTGTTGCTGGAATAGGTAACTCCTGAACTGGCCCAACTGGCACCATGGGCACAACTGGAGGTAGAACTTCCTCTTGTGGCTGATAAAACTGCAACACCGGAATGATTACAGCATCTCCCAGTCTGGGCCAATCCGCAGGGAAATCTCCCAGATCCGTGTGTATGACCTCTTCTTTTCTTTCTTCTCGATTGACGACAGGGTTCTCTTCACG
Source organism: Oophaga sylvatica (assembly GCA_033576555.1). Taxonomy (NCBI): domain Eukaryota; kingdom Metazoa; phylum Chordata; class Amphibia; order Anura; family Dendrobatidae; genus Oophaga; species Oophaga sylvatica. The sequence goes on along the minus strand of JARQOD010000010.1, from coordinate 61,445,836 downwards.
AAGCTTTAAGGGTTCTGGACACAATTTCAAATGGTCTCTGGACACAGTGGATATTGTTCTTCCTCCGTCCTTACTGATGATACAAACTTTTCTGTTGTCATATTTGGAATCTTGTACGACATAGGGCTCTTGTTCCCACTGGTTGTCCAATTTGTGCATCTTTCTTTTTCTTTTCAATACCACTTCTCCAGGCATCAAAGGCTTCGCGGGAGCATTCTTGTTGTAAATATTCTCCTGCTTTTCCGTGCTTTATTAAGACTTCCTTCTACGCAGGCTTGCACTCTTCTGTATTGCTCTTGCCGATTTGTATCCCAATCTTCAACAGTGTCATCTGCCTCTGGTTCCACCACACCAAGTTCCAAGTCCATTGGCAGTCTTCCAGGCCTTGCTCTCATAAGGTAAGCTGGTGTGCAGTTGGTAGAACTCACTGGTATGTGGTTGTACAAGTCAACCAGGTCAGGTAACAATTCTGGCCACCGATTTCTTTCTTCCAGCGGTATGGACTTTAGCAAGTCAACGACAATGTGGTTCATTTTCTCGCAAAGGCCGTTGGTTTGAGGATGGTATGGTGTTGTTCTAATTTTCTTACACCCATACAAGTGACAGAATTCCTTGAATAGGTCAGCCTCGAAAGCAGGTCCTTGATCAGTTAATACTTGCTCCGGATACCCATGCGGTCTGCAGAAGCTTGCTTGAAAGGTTCTTGCTGCCGTCACTGCTGTCTGGTCCTTAACTGGAACAACCACCAGAAATCTAGAGTAATGGTCCACCATGGTCAAGGCGTATGAGTATCCAGATCTACTTGGCGACAATTTGACGTGGTCCAAGGCCACGATCTCCAAGGGACGAGTCGTCCGGATAGGCTGCAGGGGTGCCTTCTGACTACCGTAGTCCTTTCTTCTGAGACCACAGGGTCCACAGTTCCGACACCACCTCTCGATGGAGCTGCGCATCCCTACCCAGTAGAACCGGCACCTCAACAGGGTCTCCAGCTTTCTCCAGCCAAAGTGTCCTGCTTGATTGTGTATGCTTCCAACACCATTTGGACGTCTGCCTTAGGGACCACTATCTGCCATACCATCTCATGGGTCCTGGGGTTGACGTATCTCCTGCACAACTTCTCACGGTATAGGAACAACCGGCTTCTCTCGTTCCACAGGAGCTTTGCTGACATAGGTGCATCTTTTTCCAAGGAGGAACCTTCCTGTCTTAACAACTCCTTGATACGGCTGACCACTGGATCGCTGTCCTGAGTCTCTTTCCAGCTGTGATGGGGTAAGGGATTTAATGTTGCGCCATACTGCTTTCTGTAGACTTGCTGCTCATGGATTATCCCATTTCGATGGAACGCAGGTAGCTCAATTTCTTCCAGGTCGTCTGATTCTTCTTCCGTGTCAGATTCATGCGGCATTCGGGACAATGCGTCGGCATTAGCATTCTTTCGGCCTGCCCGGTACTTGATGGTAAACTGGTAATTCGACAATCGAGCCATCCAACGCTGCTCCATGGCTCCCAGCTTGGCTGTTTCCAGGTGCGTTAAGGGGTTGTTGTCTGTAAACGCAGTGAACTGGTTGGAGGCCAGATAGTGCTTAAATCTCTCGGTAATGGCCCAGACCAGTGCCAGGAACTCCAGCTTGAAGCTGCTATAATTTTCCGGGTTCCTCTCAGTTGGCCTGAGTTTTCTGCTGGCATACGCGATGACTTTTTCTTGGCCATTCTGCTTCTGACTGAGAACTGCTCCCAAACCTTCATTACTGGCGTCGGTGTACAGCAGGAACGGTTGGCTGTAATCAGGATAAGCCAATATTTCATCACCTGTAAGGATCTCTTTCATCTTTTGGAATGCTTCAGCCTGTTCCTTACCCCAATTAAAGGGAGGGTTTCTGCTCTTTAGGGATTGTCCTACTAGGAGGTCCTGTAGAGGGGCTGCCTTCTTCGTGTAATCTTTCACGAACCTTCTGTAGTAACCCGTTAGTCCCAGGAACTGTCGCACTTCCTTGAGGTTCTTCGGCTCCGGCCACTTCTGGATGGCAGTGACTTTCTCTGGGTCCGGCGCTACTCCTTCCGAACTGACGATGTGCCCCAAGTATTGTACCTTCTGTTTGAGTAGATGGCATTTTGAGGGTTTCAACTTCATCCCGTACCTGGACAGGGACTCGAATACTTCTGCCAGGTGCTTCAGATGGTCCTCATATGTCTTGGAATACACGATGACGTCGTCTAAGTATAGCAGCACGGTTTCGAAATTGAGATGTCCCAGGCAGTTCTCCATCACTCTCTGAAATGTTCCCGGGGCACTGCTGAGCCCAAACAGCATCCTGTCGAACTCACAGAGCCCCATTGGGGTGGTGAAAGCCGTTTTCTCACGATCCTCCTCAGCCACAGCCACTTGCCAGTATCCACTAGTCAGATCAAGGGTAGAAAAGTAGTTAGCCGTTTTCAGAGCAGCTAAGGACTCCTCAATTCGTGGTAACGGGTAAGCATCTTTATGTGTTATGCGATTCACTTGCCTGTAATCCACACACATTCTCATACTACCATCTTTCTTTTTAACCAGAACTAGAGGTGCTGCCCAGGGGCTACAACTATCCCTTATCACCCGGCTTCCTTCATATCATGTAACATTTCCTTAGCTTTCTGATAATGGGCTGGAGGTATAGGCCTGTACCGCTCTTTAATGGGAGGATGACTACCTGTAGGGATATGATGCTGTACTCCCTTAATGGCCCCAAAGTCGAGGGGGTGTTTACTAAACACTTGTGCGTACTCTTGTACCACCCGTAATACCCCTTGTTTCTGGTGGGCGGGAGTGGTGTCGGTCCCGACATGGAGTTGCTGACACCAATCCGCCACCTGAGCTGCCGGGTCATTATCCTCCGCTAGTTGGCGGGAGTCTAAGGACTCAGTCGGGAGAATAGAATTATTATCGACGGCATGTAATTTAGCAATGGTTGCATAACGGGGTAAGTTTACCTCATCATCTCCCCAGTTGAGAAGCCGTACCGGTACTCTTCCATTCACCACTTCCACTACTCCCCTAGCAGTCATAAGTGTAGGTCTATGTTCTGAATGGTGGGGTTCTACTACAGCTTGGTAGTTCTGTCCTCTCAGACCTATGGCTGCCCTGCACCAGATTATCATTTCACTCATTGGGGGTATCACAATAGGATTCGAGTCGGTGACCCGTACATTACCAATTTCGCCGTCTGTAAGCTTCGCTTGCTGCTGACACATCAGGGCCCGGATCTCTCTCTGGATCACTCCCTTCTGCCTTGGTCGGGCAATCTCAGCGAGCTGTTGGAGTAGAAACACAACTTCTCCCAGACAGTTACTGATAATGTTAGTACCCAAAATTATATTTAAACCGTTCTCTTCATTTACAGTCTTTACTACTAGAAGCCCCTGGTCTTTCAACTCCTCTCTGCCCACTTTCACATCCACACTTTTGGTCCCGAGTACTTCCACAGGGAGACCATTAGAAGCATACACAGTAAAGTCAGGGCTCGGGGGTTGAAGACTATCCATAGACCAGAACTTCGTATATAGGGCATCAGGTATTATGGTCACCTGAGACCCAGTATCCAGCAACGCCGGAACCGCAATCCCATCCAGAATGATGGACAGGTAGGGTCGTCCACCCACGAACCTGCGGTTCCAGTCTAGGGGGCCTGACGGGTCTCCTCCTGGGTGTTGGCCCTCGGACCCAGGTTCTGCCCGTTTAAAGGACACTGTGGAGACATATGACCTTTCCGGTTGCAACGGTAACAGGTGATCTCCCGACGAGGAGGGTGTTGATCAGGGGTCGCTCCTGGGGGTGGCGTTGTCCTCCTCCGGGGGGGGCGACGTCTTCCTTCTTCTCCGGTTCATCCACGGGACGTCTTCTGGGCAGTCAGCTAATAAGATCTTTCCTTCTTCCTCTTGCCGCAGCTGCAGGGCACTCATCACAGCAGCCAGATTTTTAGTCAACTGGCGCACTTCCGAGCGCAGACAGTCCAACTCACTAGGGACCGTGGCCTGCGTTTTGGCTTCTGCCACAAGTGGGGAAAAGGTGGATATTGCCGGTTCTAGAGTGACTTCACCCTGGTGATGTTGGGTTGCCACTTCAGGTTTGCCCAGGGGTCGCAGCCCTTTTATTGCCATGTCCTTTAGGGCATCAAAGGTGGCATCTGGATGATCTAAAGACCACCAATTCACAGTTCTGCGTTCCGCTTGGGACCTCAGTCCTTGCACAAATTGTTCTTTCAGCATCTTATTTTCATCAATGACACTTATGGTATTAACCTGCTTGAGGGCTCTCAGGGCCCCTTGTAGTCGGCAGGCATAGTCCCTGATGCTGTCACCTGGCTGCTGTGAACAGTGGTAGAAGGCCATCCGGAGATCCGTTTCTGTGCGGTCTTCAAACATGGCATGTAGCTTAAAGAGGATCGCGGGTACCGACTCCTGATCAACGGTATCCCAGGTCTCCACTTCCCTCTCAGCAGCGCCAGTTAGCTGCCCTATCAGCACAGCAGCTTTTTGTCTCTCAGACATGGAGTACATTTCTAGGATGCTGCATAACTTCCGCTTGAATCCTGCCAAAGTACCTGGCTCACCGCAGTACTGGGGTAGCCATTTCGCCCCAGGCATATATGGGAGCGTTAGTGGCATGAGCGGGACTACCGGACTGGGTGCTGGGCCTGCGCCCCCATCTGGCGCTACAATGCCACGCGGTGCGGGGTCGGGGCCTCCGGCTGGGGCCGCACTGTCGGCCGGTTGTTGTGACATATTAGCGCCCCCTTGGTTAAACGGAGCCTACCGGTTTCAGAAGCTGCTATTCCACAGGCACAGCGGTGGGGACAGGACCTTCGTCGCAGGCGCTCTGATGTCAGAGCGTTTACTTCCTGTCGCAGGACCTGCCGCTGAGTCAGAGCCGGGGGCGTGTCCAAGACTTTGCGCGCTTCTCAGGTACGCCCACCTTCTTCTCCAGCGCCTCAGGGCGCGAATATGGCGGTATTTGGCGCCAAACAACAGCAACAGTCTTTTTCCCCAAAACACTCCACAGGCACACAGGGCTCGCAATTTTGCGAGTTTCTCATCCTCTTCGTGACGCCAAGTTGTCGTGACCCGCACCACAATTGTGGGTTACCAGGGCAATGGGGTACTCAGAGCCGAGCCCATGGAAGTCTATGGGGTTGTCACAGGTAGCGGTGGCTCGGTCTGTGGCCCTGGCGGTCAGGCGTATGTTGGGGGGGGGGTTATTTACAGGGGACTGGTATATAACAGTTCGTGACGCCACCTGTAGTTTTCTGATCACTAAGACCAGCGCTGCTGTAGATCTCTGAGGGATGGTGTGGCAGCTAGATGTCGGGTCCCCTACAGGTGGGACTCTTCCCTCAGGGTCTATAGTGATGATGATGTCGTGAAGGTATGCAGTTAAATGACACAGTCTCACACATTAAAGCTTCTTTCCATACCTTTTACTTTCCAAGATGATAAGGCAGGTCCCGGGAAGCTGTTGGGGTGGATGGAGGATGCGTTTCAAGGTAACAGCTGAGCAGGTTAGAGGCCTCCTTAACTTTCAATGTAATGAGTCCAACTTGCATGAAGCTAAGTTCACTCTAAAACTCCAGCTAATTCTGTAGCTGTACTGCCCGGTCAGTATAGTGGTCGGAGCCTCCTCAGGGTGGAATTAAGACCTTGCTTTTGTCCTGCAGAACTCAAAAGCCTTATTCTCCTGACTCCGGTTACGTACTGACAAAAGGGCTTGTTCCTGTGACTTGAAGTCCAGCGAACCTCTGGTTGTTCTATCACTACGCTTGAAGCTGTAGCAACACTTCGGTCCCCAGTGACCGGTGACTAATGCAGGATAGTTCAATCCTTAAGGCACTTCTATAATTCCTTTCCACTGCGCCCTTCGCCCTGCTTGCGCTCTTAACATAAGCACTGACTAGACTAGGATAATATTCAGTCATCCGTACTAGCCTCCACTTCTGTACCGTCTCCCTGTGTTGACAGGAGATCTCGACTCTCCAACAGGCACCAGTCCTCACTCCCTGCACGCTCACAGGACCGACTTTCAGACCGTACTGTGCTACAGGACACTCCCCTATACACCCCTGCTGGGTGTGTCCGAATTGTATATGAGTCATGTCGAGCCCTTAACCGTTACCTCTCCACTCATCCTCCCGGATAATGTGTGCCTTACATACCAGGGCTACACAACTACACCTTACATTCATTACACACTTGCAGCTCAGGCCTGAAACTACTCAGGTGTTAATTAGGAGACCAGAAGTAGGTGTCTGCGAACACAGTCAGAGAGCTCGCTTCGTCTGGACACAGGAGGGGTCCAGGCACAGAAGGTGTCTCCAGGAGTTTGAGCTATCTCAGTCTGGGTGCTCGATGTACCCCGGACACGGAGTAGTCTCTGTGAGAATCCATGCGGATAGCAGCTGAATAGGAGGGGAGCTCTCTCAAGTCTGGACGTTGAAGGTGCCTTCAGACACAAGGAGGAGACTCTGTGAACCTCCATGCTGGTAAATGCTGGTAAATGCTGGTAAATGCTGAACATATGTGTTGTTTTGGCCCCGGCTGTTAGAGTCGGGACCCGGATAGATAGGAAATCTATCTATGTGTAGTAAGTGGCTAGACAAGCCTAGGTCTTCTGTTTATGATTTGTTTTTATCTGTTTGCTGTGGACTTTAAATAAAACTGGTTGCGGCCAGTTGCACCAGTACTGCTGTGAATGAACTGTTTCCGTGCCACTCTGTCTACCCAGACGGTGATCCCAGAGCTATATCCCCTGAAAAGCTTACACAACCTTATCTGTCCATTTTCTCCTTTTACCCTTGTGAAAATAAAAAAAAAGTTTGTAAAAGATCATTTTTGTGGCTAAAAAGTAAAATATTCATTTTTTCCTTCCACGTTGCTTTAGTTACTGTGAAGCACCTGAAGGGTTAATAAACTTCTTGAATGTGGTTTTGAGTACCTTGAGGGTGCAGTTTTTAGAATGGTGTCACTTTTGGGTATTTTCTGCCATATAGACCCCTCAAAGTGACTTCAAATGTGAGGTGGTCCCTAAAAAAAATGGCTTTGTAAATTTTGTTGTAAAAATGAGAAATCGCTGGTCAACTTTTAACCTTATAACTTCCTAACAAAAAAAAATTTTGGTTCCAAAATTGTGCTGATGTAAAGTAGACATGTGGGAAATGTTATTTCTTAACTATTTTGTGTGATATATTTCTCTGTTTTAAGGGAATAAAAATTCAAAGTTTGAAAATTGCAAAATTTTAAAAATTTTCGCCATATTTGCGTTTTTTTCAAAAATAAACGCAAGTTATATCGAAGAAATTTTACCACTAACATGAAGTACAATATGTCACGAGAAAACAGTCTCAGAATCGTGAAGATCCGTTGAAGCGTTCCAGAGTTATAACCTCATAAAGAGACAGTGGTCAGAATTGTAAAAATTGGCCCGGTCATTAACGTGCAAACCACCCTTGGGGGTGAAGGGGTTAATATTATTATTATTATTATATTATTATTATTAAAAATCAAGGTGAGCAAAATTAGTAGCCTTTTTTACAAGAGTTGAAAAAAACCCCAGTGTTTCTATAGAATTTTGAAACAATGTAGCGGTATAAACAGGTGACAATTGCTGGAGCCAAAGAATGCTTTGTGCCCATGCCAACATCTTTCACCTGGGTATACAGAAATAGTAAATAGGATGTAATGAAAAAAAAAATCGAAGAATTGGCTAGTCATGAGGCTGATCCTTGCCATTATGCAAGGTTGCTATTTACAGTGTTAAATTTTCTTCGACTCATATACAAAGTGTGCATAGGCAGGGCCATGACCTTTTGCTGGGATCACGCCCTTTGCTTTAATCCTCACCGATTACAGTAAATGTCCTTAGGAAGCCTCCTGCTGATACTATCATAAGCATCAAATAAAAAGCAATGTAAAAGCAGGGTTACATTTATCTGCTTGGCTGAGCAAAATACTATAATTAGGTCAATGAGGAATTCACATTGAAAAATAAAAATCTCATTGTGGGACTTTCTCAAATTAGACATTCTTTTAGTATTTAAAGGGATTTTCAATAAATACAGTTTTTAACCTCATCATCCTGCTCTAAATAAAATTAATAAAAACAGTTGAACTCATCGACACTTATACCATCATTGATTCTCCGACACTGTTTCCAGTCTTTGTTGACAGGCTGCAAGGGAGATGTGATGATGATAGTGCTTGTGACCGCTGCAACCAATCACTGGTATCAATGGTTCAGCATCACCAGGGATTGGATGAAGTGGTCACATCTGTGTCAAAATATTCATTCTGGTAATTTTCAAAAAAATGAAGAAATGTTAAAGGGATATTCCAATTTTTTTAGCGTTCATGGCATATAAACAGTATATACCTGATAACGACCACTGTCCTAATATGCAAAACTCCATTTCGTTAAAGGAGTTTTCCCATTGCGAGTCTGTTCGCACCACTCTACTACCAGCATGTGTGAACATTTGGCACCCAAAGGGTACTTTCCTCAATGTAGTGAGGGTCCCTCCAAAGTGCTGACTGTGCATTGTTTTAAGTAGAAATAAGGCAGATGCAGACGAGCATATTTGCTCTCCGAGTGCGATCCGACTAAACATCAGGTCACACTCGGACCAATGTTAGCCTATGGGGCCGTGCACACGTTCAATTATTTCCTCAGAGACTGTTTGAGTAATGTATCACTGCATGCTCGATTTGCATCTGATATTCAAATCACATTTGGCCATGCAAGTCAAAGAGTCCGTGGGAAAATTCTAACTGCACTCGAATTACATCTGAGTGGAGTCTTATTTCTGTGGCCTCGCAAAATTGAAAAGATGGACACATTTTTTTCTCCATCTTCCCCTCATCCGAGAGAATTAGATCACACTATGCTGTCACTCGGATCAAACTTTGATCAGAGTGTCAATCAGCCCTATTCTCCTGCATGAGAGAATCTACATGTATTCACATCTCCAAGATCCTATCCCAATATGTAGTAGGTGTAATAATAATAATGATCTTAGCAAATACCTACAATTAGAAATGTAGTATAGTTCTTCTGATTCGCTATATCTCTTTCCTCATGTACAGGCATTGCAGGGCCTTAGGTATCCATGGCTACAATCACTGATATAGGCCGGGGTCACACTTGCGAGTGCAATGCTAGAAACTCGCATCAATACCCGCCACTGCCGCCAGCACTAGGACTGGAGCGTTCAGCTGCATAGAAATACATGCAGCCGCACACTCCTGTCCTGAGTGCCGGCAGCAGTGCCCGGGTATTGATGAGAGAGACTCACGCGAATTTCTCGCACTGCACTCGCAAGTGTGACCCCGGCCTTAGTTATCTAGTAGCTAGTGGTCATTACCATGGCTACCTAAGGTCCTGCAATACCTGCAAAGAGACATAGTGAATCAGAAAAACTATACTACATTTCTAATTGGAGGTGTTTGCTAATATTATTATTATTACACCTACTACATATTGGGTAGGATATTGGAGATGGGAATACCCTTTAAGCTGAAACTATATAAGACCAATATTCCCTTATAGGACAGTTTCGTATTTTCACACTAGAAACTAGGGCTTTTACTTCCCATCCTTTCAGGAAGAGTTTCAGCAGGCGCATTATCATCAGAGGCAGAATTACAATGACAGGTAAAACCTCATTGCAAAGCTGATAACGCAGGATCCACCAATCACAACAGGCGATGTCACAGCTCCCTGCTCCCCCTCTCTTCACAGTAACCTTTGCACACGTTCATTAAATGATTCAATACATAAGATAGGGTTGAAGTCTGACCATTGTGGCTAATGTGTTGTTACCTCAAAAAATAGGAAGTATGAGGGTAAAAAAAAAAAAATCCTCAGTGACTGGTGTGAAAAATTGATTTTTTTTTAATACAGATTGTGATATGGTGGCAAAAAAAATTACCAAAACTATATTTAACACAACCAGATTTAAACAATAGGTAATTTTCCGATGACAAATGTTATTGACAACCCATATGGCCACTATAATCATACAAGGGTTGTTAGGCAGGTTTCCCAAAGTTCTCAATCGGTGGAGCTCTTCAATAATACATCCCTCATCCCAGAAGCTGAGAAAAAATGTCAGCAACAACTGTAATGTCGCACCCATACGACAAGCTTCATATGCGCAGCGCTAATACATCGACGTATATATAGTCTGTCTCCTCATTAATCACTTCCATGTTCAATATTTGCCACCTTTTACCTCAGCACGACGACGTGCTGCTCTTTTCTTCCACGTCGTGATTCCCGCACTTTTTCTGTGAGGCAAAAATCACCTCAGGAAAGTCAGATGAGCTCTGATTGGTTGCTGTGGTAGAAAGAGGAAGAAAGCTCAGCTGCGATTGGTTATTGTGGTAAGAAGAAAGCTGAACTCTGACTGGTTGCTGTGGTAAAAAGAAAGCTGAGCTTTGATTGGTTGCTGTGGTAAAATGAACGCCGAGATCTGATTTCTGTTGCTATGGGCAACATTTTTTTTACTGTAAGACAGTTCTAGTAAATGAGGCCCAATAAGTATTATCCTCTGCAAAGTGCACAAGCGAAACAGGGGGCTTGGTATCATGGCCCACCTTGTAGATAAATATATTCATTATTAGGATGCACATGAGTTCTTTGAATGCAGCCAGCAGTGTAAAGAATGGAGGGTTTCCATTTGGTTACCATGGTAACAAAAACATGTATATCCATAAAGAAATACATTATATAACAGGTTAAAGGGATATTCCAACCAGTAGCACTGGATAAATGATAAATATTAGGCCGGGGAGAGTCCTGGCCTAAACAGGGGACCTGGTTTCTGTACTTAGGAGGACACTGTATAGTCGGAAAGAGCTGGGGTATATGTATGTTTCTAGTGGTAACCACAATTAAAACCTCCATTCTTTACACGGCTGACTGCATTTGACTCAGTAACTTGTATAACTAAACAGCCAGCAACTATGGCCCCTGTGGACAACCGTGTCACGATAACCAAAGTCTGTAGTTCTTACACCCAAACCACGTGGTATGGGAAAGCATATTAAAAATTGCCAATTTCCCCATGGTAAAACAAAAATAAATAAATAAATAAATATATATGTATGTGTGTGTGTGTGTATGTATATATATATATATATATATATATATATATATATATATACATATTATAATAATATTGTTCTGTTATTTGGTGCCGTACTGGTTTATTTTATATATGGATTTCAGTCAGAAAGCTCTGTGTGAATATGCTTTTAGGCCGGGGTCACACTTGCAACTGCAATGCGAGAAACTCGCACGAGTCTCTCGCCTCAATACCCGGCACTGCCGCCGGCACTCGGGACTGGAGTGTGCGGCTGCATGTATTGCTATGCAGCTGAATGCTCCGGTCCGAGCAGGCGGCAGTGCCGGGTATAGAGGCGAGAGACTCGTGAGAGTTTCTCGCATTGCAGTTGCAAGTGTGACCCCGGCCTAAAAGCATATTCACACAGAGCTTTCTGACTGAAATCCATATATAAAATAAACCAGTACGGCAACAAATAACGCTTCTTACAAAACCGCTCCAAAACCCCTGAAGGTTTATAAAAGTGGTGTTTAGATGTGGATTTTTCAACCACCGTCTTTTAACTGCTTCACGTTTCCAAAGACAACAAGCGGTTAAAAGAAGTGAACAGACCATTCCTCAAGAATTTTCTTCTGTGAATACGTTATAAACTTAGCAATGAGATGGCTCAAAAGCTACCAATGGCCAAAAACAATGAAAACGCGCTCAGGAAATGACATAAAAAAGCAAAAAAAAAAAATATGCTTCAGGAAAAAAAAAATACAACTTTTCCTGAAGGGTCTTAATCTTGGAAAACTGAGCAGGATCGCCCTCTTCTAAAAAACAATATGGGCACTTAACCCCTTCACCCCCAAGGGTGGTTTGCACGTTAATGACCGGGACAATTTTTACAATTCTGACCACTGTCTCTTTATGAGGTTATAACTCCGGAACGCTTCAACGGATCTTCGCGATTCTGAGATTGTTTTCTCGTGACATATTGTACTTCATGTTAGTGGTAAAATTTCTTCCATATAACTTGCGTTTATTTTTGAAAAAAACGCAAATATGGCGAAAATTTTGAAAATTTAGCAATTTTCAAACTTTGAATTTTTATTCCCTTAAAACAGAGAAATATGTCACACAAAATAGTTAAGAAATAACATTTCCCACATGTCTACTTTACATCAGCACAATTTTGGAATCAAAATTTTTTTTTGTTAGGAAGTTATAAGGGTTAAAAGTTGACCAGTGATTTCTCATTTTTACAACAAAATTTACAAAGCCATTTTTTTTAGGGACCACCTCTCATTTGAAGTCACTTTGAGGGGTCTACATGACAGAAAATACCCAAAAGTGACACCATTCTAAAAACTGCACCCCTCAAGGTACTCAAAACCACATTCAAGAAGTTTATTAACCCTTCAGGTGCTTCACAGGAACTAAAGCAACGTGGAAGGAAAAAATGAATATTTAACTTTTTAGCCACAAAAATGATCTTTTACAAACTTTTTTTTTATTTTCACAAGGGTAAAAGGAGAAAATGGACAGATAAGGTTGTTATGCAATTTCTCCTGAGTACGCCAATACCCCATATGTGGGGGAAAACCACTGTTTGGGCACACGGCAGAGCTCGTAAGGGAAGGAGCACCGTTTGACTTTTTCAAACTAAAATTGGCTGGAGTTGAGATTGGACGCCATGTCGCGCTTGGAGAACCTCTGATGCGCCTAAACAGTGGAAACCCCCCACAAGTGACACCATTTTGGAAACTAGACCCCCTAAGGTACTTATCTAGATCTGTTGTGAGCACTTTGAACCCCCAAGTGTTTCACAAAAGTTTATAATGCCTGGGTGTGAAAAAAAAAAAAAAAAATTTCCACAAAAATGATTTTTTAGTCCTAAATTTTTGAATTTTCCCAAGGAAATTGGACCCCAAAAGTTGTTGTCCAATTTGTCCTGAGTACGCTGATACCCCATATGTGGGGGTGGAAAACTGTTTGGGCGCACGGCAGGGCTTGGCAAGGAAGTAGTAACGTTTTGGAATGCAGACGTTGATGGGGGTCATGTTCCGTTTGCAGTGCCCCAGATGAGCCTAAACAGTGGAAATCCCCCACAAGTGACCCCATTTTGGAAACTAGACCCCCTAAGGAACTTATCTAGATCTTTGGTGAGCACTTTGAACCCCCAAGTGGTTCACACAAGTTTATAATGCCCGGGCATGAAAATAAAAAATCCTATTTTTTTCCCACAAAAATTATCTTTTAGTCACTAATTTTTTATTTTCCCAAGGGTATCAGGAGAAATTGGACCACATAAGTTGTTGTCCAATTTGTCCTGAGTACGCTGATGCCCCATATGTGGGGGGGAACCACTGTTTGGGCGCACGGCAGAGCTCGGAAGGGAAGGAGCACCATTTGACTTTTTCCAACCAAAATTGGCTGGAATTGAGATTGGATGCCATGTTGCATTTGGAGAGCCCCCGATGTGCCTAAACAGTGGAAACCCCCCACAAATGACCCCATTTGGGAAACTAGACCCCCTAAGGAACTTATCTAGATCTTTGGTGAGCAATTTGAACCCTCAAGTGCTTCACACAAGTTTATAACGTAGAGCCGTAAAATTTAAAAATCATATTTTTTCCACAAAAATGATCTTTTCACCCGAATTTTTATTTTTCCAAGGGTAACAAGACTCCAAAAGTTATTGTGCAATTTGTCCTGAGTACACTGATACCCCATATGTGGGGGTATACCACTGTTTGGGTGCATGGCAGAGTTTGGAAGGGAAGGAGCGCCGTCTCACTTTTTCAACGCAGAATTGGCTGGACGCCATGTCGTGTTTGGAGAGCTCCTGATCTGCCTAAACAGTGGAAACCCCCACAAATGACACCATTTTGGAAACTAGACCCTCAAGGAACTTATCTAGATGTGTGGTGAGAACTTTGAACCCCCAGGTGTTTCACTAAAGTTTATAACGTACAGCCTTAAAATAAAAAATCCTTTTTTTTTTTACAAAAATGATTTTTTCGCCCCCAATATTTTATTTTCACAAGGGTAACAGAAGAAATTGGAACCCAAAAGTTGTTGTCCAATTTGTCCTGAGTACGCTGATACCCAATATGTAGGAGAAAACTACTGTATGGGTGCACGTCAGGGCTCGGAAGGGAAGTAGTGACGTTTTGGATTGCAGACTTTGATGGAATGGTCTGGGGGCGTCATGTCGCATTTGGAGAGCCCCTGATACGCCTAAACAGTGGAAACCCCCCACAAGTGACCCCATTTGGAAAATAGACCCTACAAGGAACTTATCTAGATGTGTGGTGAGCACTTTGAACCCCGAAGTGCTTCACAGAAGTTTATAACGCACAGCCGTAAAAATAAAAAATCCTTTTTTTTTTTACAAAAATGATTTTTTCGCCCCCAATATTTTATTTTCACAAGGGTAACAGGAGAAATTGGACCCCAAAAGTTGTTGTCCAATTTGTCCTGAGTACGCTGATACCCAATATGTGGGAGAAAACTACTGTATGGGCGCATGTCAGGGCTCGGAAAGGGAAGTAGTGACGTTTTGGATTGCAGACTTTGATGGAATGGTCTGGGGGCGTCATGTCGCATTTGGAGAGCCCCTGATGCGCCTAAACAGTGGAAATCCCCAACAAGTGACCCCATTTTGGAAAATAGACCCCACAAGGAACTTATTTAGATGTGTGGTGAGCGCTATGAAGCCCAAGTGCTTCACAGAAGTTTATAATGTACAGCCGTAAAAACAAAAAAATCTTATTTTTTTTACAAAAATAATATTTTCGCCCCCAGTTTTTTATTTTCCCAAGGGTAACAGAAGAAATAGGACAAATTTCACAATAACTCTTGGGGTCCAGAGTACGCTGATACCCCATATGTGGGGATAAACTACTGTTTGGACGCATGGCAGAGCTCAGAAGTGAAGGAACACCGTTTGACTTTTTCAAAGCAGAATTGGCTGGAATGGAGATCAGACGCCATGTCACATTTGGAGAGCCCCTGATGTGCCTAAACAGCGGAAACCCCCCAATTCTAACTCCAACCCTAACCCCAACACACCCCTAACCCTAGTCCCAACCCTAATCCCAACCCTAACCCTAATCCAAACTCTAACCCTAATCCTAACTTTAGCGCCAACCCTAACCCTAACTTTAGCCGAAACCCTAACCCTAACCCTAATGGGAAAATGGAAATAAATACATTTTTTTTATTTTATTATTTTTCCCTAACTAAGGGGGTGATAAAGGGGGGTTTGATTTACTATTTATAGCGGTTTTTATGATTGGCAGCTGTCACGCTAAAAGACGCTTTTTATTGCAAAAAGTAGTTTTTTGCATCGCCACATTTTGAGAGCTATAATTTTTGCATATTTTGGCCCACAGAGTCATGTGAGGTCTTAATTTTTGCGGGACGAGGTGACGCTTTTATTGGTACCATTTTTGAGCACGTGACATTTTTTGATCGCTTTTTATTTCGATTTTTGGGAGGTTAGAATGAACAAAAATCAGCAATTCATGAATTTCTTTTGGGTGAGGCGTTTTTATTGTTCCGCGTGTGGTAAAATTGATAAAGCAGTTTTATTCTTCGGGTCAGTACGATTATGGCGATACCTCATTTATATCATTTTTTTATGTTTTCGCGCTTTTATAGAATAAAAACAATTTTATATAAAAAATAATTATTTTTGCATCGCTTTATTCTGCGAGCTATAACTTTTTTATTTTTTTGCTGATGATGCTGTGTGACGGCTCGTTTTTTGCGGGACAAGATGACGTTTTCAGCGGTACCATGTTTATTTATATCCGTCTTTTTGATCGCGTGTTATTCCACTTTTTGTTCAGCGGTATGATGATAAAGCACTGATTTTTTGCTTCGTTTTTATTTTTTATTTTTTAAGGGGTTCACAAAAGGGGTTAACTAGTGGGACATTTTTATAGGGGGGGTCGTTACGGACGCGGCGATACCATATATGTGTACTTTTATTGTTTTATTTTTTTATTTACAATAAGTAATGAATTTATTGGGGAATATTTTTTTTTTTTTTTTTTTTTTTTGGATTTTTTTTTACACATGTTTATTTTTACTTTTTTTACTTTTTTACTTTGTCCCAGGGTGGGACATCACTGTATTTCATCAGATCGCTGGTGTGACAGTGTGCACAGCACTCTGTCACACCAGCGATCGCTCAGGCAGTGCAGCAGGCTTCTCAGTGCCTGCTCTCGGCAGGCACTGAGGAAGCCGCCTCCCTCCAGGACCCCAGCGCCATCTTGGATCCGGGTCCTGGGAGGGAGGAAGCCCTCAGAGCAGCGCGATCACATCGCGCTGGTCTGAGGGTCTCAGGGGGGCGCCAGGGAGCCCCCACACTGCGCGATCCTCCCCTGTGCCCCCAGTACACCGCGATCATGTTTGATCGCGGTGTGCAAGGGGTTAATGTGCCGGGAGCGGTCCGTGACCGCTCCTGACACACAGTCACGGGTGTCAGCTGTGATAATCAGCTGACACCCGGCGGCGATTAGCTGCGCTCCCGGAGGGAGCGCAGCTAATCGCCTATGACGTACTATCCCGTCCATGGTCAGAATGGCACGGGTTTTATGGACGGGATAGTACGTCTAATGTCAGAGAGGGGTTAAAAAGGTATTCCATCTCCAAGATCCTATCCCAAAATGTAGTAGGTGTAGTAATAATAATAATAATAATAATAATGGCAAATACCTCCAATTAATGTCCAAATAGTGTTTCTTAATCATAACTGGCATAGTAAAATGTTACTGCTGCACCCCAATGAGGAGGCAGCATAGCTTATTATTGCGCTCAAGAATTTTTTTCAATGCTCCCACTATGGTAAGGAAATCGGTGTGTCACTGGGATCATGGTACGTGCTTATAGATACAGATTTCTTGATTTTGTGTATAATGTTACCATTCATACTCGAATTGTGACATAGTTATTCAGAACCTATATGTAGCAAAGTTCAAACATATCACTACTATTGTAAAGGCTTCATTTAATTAGCAATCGCCAGTTGCCAATATGTTGAGGGTGTAACATTACATTAATTAAGTGTTACATATGCTTCTAAGAGACTATTCCCTCTTAAATGTAAGAGGGCTATATACTATATTCAGATTTCTTTATTTGGCTAATTGATTTTAACACCTCTATAGATACAGAGTCTCCTGCTGTGATTGTCACTATCCGCCCTTCCTTCTATTCCGTTATTATAAAACATTTTTTTCCTATTGTTGGTTACCTTTTTCTGGTTAACATACGATTGTCATATAGTACTGTAAATGCTAAAAATGCTGTCTTTGCATCCAAACTTAAATAATAACTGCATAAAAAAGAACACATACGTATAGCTTATATCTCAGCCTTCATATTCTCTTTACAAAATTCTCAGTGGAAAAGAAGTCACCAGTGTTTGTTTCACTTTTCAGCCACATCCAAAGCTACATTCATAATTCTGTTTTTTATTCGTTTTGTTTATATTTTTTAAGATACAGACATTCACATCTTGTTACAGCAGTACTCAATTCCCGTGCATAATGTAGTGTTTAGTCAGGAACTGATCAGGTTTCTTATAGAGAACACACGACAACTACAGAATACAATGCCGTTGTCACAGAGTGGAGCCAAAGACCACAGTGTCTGATTTCCCATTCCTGCACTGATTTGAAGCACTTCACCTTCATTAAATGGTAAAATTTCTTTTAGCAGTGCAGGGTTAATTTGCTCATTAGAGCTCCTGAAAGCTTTCCTGCCTTAAGCCTATCAGCTGTGCACTGTTTTTAATCTGGGCCCTGCTATTCACTCATTGTCAGAGCTAGCTTTATCCTGCTGGTCGGAGGTTGTTGGTGGATGTTATTGGGAAGGCGTCTGGTGGATTTATCTGTGACTGTTGCTAGGTTTTGAGTGGTGATAATTCCCTTTGCTTCTCCTACTATGGTTTAATCCAATCCTCCACTTCCCGTGTTTACCTCTCTTGTTTATGTGTGTATTTTTTATATTGGTATTTTCCTTTAGCCCTGTTCATTACCTTGTTAGTCTGTTGGTGAATTACACTCCTACTCCCCTCTTCCCTGGGTGAAGAAGGGTACAGACTGTGGGCAGATTCAGAAGCCAAGTCAAGGTACTGGCTCACGCTTCACCATCGAAGTAATCCAGGAGCTATGCTCCCCTATCGTTAGGACTGGGAAGGAGCCCAGGGCACCGGACACCTGACAACAGAGTCGTGACAACCGAAAATGTACAGTATACCATGGTAGCTCAGCTAAAGACTGAGTAGGTTTGCTGAAATCGCTGACAGATGCTAATCTTGCAACTGGCAGAATTCTGAATGAAGAATTAGAGAGACTAAGTCATGTCTTAGAAAATAGCTTCTTAGTTGAATACTGTAACTGTTTCTCCATAATGAAAATTATAGAGTGTTTTTCTTAGAAAATGTATTGTACTGTTCCTCTGATATTTTTCCTGACATTTATGAATAAATTGCAACTAGATGCTGATGGATGAGTTCTTTGCATAGTCTGACCCTCTCCAATCATTGCTGCCAGAGCCAGACTGTGTATAGATATAGTCTTTAACCAGGTGACTAATAACACTCAGCTGTCAATGTAGTCAGAGATTTCTAAGAGAAATAACAAAGGAACAGCATAATGCGCAGAAAATTGTTTCAGAATTGTTTCATTTCTACTTTCATAGGTTCAGTATTTGGTCAGCATTTCATATCAGTGTTTGTAAGCCAAAACCAGGAGTGGGTGAAAAATGCAGAAGTGGTGACGTGTTTCTATTATACTTTTCCTCTGAGGCTACGTGCCCACAATCAGGAATAGTAGCGTTTTAGATGCAGCGCAAAAACGCTGCCTTCTACATTGCAAGTACAGTGCATGGGATAAAAGAAATCCCATGCAAAATATGCAGCAGAAATTGACATGCTGAAGCTCGTAAAACCGCACCAGAATTAAACACTGCATTAAATGATGCATAAACTCACCGTGGTGCGGGGTTATGAGCCGCAGCATGTTAATTCTGCTACGTATTTTGACCAATAGAATGTCATTACATGCTTTAAATCCGCATGTACTAAAAAAACAAGTGTGGTAATTAGATCGCAGTGTATTGTACGCAGCGAAAATACACTGTTCAAAATGCTACTATTCCTGATCGTGGGCATGTAGCCGGATTGTTCCACTCCTGATTTTGGCTTAAAAATGTTTATTCAAAATACAGACTAAACACTGAATGTATGAATGTGACCCTTTGCAGTAAATTTACCGTGATTACTAAAACAGACATGTCAAAAAACTGACAGGTTGCTCTTTATAGGAAGTTTGTCAGCACAACATTACTTTTCAAACTAAGCACAGCACCTTGTAGGGGTCATTGCCTTAAAAAAATATACCTTTCATATCCAAATTTATCAGATTGTTTTTTTTATCAAAATACGCTAATCAAATCGCCAAGCTCGTCAGTGTACTTTCCCACCAACTTGTTTTGTCTATCTGTCACGCTGTGACAGTACGTGATTAGAAAAAAGGGGCCTTGCACTGTCCCTAGAGCTGGGGCCCTAACTATCCCTGCTCCCACAGGTACCTCTGAACCTCTCAAGGTGAGGAGGTTTGGGCCACCAGTCTTACTGTTCTCCTGAAATACCCTAAGCTGTCCCCTCCCCTTTTCCCAGGAGGCCCGGCACAGAAATGCTAGTGCATAAGCACATAAGACAAGTAGGGATAGCAAAAAGCAACTAACATTCGAAACACTTACCAAAGGTAGAGAGGTATATAGGGAAGGGTAGGAATGTACAAACCAAATGGGAATAGGAAAATGAGGAAAGCATACATCCAAAAACAGCATACTACCATATCCAGCAGCAAAAACTATCTCCAACACCGCACAGTAAATCCAGGGAACCAGGAAGTAAACTTTCACTAGCAAGGAAGAGAAAGTTTGGCCAGATTTTATAGAGAGGGGAAATGACCAGGTCAGGGGCAGCTGTGGGATGAAGCTGCATGTTTCTAACCAACATAGAAAGGGCCGTTAACCTCTTCAGCACCAAAGGAGACAAAAACCATTTTAATATGGAACACAAAACACACAGGCAAAATGGAAGACCTGCGATTCACAATACGTAATGATTTTCTAACCCCATATTTCCCAGGAGGATGTGACACACTCGTGACACTATCTCTGCTCCCTCTTCCTTAATTGACAGAACTTGCTTAAAAATGTACCAGAGGAACTTGAAGATGTATAAACCACAGATAGGTGGGATGGTTCACTGACAAACCCAGCTACGCCCAGGGTGCACCGAGCACCTCATTAGCATATTTTAAAAAAGAACAATTTTTGGCAAATGCAGCAATGTATTTGGACACTATTACCCTGATTCATCAAAGCAATTTTGTCTGATTTTGGATGTAAATTGCTTTGAAAAGTTGCAAAATTTTGGCGATACTTAGAGTTGCTCAAAAATGTTGCGACTTTTGGGACGGGGAGTGACACCACAGCTTGTCTAATTCATAACGAGTGGCTGCAATCCTTACACCAGAAATTTTACCCGGGGCCCTGACTGTACTAAGATTTATGGTGTGGCGAGACGCACAGAGGTGAACGCCACTTTTCAGACATACCTGATTTGTTAAGAGGGGAGTGACTCCAACACGACCCCTCCTCTTCAACACCGGACTCAAAAAGATTCCATTCTTATTAGGGCCATGTATAAGGTTCTTTGCTTGGTTTAAGCAGTCATTTTCGGCTAATAGACTTCTTTGTAATTTAACTATAACATTGTTTCCATACAGCAGCTGATGGGGTAAAGAGACAAGAATGTTTCTGTTTGGTTGAGAACTATCAAAATAATCAACATCAGGTAAAAAAGGGGGGAGAAGCCAGCGCCGCACATGGTCAGCATGTAATATATAAAGTGCATATGCACATATTGGATTCTAACTGTATTAAAATGGGACATTTGGCAAATAATTGATCAATTCTTTGAGCCACCCCGCCACGACAAGGCATTCTCATATGGGGCAGTCCTACTCTACGTTTTTTATATTCGCTGTGCCATTACGGCCTCCTGAATGTATAAAAGCAAGACTGCAAAAAATCAAAACAAAAGTACCTGAAGAATTGCTGTATCACTCCCATGGTGCCAGTAAGGCAGGCGCAGGTGATAGCCGACCAGGTCCGGAGATGGACATTTCAGATCTGACTTCTGCACTGCCAGACCAGCAACCACAGATGAAGGGTGAAACCGGCCCAGATACAGGTGTAAAATCAAGCAGAGCCCAGGCACAGCAGCCTAGGTCAATCACCAAAAAAATACAGATAGAACTGCGTGCATGACCCAGAGCGCACGGCAACATGTGGTGGTCAGCCACATACCAATATCAGGTAAAAAAGGGGGGAGAAGCCAGCGCCGCACATGGTCAGCATGTATATATAAAGTGCATATGCACATATTGGATTCTAACTGTATTAAAAATGATCCAAAAAAAGGCTGCACTCAAGCATACTAAAGCATGACAACATAGAATATATGAAATTTTGAATAGCAATATGGCTTTGGAATATAAGGAACAATTTGAGACGCTTAGTATAAACATTTGGCCAAACATTTTAAAGCCCAACAACCATCGTCAAGGTGGTCTCAATTCTGTTGGGTCCCTAACCTAATGTGAACATACCTCTATTAGGCTGATATCTGAATTTCTGGGTGAATATGCACCTCTGTCAGCAATGCCTGCATTTATGGGTAAAGTAGGGACCTGGTGTAATTAAAATCACCACCTGGTGGGGGCGGAGTGCTCGGTCAGCAAGCTAACATTCAAAAGACAAAAAACCTGACTGGCACTTCCAGACTAATGTGAACTAGGTGCAAACCAAAGGGAGCTACTCTCATGTAAAACATCCAAAAAAAGGCTGCACTCAAGCATACTAAAGCATGACAACATAGAATATATGAAATTTTGAATAGCAATATGGCTTTGGAATATAAGGAACAATTTGAGACGCTTAGTATAAACATTTGGCCAAACATTTTAAAGCCCAACAACCATCGTCAAGGTGGTCTCAATTCTGTTGGGTCCCTAACCTAATGTGAACATACCTCTATTAGGCTGATATCTGAATTTCTGGGTGAATATGCACCTCTGTCAGCAATGCCTGCATTTATGGGTAAAGTAGGGACCTGGTGTAATTAAAATCACCACCTGGTGGGGGCGGAGTGCTCGGTCAGCAAGCTAACATTCAAAAGACAAAAAACCTGACTGGCACTTCCAGACTAATGTGAACTAGGTGCAAACCAAAGGGAGCTACCCTCATGTAAAATATCCAAAAAAAGGCTGCACTCAAGCATACTAAAGCATGACAACATAGAATATATGAAATTTTGAATAGCAATATGGCTTTGGAATATAAGGAACAATTTGAGACGCTTAGTATAAATATTTGGCCAAACATTTTAAAGCCCAACAACCATCGTCAAGGTGGTCTCAATTCTGTTGGGTCCCTAACCTAATGTGAACATACCTCTATTAGGCTGATATCTGAATTTCTGGGTGAATATGCACCTCTGTCAGCAATGCCTGCATTTATGGGTAAAGTAGGGACCTGGTGTAATTAAAATCACCACCTGGTGGGGGCGGAGTGCTCGGTCAGCAAGCTAACATTCAAAAGACAAAAAACCTGACTGGCACTTCCAGACTAATGTGAACTGTATTTTAATTACACCAGGTCCCTACCTGTATTCCTGGAGCAAGATGAAGGCTTTGAGTGTATATCGGTAGAGAGAGGTGTTGAGTCTGTCAAGTACTATCTGTCAGTAAGTCTCTTAACTTGACACAAAAGTACAAGATGAAAAATGTGTAAGTAAACTTAGAATGGAAATTAAAAGTCAAGTCTCCTCATTTTATGCAAACATAAAAATACAGTTACTGTAGATTTTTTTTAAAGTATTCCTATTGTGACAAAAATGATAATCTATACATATGTATTTGATGCCTAAATATTGTAAATGAATAGATTTTTTTCTTCCGACTGCTGTTTTCTGAAAATGTACAGTACTTTTTTTAGTTTTCATATTTAAGAAGTTGGGCTTTTCCCGCTCAGAAACAATCACATACACCATGCCTCCTCTTCATTACCTAAATCTTCTCCCCTTTCATAGCAAACAGGCTCATTAAACAAAATAGAGCAGCTGCATCTCCCTCCTTTCCCTTTCTTGTCTCCTATTTACTCTTGTACTTGACTTAATTTTTGGCAATTGTGAAAATGTTTTCTAACATTTACAAAACAATTGCTGGCAGGAAGAATTTTTCCTAATAACATAAATTACATTTTTTCAGGTACTCATATGTATTACATATTTGCAGTAGATCAGATTATTCTCATGCCCTCAACTAAAGTTGTACATCTCGTTTTAGACTTATTTATTATGTCTTAAACTCTGTGGGGTAAAAGTTAATCAGTTTTGTTTATGGCCACAATGCTGTTATTTTTGTGAAATTTGTTAAAGTTTTGTTTCATAAACGTTTGATATTTTGGCGCATCTTTAGATATAACCTTACTGATTTTCCACTTTTTTAGTCCAACTAGTTTTTGTCCGCTTTTTTGTGTGACTTTCTAGGTTCATAAATCTGGCTTAAACCTTTTTTCTGTCACGATCCACTTTTGGATCTGTGGCAGATTTTGCTTTCCATATCAAAACCTTTTTCCTTTCAGGCCATCGGGGGTTAATGTCAGTCTATTCCCCGGTGGCCGCTGGTGTAATTACATTGCTGTTGACTTGTCAGGGGAAGGTGGTGACCACTCCCACTATCCTTTAAAAGGTCACCTGAGGCGTCAGCTGACGGTTGGGGATACTTCTGCTTTTGGAGACCAACCAAGCTGGAGTCAGGAGCTTGCTGTGCGCAGTGGTACTTCTACTGCTTCCCTGTTCTGGTGCCTTACTCTGCTGTGCAGTGCATTGCAGCAGAGAAAGCTAAGTTTTGTTGATTTAACCCCTAAGTGTCCATCTTTCCTTTCCTTTGGTTATTTTGGTGTGCTTCCTTTTATTCCCTGTCTCACCTCCTGGGGAGGGGGTTGGGGGTTTAGCTCAGGGCTAAACAGGAGACAGGGACAGGTCAGTGACTTGGGCCTCACTACCTTCAAGTGTACCCCCAAGTTAAGGAAAGACAGGGCACCTCCATTAGCCTTAGGGGCAGTGCAGGAGCCCAGATTCCTCGCCCCTGTATTCCCATTACTGCCCCGTGACATTTTCATAGCTAACCGCTCAAGATTAGACCCATTTTTTGAAAACGTTGACATAAAATAGTAAAAAGTCACAAAGGTTTGCACAAAGCAACATCCAACACAATTTTTTACTTTTTGACACCAGAAACTGTTGCAAAAGCCTTTATGAATTTCCTCCTGTGGCTCGTAAGAAAAGGGACTGTGGTTTTGTGAGACGGGTGTTGTTTAGATAAAAGGAGTATGATTTAAAATGTTCTAACCTGCTCAAAATTAAAGTGCAAAAATTATGTCAACTAAGAGATGATATCAAGTTAGGCAAGTGTCTAAAGAGGCACCAAATGAATCATCCAGAATGAACGACTGTAATAAATTTGGAACATTTTTATACTGTCTGGTGTAAGTTTATACTCTGTAACAATTGTACAGGACAAGTAGCAACCAAAAAGTGAAATATTTCTATGCAGGAATCGGAGAATGTTGAGTACCTGCCATGTAAATTTGCTAATATTACTTATATTGATTATGACTTTTTCCAAGGAACAGATAAACACATAACATTACTACTTTATTTTGGGAGAAATTTTTGCTTTATGCCACTATTATATGTCACTCACATTTACTACAGACTAGGGAATGTTGTCTGTAGTATTTTATTTTTAAATATTTAGTAACCATTCCTCTCTTCTCAGGTTTATACACAAGTATTGTATTAAGAAAGTGAAACCTGGCAGGCGCCGTGTAGTCCTTGCATCCATAGTGGTCATTGTATTTTCACTATTCATTCTAGTAAGTCATTCACAAGTGACTCTCTTTTGTGCCGTGCAGAATACAGCCATTAATCTGTAAGTGCTTAACCTCTCTTATTGATCTGGATTTGTCACTATTTGTAAAATGTTGAAATTTGATCTGTTCACGCTCTCGGCCATATTATATCACAGCAAAAAGTTCCTTGGAGTCCTTTCTGTTGAAACATACACCTGCACGTCAATAGTATGGGCCACCTAAGTATAATCACCATAAGGACAATAGGTGGTAGGCCATGCAGGTATGATTTATGCTCATTTCTATCAAATTGTCCTTTTTTTAAGTTATTTTCTCCGGAAAACAAAAAGGCAGGTGTCTGCATTGGTGTTGGCATTTGCACCCCATAGAGATAACAAGAAGCTTTTGGGCTCTAATGCAAAAATCTGCTCTTACAACCGCCACCGAAATGCTGACGTCTTCACAGACACTATCACAAGCACTTAAAGACCCAGAAACTGTCATAGAAATGTGTCAATTCATATTTGCAACATTATAGAAATATAATAATTTTGTATTTTAACATGATAGCGTTTGGATCTCCCATGATCCTCGCCGGTGATCAATTGTGCTTCCTGGTCTAGTTTGGAATTCAGCTTGCTTTCCTGCTGTCTCCTGCTTGCTTTCCGATAAGTCTCTTTCAGTTGTTTTTTTACTGTGTTTGAATTCCTTGCTTGTTGCTGCATTGCTTTTTGTCTTCAGCTGGGTCACCTTTGGGGGGCTTTGGCTGGTCTCCATTCGTTTTTTGTATTTGTTCATTTGCTCAGTTCTTGTGATATTTTACTGCTGGGTAGCTACGTGTCCACATCAGAGATCTGATATAGGTGGTCGAGACCCTGTGGTCTCAGTGTTTTTGGATTCAGAAGTGTTGGAGTTTTTCCTAGGGTTTTTCTGGGTTGTAGACAGTATTCTCTCCTGTGCTGTCCTATCTAGACAGTTTTGGGCCCCAGAGTTTGCTCAATCTATTTTCTGTCTGTGTTCGTATTTTTATCTTGTCTAATCGCCATTATATGTTTGGGGGCTTCCTACTCTTTTGGGGTCTACTCCGGGGCAGTTAGCTTTCCTCTTTCCATCTTCAGGGATAGCTATCTCTCCGGCTGTGCCGAGGCGTCTAGGACCACCATAGGTACGCTCCACGGCTGCTTCTAGTTGTGCGGTTAGTTTAGGGGTCTGCAACCTATTAGTTTCCAACCTCTCTGGTGTTAGGCTGCCTATGCGTTTTTTTGCTCCTGCCTCCTCAGCTACCAAAACATAACACTCACCACTAACTTTATTTTTTACTTCCCTATGACCCCTGCTGCATGAAAACCTTGGGAATAACTATTTGAACGTGTACCTGACGATATAATAATTTGCACCCAGTAGTCTGATGGGCATTTGCAGACCAGATCTTGGCACCACTCTCTGAACCTGCTAACACCGCCTTACGATTGAGCAGTATAACATCTCTTAAGTTATCCCCTTAGCCAGCCAAATCTTGTACTTGTGTTGCTGATTAGAAGAGCGAGCATGCACAAATTGTTTTGCATTGGATAATAATGGTTTGCTCATAAAAAGATCTTCTGCTCACTGGCACAAATTGAACTGGATTGTAAGAATTGTCATCCATGTTAATCAGAGGAGGGCCGAGAAATCGTGTTAACAGGCATATAGGGGCCAATGAGAATAGTCCGAGATGCCCATTGCTCATTGTCATACTGCACAGGACACTTCCAAACTCATTTTTGCAAGCTATGCAGGGGTTATGGAAGGGTGGTGAAGAGCTAAAAAAGCGGTTAATAACATTGTGGTGACAGGTTCCGTAGTAAAGTGCATAATCTAAAATATAGTATTGTGAGTTGCCTTCCCAGGAACTTTATTTCTAATATATGTGCTCTATTTTGGCCCAAGATATGCGAATGACGTATGGTAAGTCCTTTCATCGTGATGAAACAGTGCTTTTACCTTTTCCTAGAATTGCTGTAAGCCATCGTTGTACACAGCTGTATGGAAGGCGGCACCTACAAAACTTGTACAAAAAGCCGTGTGCCAAATACTTAAATTTGGATCATGTATTGACTGTTGGTGCAACCGGTGTGAATTTTGTTATGCCAGTGCCTAGTGCTACAAGGATTAACAAATAATATTATACTGAAAGTGCACTTCATCAGACATTAATTATATTGCAACGGATCCAAATGGACCATCATATCCATAATCTTAAAATATACCACGTTCTTCAGTTTATCTTCTTTTTACTCTTGCACTGCTGACACTCAGTGTCTTACACAATACACATCGCCGTGTTGTTCCACTGACGTGCACCTGCTAGGATCACATTCACGTTGTTTGCTTGAGCTTCTCGTAATCCTCTCCTGGACATCTGCAACAACGAATTTCCAAACACATTTGTCTAATTTTTTTGTCATGTGCCACTGATCTTATATTATACCACTTTTGCACCAAACCATGCCTTCAGCTTTACGTTGGAACAGGAAGGTCTGTTAATTTGCCAGGAGAGTAGAATCATAGAATGGTAGAGTTGGAAGGGACCTCCTGGGTCATCATGTCCAACCCCCTGCTCAAAGTAGGAGTCACGAAATCATCCCAGACAGATGTCGTGTGTTTCTGTAAATGATCCTGTTTGTACATAGGACTCCACTATCACTGTACGCCATATTAAAGACACTTGTAAGAGTGGTGGACTGTTCTGCTGCATTTCTATCCATGAAGACAACAATCGCACTAAGTGTACAGTATCATGCAGTTTTACATGTAATGTGGATAGTGATGTGCATTTTTATATTGTTTAATGGTAATGTACAGTGTTAATGTACAATGTGAGTAGCGCAGGATAAGCACAGGATTAGACTTGGGATAGTATAAGAACTGTTCATATAGTTAAGTGGCTTAGCAACAATATAGGACATAATGAAAGGGCAATAGATTTAGTCTGTTGGAAAGGATATAGTTAATGTATAGAACTAGCCCAGTGGGTGGGGACTAGTGTTATTAAAAAGTGGGCACATCCTGGTAGTGACTCAGGTAGGGAAGTGCAGTGACTAGGTCAAGTTCAGGTGCAGTGGGCTGCTAGGGCCAACATGTACCAATCGTTCCAGGCAATGGGAGGCCATACTGGAATCCTGAGCAGTCGCTCATGTCACGTCTGAAGTCCAAAGTCTGGCATAGCGGCTGCCGTACACATTGTGTCCTCTGGCGTACAGAGGAAAATTGACAGGGACCCGTGTAGATGAAAGGTAATGGATCCCGGGTGCACTGCTGAAGTGGACAGGAAATTCCTGAGGCTGACGGAGTCAGTGGGCTTAGTGATAGTCCAGGATGAACTAGTGGTAGGGCTGAAGAGGTGTTGTACAAAAGGAAGCAAGAAATGTGAAGTGTAGTGCCCTTTCCCTCATGTCACAACCTGATGAACTTGAACTGACCAGTAAACGTTTGCTTGCAGTGAACTTGATGTCTCCTGAATTATGTGCGTCGGCTCCTGAAGATGGAGGCCTGGAGACAGCAGAGGCCTGTGGACTACAAGCGAGTGTGACGCACCCAACACCTGATTTGGACACTGTTTCCCTGTAAAGTGCCAGAGCGCAAACAGACAGCAGCTCGGTCATGACTACCACTCTTGGAAACTTTATACACTGACACAACGCTAGTGCCTCGAGAGGAAGGAGATGAAGGCCTAAGTAATTTCTACTGATCTGTTTATCTATGTATATTGCATATTTAATCCTCAGTTCATTGAGGCCTGTCAGTATAAAATGTTGGAAACTCTTTAAGCTGAAAAATGTTGTTTTAATAACCTCCTCCTTTTTTAGGGTTACTACATGGGTGTATCATTAAGAGCCCACAAATATTTAATCTTTGAAGTACAAAGTAGATATCTATATCTTTCCTTGGGGGGAGGAATGATATTCTTCACAGAGCTCATTTCTTTTGCAGACCTCTTCATTGCACAAGATCTGACACCCTATTCAGGTACTCACATGCATGTACCTCGCTCGTATGTCTCAAATACCTGTGTCCTGGCCAAGTCAGGCTTTCTAACAGGCCTGAAACCTAAGAACTTTTTCTAGACAAAAGCTGAACAGCAGGAAGGTGCATAGAGTTCAGTGAATGGGGCCATTGTCACGGACGCCTTGGGAAATGCATGCAGAGAACTGCCTTATTTTGAAGCTTTTTTTCCAAACAAGGTCTCCACTTATTAGTGATGATGTGATCTCCCCTTTGCCTGTTCTTTTCTCAACTCCAAGCAAGGGAAACTACAATGTTCTGTTGTTTAATGGGAGCTACCAACAAATATAACATAAGTGGCATGTTAGGCCAGGACTAGAAGCAGAATATTAGCAGGTTAACAGAATTTTCCTACAGATATTGATTTGTAAATAAAAAGTTTTTTCTTTATTTTTACAGTATATTCCAGAGCTGAAATCACAATTCTGCTTTTTTCGGTCAATTCTTAATGTCAAGGTAATTAGGCCCTGTTCATATTACGGTATATTTTTTTGCATATTTTTGGCCCATACACAAGGAAAGTTCCTGATGTACATCATGTATGATGTGAACAGGGACTTAGGAAGTTTTCTGCTGTTTGTTCTTATAGTGTATAATGAATCTTACTACGTAGTTTTGATTCCGGAGAACAGGCATTTCAGGATAGCGATGTGCAGGGACGTTGCAGATGAGGAAACCTGGATGCGCCCAAAGCTAAGTGCCAGGTGGTACTGTAGGTTGGGACACCACAAGCCATTTTGCCGTAGCTAGGGGCGCATCCTATTGGAAAATGCGCAGATAAAGGGTATGGCCTAAATTGTGGTCCAGTGAGTCAAAGTTGAGTCTCAGTTTGGCATAACTTAAATGGAGCAAAGTAAATCACCTAATAGATGGTGTAAACTTATTGCCCAATTCACCATTGCTTTTGGGTACTTTTTTTTTTTTTTTTTTTGTACTGGCTTTAATGTTTTGCACCTTTATTTTATTGCATAATAATCTTTCCATTTGCTCCTTTTTTACGTTTATTTTAGTTTAGGGTTTCCAAATCTGAATGTTTTCACCAGATTCATCATTTGCAACCTTTCAAAAAGGCGCAAATAATGTCACCAAAAGGTACTGCAGTCACCCTCCCGCCCACACCACAGTGATTTTATATGTGCTACATAAATAGGGAAAATTTTTGCTCAATATTGCAAAACGTGTGACTTTTTTGCGCAAAAAAACAAATTGAAGACCATTTTTGACTCTGCACAAAATTCACAAATCGCATGCAGCCATTTTGAAGAATTTGCCACAAAAAAGGCAACAAATGGCAAAAGACAAAAAAAAAAAAAAAAGAAAAGTAACAAAAAAATGCAAATGATGAATTAGGGCCTTTGACTAAACAATATAAAGATGATTTTTTTAATAAAATTTGTCATTTTTTAGGCTGTTTAGTATAAGTTTTCATTGTCTAAAAGTTATAAAAATTTAGTAAATCGGCTTCATTATCTTAAAATGAATACTGAACAATGAAAACTTTGGGAATTATTTATAGACGAGCATTGTAAGGTGAAAATGTAACTTTTGTTTTTTCTTTGGAGAAAATGTTATAGTTTTTTTTAAGGAAAATTAGTAATTGATTATAGTATCAACCCAAAATTTTTAAAAAAATGAAGAAATATAAGACAATAATTAATACAGATAAAGCAAATCATTACCAATAAAAGTTAGGAGCAACTGGATACTGTAAATCACTTTCTTTGATGAAGTCAGGTCCTGTACAGTTGAAACAATGTAGAAGAAAAATGCCTTAGAGCTGCCGTCACCAAAGGCATTGTTCATCTAGGCACAGAAAATATAGTACGGCACTGCAGTGCTACGAAGTGCTACTAGAAAGCTTATCAGTAGTGATGAGCGAGTATGCTCATTGCTTGGGTTTTCCCGAGCACACTCGGGTGATCTCTGAGTATTTGGGTGTGCTCGGAAATTTAGTGTGTGTCGCCGCAGCTCCATGATTTGCAGCTGCTAGGCAGCCTGAATACATATGGGGATTCCCTAGCAAACACATGTATGCAGGCTGTCTAGCAGCCACAAATCATGTGGCTGCAGCGACACATACTAAATCTCCGAGCACGCCCAAATACTCAGAGATCACCCGAGCGTGCTCGGGAAAACCCGAGCAACAAGCATACTCGCTCATCACTACTTATCAGTATAAAGGAGAAGTTAGAGAGACGTATAAACCGGACTGAAATCGGAACGCAATGCTCGGACTGGCCGGCTGGTCTCCCAACCTGAGCGTGACAGCTTCAAATATTTCTATGAGTGTGCCACGCTCAGGTCAGAAGAGCCGCCGGCCAGTCCGAGCATTGCGTTCCGAGCTTGGTCCGATTTCTTACTGCTTCCTTATACTGATGTTTTGCTAATGAAATGTCCGTGCTGATTAGTTGGAATTCTCAGTTCCATGTGCCACTTATATACGCTTGTAAATAAAATAAACTTTTGGATGTATGTATCCACGCTGGAGAAGCCGGCGTCTGCTTTCCTCCAACAGGTCCAATATAAATGATCTGCGATACATTTTGGCTCAGGATTCTGACTTTCACAAGCTCATTTTTCTAAATACTGATTGAAGCAAAAAGTACTTAATCATCAGCATTCATTGTGGTGGCCACATTTTCGACTGCCCAGCAATGGTAGGATTAACAGCTATCTGACTCATCTCGTGGACTTTTAGCCGCTCTCAGACATCTTGTTGTTTCTTGCAGGCTGAGCACAGACATAAGCGTTACAATAACGTGTGTGTCCAGAGCCTTATGGAAATGAGCTCTGTAAAAGCCAAACAAGGTCAGAGAACAATTGTTTGTATTTTGTGTTTTCCAAGATCGTTTGTTATTTTTCTCTTTCACTAGAACATGACATTCAGTCTTTGATATATAGCCAAAGAGCGTAGAACTGCATCATGAACAGAACGTGTCAGAATTTCGACTTTTATGGCTAAGCTGTTCTTGTTTTTTTTAGATATTTCTGCTTACACGTGACCAGCTCTAGCACGGACATGACGCTAGTTGGAATGGCACGGTTCTATAATAGTGCAAGCAGAATAGAATAGGGACCCATAACAAAACCAGAAATATGCCCCAACTGTTCGATACTAAATTGAACTGCAGTAATGAAAACAGCAACATAAATAATTTTATTAAGATAGTTTTGTCCACCCTCCAAAACTGTCTGAGCCCCCTGAGCCTCCGGACCTCATTGTAGCTGCTATTGGCGCTACAGGATTATGCTAGCGCTGGATTGAGAGACGTTGTACAGTGAGAACAAGTTATTGCCTAATCCAAGGGTAGACAATAAGTTATTGATCGTGGGGGTCTGATTGCTTTGACCCTCACCTATTGGCAGAACAAAGCACTTTAATCCCTGCTAGAATGGAGTGGCAGTACGCATGCTCGACCACCGCTCCAATACTTCCCTATGGGGATTCCAAGTGCTATGCTCAGCTTTTTACTGGAAGCCTAATGGAGAAGGATTGAACTGGTGTCTGAGGAACCGACTTGCCACTCTATTTTGTAAAGGGGATATAAATGCACCATTGGGGCCAAAAATTCAGTTCTGCTTATTGGTGAAGGTCCCAAGTAGTCTGATCTCCAACAATCAGTAAATTGTCATCCATACTGTGGTTACTTGATAACTTGTTTCCACCGGGCAATACTTTTAAAAGTGTTGTTCAGGATTGGAAAAACCGTGCTGCTTCCTCTAAGAAACAGCAACACAGCTATCTACTGTATGAGATGAGTCTAAAATGATCTTTCCATTGACATGAATTGGACACAACTGCAATATCACACAAGATCTGGAAATAGGGATGACACTGTTTTGGAAGAAGACAGCCATGTTTTCACAATCAAGTTCTATGGTGCTCGGCCCACAATAAGGCTATGTTCACAAGCAGTATTTTTACTGCATTTATTTCTGCAGTAATAACAGTGAGATATACACATAGATTTCATGCTTTTTTGTGCTGCGGGTTTTAGCTGCATTTTTTATCATGCATGATTTGTCTACAGTACATGTTTAATAAAGTTAGTTTTATTAACCAAAAATACAGCGAAAGAAAGGAATAAAACCATTTTTTGCAGCATTTTTGCATTCTATTGGTGAAAAAATACAATGCAAATGCTGAAAGACTTGAAATTCAGCAGATTGCAAATTCAATCAGGTAAAAAAAACAAAACAGCGTATACGTGAGATTTCTGAAATCTCATAGCTTTTTCTGGTATTTTAAAAGGTGGGTTCTTTTTTGCGTTAAGAGTTGGACTGGCCCACCAGAGAACTAGAGAATCCTCCGGTGGGCCCTGGCTTCTTCTTCAGGAGAGTTCATAGTGCAAACCTTGAGTGGGAGAGAAAGGTGGGCCCAATATTCTTCGGTCTGACACTGTGCACATACCTTAATACCACCAAACCGTTGCCTAAGTAATGCTCCCCAGTTAATATAGCGTGTTACTTCATCCTGCATACGTGATGTTCCGCAAGTGTTTGTATCAAGTATGAAACTTGAGATGTGTTCACGACCAGCGGCGCCCCCTTCGCATGGCAGTCCGCTGCATAGTGACTAAATCACTTAGGCTACTTTCACACTTCAGGCTTTTTGTATCAGGCGTGATCCGGCGTGTTTTTAAAAAAACGCATCCGGTATCGGATGCGGTTTTTTTTTACCATTGACTTACATTAGCGCTGGATCGCGCCTGATGTCACTGCGTTGCATCCGTTTTTGGCTGGATCCGTCGGAAATGTACATTCCGGCGGCCGGACAAGACGCTGGCTGCAACGTTTTTTTTTTTTTTCGGAGCCGCCTGATAGTGCCTGAATCGGCACTTCAGGCGGCCGGAAACAATGCAAACCTATGGAGCCGGACCAGTCTTTTGACAAATCTGTCAGAAAACTGATCTGGAATCCAAGGTCTCTCTCTCTCTCTCTCTCCTCGGTCCGGGCATTGATAACTGCATTTTCAACATGGAAATTTTATATTTCCGGGTTGAAAAGGTCAGGACGGATCCGGCAAAAAACCTGATCAGTTGCATCAGTTTTTTTAAATCGGCGCCGGATCCGTCCTGTCAGGCATAGGACGGATTATGCCTGATTCAAAAAACCTGATGTGTGAAAGTAGCCTAAGCCTTCAATTTTCCTACTTTATTTATGGAGTTTATGGATAAGGCTTTGCTGTTTGACATTATGGACCTGTTAGCATTAGCTGTAGCTAAACGTATCAGACCTACTACATGCTTATGGAAAAGTAGCAGTGACATTTTATCTGATTTATCTATCTGGGTTGCTGAATTGCAACTATTTCACCATATTTTCTTTTTCATAATTCATTTTCCTTCAGATTCTCACATTGCAAAACACCGGATTATGCTGGAAGCTACATATTAGGTTTCACTATTTGTGCAAATTCTTCAATATCCATGGTAATGTGTGAAGAGATTGATAGCTTCAGTTTTCTGGAACTAACTTACACAAACTTCTGCCAATTTTACAGCAACCTTTAGCCAAAGAAAATTAATAATTTTACGATTTGCGAGATTAAGGCCAATGACATTT
Organism: Oophaga sylvatica; assembly: GCA_033576555.1. Classification (NCBI taxonomy): domain Eukaryota; kingdom Metazoa; phylum Chordata; class Amphibia; order Anura; family Dendrobatidae; genus Oophaga; species Oophaga sylvatica. Next base: position 61,411,142 of record JARQOD010000010.1, on the reverse strand, counting down.
CCAGAGTATCGGGTTCTCTAAAAGCAAAGTCTGTAAAACGAGTCCATGGAAGGAACTTGCTTCAATGGCTTCTGAAGATCATATTAAATCCTTGTACTGGATGTTTTTAAGAAATTTGTGATCTACTATAAAGATTTTTTTTTTCCAAATGCGTCTACAGAAAAACATTCGGCTTTCTGAGTATCAAAATGATGACGAAAAGATAAAAATGTCTTAAAGATTAGAACTAATCATTTGTCCTGAAAAAAACAACAACATATATATATACAGTATATATATATATATATATATACTGTATATATATATGTATATATATATATTATACTTTTATGCCCAAAAAAATGTATTTACATCGATTTTTCTGGCTAACACGGTACCACAATATAATTTTTTATTGGACATCATATATATATTTATAAAATTGTATTTATAATTACAAGTGGGGGATAACAGATGGGATCCCTGTGGTCTCAATTTAGTGTCAATTATGGAACCACCCATTTAATGATAATTTTTCAACTGCATTTTCTTATGGGCCATTGACCATGGTTCACAATAATAAATATATACATACTCACCAGCTCCAATAGATTCACGTCTAGAGAGACTTTCAGTTTACTTTTATGTATTTTGGGTGACCAAATGTAGCTCTTTCCAAACTATTACTATGTTTTGCTTATATAGCATCTTCATATTCAGACATTATCATCACTATCCCCATTGGGGCTCACAATCTACATTCCCTTTCAGTATGTCTGTGGAGTATGGAAGGAAAGCCACACAAACTCCTTGCAGATGTTGTCCTTGGTGGGATTTGAACCCAGGACCCCAGTGCTGCAAGGCTGCACTGCTAACCACTGAGCCACCATTCCACAACATGGTTAACCATAGTTTAATACTCAAGATTCTAGCTATTAGGAAATGTAACTCTGGATGTTATAATAACTAATATTCTAGAAAAAAAACTAGTATTTACAAGCATATCCTATGGAAGTTTTAATATTTAGATAGAGAGATGCTTTTACCCCGAGAGACATGTACCATACACTGAGCTTCCGCATGTTTGCTCAGTCAGGTACATACTTGTGACTGTGCCCTCGTTTCCTTTGTTGTCTGTTTAGATGATAAATATTCTGTCATGAAGTTTATTTTAAGAAGGTGTGACTACTGTTTTTAGAAACTTCTAATGGCATTGCACAGCGCACCTGAGACATACATCAAAAACGCAAGCATAGACTCAATGCCAAGGGCAGGGCTGCATGGCACAGGTTACATATACACTAGAAGAATACAGAGCTCCTCTATCCTCTAAAGAAATATCAGGCTCTACATGTCAAGAATTATTTAAAATTCTGGATAATTTGTCAAGAACAACGTATGAACCACTATAAAAGCCAAAAAAAACCACACTGACTCTTTATATTCTACAGTACTAGTCCTCAGAAATGTATTACCCTGGATCACTTTGTTCATCTTGATTCATCTCGACCTATTTAATTTGTATAATGACTCCATTGTCTATATTTTAAATTAAAAAAAATATTCTCGACCATTAAAATAAGTAATAAGGGAATTACACTTTCAATCTTATTTTTCGTACCTTAAAAGGAATGTCAGCATGAAATGACTGTTCAAACCAAGCACAGGCATTTGGGTCACCCTTGGTGAGGCTGAACAGTTTAGTGCACCTTATCACCTATTTTTGTTTCTTTCTACGTCCAATTTCATTGATTTACAGCTTTATCCTTTACAGGAGTCAGAGGATGGGGTAGATTGGTGAAAAACAAGTAGGTAAGTCGGTGCATTGAGCTTTTTTGGCCAGGCTAAGGATGAATTGAGCGCATGTGCTTGTTTTGAACAGTCATTTTGTTCTGATAGACTCCCTTTAAGAATAGCACAATAACTAGGGAAAAAGGGAAAATAATATGGAACCTCAAAAAGGCCAACACAACCTACGTCAAGAAAAAAAAAAGAAAGTAACAATTCTGTCCATAGTTTAGGGTGGAAAATAAGATGTAGTGCAGCAAAAATGTATTGTTGCAAAAGCATTGAAAGAAAGAAATATAAAATATTACATGATGTTAGTTGTGTTAGAATCCCTCCCAAGCAATGTGAAGACTGATTTCATGGTCAATGGAACCATGCGGCTCTTTTTCTTGTTGGTGAAGGTGGCACAACCGGAACAAGTGAATGCGGGAGGGTGGTCACAAGAACATACAGTGCAGGAAAAGCTTGTCGGTGGGCACAGCGCTGAACCAGTGATGCAGCCTCTTCATTTTCCGGATCAATGGGGAATTCTAGAGGTCAGACCAATCCTAAAGTGATGACATATTCTAGTACCTAAAGGTGACACATCCAGTACAAGTACATGATTGGGACTTTGCTGTAATTCCATGTGCAGTAGGTGGCTAGGAGAGCGCTCTGCAGAGGGAAAACTTAGAAGAGGGTGCAACTCTAAATTAGCAATGTCGCCCCTTCATTCTCAGGGTCTCTGAAGGTCTTAAAGGTCAAAACACCACCATTAACAAAGTGGTGACATATCCTAGTGATGTGCAATTACTATATAATAGATTTTTTTTTTTGTGGGGTGGATTACTTTTTACAGGAGTTGAGTAGATGATAACCACTGAACACTGTGGCTCAGTGGTTAGCACTGTTGCTTTGCAGCACTGGGGTCATGGCTTCAAATTCCTTAAAAGACAACATCTGCAATGAGTTTGTATGTTCTCCCCGTGTTTGCGTGGGTTTCCTCTGGTTTCTGCCAACACTTCAAAGATATACTGAAAGGGAATATAGATTGTGAGCCCCAATGGGGATAGCGATGATTATGTATGTAAAGTGCTGCTGAATATGCTGGCGCAATATAAGGAAAGCATAATAATAATGAATATATGACCGTTTAAAAATATGCATTGTCAGTATACAGGTAGTTTTCTTAATCCATTTTGGCAAATTAAAATTCAAAAATTAGAAGAAATTAGCAAATACTTTTTCCCAGTTCTGTAGCTCTAGCACGGTATTATGCTATTGCACATGATGGCTGAAGGGGAGGTGGGAGGCAGATTTTGCTTAGGGGCCCAGAAGCTTCATACAGAGCCTTCCCCTATGTACCATGGTGGCCTTGGCTCAGTGAATAAGTTTCATTAGATCATTATTTGTTCTCCACTTTGAGCTGAATACAAAGTCGCCTGTAATTTTGTGTCGTCTCTTTTGACAAAGAGCACATCACGGAGTAATTGCAGTTGCTGCGTTTTCTTTGGCCGCAGTGAAGTCGGTTACAAAACCCCATTTTTACAGAATTACCACCCAGGATCCTGGTGTCTGAAGTCACTGAAGCATTTCATCTACACTCAGCGGAGATGTCATTGTCTGGTAATGAGGACAATGCCATTCGAAGCTGTCCAGGAAGTAAAGGTCAGGATCCAATTCTCCTCGGGCACACGATGCCCAGGTGGCATTTTTCCATCCAAAAATCACATAAAAACTTTTTCTTAACTCTTTCAAGCCTCGGCGATCCGTATATAGCCTTCAGATAGTTTCTGTATCTGAAAACAGGTGAATCCTCAAGGGACCAATCACAGAGTAAAAAATGTGCACCATGGATTTACATTGTATAATCTGACCTAATCTGTTTCTATACCTGCTGTACAGACAGTCATATGGAAAACTAAATAAAAAAAAGCAACAAATCAAAATATTATAAGTTGTAAATGCATCAGACTCGCGCCTACCATGGAAACCTTCAAAAAGAACCTGAAGACCCACCTCTTCCGACAAGCCTACAACCTGCAGTGATCATCAGTCTACTGAACCACCGCACGACCAGCTGTACCCTTTCCTAGTGTATCCTCACCCATCCCTGCAGTCTGTGAGCCCTCGCGGGCAGGGTCCTCTCTCCTTCTGTACTTGTGTGTGTCTTGTATTGCTCATGTTTACTGTACTTGTCTATATCTGCCCCTCTTCACATGTAAAGCGCCATGGAATAAATGGCGCTATAAAAATCTATAATAATAATAATAATAATAATAGACCTCCAAGGAAGAAAAAAATAATTTTTAATTGATTTTAAAAGGATTTTGTTTTGAAATGACCAATTTGATTTGTGCTGCTTTCTTCTGCCGTCCGGTCTGGTTTATCTATGGCAGCCGCAATTCTTCATTTCTGCACCTGTATCCTTGACGCAAAAGTAAAGACTGGCTGACTGGAAAAGACCAAGGTAGCGCAGACTGAATTGCTCATCTATAGCTTTCTGGAATAGCGGCACGGTGGCTCAGTGGTTATCACGAGTGCTGAAATCCTGGGTTCAAATCCCATCAAGGACAACATCTGCAAAGAGTTTGCTTGGGTTTACTCCAAGACATACTGATAGGGAATTTAGATATTAAATATAAACTTCTGTTCATTTACATTTTTTACGTGCCTTATACCATAGCAAATAAAATAAAAAATAAAGCACTGACCTATATATCATCGATTGCAATTCTGCCTCCAATTGGGGCTATCCAGAAATCATTGGGTAGCTTTATCACAAGAATAATTTTTCCTTATAGATGTGCTGCCATTATTTTTTGCAAATTATTTGATAAATTGGCACATCTTAAATAGTACACTTCTGTCTAGATCTATGTTATTACTGTGTACAGAACATCCCTACTGGAGTGAAAAATTCCAATTTTCATAACTTGCAATTCATAAATCCGGCTTGCTGAGCAAACCACCCTCACCTTCCCTTCAAAATTGTCAAGAATGGTGTAAAATAGCACAAAAAAAAACAAGTAATAACATAATAATATATGTGCCAGATAATTGGCGCATAAAGCCTTGACACATTTCCCATGTCTATATTATTGTATTATCCAAGGTTTGATATCATGCAGGTATATTAAGGATATATAGCACAAAACAAATAATAAACATGTAAAATATTGACTTTCCTTGGAAATCCCTTTGGGTTGCATTTTTCTGTTTTTGGATAGTTGATTGCTGTAAGGCACCATTCACACATCTGAGTTTCACATACAGACCTGATCATTTTTTTTTGTTGTTGATGGCTCTAGTACCTATTTTAGTTCATAGACCTGTTCACATACCCTTTTTTTTGCAGAGTTAAAGTGCAGAAAAAAAATAAGTCATGTCTTAGTTTGATCCATTTTGCAGAACAAACTCACCCTTTGAAGTAAATGGGTCCATAAAGAAGCATAGCACACTGATGACATCAGTTTTTTTTACTCATACAAGAAGAATGGATGACACTTGGATGGGAAAAAACGGACGGAAAACAGAGGAAAATGGAAGTCAGGATGAAATGAGTACGAGGTAAAAATTACTTATTGCATGAATTTCGCATCGTACATATACGGTTTTCAAGTGCTGTCATTTTCTTTACAAAGTTTGTGTTAATCTGCCCCCTGCTGGTACGCACAGGTAAAAGAGAGGCAAAAAAAATTGTATTCTTGTTTCAATTTTGATTAATTTTGTTTGAAAAAACAATTTAGATTTCAATAGCTAAACTGTAAATATGCAACCCCAATTCCAAAAACGTTGGGACACTGTGAAAAAAAAAAAGAAGAATGCAATTATTTGGAAATCTTTCTTATTAAACTTCAATTTCTGTGAGCCCTCGCGGGCAGGGTCCTCTCTCCTTCTGTACTTGTGTGTCCCTTGTCCAGCACATGTTTATTGTATTGTCTATATTTTCCCTTTTCATATGTAAAGCGCCATGGAATAAATGGCGCTATATAAATGTGTAATAATAATAATAATTTCTGCAGAACAGAGGCAGCAATTAGAGCACTTGTAAGGGGTATTTCCCCTACAATTCTATATGCTTAGTTTATACTGTCAGTTTGGGGTCACAAATCTCGCTATAAGGCTAAGCTCACACAAAGCACTGTGATCGTTTGACTGCTCTCCTGTAAAATTACTTTATCTTGCAGGGAAACTACTGTTCCACTTGCAAAACCATGTGGCTGTTTGTAATGGCTGCGCAGTTTTTTTTTATGGTTAGACCGCTGTTTCCTGCAAGATTTAGTGACTGTGAAAGGAAACCGTAAAAGAACAGAACAATTGCAGGTAAAAGCTGCAGCATGACCACTGTGTGTGAACACTGTCTAAGGCCAGTCTCACATGTCCAGATAATTCCGGTACGGGAAGAAACGGTACCGGAGATATTCATGTTCGTGTGTGCACGTGGCACATCCGTGTATCATCCGTGTGCTGTCCGTATGTCCCATCCGTGTATGATCCGTGTGCTGTCCATGTGTCCGTGTATTGAAACAATTTGCTTAAATTTTAACCCTATGACTTTAAAAACGCACACGGAAGGCACATGAACGCCATCCGTGTGCAATGCGTGCTTACACGCACCCATTGACTTGTAAGGGTCCGTGTGATCCGTGCGCTCCCACAAACACTGACATGTCTCCGTGTTTTGCACACAGACACACGGTCCGTGAAAACGCGCTGACATGTGCATAGACCCATTCATTTGAACAGGTCTACGTGTGTCAGTATCTCCGGTACGTGAGAAAACTGTCTTTACACGTACCGGAGCCACTGATGTGTGAAACCGGCCTAATAGAATGAAAGAATGAGTTGGTGACATACTCGTGTGTTTCTGAATGATCTCATTACGGTGTTAGGTTCATCTGCTCGGCTTCATTCCAAAACTAGGCCGGGCGCTAAACCTATAACAACCTATCGTGCTCAGTCCAGACAGGACCCCTTCAAAGCGTGCCAGGATTATCTCGTGTGGGTGCGATTACAAGCCATCACTTACATTTTAAACACTTATTTGTAATTTGATGTCTTCAAAGGGTTTGGTTTGGGAAATTCTGCAATTCTTGGCGACTTTACTGACAAGCTGCAAAACTCATCACGGAATCCCATCAGTCTGTAGCCATACAAGGAGCCTGATGAGAGTTTCACAGCAAGTGAAGAGGATTAGAATGTCACAACTGATGTAACTTTTTAATGAGATAAGACATGAAGGAAACTGAGAGCAGAGAACATGTACTTAAGGTACTGCCACACTACACAATCCCGCTAGCGATCTCGTTAGCGTCGCATACTAATGAGATCGCTAGCAGCGGATTGTTTCTAAATCGCTAGTAGCTACCTAATTTAGCGATATCGTTAAGGACGCTATCGCGGTTAGAGATCTCCTTAACGACTTTAGCGGTACAAAAGTACCGCTAAATCGCTAAAAAAAGGTGCCACACAGCGATTAGATACTTACCAGCGGGAGCGCCAGCGATGAAAATAGGGTCCGGAACGATCAGGACGACGGACGAGATCACAGCAGGGGCCACGTCGCTGGTAGATGCCGCACACAACAACATCGCTAACGGGATCGCTAAATAGTGACGTTTTTTAGCGATCCCGTTAGCGATGTTGTTTAGTGTGGCATACCCTTTAGGACAAGGTTCACACTTCCCAGTTGTTTGTGTTTTTCCCTCGATATCACACCTGTCCTAATCCCACTTATTGCCTGTTGGATACAATCCCAGTAATTCTGGCCAAAAACGTATAAGGCATCATGTGGCAAAAAAGTGCATCATGTGGCAAAAAAGTGCATCATGTGAATAAAACCACACACAGTTTTTCACTCTTTTTGAGAATCATCAATTGCGTTTCTTTAGCATTTTGAATGCTAAGTTTTTTATTTAGTTTTTTTTTGCATTCTCTATGGAGAAGCATAAAGGTATGTTCACACACTTAGTATTAGCGGTATACGCTGCAAAAAAACAGAGTGTTGGCAGGATAAACATGATCCGTGGGTTTTTTTTATTCGTTTTCCCTCGTGTTATTTTCACATTCATTTAAATGGGTGAAAACGCTGTAAAAACACTGAAAGAACGTACATGCAGTAGATTTAAAAAAAACACCTTGAAGGTTCAAATCTTCAAAGGAAAGTATTTTACCCATAGACTTGAATGAGATAAGGGAAATCCATAGATAAAAAATGCACTAAAAATTATTGTAATGCACACATGACCGTATCAATAAAGGATTATTAATGCAAAATACCAGGAAGTATTAAAAACAAAGCAGCTTTATTTCAAACTTAATATTCCAAAAAAGAGACAAAAACGCAGCATAACACACTATAAACACGTTTGTAAAAAATGCAAGTAACTTAATTTACATAATAGGTTCAGAATATCTGAAGTATCAAAGACTCACCAAATACTCATAGGGGGAATATAGCCTCAAAGATAGGGGGTCCCATAAGTGAGATCAATTCTTAGGCTGGGGTCACACTTGCGAGAAACTCGCATGAGTCTTGCACCTCAATACCCCGGCGCTGCCGCCGGCATTTGGGACCGGAGTGAGCGGCTGCATGTGTTTCTATGTAGGGATTGAGGTGCGAGTTTCTTGCAAATGTGACCCCAGCCTTAACCTGAGTGCTGGACATAGAAAATCAGGCAATACCAGCTTATCAACAGACACAAATAGTTGTTGCCCAAGCTATAGATTCCCTTTACAAAAATGATGAAAATCTTTCCTGAAATGACTCCATGAAAATTGCGTCTTTTTATGTCACATTTTTCCTCTCTCTAAGAGCTCATTAACATGCTGCGTTAGAAAAAAGAAAGAAAATAACACACTGAGAAAAAACTGCAAGGAAAATGCAACATGTGAATAGGATTTTAGAAATGTCAATTATTTTGCTACTACTGTTAAATGCTTTTTTTGCACTAAAATAAAATTGAAAAAAAAAAAAGCAGGAATGTGTGAACATGGCCTTACTCTACAATCCAGTCTTATATGGCCACCTTATGAAAGTGCTTCCTTTACTGTAAACTTCCAAAAGAATTCAACAGCAAAGGGTGTTTTCTAGAAAAAAAAAAAAGCAACAACTATTCTAAAAATTTTCAAGGCGCGCCCTATAAATATAGCATAAACGAGTGCAATTTTATACCCCACAGACAAGTCTCATGTAGTTTTTATAAATGACCCTTATGTATTTTATTTCTAATATTTAAGATTTACTACTTAGACTTGGCTAATTGGCCGATCTGTCTGGAAACATCTCTGACCTCAAGGATAGATTTATGCTTATTATCTCTAGGGACACAAAAATACAATTACCTGTCAAGATCTAAAGACGTAAAATGCTGTATAATTGCAATATTACCGTCGTTAATCCTTTCGGTGCTCCGGGGGCCTGCCAGCATGCTGTTCTCTAAGCCACAAGACATAGATAGCTATTTAATAATATTAAGACTACAATGGAGACAGCCACTTTTAAAGACCAAACCCAGTTTATGAAGGACACACCTTAAAACTACACATCTGACTATGTATCGGTGTCCCTCAATGTCACTTTCAGAAGTTTCTACCGCTGTATAGTTAACTTTTATTCCACCGATTTGTGCAATTTACGTATAGTTGGAATAATTAGGTGACGGTCGGCATTGCTGTTATTAGGGTAAGTGCATGTGGAACAGTTCACTGCGATCATCCTACAGCGAAAATACTGCATTGACATCCATCGTCAGCCATAATTGCTGTTTTGGATTTCAATGTGGGTATGGTGAGGTTAAGCTGCACATAGCTCTTTCAAAGACAGATCCAGCAATACCTTTACATAGCCAGTCCCTACCTCCATTATTAATAAATCAGCATTTTAATTTAAATGCAAATAAGGCTGAAGGACTATGGTAGATCTAAAGCCTCAGTCACTCCAGCTCTATTCCCCTACCAAGCTCTGCTTCTTCCTATCTCTCTGACAGCCTCTATGCTGTCAGGCAAAGGAGCCATCAGTCCAGTCAAGCAGGAGAAGGCAGTGCTGGGCGGGGATTAGAGCTGGAGTGACAGAGGCTTCAGATCTACAGATAGCTCTTAAACCTCATTTGCATATCAATTTAAAGCGCTGATTTTTTTTTTTCAGCAACAGCGATATGGACTGGTCGTGGAAAGATATTGCTGGACTTGTCTTTGAAAGAGCTTCATGCTCATATAAATAGTTTGGGGTGTTAAATCATGCTGGTAGATTCGCTTTAACAAGTAATGCGGATTTCAACTCAAATTTTAGCTGAATAAGGCTGGAGTCCCACTAGTGTATCACATACATACAATGGGAGAGCATTGGATGCGATATGCCAATGACACTCAGCTCCTGCTCTGCTGTGAGCGAAGCGAAGTGTCAGTGCTCTGTGCTCTCGCATGAGAGGATCGCAGCACAGCTGCGGAGGAGACGGAGAAAGTCATTTCTCCATCTCCTCTGCTGCCGGCATCTGCGGGAATCGCACTGCACTCGGGTGATATCTGAGTGCAGTGCGATGTTTCCCACACCCATAGACTTATAGGTTATGATTTTTTTTTTCCTGTCCGATCGCGATCTGATTGGAGCAGGAAAAAAATCTCATACACAGCACTGCTGCTGTAACGTACAAAGGGACTTCTTGTGTGAGAACATGGCCATACTGCTCTAGCAAGAGTGATCACCCAATCCTGTATGGCAAGAACAACTATAGCAATATATTGTTGATATGAGCTGGTAAATGCATTTATGTAATTATATATATATATATATATATATAATATATATATATATATATATATATGTATGTATATATATATATATATATATAAATATAATATAATCTTTGTACATACATACATAGGAATAGGTAGATTATTTTATGTAAAGAAGATGTAAGGTGACAAACAGCTCCATCTTGTGGCTAAGCCTGGTAATCACTGAGACTTTGAAGCAGAAAAATATACAGCATAATGGTATGTTCACACATGGTGTTCTTGATTCTCTTTTTCTTGTTTGAAAAATCCATGCTACGGCCAGTAAACCACATCAGAAATCACATGCAGTTTTGGTGCACTTTGGTGCTAAGCCATTTTGATCTCAATGGTGAAAAAGTACAGGAAAAACAATTAAATGATTGACAGTATTAAAAAAAAAAAAAAACTGCAGGTAAAAAAAGAAAATATGCAATAAAAGTGTGCGTGTGAATTATAATTTTACATATCCCTATGCTGTATTTTTTCCACCCAGGAACACACACGGCAGCTTGAAACAAACATATAACTGATAGACTGTATTTCTGCATCCATGTTACGTGTGCAAGTCCCAGGTTCGAGTGTAATGACCTAAACTAATAGGTTCATAGATCCCTTGCACTCAGACCAATGTCAATGGACCAAGTCACACAAACAGTTGTGGCCAGCATTTTTGACACCCCTGAATACTAAGTACACCATGTATAATATCTTCTATAATAAAGTAAAACCAAAGAAATGAGCCAGATCATAAGTCAGTATATGTACAATGAGTAGAAGAATGATCGATCACACTGTTGCTATTTCATTGACAAAATGTGTGATGATACTGCAAGCTCCATTACTTGTGCTGTTCTAGAACTTTCCACATAGAACTACGACTCCCATCGTGTTGCCAGCACAGAGCAAAGCCCCCCTCCCTCTCTCTCTGCAGGTCACTCCTCTCATCCCTCCCACCTCAGGAATTCCTTTGTCTCAAAACCCTGCAGAAAGGTCCCATACATATCATGAGAATTCATTCTTTTGATCATAACATGGTGGGAGCAATCGCTAGAAACACGAAAGGTACTGTTTTGAAACATGCGCCCATCAGGCATCGTTCCCGTGGTACTGGTGAACCCGTAACTCCAACAGAACCCGAGAAATGGAATTCTCGGATGCACCATGAACTATCTCACCCAAGTTTGGGCTCATTTGAACAGTTATTTCAAAGTAAGATCATTGATAGGTCTGCCGTTATTCTGCTAGGTTCACAGGACGAGGTATGGACCTTATGATCTTTCAGAACTTCAAACTATAACTTGTAGCCCGGGGAGGTGGCCAGAAAACCATCCCCTTTTGTGAGGTCAGCAGCCTACATGTATAAGTCTTGCATTGAGCCCCCCTGGGTCATTCCAGGCTGTGATGACGTGACTAACAGATCTGCAAATGAGCTATGACGTGTGGCTCCTCCCCCAGCCTGTCTTGCCTGTACCTATATAAGTACCATGTAAGTGATCTTCACCTTTAATCCTGTTTTATTTTTAACTGTATTGTACATAACTGTATTGCCTCAGCTTGTTACCTTTTTTTAAAACTATAAGCACTGCCTGCATTTTAAGGAATAAACCTATAAAATTATTAGTTTGTTTCTCCTGCTCTATAAACGATTTTGCACGTGCCTGAAGTACTACGCTACTGATTTGGGGTTGCTACGGACCCTCTTGATAAATTGTTCATTAAGTAAATCGTAGCTGGTGGCAGCTAAAAGAAGGGGTGTAAAGTGTTAACCTATTGGGTGGCGTTGGCAGTGACGGAGCGGGTTTTATAAGTGTATTGCCTGGCTGCGGCCCGGAGTAATTATAATTCCCTCACTGCAGCGTGCCCAATAGCCAGCACACATCCAAGTGGCCCGTCTGGCGACTAATTATCCTAGGTGCAGTTCCCTGACTGACCTGAGGGTAAGGGGGGCGCCAGAGAGCTGCAAGTTCCAAAGTGGAAGTGGGATAATTATAAATCCCTGCAGATTATTGGGTCGGATGGCAGCAGCCGTCGTGTGTGTGCGCGTTTTCGTCACATTTGCGGCACGGATGGATCACACGCCGTGATACCCCGGGCTACCGTGTGGCGGACCGTGTGCACGTTCATCACAAAATGCAAGAAAAATAACCAAAATGAGCCTTAGTAAATGCCTAGCTCAGAAAGGGGAATTGCACATATACCATGCTCTGGCTCTTTTCTTTGTTTTTGCTGTAGTTTCTTTTACTTTCTACAAACAGGGGTGTAGTTCCCCTTTCTGAGCTGTCATTTAATCTGTGTAGCTTCCCGTGGCTAGGCGTCTGAACAGTCGGGCCTGGGTGACGGTCCTGTTCTGCCCTTATTTCTATTGAGGACGACTGACACAATGTGAGATTTTAATGTTAGAGATAGGACCGTCCCGATTGGGGTACACCTTGTTACGGATGTATGGCTTATATGTTTTTTTGATCAAAATAGTGTTAACTAAGTACTCTATGTAATTTACATGTATTGTTATTATTGCTTTCAATTTTGTATTTTTTTTTCTTGCAAACTTTTTTTTGTGTCTAGCCGTGTTTTTCTGTATATGAAAATATATAGTATAAATGAAATAGTATTTGTTTCTCCAGCGATCAGTCCAATGGTAAGGTAAAGTATAGCTTTTATTCATCAGTTAAAAAAGTTCCAGGTTTCCTCAATAACAATTTTGCATACAGTCAGTCCCTTTTGGACAACATGTTACGACACTACATGTGTCTTCCTCCTGGTCAAAATATATATATATATTATATATATATATATATACAGTACAGACCAAAAGTTTGGACACACCTCATTTAAAGATTTTTCTGTATTTTCATGACTATGAAAATTGTACATTCACACTGAAGGCATCAAAACTATGAATTAAGTAAGAGAGAAAGGAACTACCGCAGTAATGCACACTACTCAGATAATGGAAAGTAGAAAAACAGTCAATTTTATTGGTATACAAAGAGTAAAGTAAAACACAAGTAAAATCAGAGTGACTCTGGTCCCAAACGCCCGCCCCTAACCATGATCAAGGTATATAATGAATAATGTCTCAAAAATAACAAAAACATGAAAAATAACTGGAAAAACATATGATCATAAAATAAACATTTGGAAATATGTAATGGTCCACCTATGATGAGAGAACCTGTATGGATAGCAGAAAAAATATTAATGATACAAAAAATATATCAAATAATTATAAGCAAGCCCAAATAAGGGGTAAAATAGTCCCCCACCTGTGAACTAAAAAGATGGCTCCAAATCAATAATTGTGAAGAGAAACAAAAGCCATGAAAAAATCACTAGCACATGATATAAACCAGAACAAACCTCATGATAAAGGCATGAGAGAGCAAACGGGCAGTCAGGACCAGAGGACACCAAGGTCCCACGCGTTACGCCGCAGCCTGTGCGGCTTCCTCAGGGAAAGTGTGAAGACAAAAGCCAACAGGGTTTAAATACCTTAAGAAGATGGAAACAAGGGAGTCAGCTGTGCGCTGTACCTGATAAGTCTGACAGGAAGCAATTTGGGTGTGAGTCAAATGGCCAAAAAAGGAAGTGCAGACGTCTCTGCAGATATCTAAGTACCACGCATGCGCGCAGTGGAACGCAAATAGCGTCCACTGACACGCAAGTGTGGAGGTAGAGAGGATGAACTGCGCGTGCGCAACATCGGGTCAGAAGGCAAAAAAAAAAAAAAAAATGCTAATAAAGCAATAGCCCCATAGTGGGAGACAATCAGACCCCATTCATACCGAGAGCATACATATCTAGATTAACTAACGATGTTGAATCTTGTGAGCCTGTATGGAAGTAAGAGGAATGATTAGTTGAGAAAAATAAGGTAAATGAAAACATAAAGTAAAATAAACCATATTATATGAAAAAAATAAATAATAAATAGTGAAAAAGCAATTAACAGGAAAAAATATATATAATGGAAAATAATAATATCAAACAATAATAAATAAACATGGTAAGAGATCAAAAAATAAAAAATACTAAATAAAAATAAAAAATTAATAAATTAAAAAATTAATAAAAAATAATAAAGAATAATAGTAAATAAATGGAAAAAAAAAAAATTAAAAAATTTTTTTTTTCTTCCCTTTTCCTCTTTCTTTTAAAAAAAAAAAAAAATTCAAAATAAAAATAAAAAATATTAAGAAATAAATAAATAAAAAATTACAAAATAATAATAAATAGATAATAATGAATAATAAAAAAAAAAAAAAAAAAAAAAAAAAAATTTAATAATAAATAACTGAAAAATATGTATATAAAGTGGCCAAAAGACCACCAGATCAAGAGTAAAGGAGGTCCAAAGTTGGTGGATACCAATGGATGGATAAAGAAAGAAAGAACCTCCTCAGTTAAGGAGACAAAATTAGACTCTTGAGATATGTGACATAACAATAATCCCTATCAAGGATAGCTTAAATCCATACAGGTAAACTCTCAAAAATATGGCAAGTTCTGCCCCTATACAAAAAGGCCTAAAATCAACAATCCCATGTGACCAAAAATATACATGTGGATGAAGTCTAGTAGATACCCTGAGTAAAGCCAACCCAATACCCCTAACCAAACAAGAACCAGAATGGCACTCTATTTGAGTGTCCAACCTGGCACAAACATAACATAAGAATGGCAAAAAAGGACGCATGAGAGCACCAAGTCCGATATAATTGTATGGCCAGCGGAGTATTCCTTCTATCTGACACCATCGGGTTCCATGACGGTAAGTCCAGCCAAAGAGGTCCAAAACCAGACATGATGATCCAGAATGGTAGTCCAGAATGAACAATGAACTTTCAACCCAGAAAACCGGAAAACAGGAGCTCCTCATTCAGACCTGTAGGGGTAGTGGATCGAAGATTAAAAATCCAACGGGATTCAATTTGCAAAAGTAGTTTCTTAGGACATCCCCCTCGATTCGAAACCACCACCCTCTCTAAACCAACCAGTCGGGTGCCTTTGATCCTGCCTGCATGTTTAGTCAAGAAGTGTGAAGCCACTGATGTGAGGGGCTTACCCTTAGTCTGGTCCGAGTGAGCCAAATTAATCGTAGAGAAGTGCTTCTGGATACGGCGTCTCAGTTCCTGCGATGTTTGACCCACGTAAACCTGAGAGCACGGACAGATAAGAGCATATACAACACAATTGGTTTTACAGTTGATATAATTCCTTAACCTGAATCTGTTCCCATCCAGGGGGTTCACAAACTGGTCACGGACAGGCTGCATATATGCACAGATCGTGCAATTACCGCACGGAAAAGAGCCTTTAAGCATGGTTCCCCGATTTAGCCGTATCGTCTGTCTTTCATAGTGACTTTTGGTAAGGATATCTTTGAGATTTGGCGCACGTCTAGCAGTCAGGAGGGGTTGTTCACTAATAACCCTTGAGGTCTGTAGATCCATGGACAATATGCTCCAATGTTTGGCCAGAATATTTCTGATCTGATTCCAATGGGTATTATATCTAGTGATAAATCTAGGTTTATTATCACAAGTATGAACCTTGGGAGTTAAGAGAGAATTCTGTGTAGAACTCTTGGCTCGTTGGTACGCGGCTGAAATGGTGCCACGTGGGTAACCCCTAGTTTTAAACCGATTGGTCAAATGCGAGGATTCATCCAGAAAATCAGAGTCTAAAGAACAATTCCTCCTAACTCTTAAGAATTGTCCAACCGGAACACCTCTTTTGATGTGTGGCGGATGAAAGCTCCGAAAATCCAAGAGGCTATTCGTAGCTGTCGGTTTACGAAAAAGCGTCGTGTTAATGGAGTTATTCACAATTTTAACCTCCAGATCTAAAAATGTAACGGACGATGTGGAAAATTGATGTGTAAGGACAATGTTCAAAACATTTTGATTTAAATCAGAAATAAAACCCTGACATTCCTCGATAGATCCTGTCCAGACAAAAATTATGTCATCGAGGTATCGAGACCAATGTCGGACATGGTTTTTGAAAAGGGCAGAAGGAAAGACCACCGTTGCTTCCCACCAACCCAAAAATAGGTTGGCGAAAGCCGGAGCACAGCGTGCCCCCATCGCCACTCCTGAAGTCTGTAAATAAAAAGAGCGATCAAATAGAAAAAAGTTATGTGTCAACACAAATTTGAGTAAATCCAAAATAAGAGAATCGTGCATTCTGTCCGTGTTTGACAACTGATCAAAAAAGTACATCACCGCCAAAATACCCACTTCATGTCCAATATTGGAATACAAAGATTCTACATCACAGGTGACAAGAATATCACCTGTGGACACCTGTATATCCTGGCAGATCCTAACAAAATGTGATGTATCTTGTATGAAGGAGGGTAAGTCTTTGACAATCGGTTGCAAGAAAAAATCGACATATGTGCAGACCTTTTCGCAAAGGCTACCAATGCTGGCAACTATCGGACGTCCTGGTGGTTTGCAAATGTCCTTATGGACTTTTGGTAACATGTAAAATGTGGGAGTAACAGGATGCTCTACCCACATGAAGACATGTTCCTGATGATTAATGATGCCCAACTCTTTAGCCCTATCCAATATCCTTCTCAATTTAACTGCAAAAACTCCCGTAGGATCAGATGGCAATTTGCGATAGTAGTTAGTATTATTGAGCTGTCGATGTGCTTCCTCTAAGTAGAGTTCATGTGGCCATAGGACAACATTCCCCCCCTTGTCTGCTTCCTTAATAATGAAGGACGGATTGGATCTAAGGGCTTGGACCGCCACTCTTTCAGCAGCATTTAGATTCTTAATAGAAGGACAGGAAGAAGATAGAGACATTATGTCCTTTTTGACCAATTCAAAAAATATGCGTATAGCTGGAACCAAGGAGAACGGAGGAGCCGCATGTGATTTATTCCTATAAGGAAACATATGCTTACCACCAGTAGCCTGATTTTCTTGTAGAAGATCCAACAAGTCACGTAAGACTTGTCTATCCGTAGCATCAAAATCTTCGTTATTATCCAATAACTGAGGTCTAAGATGTAACACTTTTAAGACCAGATTCCTACAAAAAAGATACAAGTCCTTAATAAGGGTGAATTTATCTAAAAGTTGTACCGGAGAGAAAGTCAACCCTCTTTGTAGTACTAGTAGTTCAGTAGACGTCAATGTATGTTTAGAAAGGTTAATCACATGTAGGCCCTCATTCATTACCTGATGATCTGACATGGCAGTCCCCACACCATGATGGTAAGTTAGCGACGGGAGTTCCTGCGTTGGTTCTGTGGTGCGTATCTCCGACCTCTGTATCTGGTGGTCCTGACGAGAGAATGATTTATGTCTATGGCCCCTTCTTGTGCGACGTCCAGCTCGCTTTCGGCTGATGATAAAAAAAAAAAATAAATTATTTTTAATTTTTTTTTTTTCCATTTATTTACTATTATTCTTTATTATTTTTTATTAATTTTTTAATTTATTAATTTTTTATTTTTATTTAGTATTTTTTATTTTTTGATCTCTTACCATGTTTATTTATTATTGTTTGATATTATTTATTTTCCATTATATATATTTTTTCCTGTTAATTGCTTTTTCACTATTTATTATTTATTTATTTTCATATAATATGGTTTATTTTACTTTATGTTTTCATTTACCTTATTTTTCTCAACTAATCATTCCTCTTACTTCCATACAGGCTCACAAGATTCAACATCGTTAGTTAATCTAGATATGTATGCTCTCGGTATGAATGGGGTCTGATTGTCTCCCACTATGGGGCTATTGCTTTATTAGCATTTTTTTTTTGCCTTCTGACCCGATGTTGCGCACGCGCAGTTCATCCTCTCTACCTCCACACTTGCGTGTCAGTGGACGCTATTTGCGTTCCACTGCGCGCATGCGTGGTACTTAGATATCTGCAGAGACGTCTGCACTTCCTTTTTTGGCCATTTGACTCACACCCAAATTGCTTCCTGCCAGACTTATCAGGTACAGCACACAGCTGACTCCCTTGTTTCCATCTTCTTAAGGTATTTAAACCCCGTTGGCTTTTGTCTTCACACTTTCCCTGAGGAAGCCGCACAGGCTGCGGCGTAACGCGTGGGACCTTGGTGTCCTCTGGTCCTGACTGCCCGTTTGCTCTCTCATGCCTTTATCATGAGGTTTGTTCTGGTTTATATCATATGCTAGTGATTTTTTCATGGCTTTTGTTTCTCTTCACAATTATTGATTTGGAGCCATCTTTTTAGTTCACAGGTGGGGGACTATTTTACCCTTATTTGGGCTTGCTTATAATTATTTGATATATTTTTTGTATCATTAATATTTTTTCTGCTATCCATACAGGTTCTCTCATCATAGGTGGACCATTACATATTTCCAAATGTTTATTTTATGATCATATGTTTTTCCAGTTATTTTTCATGTTTTTGTTATTTTTGAGACATTATTCATTATATACCTTGATCATGGTTAGGGGCGGGCGTTTGGGACCAGAGTCACTCTGATTTTACTTGTGTTTTACTTTACTCTTTGTATACCAATAAAATTGACTGTTTTTCTACTTTCCATTATCTGAGTAGTGTGCATTACTGCGGTAGTTCCTTTCTCTCTTACTTAACTGTTGTTTTTTCTACCGATCTGCACCTCCTTATTTAATTGTGTATAATTGGTGCGCCCTGCATTTCACATTATTATATATCAAAACTATGAATTAACACATGTGGAATTATATACTTAACAAAAAAAGTGTGAAACAACTGAAAATATGTCTTATATTCTAGGTTCTTCAAAGTAGCCACCTTTTGCTTTGATGACTGCTTTGCACACTCTTGGCATTCTCTTGATGAGCTTCAAGAGGTAGTCACCGGGAATGGTTTTCACTTCTCAGGTGTGCCCTGTCAGGTTTAATAAGTGGGATTTCTGGCCTTATAAATGGGGTTGGGACCATCAGTTGTGTTGTGCAGAAGTCTGGTGGATACACAGCTGATAGTCCTACTGAATAGACTGTTAGAATTTGTATTATGGCAAGAAAAAAGCAGCTAAGTAAAGAAAAACGAGTGGCCATCATTACTTTAAGAAATGAAGGTCAGTCAGTCCAAAAAATTGGGAAAACTTTGAAAGTGTCCCCAAGTGCAGTTGCAAAAACCATCAAGCACTACAAAGAAACTGGCTCACATGAGGACCGCCCCAGGAAAGGAAGACCAAGAGTCACCTCTGCTTCTGAGGATAAGTTTATCGGAGTCACCAGCCTCAGAAATCGCAGGTTTACAGCAGCTCAGATTAGAGACCAGGTCAATGCCACACAGAATTCTAGCAGCAGACACATCTCTACAACAACTGTTAAGAGGAGACTTTTTTTTTCTAAAATGAGAAGTAGTATTGTGGAAATGATACAGCAGTACTGAGCAATGTAAATGCTAATCCAGCTGTGGGGTGAGGTAAAATACTTGTTGGAAAGTTCAGTATGTTCTCTATGTCTCTCTCTGCCTGTTTTCTCACTCTGCTCCTCTTTCCTCCTCCCCTTCTCCTCTTAATAAACTTAAATTGGCTGTATAAGCTGACACCTCAATTTGTTGGTGTTAGGACACCACTGACACCCCTTCAAGTGTCTTCGCCCTCTCCCTGCAGGGACACCAGCATGTGTACTTACCTGCAGGGCCGGATTAACGTAGGGGCTGATGGAGATGCAGCTCCAGGCCCCTTGTTAGAGATAGGCCCATCCGCGGCCCAGCCGGCCGCGCCGATGTCTCGGCTGCCGGGCCGTGCTAGTGGTGATGACTCATGCTGCCGCCCGCTGCCCCGGCCGCTCAGCGCGCTGCTGTGTAAAATTAAAAAAAAATAAATAAATACTCACCTGCCTCCCTGATTGGCTGCGGCGGTAGCGCGGAGCTCCTCTGACGTCACCGCGCGCGTCCCGATGCCGGCGTCACGGCGTGGGATTTCCTCTGGTCTGGAGCGGCCTGAACGTCACTGTTACAGCGATCATGTGACACTGTGTCACATGATCTCTGTAAGAGGAAAGTGACACGCCCCGGCCTTTGTGAATTGCCGTGTTTGGCCCCACCCCTTGCCCCGCCCCTTTCCCACCCCTTCAGCTCCAGGCCCATCATGTTCTTAATCCGACCCTGCTTACCTGTCTGTGCTCCCTCAACGTCTGTCTGTTCCCAGGACCTGTGCACGGCACGCAGGTATCCTGGGATTGGGATTAGGGCATGCACACTCCCTGACTCTTAAAAGCAGAAGCGGGTGTGCTTTTAAAGATGACCCCAGCCTATAGCTGGGAGATGTTTTTGTTTTTACAAGGCACCCTCCTCTATTGGGAGGTGCTTTAGCACCTTAGTTAGTTTGTGTTTTCCTGCTAGTTAGTTGTTAGGTCCCTGTGCTCCTGATCCAGTCTGTTGTGTTTGTACCTGTCTCAGTCCACCCTTCTATTCCCATACCCAACTCTGTCCTGTCCGTTCCTAGTTCCAATCCTGATCCATCTGACCTGTACCTGTGCCGCTTAGCTACCCAATCTGAACTTGCACCTGAGTAACTGCATCTGTAATCCCGTACACGTGCGTAACAGCTGGCAGTCCTTCTTGTCTTGAGCAAGACAGATTTGAGCCTTTTTTCAGCGTGGATGATAAATTCAGGAAGCAAGGGAGAGGAAGAAGTGGGTGATAAGTGGAGAAAGAAGCAGATTTCTTTGATACGACATATTACAGAGTTACTTATATTCGCCTGTACTATTGCTTTATGCAGTTTATTTTGTTTCTATTTAAAGGCCTGTATTTGTTTAGCTGCTATGGGCGTTGTTTGCGTTAATGGATCTTTTGTGTGCTCTTTATTTTGGGATGTACTACATGGAAAAATATGTGCTATAAGTGATTCAAATTCCTTATGTTGGGGAATGATCAAAATAAATAGAGGGGCATAAAGCCCAAAAATGTTTTCTGTTCCTTTCTTTGGAATTTCCCTAATGTTCCTTTGCATACTTGGCAGGTCTGATTATACATTCGATAGATCAGACAATACATGGGTCAGACGTGAAAGCTGAAGTGGTGTGCAAAACAGTTATATTCTGCTGATCTTTCTTTTGATTTAGTGAGCTTTCTTCGATAATGTGCCCCAGTATTTTATAACTACAGTGGCTTGTGAAAGTATTCACCCTCCTGGGCATTTTTCGTGTTTTGCTACCTCTCATCCCGGAATTTCACAGTTTTTTTTTTTGAAGGTTTGCATCAGTTCATGTAAAGAACATGCATACAACTGTGAACATTTGGTTTTCTTTTTATTGTGAAGTAAACAACAAATACAACAAAATAACTAAAAACTTCAGTGTCCATAACTATTTACTCCCCGTAAAGTCAGTATTTTGTAGAGCTTGCTTTTTACAATTACAGCTGCAAGTCGATTTGAATAAGTCTCTATCAGCTTTCTACATCTTACCACTTGGATTTCTGCCCATTCCTCAAGGCAACACTGCTCCAGCTCTTTCAAGTTAGATGGTTTATCTGAGGCTGAGTCACTTCGCACGGGCAAGCCGTGAGTCAGGATAGTCAAGGAGTTCGAGGTCAAAAACCAGGAGTGTACGTCATAAACAGAAGGAAGAAACAAAGGCGTAGTCAGGTAACTGTCCGAGGTCATAATAGCAGAAGGATAGCGGATCAGAGCAAAGGGGATGCACAGATGAATGGTCAGAACGAGGTCCAAGGGCAGACATCGAAAGATCAACAAACAGAACACAAGGCACAGAAAGACAAACCACAGAAAAGCTGAATGTATGTCTGGCAGAGTTCTGGGACTAACAGCCCAGTTAAGTAGTTTGGCAATCACCTGGAACAATTAACATCTGGAGACAGCCACTGCTTTCCAGTCTCAGAGTGGACGGCCAAGCTGCCAATCAAAACATCGACAGCTCAGCATGCCCCTGCACAAGACTGGTGACTGAGCTATCAATCAAAGTACTGACAGCTTCAGCACACCCCAGGACCAGATTTTACAGTCGTCAGTAACGGCATCTGAGGGGTGGAATTGTGACAGTTTCCTCTGGTGATGTCATGGGAATACAGCGACAGAGAGGGGTCAGAAGATCGCTGTGTCTGGCTACACATGCACCTGCAGTGGATGTATCTGCTTTGCCTTTCAGTTAGCTGTGCACATTTCTCTTGCTCTGTTGTTGCAAGGGTTAAACTGTTCTGTTTCTCTCCTACATCTCTGTGTCCTGAGTTATCTCAGCTGTTCTGATCTTCTCCACTCCTCTCTGGTGTACAGTAAATCCTCATATCTTAGCTTGAGTAGTTGCCAGTGATAGCTTGCTATGCCTTTAAGTTGGTTTGGGAGCTGTGAGCTGTGGCATAAGAAACTCATTCGGAGTCACCTCTGGAGATTGCTGTTTGGAAGTTTGTTTGGTGTCATCCTTCTCCTCATCTCCCTTTTGGTTTGTCTCACCCTTCCTCTCCCGTTATTTACCATTCTTTAGTCTGGGTGTGCTGAAAGTAATTGCTGTTTTCTTTACCCTTTTCTCTCTCCCTTTGTGTCTGTATCATAGAGCAGGACTAACGATACTGCTGCCCCACGCACTAGCCAGTGCCGTGCTAAGAGCAAGACTGGGACTAGGATCATGATCGCCGCATAAGGTGAAAGAACCCGTCTGGGGATCTCAGGGAGCTCGGGGCAGGTGAGAGCAGGTTCACACTAAACACATGTGACAGATGTGACAGAGTCTGGAGACGCCGTGGAGAACGTTCTGGTGCCTTCAACATCCTCCAGCAAGACCGGTTTGGCAGTGGGTCAGTAATGGTGTTGGGTGGCATTTCTTTGGAGGGCCGCACACCCCTCCATGTTTTAGCCAGAGGTACACTGACTGCCATTAGGTACCGGGATGAGATCCTCAGACCCCTTGTGAGACCATATGCTGGTGCAGTTGGTCCTGGGTTCCTCCTAATGCAGGACAATGCCAGACCTCATGTGGCTGGAGTGTGTTAGCAGTTCCTGCAAGATGAAGGCATTGAAGCTATGGACTGGCCCGCCCGTTCCCCAGACCTGAATCCGATTGAGCACATCTGGGACATCATGTCTCGCTCCATCCTCCAACGTCACGTTGCACCACAGACTGTCCAGGAGTTGGCGGATGCTTTAGTCCAGGTCTGGGAGGTGATTCTTTAGGAGACCATCCGCCGCCTCATCAGGAGTATGCCCAGGCATTGTAGGGAGGTCATATAGGCACAGGGAGGTCACACACACTACTGAGCATCATTGTCTTGTCTTGAGTCATTTCCACTGAAGTTGGATCAGCCTGTAATTTGATTTTCAACTTTGCTTTTAAGTATCATTCCAAATTTAGAACTCCATGGGATATTAATTTTGATTTGCATTGATCAGGCACAAAAATACACATATCTCTCTTCTTGAAGCATCTCTCTTCTAAAACATCTCATTTTGAATAACCTCGCATTTTCTATTTCTCTATTATTACTCCTGGAAATGTATGAATTATCTGAGGCTACAGTTGTCACATACCAGCAATTCTCAGACAAGTTGTGCAAACAAAAACAATTGTGTGATTTTTCTGTATAAATAGCCAAATCACAGACAAGTTGTGCAACCAAAACCATATGTGTCACTTACTTACCAATGTAACTTTTGACCAACTAATGGTCAAACAGCAGATAAGTTGAACGCAAGTCGCATACGACTTGCATTGCAGTTTATGGCAAGAGAGTCCCGTGCGACTTGCAACCAGTGGCATAAAATCCAGGCCTGTGGAGGTGGAGTCGGTGTCCATTTTGGTGTAATCAGTCCGTATAAAATGGACTGACTCCAACTCCTAAAATATATAATACATTGGGTACAGTAGTTCAGTGCAGGATGTACTGTAAATGTTTTCATAAGATTTTGGGAAAGTTATGGGCCATGCAAGTAAATGCGCAAATCATTAGACTGCACTCGGATGACATCTGAAGGCGATACGATTTTTACGGACTGTCAGAATGGAGAAGATGGAGACATTTTTTCCCCATCTCCTCATCTGAGAAAATTGGATCACACACTCTAATCAAACTCTGATCTGCTACTGTGACATAGAGTAAAAAAAAGTAGTCAGGTGTTTTCAATTTTCTGTCACTGGTCACCATAGACTTCAATGCAAGTCTCATGTGACTTGTGTGCGACTTATCTCCTACTTAGCCATTTTTTACAGCAAAATCACAGCTCTAAAATAGTTGGATGACAGAAAATTACAGACAAGGTGCACAGATGTTTTTGGTCAGATGACTTGTCTAAGATTTGCTGTTGTGTGACACATGTCACCTTGTAGACCAAAAAGATCTGTGCAACTTGTACGTGATTTGCTATCACATGACTATTGTGGAGCTTTGACTCTGTTATAAAACAAATGGCCTGATAGCAGAAAAGTTGCACACAAGTCACATGCAGCTTGCATTGATACATATGAAAAATGTGCTGCATGCGACTTGCAAAGAGCAACTGAAAATCAAACACATTTGGAAACAAATGCAACTCTAGTCACAGTACTAGGGAATCATTAGATGGAATGTTGCATTATATGAATGAAAATCAAAGGAACAACACATTTCAGAGTTCTAAGAACAGAGTTTCCATTATTTTATTTTAGGCTGGTCTCACACGTCCAGATATTTACGGTACCGGAAAAATCGGTACCGGAGATATCCGTGTCCGTGTAAATACGTGGTATATCCGTGTGGCACACGTGTGCCGCATCAGGACCACGCAGACGGCCGCAGGGGAAGAAGCGCTAGAGTAAGCGCTGTTCCCCTGCCTGTGGTGCTGAAGTCGGCTGTCATTATTCTCCCTGCTCTGCCGGCAACAGCGAGCAAGGAGAATAAATGAAAGAAAACCCAACATGGGGTCCCCCTTAGTTTTTGAACCAACCCGGCAAAACTATACAGGTGCGCATTGCTATTCTCAGGTTGGAAAGGGGCCATGATTATGGGCCCCCCAGCCTAAAAACAGCAGCCCGCAGCTGCCTAGAAAAGGCGCATCTTTGGAGCTTTGTCGGGTTCTTCCCACATGCCCTGTAGTGGTGGCAAGCGGGTTAATAAGGGGTTAAAGTCACCTTTCTATTGTAAGGTGACATTAAGCCCGGCTTAGTAATGAAGAGGTGTCAATAAGACACCAATTCATTACTAACCCTAGAGTTATTCAAGGGTTAAATAAACACACACACAATAAGAAGAAAGTTTTTTAATGAAAGAATACACTACACAGTTTTAAAATCTATATTATACTGCTAATCCCATAGCAAATCCCTCGATCTCCTGGAAAAAAGTTAAAAAAATAAACCATCAATATACCCAATACATGTCCGGCGTACAGTCAAGTCCCACGCTGCAGTCCATCTCGGGGGGTTAATCAGTTTAATCAGTTTGCTAATGCAGCCGCTCCGACTGTAAACTACTGGGGAATGAATGGAAGCAGCGCGCACAGGCTCAGTGACTGGGGGTGACATCACTGAGCCTGTGCTCACTGACAGCTGAACTCCTGTAACCTCAGCACCTTGGGAAAATTACTAAGCCAGGCTTAATGTCACCTTACAATAGAAAGGTGACATTAACCCCTCATTAACCCCTCCTGCCCTACTTCGGGTTTTCTTTCATTCATTCTCTCCTGCTCTCTGTTGCTGGACAGAGCAGGAGAGAAGAATGACAGGCAGCTTCAGCACCACAGGCAGGGGAACAGCGCTTACTGTAGCGCTTCTTCCCCTGCGGCCGTCCGTGCACACGGAGGACAGTGTGAACTGTTCTCCATGTGCCGTTTACAGCACATTTTGTGGACCGTGCACTCCCACAAACACTGACATGTCTCCGTGTTTTGCACACGGACACACGGTCCGTGAAAACATGCTGACATGTGCATAGACCCATTCATTTTAATAGGTCTACGTGTGTCAGTGTCTCCGGTACGTGAGAAAACTGTCACTACACGTATCGGAGCCACTGACATGTGAAACCAGCCTTATGGTGTTAATTTTTTTTACTAAAACAGAGATGTCAGGAGCAGGAGAAATAACAGAATCTCCAGAAGATTTTTATTCTTGCTGCTGACATGGGAAAGTTTTTACAAACTACAGAACATCTTACAATGCTATTATATAAAGAATTGCTATGAAAGCAAATATCTAATAAATATTTCATGAAACTGTTGCTCCTACAAGTAGCAAATCCTGGCAGTTCAGCTTTGTAATTGGTTTGTTTGTAGTTTCCTAAATGTACCACATGGTGGCAGATCTGAGTCATTAAATTCAGAATGAATGAGAAGACAGTTCTCAGGGTGCAGGGTATACAGGTCCTTCTCAAAAAATTAGCATATAGTGCTAAATTTCATTATTTTCCATAATGTAATGATTAAAATTAAACTTTCATATATTTTAGATTCATTACACACCAACTGAAATTTTTCAGGTCTTTTATTGTTTTAATACTGATTATTTTGGCATACAGCTCATGAAAACCCAAAAATCATGTCTCAAAAAATTAGCATATCAAGAAAAGGTTCTCTAAACGAGCTATTACCCTAATCTTCTGAATCAACTAATTAACTCTAAACACATGCAAAAGATTCCTGAGGCTTTTAAAAACTCCCTGCCTGGTTCAATACTCAAAACCGCCATCATGGGTAAGACTGCCGACCTGACTGATGTCCAGAAGGCCATCATTGACACCCTCAAGCAAGAGGGTAAGACCCAGAAAGAAATTTCTGAACAATTAGGCTGTTCCCAGAGTGCTGTATCAAGGCACCTCAATGGGAAGTCTGTTGGAAGGAAACAATGTGGCAGAAAACGCTGTACAACGAGAAGAGGTGACCGGACCCTGAGGAAGATTGTGGAGAAGGACCGATTCCGGACCTTGGGGGACCTGAGGAAGCAGTGGACTGAGTCTGGTGTAGAAACTTTCAGAGCCACCGTGCACAGACGTGTGCAGGAAATGGGCTACAGGTGCCGCATTCCCCAGGTAAAGCCACTTTTGAACCAGAAACAGAGAAGCAGCACTGGGCTACAGAGAAGCAGCACTGGACTGTTGCTAAGTGGTCCCAAGTACTTTTTTCTGATGAAAGCAAATTTTGCATGTCATTCGGAAATCAAGGTGCCAGAGTCTGGAGGAAGACTGGGAGAAGGAAATGCCAAAATGCCTGAAGTCCAGTGTCAAGTACCCACAGTCAGTGATGGTGTGGGGTGCCATGTCAGCTGCTGGTGTTGGTCAACTGTGTTTCATCAAGGGCAGGGTCAATGCAGCTAGCTATCAGGAGATTTTGGAGCACTTCATGCTTCCATCGGCTGAAATGCTTTATGGAGATGAAGATTTCATTTTTCAGCACGACCTGGCACCTGCTCACAGTGCCAAAACCACTGGTAAATGGTTTACTGACCATGGTATTACTGTGCTCAATTGGCCTGCCAACTCTCCTGACCTGAACCCCATAGAGAATCTGTGGGATATTGTGAAGAGAAAGTTGAGAGACGCAAGACCCAACACTCTGGATGAGCTTAAGGCCGCTATCGAAGCATCCTGGGCCTCCATAACACCTCAGCAGTGCCACAGGCTGATTGCCTCCATGCCACGCCGCATTGAAGCAGTCATTTCTGCAAAAGGATTCCCGACCAAGTATTGAGTGCATAACTGAACATTATTATTTGATGTTTTTTTTTTTATTTTGTTTTAAACACTTTTATTTTATTGGACGGATGAAATATGCTAATTTTTTGAGACAGGATTTTTAGGTTTTCATGAGCTGTATGCCAAAATCATCAGTATTAAAACAATAAAAGACCTGAAAAATTTCAGTTGGTGTGTAATGAATCTAAAATATATGAAAGTTTAATTTTAATCATTACATTATGGAAAATAATGAAATTTAGCACTATATGCTAATTTTTTGAGAAGGACCTGTATATATACATTGTGCATGGCATCAGCTTGAGAAGGAGCTTTCAATAAAAAAAAAAATGCATTAATCACGGTGTATACAGTACAGACCAAAAGTTTGGACACACCTTCTCATTCGGATGGATTCTACATGCTACATTCTACATGTCTATAAAATGATGGCAGTCTCACGTGTGAAGCAGAAGTGGATGCTTTTTCTTATGTATACCCCTCCTCACATGTAAAGCCTCATGGAATAAATGGCGCTATAATTATACATATATATATTCATATCACCCATATTATAGTGCTCATTCTATATAGTGAATGCAGCGACACAAAAGAAAAAAATGCAGAATTGCGTTTTTTGATTTTTTTATTCGCTTTTCTCCCAAAATGTAATAATAAGATCAAAAAGTTGCATATACCCAATAAAAACTTCATGAAAATCCCTGATACAACTTTTAGCAACTGAAAAATAAGCGTCTTGGAAGACAAGGAGGAAAAAACGAAAAGTAACAGGCGCACAACGACTCAATAAACAATAATCCATATAAACCTAGATACTAAATGATGGATGTATGTGTTGAAACCTCACTAATAGGCACCGAATGGCAGACTGACTATTGCCTTGTCACTAATCAGAGCCAGTACAATTCCACTGCGCCTCTGTGAGACCTCACTGCAGTCTGAACACACTGAGAAAAAAAAAAACAATATAAAAACCGCTACCACAACTAACATGGCGACAAGATCTTGCCACCAGCAATATGGCCACCTCGACACTCCACATCCTCCCGCCCATTGTTCAAAGCTGGCTTCTGATTGGAGGACGAGACCAGTGGCGCAGGAGGGAGAGACTTCTCTTATGCAAGGGCGACCATTGGCTGGCTGCTGACAGGGATTGGTCTGATTGGTTGGCATGGACACCCGGGGAGCCGGCGAACGTCATTGGCTGAAAAGTAGGTTAGTGGTGCGACATTTAGTGAGGGCAGAAAGTAGGTCACTGACGCGGCTGTTTGTGTGAGGAGCTCGGTGCGTGCGGCTGACGGGTGAGTGACGGCCACGGTCCCTGGCTCTGTACCGGCCCGGGCCGGCTCTCTTGGCTACCAGAGGGGGAGGGGCCTAGTCCTAGAGTGCAAGCTCTTGGGGACAGAGGATCTCCACTGCTTTACACGTGCGTTTGTGTTATGGTGGTTCCTGGGCTCCGGTGTTATTATTCCATACAGAGTCCTGGGTGAAGCCTATGCTTTCTGCTAGTTTTCTCATGGGCCCTTGGGGGCCCCTTTGTGCCTGACAGCTGTTTGTGCAGGTTTTATTATCTGTGGCCCCTGAGAGAGGATGGAGGGGGACAACTCTGCAATAATTAGAACCAATTACTGAGGAACTGTTCTCATGGAAATGATCAGCGGCTCCGGAGCCTAAAGGTTCTGTGTTTGCCCCTGGTGATGGTGATGGGTGCCATTCATGGCGATGCCAGCCTTTAGCTTCATTACCACTTTATTATTATTATTTGTTATTTTCGTTTATTATTTACTATTGTTATTGGATCTATTGCAGGTAACGCTGCGGTTTCTGTCACATTTGGTTACATATATAACCTTTTGGAACTTGTTTTTGTTGACGCCGCTGATCGCTTTCCTCTCGTGCCAGTTTTGGCCCATATCGATTATGACTAAAGACACTTTTATATTGTTTTTTTTTCTTTTTTTTGATCTCCGTCAGCATGCGGTCCGGTTTATCTTCCTCTGTCTTATCTTTTTCTTTATTATAATCGATCTTTGTGAAATGATCTTATTCTAACCTTTGCTTTGGTAGCTCCTGATTAATTTTTGCAGCGGTTTACTTCCTGTTCAGCTTAATTATGAGTTTTCCAGACAGTTGAAATGCTATTTTTGTTTTGTTTGGGGGGAAGTTGCCCATTGCAAAACGTAAAGTTCCAGGGGCCCCAATACAATATCACTAACAGGACCAACAGTTATCACGGGTCTTTCTTAGTATTGGTCCTCTCATATGAATCAAGGGAACCTATTGAGCTCCAGGACTGAACTGAAACCCTGTGCGCCTATTGTAAACAGTAAGGGTCTGTGCACACGTTGCAGTTTTGTTTCCTTTTTTTTTTTTTTTCTGAGCAGATTTGTCACAAAACCTGAAGGGAAAGTGAATGATAATCCCGACTTCTCATGCTCACGTTGCTTATTTTTGACTTGAAGATTTAAATCGACTTCTTTCAGCATTTTTTGCTACAGATTTCGCTCATACAAGTGAAAAATCTGCACCAAAAATGCATGTAAGAAAGAAACGCACCTATTTTATGCAGCAATTTTCCTGCCATGAGATGTAGAAATTTCTTGTGCACATTCCCTTATTCTCTGTTAGGAAGTTTTTGCAGTTACCTTGCATGTCTTGTGTCTGCGTTACAACGTACAAGAGGAGAAAAAAAAGCCTGTATTCTGCAGTAAACTCTTGACTTAGAAGTCTTAAGAGTCTTAAAGAAATTTTTTTTTTTTTTTTAAAGAGGTTGTCCAAGATTCTAAAAAAAAAAAAAATCTGCTTTCTTTGAAGGACACCTGTCAAATGTTTGCGTCTGATATCGCAGCACGGTTCTGCAAAACTGAACGCGACTGAGTTGCAATACCATACACGACCTGTAGAAGGGTGAAAGTTTTTTTTTTTTTTGTTTTTTTTTTTAAATCCTGTACAAAACCACATTAAATATTAGCTTGCGGTCAGTGAATTGGCACAACCAAAGTATGAAAACTCTTGGTTGAGGGTTTGTTACAATTTATCAATCTAGGTTCCTTCTATCAGCACAGTTCTGTGATAGTAGAGTTCTGTGCTGTGGGTGTACTAAGTACAAAGAAGACAGACTGGCTATATTTCATTGATACCTTGACCAGTTTTGGCTTTGATAATACTTTTTATTCTCTAAATGCAAGCAGAGGTTTTGAAAATTGTAAGTGAAATGATGGATGTTTGAAAGTTGCAGAACTTTTCATCATGCAACAGATAAAGTTAATGCACATGGTTAAAAATTGTTTCTTTATTCGAACGTCCATGACAGCACTACAGAGAGAGGGGATCCGCCCCTTAGGAACAGGAAACCTACAGATATAAAAGGGCGGCACCTCTCCCACACATCAGTTGGTTTCCTGTTCCTAAAGGACGGGTTTCCTACAGATGAAGATCTTCAGGAGGACCCAGGCCGGCCGGTCGACCCAGGTAGCGGGGGGGAATCTCCTACCTCGGCCGGTGCGGAGCCCCTGGAAGCGCCACGGTGGGTCCGGGTAGGATTCCACGGCAGTGTGCGGAGCAGGTGGAGCAGTATCCAGTGGATCTCTGTCTCCCAGCCAGCGCCGGTAGGTAAGTATTCCCCCCCTCTCCCTGGTCCCGATGCCTTCTCCCTGTCCTCTCCTATGGTCCTGTCATGGTGGGGGCCTCTTGAGGATGCAGCCGTGATTTTTAAAAAAAAAAATAAAAATTTTTTTAAATTTGAATTTCCCGCCGCGTCACTGCTGTGAACGGCGCGGCGGGGTTTTTTTTTTAATTTCCCGCCGCGCGTCACTGTTATGGACGGCGCGGCGGGCGGTTTTGAATTTCCCGCCGCGCGTCACGGCTATGGACGGCGCGGCGGGCGGTTTTGAATTTCCCGCCGCGCGTCACTGCTATGGACGGCGCGGCGGGGTTTTTGAAAATTTAGTCGTGCGCCGCTGTTGCAGCAGCGCGGCTGGGGTCGGGGGAGATCTCCGCTTGGGGGGGCGATGCAGCGGGGGATTGTGCTTACCTCCGTCGGTCCGTGCGAGCGTGGGAAAAAAGGGGGCGGAGTCTCCACCACCGGAACCGGAAGTGAGACGCCGGCCGGCGTTTTTGAAAATTTTGGCGGCTGCATCGTCGGACGGCGCCTGCTGTGGGGACGGCGGGGAGGTGCAGGGGGGGCCGTGGGGCGGGGAGTAGGAGGGGGTGGACCCCTGGCCAGACCTGCTGATCCGGATATCCGGGGGAGGATATAAGGAGCCTAGGAAAGAGGTAAAGCGCTTCTGCCCCATTTTTTTACGATGGACACTGCAGAGGCTCCCTCGGTGCAACAGGAGAGCCAGCAGCAGCAGCAGACAGAGCGCTCCTCTTCAATGGCCAGGAGCACCAGCCGCAGAAGTTCCGCAGCTGGGAAAAAGCCCCCTCCCCGTGATCCGGTACCTACTGCTGTACAATCTGGGTAAGAGATCGTCAGATTTAGAATACCCAGTAATACAGTTTTTTCCCATTTTGTCTGTTACTAGGGGAAGAAGTGTTCGGTGAAAAGCAAGCACAGGGAATGTGCCTTTTGCGCTTGCCCTCTGCCTGACGCTTGCCCTAAGAGGTTGTGCCAGCCGTGCATGCAACAGACGGTAGGGCATTTTTATGGGGAAGGGCAGGGGCATGGGATGACATAGTAAACCCCCCCTTATGCCCCTTCCCTTTTTAGATAGCGGAGGAGACTCCAGATTTCACCGAAAGCCTGAAGGAGATAATAAGAGCAGAGTTGAAAGCGTCCTCAAGACACGGAGAATTTTCCAGGCGTAGAAATGTACCAGTTTTGTCTGATTCAGAGTCGCCTGCCGCCCATGATAGGGGTGAAGTTGTGTCAGGACCCTCCTCGCCTTCCTCTTCGGCTTCCTCCTCGTCTTCTACGGAAGACGCTACCCGGTTTTGTTTTCCCTTGGACCAGATGGACAAATTTGTCAAATCAGTTAGGTCCACCATGGGGGTAGAAGAGGCGAAACCAGAGCCCTCAGTACAGGATCTGATGTTTGGTGGTCTAGATCCAAAAAAACGGAGATCCTTTCCACTAAACAGTAGCATCCAAGGCCTTATAGACAGAGAGTGGAAGAAGCCTGAAAAAAGAGGCTCCTTACCCAAGCGTTTAAACGGAGATATCCCTTTGAGGATCCCTGACGGGTAAATGGGATAAGGCCCCGAAGCTGGATGCAGCAGTGGCGAAGGCTTCTAAAAAATCCTCCATCCCTTTTGATGATATGGGGTCTTTGAAAGATCCACTAGACAGGAAGGCAGATTCCTTCTTGAAAGGCACATGGGAGATGTTGGCAGGTGCCCTGAGGCCGGCAGTTGCAGCCACTTGCGCAGCCAGGTCATTGATGGTCTGGCTAGACCAGTTAGCTTCCCAGTTAACAGATGGAACCTCCAGGGGGACAATTCGAAAGACCTTGCCAATAATTCAGAATGCGGCGGCTTTCCTGGCTGATTCCTCAGCGGACTCAGTAAGAATGGCTGACAGAGCGGCAGGGCTGTCTAATGCAGCACGAAGGGCATTATGGCTGAAATGTTGGCCGGGCGATATTCAAGCCAGATCTCGCCTCTGTTCCATTCCGTGTGACGGCGAATATCTTTTTGGCCCGGTCCTGGACGAACTTTTAGAAAAGGCAGGGGACGACAAGAAAAAGTTTCCCAGTCTATCAGCTCCTTCCTATAAAAGACCTTTCAGCAGAAGGAGGTTCAGCTACCGAAGGTCGTCCAGGGAACGAGCCAAATGGGATGAAAAGAGGCGAAGAGGTACAGGGTTTATGTTTAGAGGTCCACCTAGGGAAACAAAAAAACCCTCGCAATGACTAGCGATGCCGGTAGGAGGCAGATTGAAAGCCTTCTACCCGGCCTGGTCGGAAATCTCAAACAGTAGCTGGATCCTTAACATCATAGCTACAGGGCTGCAGTTAGAATTCTCCTCGGTACCTTGGGATAACTTTAAAATTACCCCACTTAGATCATCCCCATCGGAGCAGGCCGCTCTAGAGTTGGAGGTTCAGGAGCTTTGCGCTAAGAATGTCTTAGTGGAGGTGCCAGAAGCAGAGCGGGGTAAGGGGTTTTACTCCCCTCTGTTTTTGATCCATAAACTGGATGGGTCTTTTAGAACAATTATTAATTTGAAAGCCCTCAATAAATTCCTGATTATTCACCCATTTAAAATGGAAACGGTCAGCTCAGCAATAAAGCTTCTGTTTGAAAATTGCTTTATGGTGGTGTTAGATCTGAAAGACGCTTATTACCACATACCGATCCATATGGAGCATCAGCGTTTCCTCAGAGTAGCAATCCAGATGGGGGAATCACTGCGACATTTTCAATATAGCGCCCTTCCCTTTGGCTTGGCGGTGGCCCCACGAGTATTCACTAAGGTTATGTCGGAGGTCATGGCCCACTTACGTGAATCAAATATGCTTATAGTCCCCTACCTTGACGACTTTCTTATTATAGGAAAGACGGCAGAGCATTGCCTAGAGCAACTGAAAAGAGCGATTTCTACCTTAGAGCGGCTGGGATGGCTAATAAATACCAAAAAGTCTCGTTTGAATCCGATGAGGGTTCAGCAATTTCTAGGGCTAATTCTGGATTCACAAAATCAGAACTGTAGTTTACCGTCAGACAAGTTAATTCGTTTACGGTACCAGGTCCTAAACGCTTCCAGTAACCCCTCCATGTCGCTTAGGAAGGCTATGTCTCTTTTGGGCTCCCTCTCGTCCTGCATTCCCGCGGTTCGGTGGGCCCAATTTCACACAAGGGCACTGCAAGCTGAGGTCTTGCTGTATCAAAATTTGCTAGGTGGTTACCTGGAAGGCCAGCTATCCTTGTCCCAGGCTGCTATAAGATCCCTGGATTGGTGGAAGAATGAGACAAACCTGTCTAAGGGGGTTCCCTGGGAATGAGATATCCCGAATAGTCACAACAGATGCTAGCCCCTCTGGGTGGGGGGCTCATATAGGGGACGTTATGGTTCAGGGCTTATGGGAGCAGGATCAAATTCATATGTCTTCTAATATGAAGGAATTAACAGCGGTAGAGCTAGCAATTAAAAAGCTCCTTGTCTATCTACAGGGTCACCACGTTCGAGTGCTCTCCGACAATCGGGTCACAGTCGCATACATCAACCACCAGGGTGGTACTCGTTCCGGTCCTCTCATGGAAGTGGCAAGGCGCCTACTTCAGATAGCAGAACGACACTTTCTTTCTCTAACGGCTCTACATATAAGGGGAGAAGAAAATACCAAGGCGGACTTCTTAAGCCGCAATCTCCTGAGCCAAGGAGAGTGGTCATTAAAGACTTCCATCTTCGACCTAATTGTGCGGAAATGGGGTCTACCGGAAGTAGATCTCTTTGCTACCAAAAGCAACAGAAAAGTGAGACAGTTCTGCTCTCTGAATCCCAAAGAACGCCCTCTGGCAGTGGACGCTCTTCTATTACAGTGGGATTTCAATCTAGCCTACGCCTTCCCTCCCCTGTCCTTACTCCCCCTAGTATTGAGGAAGGTCAGGAAGGACAGGGCAAGGATAATATTAATCGCTCCTTTTTGGCCCAGGAGGGCATGGTTTTCATGTCTCAGAAACATGTCGATAGCCGACCCGTGGGTCCTGCCGGACATTCCCGATCTGCTCTCCCAGGGTCCAGTCTACCATCCTCGAGTAGCGGGCCTCACCTGACGGCGTGGATTTTGAACGGTCGCTGCTGACAGATAAGGGGTTTTCTGCTAATGTAATTAATACTCTCCTTAAAAGCAGAAAAGAGGTTACAACTAGGATCTACGCTAGGATTTGGAAGAAATTTCTTCAGAGCTCGGCGGTTGTAGCAGGGGACACAACACCGATAACCCAGATTCTAGAATTCCTACAAAAGGGTCTGGATTTAGGTCTCTCCACAAGCACCCTTAAGGTGCAAGTTTCAGCTTTGGGGGCACTCTTTAGTTGCAACATCGCAAATAATTACTGGGTCAGTAGATTCATTAAAGCTGCGGGTAGGTCGAGACCCATAGTGAAGGTGAGAATCATGCCATGGGACTTAAATCTTGTTCTCACTGCTTTAACAGAGCCCCTTTTGAACCTATATCAGCAGCATCAATAAAAACTCTTTCCCTTAAGACCGCTTTCCTGGTAGCATTAACCTCGGCTAGGAGGGTAAGTGACATCCAGGCACTATCTAGACTGTCTCCTTACACTCAGGTCCTGAATGACAGGATAATACTTAGACCGGATCCAGCATACCTACCTAAGGTGTCTTCCGCTTTCCACAGAACACAGGAAATTATTCTCCCTTCGTTCATCCCTAATCCATCTAATCAAAAAGAGATGAAACTTCATACTTTAGATGTTAGAAGATGTCTGCTGCAATATTTGGCAGTCACTGATCCCTGGAAACGGGACAATGCATTGTTTGTCTCTTTTCAAGGAATTAACAAAGGCCGTAGATTAACAAAGAGCTCATTGGCCAGATGGATTAGGGAAGCAATTTCTCTGGCATACACTCGAGGGGCAAGCAGCCACCTGAGAGGCTAAGGGCGCATTCCACTCGAGCTGTGGCGACTTCATGGGCAGAAAGGGCAGAAGTCTCGATTGACCAGATATGTAAGGCAGCTACGTGGTCTTCTCCACACACGTTTTACACTCATTATAGATTAGATTTGGGTGCTTCCTCAGACCTTTCTTTCGGACTAAGGGTGCTGCAGGCTGTAGTCCCTCCCTAAGTAGTTATTACTCTCTGTAATTCTCTCTGTAGTGCTGTCATGGACGTTCGAATAAAGTCTAAGTTACTTACCGTTAACGGTATTTTTCGAAGTCCATGACAGCACCCTTACATTCCCACCCAGGTTTTATGTGCACTTCTTCCGCTTATGTAGTCCACATGTAATAAACAATTGATTAATGTTACTGTGTGATGCATGAAATTTTTTTGCTGTATACCATTTAACCTTGATGTCCTCTTATCCTCTGTAATCCAACTGATGTGTGGGAGAGGTGCCGCCCTTTTATATCTGTAGGTTTCCTGTTCCTAAGGGGCGGATCCCTTCTCTCTGTAGTGCTGTCATGGACTTCGAAAAATACCGTTAACGGTAAGTAACTTAGACTTTTATGATATCATCTTACAATGATTGGAGTTCTTTTGCATGATACAAAACTCCATGTTCTCTGCTTCCCTTCACACAGATAAATGATGACGCGATACTGATAGCTGCCTGCACTCACCACTAGAGGGAGCTCATGTGCTTACTGTATACTGTTCATTTATTGAATGCAGGGGCTACAGGCAACTGTACTGTGATTTGAGACCCCTAAACCACCACCTTTGCATTAAACTACCAAGCTATAAAGATACCCCTTAAAAATTGTCAGTTTCAGCACTGCATAGAAAATTAATGTCTAACATACGGTGCACAATATGCTTATTACAGTTGAATAGTCATGGGTTGCAGAGCAGTAACCTGAATAGAACCAGCCTTCAAACCCCTCTCTCTAGCCCTTGCTCATGGCTAATTACACTGAAATTGGTGCAATGTACATTGTATGCAATGATTGAAATGGTTTATTCATGGTGCTTCTTCATAAAGCTATATTGCAGTGGAGGATGAGCAATGCCCCCTTGTAAAGACCATAAATATTGGCTCCAAATAGAAAGGCCCATATTATTAGAACCGTGTGTCAGATTAAAAAAAAAAGGCAAACGCTGGCCACTTTTGACTTGGTGACATGATCTTTTAAATTCTGTATTCTCTGGTGTAACATAAGAAATTTATATATACTTTCCTTTCGCACTGGTGTCATTCCAACGATATTGGTGGTAACATTATGCCACATAAGCACTGCAGTACTCTTCCCTCTGACGAAACTCTGACATCCAAGGGAAGTGTGAGAACTGCAGCTCTTTAATGGCCGCTGATTGGCTGCAGCGCCCATGTGGCATAAAAATGTCACGCGAGACCGGTCATCAACAACACTGGACCACCTCCGATGTGGAGAGGTGAGGTTTTTCTTGTATCATGGGGATTACAGTATATAAGAAGGGGTTGTTTGAGTAGTTTTAATTTCTATAACTCTTAATCATTGTTGTCCAGGTATGTTAGACCATAAGTAGGAGATGTAGTGCGACTGTAGGACCAGATTACATGATTTTGCTTACTGTAACCATGGAAGCACATAGGTCTGATAGTGAGCTTTGAACAAAACAGAAGTCTACTTGCAAAGCTCCTTTTTTATTTATGACTGCAATGGTTGAAATATCAATATTTTTTTAGTTGGTTTAGTTAAAATGGAAAATGGGGGTGGAAATGTGTGGCTTGTGATCTTACTGACTTCTTTCAGAACCTATTATAATATATGCAGTTCCGCTAATGCCGATTTGCTGAAAAATGGATCCAAACCTTCATATTGTAGGGACTGTTTTTAAGACTGGTGCAGCAAAATAAAGAGATGAAGGGCACCTTGCTTACTGTTTCTTACAAGTTTTTCTTATATATTTATTTTTTTTGCTTTTACAATTAAAGAAAATGCTCTATTTATCTTGGCACCACAGTAGTTGGGATGAAAAGGAGAACGCCGCTCTCTCCTTGGCACCTTTATCTGGTGCAGTGGCGTTCACTGGCTTGTAAATACAACTCTCTTCACGTTTGCATTGTAATTTGTGCTATATACAGTAAATTCAGCACGATGGACACCAATGGTGCGTGATGTACCTCATTCTATTCTCACTTTCAAGTATGATACGTTTTTGCGCAGATGTGAGCATCGCATCAAACAGAGCCGGCTTATCATTGGCACAACCTGTGCAGCCGCACAAGGGGCCACTTCCTCCTCCAAAGCAGGTGTAATTGTTCATTATGATGAGCTCTTGGGCTACAAAAGGACCCATATATTTTTCTTGCACGGGGCCCTTTTCTGTAGCCTCAATTACGGTGCTATATACTGAAAAGTTTTTTTAACTTTAATGTTCTTTCTTACATTTCCTTAAAGGGAACCTGTCACCAGGTTTGGCCGATATAAGATGCGGCCGCCGCCTTTCAGGGCTTATCTACAGCATTCTATAATGCTGTACATAAGCCCCCTGATCCAACCTGAAAGATGATAAAAACAACTTTTATTATACTGGTCTGTGGGGTCGTCCG
Source organism: Oophaga sylvatica (assembly GCA_033576555.1). Classification (NCBI taxonomy): domain Eukaryota; kingdom Metazoa; phylum Chordata; class Amphibia; order Anura; family Dendrobatidae; genus Oophaga; species Oophaga sylvatica. The sequence goes on along the minus strand of JARQOD010000010.1, from coordinate 61,371,827 downwards.
GTCCGATTGGTGTCACAGGTCCGGGTCCCACGCATCTCATCTTCTTGCGATGCTGTCCTCCTTCTTGCTTCACAGGCTCCCCGGCATCGCGCTCCTGCACAGGTGTACCTCTCTGCTCTGTTGAGGGCAGAGCACAGTACTGCAATGTGCAGGCGCTGGGCCTCTGACATTTCCCTGCGCCTGCGCACTGCAGTACTTTCCTCTTCCATCAACAGGGCAGATAAGAACGCCTGCGCAGGAGCGCGATGCCGGGGAGCCATGAAGCAAGCAGGATGGCAGCGATCATAAGATGGGAGGCGCAGGACCCGATCCTGCGACACCTACCGGACCACCCCCGGGTGAGTATAATAAAACTTATTTTTCTTCTCTTTCAGGTCGGATCGGGGGCTTATCTACAGCTTTATAGAATGTTATATATAAGCCCTGAAAGGCGGTTGGCCGTATCGTATATCGGCCAAAACTGCAGACAGGTTCCCTTTAACTTACCAGTATTACTGCCTGATTGAAACGTTCATTGTTTGCATCTAGGGGGCTGAAAACCCATATCCACCTGTCACTGGTGTAGGGCGCTTTACAGTTTGTCAGAGCAAGTTATGCAGTTTTCACAGTTTCATGTGACAGTAGGGTTCGATTTACTGACAGCAAGCAGAGATCTCGAAATTGAGTTGCACAATATTAAAGTAAGAAAGGGGTTTTTATCCTCAATAAATGTTACATTGCTTGCCTCCTCAATTGTAGGATCCTGATTGATTACTTGTAGGAAGTTGAAAGATCCTTCTCAGCCGTGTGTCTGCAAAAATGGAGGATCCCTTAAGAAATGGCAGCTGAGCGTGCACGCTGCCACTCCACCCAAACCCTGTGGATCAGCCGAGCTATGCACTCCGTAATCTCCAAGTATTTGTATACAGTGCCTGAAAAATAGCAGAAATTCCTTTTTAACACTGGGTATAATATTGGGAGTAGTAGTTTCACAATAGCAGCGAGTTGGTCGACTACTGGCACAGGATAACGTATTTTCATCTCATCAGCCTTGAGGTCTGTGCGCCGCCTCTTACGTATTGCCAGTGTCTCTTTCTGAAACATTTAGGTCAGTAGGTTAATGTGAGACCGTGGGCGAGGCGCTGTCATCCGCCTTACGTAAAAGTCTCCTTCACATTCTGTGCTCGGAGGCGATTCAGAGGGTGAATTGATATTTCTTGTGCACTCGTCTATCGCCGAATTAAGAACGCGACTGCACAATCTGACTGCGGTCTCAGTAGCTGTTTAATTCGGTGCGTGAACCCGCAATGTTATTAGCGAGAAGGTGACTCACCAGCTTTTTTTTTTTTTTTCTCCCCCTTTTTTTGGGCTTATAAAAGGCTGTTGTGAGTAGGAGACGTTTGTGTCGTTGATGTCACACTTGAAACAATATCACAATGAAGGATAAGTGAAGAAAAGAAAAATCTGATCAACTTCAACCCACTCCTTGTTTGTGTCACTGCTCGTTCTGGAAACAATGCGTCTCTATTATACGGAGTATGTGGGTTTTATTCTTAAATCTTTCTCTCTTGTAGATGTCGCTAAGTGGTGGTAGCATAGCAGCATCAATTATAATTTACATGGAGATAAATATAGTTACACTAGAATGGTTGCCTTAGTGTTAAGAGTGATGCAATCGTTTAAAGAGGTCATCTGGTTTTATGCAACTAAAGGTTAAAAGGGTTTTCCCCTTTCTGCACGCGATTGACGTGCCTGTGTGCAAAATTATAGAACGAGTTGGTACCTGCCCGTCCCGGCACGGTGCCACATCTCTGCCACTGCATCGGTGATTGTTTACCGGCTGCAGCTATGATGTCATGTGAACAGAAGTGGAAGCAAATCCCACAACTCATTGGCAAATGTCGTCAGTGTCGACAGTAATTGGTCACAGCGCTATTGATGTGATGTAACCAGTAAACAATCACTATGTCACGCAGTGACTGTACGTGATTAGGGAAAGGGACCCTGAACTGTATTTCGGGCTGGGGCCCTAACTAGCCCTGCTCCCCAAGGAACCTCTAATGGTGAGGAGGTTTGGCCACCAGCTTGACTGTTCTCCTGTTACTCCCTTTGCTGTAGGGAAGGATAGGAATGTACCAGCAAATGGGAATAGGACAATGAGGAAAGCCTGCACGCAACAATCTCCCAATTCAGCACAGCATCTCCGAGGAGTTAAAAAGCAAAGTGTTCACTGGCAAAGAGAAGGTCTGACCAGATTTTATAGGGAGAGGAAATGTCCAGGTCAGGAACAGCTGTGAGATGGGCTGCAAGCTTCTAACCAGCATAGGAAGGGTTGTTAACCTCTTCAGCACCAAAGGAAAATAAATTCATTTACTATGAAAGACAAACACATTGAATAAAGAGGAAGATCTGTGATTCATAATACGTAGTGACTTTCTAACATCTAATCTCCCAGGAGGACGTGATCAGCTTTTGATACACTGGAGATGCAGGACACAGGGAAGAATGAATAGTGGCTGTTTGTATTAACTTTCACACTGGTACATTAATGGTGTGCAGAATGCTGTTTAAGGCCGGTGTCATACTTGTGTGTGTGATGCGAGAAACTTGCACGAGTCTCTCGCATCAATACCTGGCACTGCCGCCGGCACTAGGACCGGAGTGTGCAGCTGCATAGAAATACATGTAGCTGCACGCTCCGGTCCGAATGCCAGGTGTTGATCTGAGAGACTCTTGCGAGTTTCTCGCATCACACACGCAAGTGTGACCCTGGCCTAATGTAAAGTTCTGCAACTTTCAAATAACTGACATCTCAGAAATCTGGCTATAAGCTGTTTGAAATATAGCGCAACGCCTAGTTGAAAAAAAACGTAACTTTCTGCACTTTTACCCGCTGCGCCGATCTAACTTTTTGAAAAGATGGAGGAACTTTTCAGGGAAAAGGCAAGCCTCTTCATGAATTTGGGGTGATTTACCCCAGTTCACCCTTCCTCAAGACTGGCGTGCAGAATGGATTGGGGCCTTCTTATAATTCCATGTAAATCTTTTTAATATTATGGAGAATGAAAATACTTTATATTCCACTCCAGAGGCTGAAAACCTGTAGAAATCTAATACTATATTGCTGCTGACTTTGCCACAGTTGTATCCTGTCCAAGCAATCTTCCTGTGAGCGAAGGACATCAGTTGCGTAGTGATAGTTTCACACACAGCATTTTATTTTATTTTTAAATTTTATGCAAAAGCCAGAAGTACGGTAGATCCATTAGGAAGCAGAAGTGTAAAGGCACTGTCACACTTAGCGATCGCACTAGCGATCACGACAACGACACGACCTGGTGAGATCGCTAGTGCGATCGCTATGTGGTCGCTAGTTAGCTTCCAAACACAAAGATCTCATCAGCGATCTGTATAACGACCTCTGCGGTCGTTGGCAAAACCTAGTCCCGCCTGCGACGCTGGTGAAGTCGTTCATAAAGGGTGTCACACTCAGCGATTCAGGCTCACCAGCGGGACACCAACGACCAAAAAACGCTCAGAACGTTCATAAGCGATCAGCGACATCTCAGCAGGGGCCACATCGCCGTTACATGTCACACACAGCTAAGTCGCTAACGAGATTGGTACTGCGTCATAAAATCGGTGACTCTAGCGATCTCGCTTAGTGTGACAGTACCTTAAGGGCCCCGTCTCACATAGCGAGATCGCTGCTAAACAGCGATCTCAGCAGCGATCTCGCTATGTCTGACACGTACCAGCGATCAGGCCCCTGCTGTGAATCGCTGGTCGTGTCAGAAATGCCAGGACTTTTTTTTGATCGCTGGTCTCCCGCTGGCCATCACGCATCGCTGCATGTGACAGGCAGGAGACCAGCGATCTACTGGTAACCAAGGTACACATCGGATTGCCAAGCGCGGGGCTGTGCCTGGAAACCCGACGTGTACATTGGATACCAGAGCGCTGCTGCAGGGGAGATGGTAACCAAGGTACACGTCAGGTTTCCAGGCACCACGCAACGCCTGGAAACCCGACGTGTACCTTGGTTACCAGCTCCCTGCATCAGTGCTCTGGTATCCAACGTACACTGCGGGTAACTAGGCGACGTTACCCGCAGTGTCGCTGTCCTGATCGCTGCCTGTTTGGCAGCTCAGCAGCGATCATGTAGTGACACACCAGCGATACTAATCGTTGTCGGGATCGCTGGTGTGTCGCTATGTGAGACGGGGCCCTAAGGGTGCGTGCACACGATCAGGAATGGCTCAGTGTTTGCCCAGGATTTGACGCAGGTGAAATCTGCACATAAATCTAGGCTGGGTTCAGACCACATCTGGTTTCCCCTCTTTATGACTTTGTCAGCGCTTAAATCTGAATCCCACTTTCCAGGACGTCCCCCTGACAGCACTATGGAGGACGTCCTCCTCCTCCTTACAGGGACAGGAAGCACACGAGAGGTTAAAAGGTCCCACTCCTCCCCCAATACCTCAGTGTTTTTCCTGTCCCCGCATGGAGGGACACACGAGATATTGCTGCGCAGCTTACCGGGCCCAGGGGGATCGTGCGGTTCGTCCAAATCCTTCCCCCTGTCAAGAGGTCCAGGGCCGATACTCCCTCCTTGGGAGTCCCTCTGCTCCAAAGACCGGGGGCGGACGAGCTCCCGCGTAAGAGCCGCTCCTCCCGTTGGGAGGCTCTCGGCTCAGGTGTCTTCCTCCTGGTCCAGGGAGGAACGCGTACAGGCCTCGTCTGAGAGCGGAACGTCACTTCCGGTGACGCAGGGCAAAGAATCAGCGTGCGTTCTGGAATGGATCGCAGAAAGGCCGAAGAGCGTCGCATTTGGAATCGCAGGTGCACCGCTAAGATTCATGCGTTCTGGAACAGAACGCAAAAGGTAAAAGCGTCATGTTTTAGGTCGCAATCGTTGTGCGTCCCAGGATGGAACGCAGGTAAGGCGGCGCTGATGACGTCACTAAAAAGAGCGCTATACTAAGAGCGCATGTGGTGGCGATTGAACTATTGGGCGCCATTCTGTGATTTAATCACAGGGAAAGAGTTGTAGCCACCATAGCAATCCTAAAGCAGCAAGGTGAATCTTTCTGCGGCAGGATATGGAGTCTGAAGGAGGATAAGGGGGTGAGTGCGCATAGCGCAAAAAACGGCACCCTCACTATGTAAGATTCATTATACAGACTCAGTCCTTAGTATACATATTGTTGTATTACTTAGGACAAGGAAACCTCAGCTTACCTCGGCAGGCAGCGAGAAAATCAGGCAAGGCCTTGGTGAAATCTAATCGCTGTTCCACATGTCACAAGAGGCTTCCGGATGCGTATAAGAAACCGGTCTGTTGTTCTTGTACACCAACGGTCTTGGAGCAAGAAAGATCTTCATTATTATCTGACCTGAAGGTCCTGATTAAGGAAAAGTGCAAGTGTCCTTATCTGCTAGTTCACAACAGCAGCCCACTAGTCAGGGTCCATGTCGCAAGAGACCTAGGTGGGAGTCGGAAGAGGTCCCGAAACCGGAATCAGAAGAGGAAGAAGATGAAGCCAGGAAAAGGCCAGGGTGGAAGATACGGAAGATCTTGTTCAGGCTGTAAGAAGTACAATGCATATGGAAGATGTTCCACGGCCTCAGTCCAGACAGGATTTGATGTTTGGAGGTCTCACAGCTCAGATTCAGAAAGTTTTTCCTATAAGTGATCATATTAAAACCTTGATTCTGAGTGAGTGGAAGGTTGCAGAGCGGAGGTTGGTAATGTCACGTGACTTTAAGAGTCGTCTTCCATTCGATCCTGAGGACTCAAAACTTTGGGAGGAGATTCCAAAAGTGGATATGCCAATTGCAAAAGTGGCGAAAAAGACTTCGATTCCTTTTGAGGACTCTTCAAGTCTTAAAGATCCCATGGACCGGAAAGCGGACATCCTTCTTAAACGGGCCTGGGAATCTTCGGCGGCTTTAACAAGGACCAATATTGCGGCTACTTCGGTAGCAAGGTCTATGGTTTTTTTGGATGGGTCAGCTGGAGGAACAACTAACCAACAAGACCCCTAGAGCTGAAATATTAGAGTCGCTTCCTCTTATCAAATCAGCGACGGCCTTTCTGGCAGATACCTCAGCTGAGTTGGTTAGGTTTCTGCCAAAAATAGCTCTCTGTCTAATGCAGTCCGTAGAGCTATCTGGTTTAAATCCTGGTCAGGGATAATGCCTCTAAAAATAAACTATGTTCCTTACCCTTTGCAGGTTCAAAGGTATTTGGCCAGGCGCTAGATGATATCCTAGAGGCGTCAGATAGCAAAAAAGGGTTCCCAGAGGAAAAACCCAAAAAATTTCAGTCCTTTCGGAAGAAACCAGCTTTCCGTAGACAACCTTTTTACAAAGACACAGGAAGAGCTAGTAGAGGATCATATAAAGGTTCATACACCCAAAACAGAAGAAATAAGAGTTCATTGTTCGGGTCTTCATCAAGATCTAGAAAACAATGACGCCAGGCACATAGGGGGCAGACTCCTGTTCTCTGCAGAGAACTGGAAACAGGTTACCAGGAACGAATGGGTCTTACAAACCATAAGAGAAGGCTACAGAATAGAGCTGACATCCTATCCGCCCCAAAGATACATATCTCCCACAGCGGTCCAGGCAAATTCAGGGATATTTCAAGATCTTCAGGATCTAATCTCTTCCCAGGTTATAGTGCCAGATCCAGAATTAGAAGAAAAGATGGGACATTATTCCTCTCTTTTCCCAATAATGAAACCATCAGGCGAGTCGCGGACAATTCTGAATCTCAAACCATTGAACAAGTTGTTCGGTACAAAAGATTCAGAATGGAGTCTATAAGGTCGGCAATTCCACTAATAGACAAAAACTCGGTAATGTGTACCCTAGACTTAAAAAGTGCGTACTATCAGGTCCCGATTTATCCAATCTCGCAGGGTAAGCCTACCGGACTGTACCCGCCACTTCCAGTTCCAAGGCCTTCCGTTCAGGCTGGCTTCTGCTCCCAGAGTATTTACGAAGCTAATATCAGAAGTCGTAGCCTATCTGAGAAACCAAGGAATTATTGTAATACCGTACTTGGACGACTTTTTGTTAGTGGCTCGAACAGCGGAAGTCCTAAATCATCACACAGAACGAACAGTGTCGGTGCTGGAATGTCTCGGTTGGATGGTGAATCGAGAAAAATCTCATTTAATACCCAGTTCAAGAAAAGTATTTCTAGGGGTATTACTGGATTCCAGATCCAGGACAGCATTCTTACCAGAAGTCAAGCAACAATCGTTAAAAAAGAAGGTTGCAGAGATGGTGAAGGCTATGCAGGTTCTGGGAGTGATGACATCTTGCATTCCATGCGTCAGATGGGCACAGGCTCATTCAAGGCCCCTACAAAAAGAAGTTCTATTTCTATGGGATCGTCATCAGGCATCCCTAGACAAGAAGATCCATCTTTCTGCAAAAGTGAAGAGATCTTTAAGTTGGTGGATGCAAAGCAGAAATCTCAGAATAGGAGTTCTTTGGATTCCATCTCCAGTCATAATAATAACCACAGACGCAAGCGCTTGGGCCCATTTAGAAGGGAAGATTCTCCAGGGAAAATGGCCAGAAAAAATCAGACGAATGTCGTCAAACTATCGAGAGCTGTATGCGATTTGGGAGTCGTTAAGAAGAAACCAAAACCGTTAAAAAAAAAAAAAAACAATGTTAAAATCCTGTCAGACAATATGACAGCAGTAGCCTTCATAAAACATCAGGGAAGCTCTCGATACAGATCTCTGCAGGATCTAGCAGAGAAGATACTCATATGGGCAGAAAAAACGGTCTTTTCTATAACCGCAGTACACCTGGAAGGTTCGCAGAACTTAGTAGCAGACTATCTAAGCAGACAGAAGATCTACCCGACCGAGTGGGAGCTGAACCAGGAGGTCTTCCACTTACTATGCCAACGATGGGGAACGCCTTTGCTACAAGAAAAAATTTGAAGCTACCAAGGTTTTATTCACTGAACCCAGTGGACAATCCAGAAGGTGTAGATGCCTTGAGTCAGAGGTGGAACGAACCTCTAAATTATGCATTCCCACCAATAGCACTGATACCAGCGGTTCTGAGGAAGATAAGAGAAGACGGAGCGAGAGTCGTACTAATAGTTCCGTTCTGGCCAAGGAGGAGCTGGTTTCCACTTCTAGGCGACATGACCACAAAAAAACCAATCGAGCTTTCCCGGTGGAAGGACATAGTTCACCAGGGACCAGTTCTTCACCAGGACCCAGAAAGGTTGCACCTGTCAGCCTGGATCCTGAACGGGACATTTTAAAAGCTCGTGGTCCATCAGATCAAGTTATAACAACGATTCAGGCCAGCAGAAAACCGGTAACTTCGGCAATATATTATAAGATCTGGAAAAAGTTCTGTCTGGAAGGTGGCAGGTCTGATGCCGTAGCTGGAGTCCCGGATGTTCCTCGAGTTCTGGATTTCCTCCAGAAAGGATTTAATATGGGTCTTAGACCTAGTACACTTAAAGTTCAAATCTCGGCATTAAGTACTTACATGGACTATCCATTGGCCTCTTATCCTTGGGTAGTTAGATTCGTCAAAGCAGTCCAGAGATTGCGGCCCACTATAAGACAGTTGTCTCCCCCCTGGGACTTAAATCTAGTTTGGCGGCTCTTTGTAAAAATCCTTTCACACCAAACAGGGAGTTACCTGTTTCACTCTTATCGATGAAAACGGCGTTTTTGGTAGCAATCACCACAGCCAAAAGAGTAGGGGAAATTCAAGCACTTTCCATTAAAGACCCATATCTGCAGATCAGAGAGGATCACATAATATTAAAACTTGACACTGCTTTCTTGCCCAAGGTAGCTTCCTGGCAAAATCGCAATCAAGAAATCATACTCCCGTCTTTTTGTGAAAAACCATTAAACGTAAAAGAACAAGCTTTACACTCCCTTGACGTTAGACAGGCAGTGATTGATTACTCAGAAGCCACTAAGCTCTGGAGGAAAGACCCTAATTTGTTTATTTTGGAGGTAAAAACAGGGGTAAAAAAAAAAGCTTCTAAAGCATCCATTGCTAGATGGATTACCACTATAATCTCAAAAACTTACACATCTGAGGGTGTAGTTTGTCCTATAAAGATAAGAGCCCATTCTACCAGAGCCTTGTCAGCATCATGGGCTGAGAGAGCAGGAGCATCATTAGAACAAATTTGTAAGGCAGCCTCCTGGGCTACGATAAATACCTTTTGCAAGCACTACAAACTAGATGTGCTAGCAGGACAACATACGGCATATGGTAAAAAGTATTACAGGCCGTAGTCCCACCCTAGGAGGGTTTCTTTGGTACTCTCCATAGTGCTGTCAGGGGGACGTCCTGGAAAATGGGTATTATACCTACCGATAATTCGGTTTCCAGGAGTCACGGTTAGTTCCCTCCCTTGTCTATCTTGTTATATATGCTAATTCATATGATGTAATATGTTTAAGTAAATTAAAGTGTTATCACTGGCATTAATCCATGGTATGGTACTTGTCAAATCACTGAGGTATTGGGGGAGGAGTGGGACCTTTTAACCTCTCGTGTGCTTCCTGTCCCTGTAAGGAGGAGGAGGACGTCCTCCATAGTGCTGTCAGGATGGACTCCTGGAAACCGAATTATCGGTAGGTATAATACCCATTTTTGTGCCCTCAACTGAGCCAGTTTATTTCAGATTGTTACCCAAAGTTAAAAAGAACCTTATGCTCCTCATTAAATTAACTTATTGCTTTGCCCAACCCTTGGACCCAGTCTCGGTGCATTTAAACTGTCCATTGACCGGTCATTGATGCTCCACCTATAAATAATTTTTAATTTATAAACCGAAATCTTAAATTGGCATCTTAGTAGTCTTAATTATACATTTTTTTTTTTATATACAAACTTGATTGAATGTCTGATATAATTTGTCATGGATGCCTGCATAAAAATAGCCATGATAAGATCTGTCAACAGCAGCCAACCTGCTTGTTTATGGCTCCCAGCAACTTCTTCCCCAAGGCTGCTTCTGCTCCCTGTCCTCATGTTTGCCTAATAGTTTTGCAGGCAAATACCAATATACAGGTCCTTCTCAAAAAATAGCATATAGTGCTAAATTTCATTATTTTCCATAATGTAATGATTACAATTAAACTTTCATATATTTTAGATTCATTACACACCAACTGAAATTTGTCAGGTCTTTTATTGTTTTAATACTGATGATTTTGGCATACAACTCCTGATAACCCAAAAAACCTGTCTCAAAAAATTAACATATTTCAACCGTCCAATAAAATAAAAGTGTTTTTTAAAAACAAACAAAAAAACCATCAAATAATAAAGTTCAGTTATGCACTCAATACTTGGTCGGGAATCCTTTTGCAGAAATGACTGCTTCAATGCGGCGTGGCATGGAGGCAATCAGCCTGTGACACTGCTGAGGTGTTATGGAGGCCCAGGATGCTTCGATAGCGGCCTTAAGCTCATCCAGAGTGTTGGGTCTTGCGTCTCTCAACTTTCTCTTCACAATATCCCACAGATTCTCTATGGGGTTCAGGTCAGGAGAGTTGGCAGGCCAATTGAGCACAGTAATACCATGGTCAGTAACCAGTTTGGCACTGTGAGCAGGTGCCAGGTCGTGCTGAAAAATGAAATCTTCATCTCCATAAAGCATTTCAGCCGATGGAAGCATGAAGTGCTCCAAAATCTCCTGATAGCTAGCTGCATTGACCCTGCCCTTGATGAAACACAGTGGACCAACACCAGCAGCTGACATGGCACCCCACACCATCACTGACTGTGGGTACTTGACACTGGACTTAGGCATTTTGACATTTCCTTCTCCCCAGTCTTCCTCCAGACTCTGGCACCTTGATTTCCGAATGACATGCAAAACTTGCTTTCATCAGAAAAAAGTACTTGGGCCACTTAGCAACAGTCCAGTGCTGCTTCTCTGTAGCCCAGGTCAGGTGCTTCTGCGCTGTTTATGGTTCAAAAGTGGCTTTACCTGGGGAATGCGGCACCTGTAGCCCATTTCCTGCACACGCCTGTGCACGGTGGCTCTGGATGTTTCTACTCCAGACTCAGTCCACTGCTTCCTCAGGTCCCCAAGGTCTGGAATCGGTCCTTCTCCACAATTTTCCTCAGGGTCCGTCACCTCTTCTCGTTGTACAGCGTTTTCTGCCACATTGTTTCCTTCCAACAGACTTCCCATTGAGGTGCCTTGATACAGCACTCTGGGAACAGCCTATTTGTTGAGAAATTTCTTTCTGGGTCTTACCCTCTTGCTTGAGGGTGTCAATGATGGCCTTCTGGACATCAGTCAGGTCGCTAGTCTTACTCATGATGGGGGTTTTGAGTAATGAACCAGGCAGGGAGTTTTTAAAAGCCTCAGGAATCTTTTGCATGTGTTTAGAGTTAATTAGTTGATTCAGAAGATTAGGGTAATAGGTCATTTAGAGAACCTTTTCTTGATATGCTAATTTTTTGAGACAGGTTTTTTGGGTTATCAGGAGTTGTATGCCAAAATCATCAGTATTAAAACAATAAAAGACCTGACAAATTTCAGTTGGTGTGTAATGAATCTAAAATATATGAAAGTTTAATTGTAATCATTACATTATGGAAAATAATGAAATTTAGTACTATATGCAAATTTTTTGAGAAGGACCTGTATAGGAAGTTTAGAGCAAGCAGAGATTCAGATACTAAAGTAGCAAAATGCAGATATATCATAACTGCCTTATTCTATCTTCCTACTTAAACCCTTATCGCATTAAACTGCATTAAAATTTATGGTAAAGGCCCCGTACACATTAGACTGATATTTGTGAGCTTCGCTGATAGTCTGTGTTTAGGGGGTCGCCTGACTCTTCCCTCCAGCCGACATATGATGTCGCTGGGGGTAAGGATCTGATGTGTCAGATTTCGGACTGCCCATCCTTTTTTTTTTTTTTTTTCTAGATGAGTCACTGCCATGGGAGTTTGGCAGCGACTCTCTCATAAGGACTAAAAAACTGCTCTGCAGAGCAAGTGCTCCTGTGAATGAGGAAATCGGAAGAGAAAAGCTAAACGATGGTTCGGCCAGCACCTATGTATTGTGTATGAGGTCCTTAACGTTGTATCCAGCTGCCATTCTTTCAGGTCTGGTGCCAGTCTGTGATCACCAGCATTCCCTGATTAGCTGCTTCTGCTCTGTAACTGCACTTCTGCTAACCCATCGGACTGTATTATCATTGTGACCGGTTCCCTTTAGTGGACTTTACTTGGTTTGACTTTTGCTGCTTTTTATTGCAGTCCAATTTGTGTTTCGTTTTTTTTAAGAGACCTCTATAATTATTATTATTATTATTATTATTATTATTATATTTTTTTTTTTTTTATGTTCCAAGATTTAATTTTATAATTACTATACGGTTCCCATACCGTTAAAGGGGTTCTTCAGTGCTTAAGTTGGAACAGAAAAATAGTGTGAAGCAGAGGATTTGGGGTTTTGCTTGTTGTGCTCTTCAAATAAGCTGGCAGGTTCTTCTATTTCGATGTTGCAGTCGGTAAGGGTCCATTTACAGAGCAAGATTATTGTGCCTCGTTTCACGATAAATTTGCCATCTAAATTGGCCGACGAACAAGCAGAACGCTTGTTTATTGGGTGAAATGATCTTTTGTACTGCACAAAAGATCATCATTCTCAGGAGCTCTTTATTCTGAGTAAGCAGAACTTGTGCTGCGAGAACAATTGTAGCCTATGTACACTGAACGATGTATTACAGATCGTTCAGTGCGCATGTGCAGACAGGTGACCAAACGAGTAGCTGATCGGCTGTCTAAAAATGAATAAAGATTGCAAAATTATAGCTAGTGCAATTTTCTTCAGTAAAGTTAATCATTAACTTATGTAAAAATCTTTTTTTTTTTTTTTCATGTCAAAGGTGTCCATAGCCAACGTCTAGCATGTTGTCCACTAGTCTGATAATAAAGACTTATAACTATAGAGACTTTGCTAAATTAGGTGCGCCCGTATTTGTGTACACGGCAGGTTGCTTGGCGGTGCATCCTAAACCCCTGAGGCTTTTTATATCGGTGAAACTTTTTCTTGCATGGCTTCTAAAGTAAAATAAAAAAGAATTTTGGCTCCTGTAGTGGTATAACTGGTTCTTTAATTTTCTCCTTACAAGATAAGTCGCTGTGCTCTGACATTGGCATTTAAGAAATTCTGCAAGCAAAATTATATGTAGCACAAAGATAAAGAGGGCAAAGTATGGCACAGGGAATCGGCAAAAAAACAGACTCCAGAGCCATGCGCTGCCATCTTTTTCTTTGCAATGTGTATAACTCATGGTCTAACTACAATCACACTGTCACATGACCGTATTTTTCATCCGAGTGCTGTCTGCTGTGGGGGAAGAACACCAGGTATGTTCAGATATAGTCCAAAAATACGGTAGATATCTATAAGACGCACTTTTTCCCAAAACATTTTGGGGAAAAATGGGGGTGCGTTTTATAGTCGGAATATACTTACAAGTAGTGTCGCGGCAGCAGGAGTCGGGCGATTCTGTGGCGGTCCGACGCTGCAGGGCGATGATCACACTCCCTTCCCAGGCTTGTCCGGCAGTATTCGGCGGTGCGCAGTCATGCCAGGCTCCGCCGACATTTTCTGAAAGCCTGGAGCCCCTGCACTTTCATTGCTGTGATGTGTGGCCTCCAGGAAAATGGCTGTCGGAAGCAGCGCATGCGCAGATTGAGATTTCAGGAGACAAGATCTCAGTGCCGAGATCTCAATCTGCACATGCGCCGTCCCGGAGGACACTGCATTGCAGCAGTGGGGATGTGCGGCGCTCCGGGCTTTTACAAAATGTCGGCGGAGCCCCCGCACCACTGGGCACCGACTAACCTGCCGCACCAGCCTGGCATGGGATTTCCCGGAGGCCACCACTTCACAGCAATGGATGTGTGGGGACTCTGGGCTTTCAGAAAATGTCAGCGGAGCCCCTGCACCACGAGCACCGCAGAACCTGCCACACCAGTCTGGGATGGGAGTCATATCGCCAGACCACCGAACACCCCGTGTGACCACACTCCACCAGCACTATGGATTTCCCCCAGTAAACTGAATTTGGACTGTAAGACGGACCCCCATTTAACTCGTTAATTTTTTTTTCCCTATTTTCCTTCTGAAAACTAGGGGTGTGTCTTTTAGTCCGAAAAATACGGTATATTAATTTTTCCTTTTTTTTTTTTTGTGACTGAATATCCACTCGAGCGAAAAATCAGGGCATGCGCTAGTTTCCTCCATATTTTGGATGAGACACGCCTATTTAAGTCTATGGTTGCACAAAAAAAAATCAGGTCCTGTGCTGATCAATCATATAGCATCCAATTTTTACGAATACATTACCATTATAAACCTCACTGATAAAAAGGTAAATGTACATATTTTTGATTGCACCAATTATATTACATCTTTTTAATCGTACTAGCCTAGTTATCAGGGGTTGATTTTGATTTAAATCACGATTTAAATCACTAGTCAGTAAGGCTTGATATAAATCAGTGATTTAAATCAAAGTTTCTACCTAAAGTAGTTCTTGCTACTTTAACATGCAAGTAGATGAAGATTTTTAGAATCACTTTTTATATTACTTTTTTCTCCCCAGTTTAATGGGTTAATCATTCATATTTGGACACCACTGTTCTGTTGTACTTAGGAAGGAGAAAAATAATCCTGACCTTAATAACAATTTAAATAGATTTATTCAACTGAAACAATAACAACATTACAGCATAAGTTATTTGCTTAAACAAATATCCATGTTTGTTAACTAATTTGGCTAAACAAAATATATATATATATTTTAAGAAACTTAGACTGTCAGCCCAGCCGACATATGAAAAACTTAAATACTACTGTCCCTGCTGTCCTCTGTAGCTCACTCGTCGTCATCTTCATCATCATCTTCTTGATTCTGTATTCATATAGGTTTGTAGAACAATAGGATTAAGGTCTTTTTCTCAACTCTGTTCATGTTGTAACATTTTTGCCGTGAAGAAGAGGCTGGGACCTCTGCGGAGTCAAATTCAGTTTTGAGAACTGCGTAAGTAAAGCGAGCGTCTGTGATAATATAGGAGAGAAACTGCCCACTAATCCTACAGAAACCTCTGGAAGAGCATGGCATTGTGAATGTTACACATATACAGCCTTTATTCTACTGAGTTAAACAACTCCGCTTTATCTCATGATGGAAGAACCTTTGGATGGTAAAATATTTTCCTCAAAAACAGTTTATTGAAAAAAATCCGATTTAAATCAAAAAAATCCGATTTTTTTTTTTGATTTTTTTTAAAAAAATCATTGATTTTTATCCACCCTGCTAGTTATTGAGTGTTATTGAACTAAAAGTAACAATTTTAAGTTATACTGAATATCTAAGATGCAAATGTGGAACTTTTTTTTTCTGTAAAATTTGCTAAAATATTTAGTGGGGAAAAAAAATGTAAAATAATATTGGTGGCTTAAATGTTTCTAAAGAAAAGTTATTGCTTTTAGAAATCTCAGGAAACTAAAAACATTTTGACAGTGTAACAACCTTAACAATTCCTGTAACACCCTTAACAGTTGAATTTTTTGTTTTTGGGAAAAAAAAATGAAATAATAAATATCTAATATAATAGAATGGGATCTTCACTACAATCAGTAAAAATCAAAACATAATTATTGTCCATTTCAGAGTTGGGAGCTTTCCTTACTCTGTACAGGACTCTAGGTCTATTTTTGGGAACACCCAGTATACAATTTTTTTTTCACTGCTATTTAAATAGAATCTTCAATTTCACCACATAAGTTGAAAATATATATTACGACATTCAGAAAAACTACCGTAATTTAGTATAATAGGCTTGTGTGAACTTGGTTTCTGTGAATCCAGCACTCATCATTGTTGCTCGTGAAGGTCCCCCTTAATTATTATTATTTTTTTTTAACCAGATTAGGGAAAGCTGATATCTGGTGTTAATATTCTGGGAAGGGGCCAATAGCCACAAAGGTTCCCAGCCTATTAATAAGTTTACAGCTGTCTGCATAGCCTTTACAGGTTAGTAAAGAGGGGCGACCAAAAATAAAAAAAAATTGCGGTACCCCCCTCTCCTTTCCAATTTTAGTAACCAGCAGTGGCTAAACAGCTATGGGCTGGGAATGAGCCATGTATATTGGCCCCCTCCCAGACTAAGAACACCACCCTTCAGCCGCCCCAGAAAAGGCACATTAGATGCGCCAGTAATGTCGCTTAGCCTCGGCTCTTCCCACTTGCCCTGGTGTGTTGGCAAGTGGGGTAATATTTTTCGGGTTGATGTCTGCTGTTTTATGTCCGCTGACATCAAACCCACGGGTTCGTAATGGAGAGGTGTCTTATCGGACACCCCCATTACTAATCTTGTGGTCAAAATTAATAAATACACACACAGAGAAAAGTACTTTTAATTGAAAAAAAAAGTCCCCGACCCTCTTTTACCCATTTATTAACCTAAAAATAAAAAAATCTAAGTGTTCCTCACCTGTCTGGAAAGTCCATAATGATGAGGTCCCATGACGACCCCTGAAGTCTTCAACATCCGGATGGTTTTGGTGAGCGGTGACATCAGTAATATGACCTGTCACCATTCTAGCCAGAACACACTGGGTTTAGCTTGAGAACTCGGCTGCAGTGACGATCGGTGACGTAATTAAGATTACTGCAGATCACAGGCAGTAGTTCTTACAATAAGCTCTGTGTAGCCAACCTGTGAACTGCTTTAACCTTACTGATGTCACAGCTCGCACCATGAGAAATTTTGCCTATTAATATCAGCCTGCAGCTGAATGTTTAGCCTGTACTGAAAGGTAAAATTAGGGTGACCGCACATCCTTTTTTTTTTTTTTTTTCCTGGTCTTCTTTTTACTAACCAGTAAAGGCTAAGTAAACAGCTGTGAGCTGTTTATAGGCTGGGAACCTTCATAACTATTTGCCCCTTCCCAGAATACTAACATAAGCTGTTGGCTTTCCCTCAGCTGGTTAGGAAAAGTAGGGGAGAACCCAGACTTTTTTTTTTAATATTTTTATTTTATATGGACAGCGGGTAGTGACTCCCAACTCTCAGTAGCATAGCCTGGTTGTGCTCATCGCAGGGAAACCAGACAACAATGGTGAGAGCTGGATTCAGCACCCGGGGCATGGGAACAGCGCTAATTGTACTGCTTTTCCCAGACGCCGGTATGTGTGGCACGGATTACGCACAGATGCCATCAGGGTATTGCAGACCGTGCTGCCGTCAAAAACAGACATGTCAATGTGTTTTGCACACTGACGTACGCAGACCCATAGATTTCAGTGTGTCTACGTGTGTTTCTCCAGTTTGTGTGAAAACTGTCACCACTCGTACTGGAGACACTGACATGTGCAGGAGGCCTAAAATTGATTTTTCCCTTTTCAGAAGCCCACTTTTTAAATAAAAACAAACTGGGCTTTGCTTATCCTCCGCTGGGTCCAAAGCACTGTCTTCCTGCTGCTTCTGGGATCTGTTAGGCTTTGTTCCATTGTTGATGCATTGGTGAAGTTCTTGATTTTGCAGATTTTCTGCGCCCAGTAAGTCAAATAGGTTACTTGCTTTTTTTTTTTTTTTTTTTTTGAAGATACTGTATGAAGTGTAAAAAAAAAAAAACATTGTGGGAACGTAGTCTTGTTGTCTGCAGCATTGGCATCATGTCAACAGCGCTGCAGCCAATCATTGCGCTAATAGGCTCTGAGAAGCTTGTGCCGTTGATGCTGACTGAGCCAGCTGGCTGCAGCGCTGTTGAAATGTCAACGCTGCCGACTGTCACAGAAATCAGGAGTAGCGGTGGAGACTCATCGCTGGACCCGGGGAGAGTGAGTAAAGCAAATTTTTGTTTTTCAAAACAAACTGCAGCCGAGGGACTGGGATTTTCTTTTTTTTTTTCTTTTTTATAATAAAGAAGTAAAATCATTTCTAAGGCTAGTTAAACCAAAGAGTGCATTACAGAGTTCTGTGACCCAGTCACTCCAGGGATAAGTTGGGATCTCAATTCTAAGTACTCAGACACAATGTTCTCTTCTGAGAGGGGATAACTAAACTTGGTAAATCCCATTAAGCACAATACACTCGCATTCTCTGCATCTAATGGTAGTCAGTACTGAGAATTTGTGCCGCAAATACATCAGGGGATTTTCGAATGATACAAATATTACCAGCTCTGCTTTCTGATAAATAACTTACAATTTAATAAGAAATATCCTTTTTCTTTCCACAGACTGTATCTGAATCTGTGTTTTTTTTTTGTTTTTTTTTTTTTTTTTTTTAGGGAGTCTGTTTCCTGGATAAATCCATGGCTTAGACTGGCTATCATGGCCTCCGGTGATTCTCTGGAAAAACACTTGTGTACCAAAATTAATATTACTGTATTTCATAGTTACCTGGCAACGAGCGGCAATAGCGTATCATGAATAGTGATGAAATGTTCCATCTCCTGACAGTCTGGAATTGATTACCCAGACGTAAACCTGGAGCTGTTGGAATAGGCAAATGAGTTTTCAGAGCACTGCTGACCAAGGGGACTGTATGGCGATTAGTCACTCTGTCAGCACCATTGTAACTACTAGCTGCTGAGTAATGGGACCCCCATACACATTTAGTTGATGGGTAGCTCTTCCGATTCTCTTGTACCCAAGAACGCTCCTGTGTTCTTTGAGAACCGTTGCCAGACTCCGCACAAAGGAAGCGGCCATTAAACATTACTGTGGCCGGAACCTTCTCTCCCCTTGCCATAATCTGTCAGTCTGGAGACCCCCACATATATTAGTCAGCTGACCCTGGCAAAATCCTTGCGTTCAAACAACTTTTATCTAATTTGGACGATAAAGGAAATGTAAGCCCACGCTGTTCTATTGCAGTTATTTTTCTTTGTGTGTGAACAGGTGCACTGGATCAAACTTACTTTGCAATTTTATTTATTTTTTTTTTTTTTTTTGTGCCTATGCTACTGTTTTCTTGATTTTTGTCTTCGACCAAGTGATGCTGCCCTCTGAGCTTTTTCTGTTTTCTCATGACATCCCGTCTGTCCCAGCTCACGTTCCGATTGTCATAGCAGGTATCACTTATAAGTCCGTTCATAAATGATGATACTTGGCGTAGTTGACTCTCTAGTATGCCAGTTCTTTACATCATGGAAATGATGGGAGATGAAGACCAAATACTAACTGCTGACCGTAAAAAATTGATTAAAGGGGCTTTATCCGATAGGAATGTGGCCAGATCTTTTTTTTTAATAATGCGCAGAATTAGCAGATAACCCCTTTAAGGTCGATTAAGCTTCCCGTGATTACAATGTTTCCAGCCATGTAGATGGATACATGACATAGATGGGAAGTCGTGTGGCTCAGTCTAAAGTGACTTTCCATCCAAAATCACAGAACAGTGTATCCTTTATTGTACTTTTGGAAAATAATGTAGTGACATCTGCTGTACATGTAATAGTGGGAAAATTACCGTAGATTATATATACTGCTTTGATGGAAAGATGAATGAAGGTCTATATGTACATTGAGTAGGAGTCTTTAGTTGACGCTAAGGATTTGTTGCCTTCCTAGAGGGTTTTATATACTGGTGGTAGAGAACTTTCCTAATCTAATTGATGTTACGTTCCCCCTTTATTTAGGAGTACTTTTTAATATCTTTGTCTGTACAGTGCTGCGGAATATGTTGGCGCTATGTAAACAAAATTATTATTCTAGTAGTAAAGCGATGAGGCTTTGGAGCTGCTCTTTACATTCGATGTTCATGTCTTTCAATGCAGACCTCTGTCGTTTTCTTGCAGCACATACTTCAGACTGCAGATGATGACTCACGAGGGACAATGTGCAGTAAACGTCAGAATGATTATTATAATCAGCGTTTGGCTCGACAACGATCCTAGCGCCGGTTCTGCCAATTAGCCGCTGTGATTGTTAGCCATCGAACACATGGCAGGAAAAACTTCACGTCAGGCACAACTTCATCAACATGTATATGTATATATTTTTCCTGTAACAAAGGTCAAGGACAATCTTCTCTTATCGCTAATTAGTCTGAAATGCAGTGCCAAACGTTACTAAATTGTGGTCTCCCTAGCCGATGCAGAAAAAAAAACAAAAAAAACTCCAAAGTGTGCAGTTTTAAAAAAAAAAAATGTCTTAATCTTATACTGTATTATTCTAAATCAAGTGGGGAAAATATATTGATGTGAGCCTTTAATTAAAAATCTGTTTTGTGTATGCAGCTCCTATGCAGACCTACCTGTGTCTATGGTTACAGAATGCAAATAATGTGTGGTCTCTGATGTATCAGAGTAATGGGAGGAAAAAAATGTTGCGTTCCCTTAAAATTTTGGGAAAAATCCAGCGTGGAGCAGAAATAGTTTAAAAAAATTTAATTCTTTAATAAATGTGATTAAAAATAAACAGCAATACTTAAGCAGTACAGGTCCACAAAAATGTAGCAGAGCGATCAACGCGTCTTGAGAAAGACTTAACGTCGAAACGCGTTGATCGCTCTGCTACATTTTTGTGGACCTGTACTGCTTAAGTATTGCTGTTTATTTTTAATCACATTTATTAAAGAATTAAATTTTTTAAACTATTTCTGCTCCACGCTGGATTTTTCCCTTTTTTCTCTTCATCTGCTCTGGTTGCTCTGCCACATCCGTGCGAGGAGTGAAGATATATGTGCAACGTGAACATTGGGGTAAGCTGACATCGTCTGTTTCTTTTTTGCCCTTAAAATTTTGGTATAGGTAAGTCTTCTTGTTGCCTTTTAGCTACAGTGATCACTACTTGGCACTGAAATGCATCAATTTTTCTCGCGGTGCCTAATCTCTCTGTAATTGCTGCGTGGTATCGACGCAAGTCCTTTCTCTCTGAGAAGTTTCACAGGTATTATCGTGTATCTGACCGTTGTGCAAGATCTAAACTCCGAGCCAAAGTTATACACGGATGCTTTGTTTTCATTGTTTGTTAGGATAGGATTTGTTTACCTTTCGTTACTTCTTTCCCATGTTGGGCTCTGTTCATATCTCCTTTTTGAAAATGTTGGTCTATCGTTCTCTGAAAATGTAGCAATAGATAAACTATGCTGCTTTTTTATATACCGAGTAAATATATAATATATATATATATATATATATATATATATATATATATATATAATACCCTTAACCTATTATTGGACCAAATTAGGGACCGACATGCCCTCTTAGTGAAGCTGCCTCACAGGGATACAACAGGAAAAGGAGCCCCCTTCTACCTCCAAAGCAGCAGGCGTCTTCTGTCACAGAGTCCATTAAATGATGCAGAAGACCCATGTACTGTCCTTAGACAGGGTTCTCTTCTGTTTGTCAATGTGTTTGGGCCAAATATATTTGGGCAAATTGCCTTGAATGTAAGGATCAGTGTCACCACAACCTTTTAACTTGCAAATAGTTTTTTTTTTTTTTCTTTTCCAATGTCGATGCACAATCATTGGAATTTTACTTTGCAGGAAAAAAAGTGAAGGCTTCTTAGGCTATGTGCACACGTTGCAGATTTGGTGATTTATTTTTTTTTTCCAGTTTTTCTGCACAGATTGGTGACAAAACCTGACGCAACACCCGATGCCAGCAAAGTGAATGTGAAACCTGAAGTGTCATACACACATTGAGTTGCAGATTTTGTGTAGAAAATTAATCTGCAGCATGTCAGTTCTCTGTGTGTTTTTTGCCATTCGTTTTTCACCATTGGAGTGAAGTCAATCAATCAAAAACGTGGCAAAAAAAAACACTTATTTGGCAGCTGCGTTTTTTCTGCCAGATGGAGAACATGCAATTTTAGCAAATGAGTGGGGAAAGTTGGGTGATTGCAGCACTTGAATCGCCACAAACCTGCTGACATGTCAGAACTGCACCTGATACACATTATATACCACCCCAGTTTTGGTGGCGCTTGCTGACCAACTAATGTATGTATGTAGCTCCCTATTCTTTCCTCTTCAGATGATGTTTGGTGAGAAGGAGCGAGTAGATGGAATTTCAATGTCCTATCCATTTACAAATAGATAGATAAGTCGCTGACGGAGGAGTTTAGGAGCGCCTTTCTCCAATCTGTTTTCCAGCTTCGCGCTTTAAGATAATTTCCTGCACTACTATTATTTCTTTTTTTTTTTTTTTGAGAACGACTCTTTAATTTTTGATGCATCCTTTTGAGCCACAACTAGAAACTAATCCAGCAAGTCCATCACTTGCATTCCTTTTTTACATCCATTTCTGGTTTGGCTAAAAAAAAAAAAAGTGTGTGAAACTGGTGACTATTCTCTGCTAGTGCCAAGATCGGGCACCTGCTTCAGCAATGGGCATGTCGGGTCCTTCACACTCATGACACAGAAGTTTGACTAGTTTTTAGCATGTCCCTATTTTTCCTCCTCTTATTGATTCATTGGAAGAGATTAGGAGCAGAGAAAGTGTTGGGCTGCCGCAGGGTATTCTGTATTTTATTATCATGGGTCAATGCAGCGCTCTGGTTTCAGGAGACCCTGCAAAAATGGATGCAGCAGCAGTGCACATGTTCGTCCTCCGCTCCATTGACACTGGGGACCCCTTAGCAATTTAGTTGTTCTTGCTGGAATACCCCATTAATGTTGCCCTTGTTTTTTTTTTCTTATCTTGATCACTGGGTTTTGCGTTTTTAGAACTACATGTAGCTAATTGTGAGTTTCGGACCATCCGCTGGTGTCCCTGCTATACTGGGTTACATTAGCTATGCCGCCCATGTAATCTGGTAATTGACACTTCTGCAGTCTGTGGTGTCACCTCATCAGTCCTTGATACTTCTACACCTGTCTTCCATGTACAGATCTTAGAAGCTTCAAATATTCCTGTATTTCACACCACTCTAGATCAATATGCTCTTCTGTAGACCTGATTAAAGGGATATATAAAGGTGCAGTAAACCCAAAACAAGGATCATAAGTGGAACTGCTGATGTCGGGGCTGTGTGGCCAATAAAATGTCTGTTAATGCAAGCCAAGTGGTCCACCCCCCTCCTCCCAAAAAAAAAAAAAAAACAAACAACCCTAGGACATGTCCAGTTTTGATCCGATGCAATTATATGCATCAGTGAAAATCACAGACAGCACATGGAGGCAATTATGTTGTCCGTATTAATTTTTTTTTTTTTTGTTCCCATTGTTCTTTTTCTATTTGTAACATGCGTTTTATTTTTTGTTTGTTTTGTTTTTCCAAAGTAAAAAAAAATGTGCTGTAAAAAAAGGAAAAAATTGGCCCAGTTGGCACCTGCTCTGCGTTTTTGAAAGAAACACCATAGAAGCAAAAAAAAGGCTACAAACCACACAGAAAAAGCATTTGATAGTGTTTAGATATTTCCCCTATAGTCTCTTCTTTTCTGATCCCAATGTAGAAGGAAGCTGTTCCAATCATACCCCATCATGTAATCTCAGCACTTTATTTTTTTTTATGGTATTTTAAAATGTTACTTTTTTTTTGTGGGGGTGCGAAAAAAGGAAAACCCTTTCAAAAGGGGGCACAAATTTCAGCGATTTATGATACAATTACAATAGATCGAGCTGTAATAAAACACTTTTTTTTTGTCTTCCCATAAATTTGAGATTTAGCTGTGATTTTCCCCCCGTCCTCGGTGCGGCATTGATTCTGGATTTGCTGGTGGTCACTAGATGTAGGCGTGTTGTGGGTGCTGGTGGAGGGGGCTGTGTTGTATAAGTGAGGACAGTCGGTGGCTGCTTCCTGTGTATCTAGGTCCTGATTGTGCCTGGTGTCTTAGCTGAGTCAGTTGACCTACTTTTTGCTGTGACCTTGATTCGCTCAGATAGGTGTTAGTGTGCACATGATTGCCTTAATCGCGCAGTTAGTCCAGTCATGTGACCAGCGGCAGCGAAAGGCACAGGTTCACAATCTGTCCACCCTACAGCTGCCTGGTCTTTACCCTCTGATGCCTTTTGCAGTTTTGCCATTGCATAAATATATTCTTTATTGCTCTCTGTTATCAGCCACTTCAGCCTCGGTTGTATATGGCGGCACGGAGCGGTTGACTATAACGTTCAATGAGAAGAAAGTAAAGAGAAGCAAACAAACAATCTCATGATTGTTACTTTTTTCTTGTGCCAAGAGTCAAGACTACCAACCTTTTTACAGGGCGCCTATTTTCATGATTGCTTTTAGAAGGAAATGCATTTCTATAGGTACTCATCACCTGCTTTCTTAAATACTTTTCCATTTGATAATGTATTTATTGGCTTGTTCACTCAACTTCCCCTTGGAAACCAGATTGCAAGCCCCTCTTGCTTTAATGACTGATGTAATTAATGAGGAGTTTGTTGCTGTGGGCTTTCGCCCTTCGCACTATTCAGTATCTATTTGTCGCTGTCTCATGTCTTAATTTGGAAGACTGGAATATCCCTTAAATGCATAACTATGGATGTGATCATTCCAAAAATAATAGTCCTATAGCGTCCTTAAGAGTTCGCTCACAGTAGCGTATAAATCAGAAAAGTGCAAGCCGATTAAAAAATCAAATTGCACTCGAACAAACGTTGTTCAATGAGGCAGTGCAGATCAGTAATAATAATAATTTAAAAAAAAACAAAACTTATTTTCAGCTGAGAAAAAAAATTTCACTCTAAAATCTGTACGGTGAGATAAAAAAAAATTGCAAGTCAAATCAGTATAACATGCTTGGGTTGTGTTTTTTTTTTTTTTTTTGTTTTTTTTTTTTACGTCTTTGACTTGTAGTTTCAAGATCTTTTTTTTCCCTACGCAATATTTTACTAATTGCGCAGCTAAATCTGTCCTGTGCACACAATTGCGTCATGTCTCTGCATACTGACAGCCAAACCAATTTGCTTATGACTCAGATCTCATTTTCCCTACTATGTGACATTTAGCACTTACAGATTTTTTTTTTTTTTCATGTGCAGCTTTTTGAGAAATGAGAAGACTAATGTAAAACAGACATCATCTACATCCCTGTGCCAACACTGTAACCAGGCCAACAGGAGAAAGCGAAATGGCCTTGTGTTTACTGAGCGGAGGGAGTAAAAAAAAAAAAATTGAGAGTTGAGAAATCTTAGCTATTTCTGCTAGGTGCAGGTGGTATGGTGCAGGCTACAGAGCTATTGGTGTGAACGGAGTCAGATCCAGCCTCTTTAGGTCATAACGTTTAAAGAGTTATTCACAGAATCGCATTATTTTTCACAAAGCAGAGTAAATGCATTTATTGTTACTATATAGACTAAGCAAAGCATAAAGACAAAGTTGTTTCTTGTATCTCTTTTTTTTTTTTTTTTTTTTTCCAATCGCTATCTGCCTCTCTGTGCATCTACCTTCATAGCAGAGTGGTCCGTCCTGCTCTTACCTGCTAAGATTGAATTTCCCAGCAGCACTTGCCCCTCTTCGATGCTGCACATCCCACCCTCCCTGTCAACTGGGCTCCTGGCAACCGCACCTCACTTGAGATATCGTCAAGATAATTTAAGTATAGATACCACCTTATGCTTCTGTACACGTTCTACTTCTGTTCTGTAACCTGCTCAACCGTTTTTGTTCTTTTTTTCTTAAAACTTCTGCTATCTACTTCAGTCCCTTTTTTGTCGTTTTTACATCATTATAAGGGGTTCTAGCTCTGCTCAACTCCACAATGGCATTATAGAGCTGTGTTGTTTGCCTACTGCTGTCAGATTAGTGATGTGAAACTGCAAATTCTGCTCTGTTGATGCATGTGGCAGAAGGTAATCTTCTGCAGTATGCATCAATGCAGTGGCCTATACCTCACTGGTCTCTCAGCAGCAGGCAACAAACATGGCTCAACTAATCTCTGTGCTTGTACATACAGCCTCATCTTGCAAAACTTTTTTTTTGTCTCCTATATACTGCCACGTCCTGCCTTTTTATATTACTCTTCTGTACAGCTCCATCCAGTCACCGTTTCATCACTCACTGTGGCCTAGGGAAGCTATGAGTGACAGTTCAGCCGCCCTATTGGATCTGGAGTGTGCTGGACTGCCAGTATTCTGAGTGACTGCCCAGTCATCCAATCTGGTGTTGGGCTGTCAGCATTTTGATTGACAGACCTGCTTTTCATCTGGCCTAGCCTGCTGGTGTTCTTCCAGGTGTCTCCCTTTCTTGATAATTTGCTAGATATTTAGCTGGCTAGCTATAAGCTGGCCATTGTCGGCTGTAGCTTTGCTTTGTCTGTCTGTCTGTGTCTGATTTCCTGATCTTGTTGCCGGACCTTGAATTTGTTGTGACTATTCGTGTGGGTTATCCGTTTTGCTCTTTACTCTCTCTGACCTCAGGTATCTAACCCAAGATTTGGTCTCTGACTATCCATTTCTCAAATCCCCTTATCTTGATGTACCCTTCTGGCATTGGACCCCTTACAGTTACTTGACCACTCCTTTTATTGCCCCTCTGTACCACAAGCCCTCCTGGTAAGTGATCTCCTGACTACCCTGTCTCGCTGCTTTTCTGTGAGTAGTAACTTGGCGTCGCACATCCTGCAGTAAATCTCTATTTTTTTTGTCCCTCTATATACAGCCATTACTGTAGCATATCTCTGCTTTCTGTCACCTATATAAGCGGCCCAATCATGGAGTACCGTATATCTATTCTTAGTTATCAGCACACAGGCGCTGCTGCTTCCTGTAATGAGCTCCTGTCATGTAGTGAAGGAGGCTTCACCCCTTACCTTAATATCATCCCTCATAATATAAGCTCCTTTCTAGACAGAGCACAGCTATGCTGACAGAATTGACTAGGGATTGTGGAACTGGAAAGTAATTGGGAGCCTGGAGGAGCCTCCGTAGGGTGATGATGCGTGCCAAACGGGACAGGTTTAAAAAGTGGATATATCGACGACAAATTACTGAAATACACCTTTTAAATTCCATTGGCACCTGCGTTATCCAGCATCCTAAATACGTGGAGGAAAGGAAAATAAAATATAATATATATATAATATATATATATATATATATATATATATATATATATATATATATATATATATATATATATATATATATATATATATATAGTATAAATATAATTTTATTTAACTACATAAGTGTCCATTGTTGTTGTCTAAGTCAGTTAAAGCAATCCCGACGCGCGTTTCGTGGGTGTACACCCCGCTTTCTTAAGGGAATGCCTTCCTACCTTGGGTAAAGAAATTCCACATGTGGGCTTATATCTTTGATTGTTATTGGTTTGATATTCCCAAGTGTTGGTTGGTAGTTTAGGGACTTTTCCTTCCTGGCACTCTGCACTATTGCACCTTTTTTTTTTTTTTTTTTTGTGCAAGAATGTTTATATAACATAAGCGCTTATATCGGCTGTTTTTATTCCTGAATGCATATTTTTTGTCACATTTTTTCTTAGAGTAATATGTTTTGTAGTAATTACATAAAAATATGAATTCTTTATGAACCTGTGTACTCTGTGTTCTCTGATATTTAGATGTTATTTGGAGTAGGTGTTGATTTATACTAAGGTGGACCACCACTGGGTGTGATCCACCTATTCACATATAATATGCGACTAAGGTTTGTGTTTGCATATATAGCATATTATATAGATGGCATGACCCCTCTGTGAGCAATGAACCATAGATGAGACACTTTCCCAAAGATACAAAAAAAGAGGTTATTTTGGGGAGATATTTCGCGATCTGCTTTTAAAGGGGACCTATCTCTTTGCCTTTGTGACCGGAAAACCTTGCTGCACTGTGAATTACAAGTTTGGGTCAATGTGCTGGAAATATGTACGGTATATAGGATTGCATCCTGTTCATGTGATACTCGGCACATGGCATTCCTAAAGCAGAAAAATATGTACGGTAATCTAGCATCCCCTTCTTGTTCAGTGTCTGTACAGACTTTGCTTTGGTGATCTTATTTTTTTCCAGAAAGGGATTTATCTGCACCAGGCACTCTAAAGTCCCGTCATAGAAGAAAAACTTTACTACCTGTTTAATGGGGAAGGCAACAATATTTCAAGTAGAAAAAAAAAAAACTGTAAATGCATTTATATGCCTATTTGCCATGGTCACAATCGTGGGTTCTCCACCTCTGCCAGGTGATTCTAGTAATAAATGGTAACCTTTGACCTCACCAAGACCTCCAGAGTCTTAGAGCAAAGGACTGAGATGTGAGATTCTGAAGATCCTGTGAATTAAGAAAAAAAAAAATTCTAGGAGAAAGTTTAATTTATGTATTTTTTTTAATGTAGTCGTCCATTAGGCGACTCTTTATAACCAGTTTTTAACCTGTAAGTGCACAAGATTTATTACCTTTTCCCCCACCTTTTTTCCAGTGATTAACAGACGACAGGACCATGATCGGCAGGTGACCAACTTTCAAGTCTCCCCCTCCCAAAAAAAAAATCTTAAATTTCTTACGGCTTTTCGTTCACCACAACAGTATTTTTTTTATAGGTGAGTGGTTTTATTAGCCTTGTCTTGCATTGTGTCCCGTGATTATATAACCTGCTGTTTATGTATCGTGTAACATGGAGGATGTCCTGAAATCGGTAGATACAGAGGATAATATGTAATGCCATACCCCAACCTCTGACTGTTGTATAAGGGCAGCTCCGCTCACTGCCCGTAAGCCCTCCCCAGCTTCTGCTGCTTTCTGCCCATTTACGCCTTTGTGTCTCTCTCCTTCAGATGTTCCAATGGCTGACCAAAGAATGGATATCACTTCAACTATTGATTTCATCTCCTCGGGTCCGACTGACCTCATATCTAGCTCGCTCAGCACAGGCGGAATGGAGTGCAGCCGAAAAAGGAAAGGCAGCCTGACAGATTATCAGTAAGTGGCGTCCTAATTGGCTACTGTATGGATAGCGCATAACATGGGGAAGTTGGGTGACTTGTAACACGGCATCCAGTACAGGCTTTTAGCGCTATATGCGCCACTCGTTTACCGCTGCATCACTAGGCAGGTTTACTATAGTTGAGTGACCGCGTGCATGCAATGTGGAGGGTCGGCTGTAAATGTCGGGAGCGATTTACACTCAACTCTGCCATTGTCCTCCTTTAAATTCAGTAGTTGGGTAACTGTGCATATAATATGGGATGTACTGGGCAGCTTGGAAAATGGTCCAATCCTAGCCTTTGTCAAAAAATCGAAAAAAAAAAAAACAAGCTGACCTCATGGATAGATTCCATCAGGATCCACTATTAAGTCTAATGTCTTCAATCAGCTGAAAAATAGAACCAGGTGGTAAATCTTGTGTAAATCGTTAAGTCCTAACACTTGATAAATGAGCAAAAAATAAATATATTTTGTCACTCCTTGTCATCGTCCCCCACCACCATAACCTTAAAGACGAAAAAAACATTTTATTTCTTTTCACTTTTTTCTTCGCTATTTAAAATTCGGTAAGAATAACTAGTTAAATATTGGATTGCTACAATTGTGTGTTGCCAATTATGGATTTTTGTTATTTTCCTAACCCAGATGCTACACCTTCATATATGCCTATTTATTATGAGTCTTGTTTGGGGCAGGAAACTGGCAAACATTCCGTGCATCAATGTCAACACTTGGACCACAAACATGGGCCGACAGTTACTCGATGAACGAGTAAAGTGCTCAAAATTTTAATTTATTTTTAATTTTTTTGGTCTGCAAGCTTAAAAATCATTGTTAATGATGGGAGAAAGACTAATAGAAAAAATTGGAGTCCGGCTCAACAGGACTGGATTTTCCTTTTTATTTTTAAAAAGAAATTCTAGTGCATACAAAAGAGAATTTTCATGGTCGACATGACCCAGTTGACGCGTTTCGACTGCACTAAGCAGTCTTACTCATGACTCATGAGTAAGACTGCTTGGTGCAGTCGAAACGCGCCGACTAGGTCATGTTGACCATGAAAATTCTCTTTTGTATGCACTAGAATTTCTTTCGAAAAATGAAAGGGAAAATCCAGTCCTGTTGAGCAGGACTCCAATTTTTTTCTGTTATCCTTGATGTGAGGCCAGGGCGAGGTCTGTGTCTGAGCCCCAGGTGGGTGAGCTGGAATTAAGTTTTTATAGGAGAAAGACTGCCCAGAACGAATATTCTGTGAACACTGATGTGCGTTCAGCCTGTCTAAACGGGCCATTAAACGACCACCAATCAGCACATGTTATAGCTGATCTGCAGTCTCTTAACATGCGTACAGTCGCTGTATCTAAATGAGGCCCATAATTTTGGCCATAATGCACCCATCCCCTTAGCATGATAATTTCTGTGCAATCAAAAGTCGACAATGTGTTTGATTGCATGCAATCTAGAAGACAGGGACGAGTACTGGTAATTCTTTTTTCCTTTAAATGCAGTACAGGACCCCTTGCTGAGTTGCTCACTTGCCTGATATGCATCTTACATTTACTATTTAATCTTTTATCTATTTTATCTTTTTTTATATCTTATTTGTATTCTGGTTTAGCCCCTTTCTTGCCTTCAGACTTTTCATTTCTCTCGGCAGCAGGTTCCATAAGACCCTCGCACACTTTATGTAACTGCTGCACATATACAGATTAAAGGTGTTATCTCAGTGAAGGTCACTATGAAGTTATGTAATCCCTTACTGGCCAGCTTGTCCAGGAAAAACTAATTACTAGACCCGTTACATGCAGGGAAAGGGAATATATAATGTACAGTCATGGCCAAAAGTTTTGAGAATGACACAAATATTATATTTTCACATGATCTGCTGCCCTCTGGTTTTTATGTGTGTTTGACAGATGTTTTTATCACAGACAGAAATATAATTGCAAACATATGAGTAACAAAAGCTTATATTGACAGTTAGAATGAGTTAATGCAGCAAGTCAATATTTGCAGTGTTGACCCTTCTTCTTCAGGACCTCTGCAATTCTCCCTGGCATGCTCTCAATCAACTTCTGGACCAAATCCTGACTGATAGCAGTCCATTCTTGCACAATCAATGCTTTCATTTTGTCAGAATTTTTAGGTTTTTGTTTGTAAACCCGTCTCTTGATGATTGACCACAAGTTCTCAATGGGATTAAGATCTGGGGAGTTTCCAGGCCATGGACCCAGAATCTCTGTTTTGTTCCCTGAGCCATTTAGTTATCACCTTTGCTTTATGGCAAGGTTCTCCATCATGCTGGAAAAGGCATTGTTGATCGCCAAACTGCTCTTGGAGGGTTGGGAGAAGTTGCTCTTGGAGGACATTCTGGTACCATTCTTCATTCATGGCTGTGTTTTTAGGCAAGACTGTGAGAGAGCCGATTCCCTTGACTGAGAAGCAACCCCACACATGAATGGTTTCAGGATGCTTAACAGTTGGCATGAGACAAGACTGGTGGTAGCGCTCACCTCGTCTTCTCCGAATGAGGCGTTTTCCTGATGTCCCAAACAATCGAAAAGGGGATTCATCAGAGAAAATAACTTTACCCCAGTCCTCAGCAGTCCACTGCCTGTACCTTTTGCAGAATATCAGTCTGTCCATGATGTTTTTTCTGGAGAGAAGTGGCTTCTTTGCTGCCCTCCTTGAGACCAGGCCTTGCTCCAAGAGTCTCCGCCTCACAGTGCGTGCAGATGCACTCACACCTGCCTGGTGCCATTCCTGAGCAAGCTCTGCACTGCTGGTAGCCCGATCCCGCAGCTGAAACACTTTTAAGAGACGGTCCTGGCGCTTGCTGGTCTTTCTTGGGCGCCCTGGAGCCTTTTTGGCAACAATGGAACCTCTCTCCTTGAAGTTCTTGATGATGCGATAGATTGTTGACTGAGGTGCAATCTTTCTAGCTGCGATACTGTTCCCTGTTAGGCCATTTTTGTGCATTGCAATGATGACTGCACGTGTTTCTTTAGAGATAACCATGGTTAACAGAAGAGAAACAATGATGCCAAGCACCAGCCTCCTTTTAAAGTGTCCAGTGGTGTCATTCTTACTTAATCATGACAGATTGATCTCCAGCCATGTCCTCATCAACACCCACACCTGTGTTAATGGGGCAATCACTGAAAAGAGGTTAGCTGGTCCTTTTAAGGCAGGGCTGCAATGATGTTGAAATGTGTTTTGGGGATAAAGTTCATTTTCTAGCCAAATATTGACTTTGCAAGTAATTGCTGTTAAGCTGATCACTCTTTATAACATTTTGGAGTATATGCAAATTGCCATTAGAAAAAGTGAAGCAGTAGACTTTGTAAAAATTATTTGTGTCATTCTCAAAACTTTTGTCCATGACTGTACATGGGATCTATTTTGCAGTTAGATACCGTGTAGCGGTAACTTGTGTGATGGGACCTGATAACTGTTGCACTTGGGTCCCAAGTCATCCATGCTACTGGTTCGTTTTGGTTATTTCATGACTGAGCCACCTGCACGACCCCGGTGTGACGGCTCTTATTCCACATCTACAGCCCCTCCGGGGATATCCCTGTGATCTATGGTTGTACATGCTATAAAGGTGCACCTTATCCCAATTCTAAATATCCACTCCTCCACCCTCTCTAAATACTGGCAGCAGTTCTATGTTGTCTCACTGCACTTGTTTTTTTGTTTGTTTTTCTCCTTCGTCTCATTGGGGGACACAGGACTGTGGGTGTATGCTACTGCCGCTAGGAGGCTGACACTAAGTAAACAAAAAAAGGTTAGCTCCTCCTCCGCCGTATACACCTCAGCACTGGCCGCAGGCAAACCCAGTTCATGCTTAGTGTCTGATGGAGGCACACGTCTGGTTTTCTCCAGACCATTTTTTTTTTTTCCCCACGAAGATGAGATAGGGGCGACGGATCCTATTGAAAGGGTCCGATCTCCCCAAACCATCAACGGGCGAGCACGTGGAGTAAAGCCTCCACGTATCCTCTCCCGCAACGTGGGACACGAGTGCCGGACTCAGCCCTGACCACCCTAGGGTATTGAAACCCTAGGCTGTACAGAGGCAGGAGATAGTCCGTGCGGCCCCCACTGCACCACCAATGCTAGACTGCGGTGCTGCAAGGAGGCGGACGGTCCCTCTCCTCACCCCCTGAAGGGGTGATGGAGTTAGGGTGCCTGCACCGTCCCACTTTTTTTCCTGTAAGCCCCCCTCTAATCTTCATCTACTGCAAGCATGCATAGAGAAACAATCTCCGGCCGAAGACGGATAAGAGACATTACCAGTGACTGGAGCCATAAAACATGGAGGGGGCCAGGAAAGCCGGCGTTTTCTTGTGAGGTGGTCACGCAGCCTGGCTTCAGCCAGGAACAGGCAAGTCCCCGGCTCAAGTCCGCCCCCTAAAGGGTGCATCAGCTTCCGGCGGCCCGCCCCCCGACTCCTGGGCAGCCGCCGCCGAAAATTTAGCTCCCGGCTTCGGCCGGCGCTAGGCCTCGGGCGAAAATTTAGTCCCCGGCTTCTGCCGGAGACTGGGCCGCGGCCTGTAATTTGGCACCCGGTTTCGGCCGGAAGGTAGGCCGCGGTCTTAGGACTCCGCCCCCGGCAGCGTCATTTCCCGGCGGGCCCGCCCCCCGACTCTCGGGCGGCCACCGCCAAAAATTTAGGCCGCGGCTTCGGCCGGCGCTAGGCCGCGGCCGCAAATTTAGTCCCCGGCTTCTGCCGGAGACTAGGCCGCGGCCGGAAGTGGACAGCTGATTAGGCCGCGCCTCTCGACCCTTCCCCCTGAGGCTCGACTATATGAAGACGCCTCCTGACAGGGAAGCGCTCTTTTTGAAATCTGGAGCTTGGGCGTTTTTTGTTTACGTACCATTACGCTGTTTAAGGACGCTTGGGGTACAGGACTGGGGTAAGTGCTACTACCTCCAGCCTGGTTGTTCTTCTCCACTGCGCTCCCCTGCACTCCGCTCCACTGACCGTACCGCCGCATCCAAATCATTGTGGCAGGCAATCTGTGACAGATCCAGTATGTCCAGAAGGGCTAAGACTCACACAGTGCTGTATACAGCATGCATTGCCTGTAGGTCCCCTTTTCCGCACGCCCAGACTAATCGGGTCTGTGAAGCCTGTGATTCCGAACGGGCTCAGGAGCCCTCACCTATAGCCGTGCCCAGTGCGTCAGGTCCCCCGGAGTGGGCCCTGTCTCTGTCTCAATCTGTGGCATCATTAACAAGAGCAATCGAGTCCCTTCAAGCTCCCGATAGGAGCAGGGACAGTGGTTCACCTGGCTTGACTACGCCTCAGGAACCTCCGGCCTGCAGGGGCCGCGCTCTTACCAGGCAGACGCATGGGAAGCGAACCCACACTGCGTCGCCTATGCCGTCCGGGGCCTCGGCATCCTTTAGCTCAGTTTCTCGCTCTCCCTCACCTTTGGAGGCAAGTGAGCAATATTCAGATTCCGATTCTGAAGGGTCTCTCAATTTAGAGGCACCGAATTGTCAGGAGACAATTGACAGTCTTATTGAAGCTGTCAATCAATCCCTGGGAGTAGACGATGAATCCACCTTGGCCTCCGGTCATAAGGTGTCCTTCAAACGAGCCAGACAAACTCATAAGGTTTTTTGGCGCTCATCCTGAGTTTGAGGAGCTAGTGCAGCGCCACTGAGAAAAACCGGACAAGCGCTTTGCAGGACAAAAGGCCCTTAATACCAGATATCCTTTTGCTCCCGAGCTTCTGAAGAAGTGGGCGGAATCTCCTGCGGTCGACCCTCCTGTGTCGCGTTTGGCGTCTAAAACGCTTCTCTCTATTCCCAACGGTTCCTCGATCAAGGATCCAACGGACCGTCTAATTGAGAGCTTGGCTCGCTCAGTGTTTGAGGCATCAGGTTCTTCTCTCTCTCCTTCTTTTGCAGCAACTTGGGTTGCTAAGGCCATGATATCCTGGTCGGAGTCTCTCAATAGAGCTCTCCACGGTATAGAAGTGCCGTCTGAGGTAACTGAGATTTCTAATCAGATAGCTCTTGCAGGAGAATTCTTAATTAACGCTTCCATGGATGCGGCAAATTGCGCAGCTCTAGCTGCTGCTAATGCGATTGCTATCAGGAGATCCTTGTGGTTAAGAACTTGGCGAGCAGACTCAACCTCAAAAAAGTCACTCACATCTTTACCGTATCAGAGTGGCCGTTTATTTGGCAAAAAACTGGATCAGCTTATATCTGATGCTACAGGAGGGAAAAGCAGTTTCCTTCCTCAGCAAAAGATGAGACAGCCTTTTCGCCGTCAATTTCAGCCTCGGTTCAGGGCTTTTCGTAACCCAGGGTGGGCCACGACAGCCCCTCCAGCGGCACAGGTCGACCTAATCAGGCTAGAGATCGCCAGGTCTCCCATAAGACCAACCCTTTGGGAAGAATGCGATCTCAACAGCCAAGATCTAGAGGGTCTAAACCCAAAGATATTCGGACAAATGACTGGAGGCAGAATCCGGTCAATTCATCCAGAGTAGGCGGCCGCTTACTCTGGTTTCGCCCTACTTGGCTATCAATTACTCACGACGAGTGGGTCAGAGAGTTAGTCTCCTCGGGGTACAAAATAGAATTCATCTGTCTTCCGTCAAATCATTTTTTTCCCTCCCGTCTTCCCAAAAGAGATTCCCGGGTTCACGCCTTATTCAAGGCGGTCGAATCTCTTCGGCGCAGCGGGGTCATTGTTCCGGTACCAGAGGTCGAAAAGGGTCAAGGGTTCTATTCCAATCTGTTTATAGTACCCAAGAAGGACGGCACTGTAAGGCCTATTCTGGATCTAAAACGTCTGAACCAATTTGTCAGGATTCGACATTTCCGAATGGAGTCTCTCCGCTCGGTCATAGCAGCCATGGAAAAGGGGGAATTTCTAGCGTCAATAGACATTCAGGATGCATATCTTCATATTCCTATATTCCCTCCTCATCAAAGGTTTCTTCGGTTTGCCATTGGCGACCTTCATTTTCAGTTCGCAGCCTTGCCCTTCGGACTAGCCACGGCTCCCAGGGTGTTCACAAAGGTTATGGCTGCTGTTGTGTCCATTCTGCACTCCCGAGGGATAGTCATCTTGCCATACTTAGACGATCTTCTCATCAAAGGTCCGTCTTTTCAGGCCTGCGAGGAAAGTGTCAACATCACGCTAGACACCCTTGCTCGACTAGGGTGGCTGGTGAATCTAAAAAAGTCGTCTCTCGTGCCATCTCGAAAAATCACCTTTTTGGGGATGATATTCAACACTGCTCAGGGGTTGACAACTCTTCCTCGAGACAAGGCCCTAGTTCTCCGTCAGGAGGTACGGGTCCTTCGCCAACCAATTCCTCACACCATCCGGTTTTGCATGAGGGTCCTAGGAAGGATGGTGGCGGCAATCGAAGCCATTCCATTTGCCCAGTTCCATCTCCGCTCCCTCCAGCATGCAATTCTGGCGATATGGAACAGGAGCCCTTACTCGCTCAATCTTCGGTGCCGTCTGTCCCGGCGGGTCAGACAAACTCTCACATGGTGGACGAACAGCACCACTCTCCTCCAAGGGCGATCTTTTCCTCCAGTCCAATGGCTGGTAGTCACAACGGACGCCAGCCTTCTCGGATGGGGAGCAGTGTTTCGTCACTATACAGCCCAGGGACATGGTGTCGGCAGGAATCAACCCTCCCGATCAATGTTCTAGAGATCCGAGCCGTTCGGCTGGCTCTGAAGAGTTTTCACCATCATCTGGCTGGCTGCCCTGTCCGGATTCAATCAGACAATGCCACGGCGGTGGCATACATAAATCATCAGGGGGGTACCCGCAGCAGGGCGGCCATGCACGAGGTAAAACATATTCTGATCTGGGCAGAGAGAAATCACTCTGTGATATCAGCGGTCCACATTCCGGGCAAGGAGAACTGGGCAGCGGATTTCCTCAGCCGTCAAGGGATAGCATCAGGGGAATGGTCGCTACATCCCGAGGTTTTTCGGCAGATATGCCTACGCTGGGGAACCCCAGATGTGGACCTGATGGCCTCCAGGATAAACGCCAAGGTGCCCAACTTCGTCTCCCGGTACCGGGATCCGCAGGCAATTGCAGTGGACGCCCTGGTTCTACCGTGGAATCAGTTTCACCTTCCATACTTGTTTCCACCGATAGCTCTGCTCCCAAGGGTGATCAGAAAGATCAAATTAGAGGGGGTCCCAGCGATATTAATCGCTCCGGATTGGCCGCGTCGTCCATGGTACGCAGGGCTGGTACAATTGCTCGCCGACGCTCCCTGGCGTCTACCAGAACGCGTGGATCTTCTCTCCCAGGGCCCAGTCTACCACCAGAGCTCAGCGGTCCTGTGTTTGACGGCCTGGCCGTTGAATCTTGGATCCTAACCAGGGCTGGATTCTCCAAAAAAGTCGCTGCTACAATGGCTAGCGCTCGGAAACCCTCCTCGTCTCGTATCTACCATGGTACTTGGAAGGTCTTTTTTGCATGGTGCAGGGAACAGGGTTGTTCTCCGCTTCTGTTTTCAATCCCAAACATTCTGTCTTTTCTCCAAGCGGGCCTGGATTCAGGTCTAGCTCCAAGTACTCTTAGACGACAGATATCAGCCTTGTCGGTTCTTTTTCAAAGAAGAATCGCGTCTAATTTGCAGGTTAAGACCTTTATTCAAGGGGTTGTCCATATAGTACCCCCCTACAGGGCTCCCTTAGAGGTTTGGGATCTCAATCTGGTCCTAGGAGTCCTGCAGGAATCTCCATTTGAGCCTCTTCAGGAGGTTTCCCTGACATACCTGTCATGGAAAGTGGTGTTTTTGGTAGCTATAACATCTATAAGGCGGGTTTCGGAGCTGGCAGCACTGTCTTGTCGAGCTCCGTATTTACTTTTCCATCATGATAAGGTGGTGCTCAGACCAGCACCACCTTTTTTGCCTAAGGTCGTGTCCTCATTCCATATTAATGAGGACATTGTTTTGCCCTCATTTTGTCCAGCTCCGACGCACCGAGTGGAGAAGGCTCTCCATACGCTGGATCTGGTGAGAGCACTCAGGAGATATGTATCTCGGACGGCATCCTTTCGACAGACGGACACGCTGTTTATCCTTCCCGAGGGTCGCAGGAAGGGACTCGCTGCTTCTAGGTCAACTTTAGCCAGATGGATACGGTTAACCATTCAGGAGGCCTACCGCATCAGGGGCGCTGTGGTTCCCGCAGGAATCAAGGCACACTCCACCAGGGCAGTGGGTGCCTCCTGGGCTCTTCGGCATCAGGCTTCGGCGGAACAGGTTTGTAAGGCGGCAACCTGGTCCTGTTTGCATACTTTTTCAAAACATTATAATGTCCATACTCAGGCGTCAGTGGATGCTAGCCTGGGTAGAAGGATTCTTCAGGGCGCGGTAGCGCACCTATGAGCAATGCCTATGTATAATTACACTGTAGAGTCAGTTTCCCACCCAAGGGGACTGCTTTGGGACGTCCCACAGTCCTGTGTCCCCCAATGAGACGAAGGAGAAATACGGATTTTTGTGTTACTCACCGTAAAATCCTTTTCTCCGAGACGCTCATTGGGGGACACAGCTCCCTCCCTTATAGCCAGATGGCTTTGTTTTCTAAGTTAATTTTATTTTATTGGGTCTATATCAGTAGATTTACTTCTGGATATGTTGTACCTGTATTAGCACTGATTTATGTTTTAGCCTCCTACTGCTTTTTGCACTAAACTGGGTTTGCCTGCGGCCAGTGCTGAGGTGTATACGGCGGAGGAGGAGCTAACCTTTTTTTGTTTACTTAGTGTCAGCCTCCTAGCGGCAGTAGCATACACCCACAGTCCTGTGTCCCCCAATGAGCGTCTCGGAGAAAAGGATTTTACGGTGAGTAACACAAAAATCCGTATTTTTTTCTCTTTAATGTAGTAGCTGACAGAAGTCGTGACAACTTTCTGATCGACAGAAAAAAAAAAAATGTATTCATGACGGTTTTCTCTAGAAAGATACAGCTGATTGACAAATATGTCCTATTTTATGTACTGCAGCATATGAATTTTCATTAGTGTTTTTTTCCCTTGTTTCCATAGCAGCTACAGTATAGTGTGTGTGTGTGTGTGTGTGTATATATATATATATATATATATATATATATATATATATATATATATATATATATATATATATATATATATATATATATAAAATACATAGGAATCAAATGACTAGATTGGCCTTCAATTCTAATGTCCATGAGACTAATCCAGAAAATGGCTCGTGGGTGAATGTGGACTGTATTTTTCCTTTAAAAGCCAATAGCGATGGTTTCCCCCTGAGCTGAGCTTTCAGTTACGCTTCCTGACTGTGCTTCTTTTATCATCCCAAATATGTACCGTACGTTCAGACCAACGATAAACTACTGATGCAACCTTTTTTGCCCCTTCCAAGTTTATTAACCTCACCTGAAATAGACATCAATCATTTGTGGCTTTGGCCAGTACAATTTTAGTCCATGAGTATTGACCACGTCATTGTCCGCCTAAAGTTGCAACATCCTACTTCATGGCTTCCAGTCTCGCACCAATTGCCTCCCTCCAAATATATCTGCTGCCCAGTTAATACATTTTTCCCCTTTTTTTAATATTCCCCGCTCATGAAAATTGGCTGATCTCAAAGTTTTCGGCAAGAGCAGCCGACCATCCGAGAGAGTCCTCACGACTCTTCTCCAAGAGATGGTGTCAGGGGAGAGAAGGATTGAACCGTTGAATTTCAATGCCGATCCTTTTTGTTTTCATTGGTGATTCTTTTTCTCCCCCATTAAAAAATAAATATATGAACATTAAGCTGAGCCACATGTTGACTCGGAAAAGATGGCTGATTGCACAGTGAACGTTTTGTCTGACCGCCATCTACTGGGTATGGGCAACTCCAACCTGCCAGTCTCTACTGGTTAATCTGCCCCTCCATACATTTCTAATCTGCCAATAGGTCTCCACTTTTCCACTTTTAACCTCCTGTCATCTCCGAACATCTCTGACCTAATCTGCCAATAAGTCTCACAGGTAATCTCCAGTCTTCGCGAGGCCTTGTCTGCTCCACAACTTCTCCCAGATTTCTCCTGTACTTCCCTTGTACGCTGGGAACTTACTACCTCCAAAACTATCCCTATCCCCCCCAAAAAAAAAAAAATTAACTGTTTAGGAAAGTTAGCCACATACCCTTGTGGTCTTCTTGCCTCTTTCCTTATGGACAGGGTCTTCTCTCCATTTGTACCAGTCTGTGGGTTATTTGGAACTTTTCTTTTTTTTGGTTATGGGACGAAGAACTTACCGGCAGGTAGATGGAAGTTGCATTCTTAATCCTATATTTACATTCGTGACCTGCTATTTAACATGTATGGTTATGTTCTCAAAGTATCAAGTACTTAAGTGTCTTCTTTTCTTTTAGGCTGGACAGTTTTTCTTTCGAGTAAGTATTTTGTTTAATTTTCCCATTTTAATTTTATTTTTATACTTGACTCTGAATTCATGCGTTGCTATTCTATATGTCATAATTGACAGTACAGCTCATTGACCAGTGGCCCCAATTATAAGTAAATTTGTCTTTTGGGCACCAGTGACAGATCCGTCACCACATCGAGCCACAATGGTGGCGTGAACACAACCTGGGACATTACAAATTATGGTGTTCCTATCGAAAAAGGGCACATTTATACGGACAATGTCCTGATCATTCCGTGCACATGGAACATCATTTTATCGGCAGCACATCTCCTTTTTGGACAGGACAATGTGCTGCAGAGAGCGATTATTTCTAAGCAAATTTAATAATCAATCATTGGACTCAACGAACGAATGTTTTGCTCATTTGCCCGGTGATTGCCGGCTTGTTTAGCGCTTTGCTCATACCCAGTTATCAGACTGTCTAAATGGGCCTGTAGTCTGTTATGCAGATTCCTTTTTGATGATGACGGGTTATCTCCACCCAAAAAAAACCTGGTGTGCCTGAATTTTGATGAGTAATAGAATGAAAATGACATATTGCTCTGATGTTTCTCCTGTGTTCTAATGGCTCTTCTGTAAAAGAATCTTCAAAATTATGAGCTTTCTAGAATTGGAAAAGAAAGTCTAATTTCTTACAAAAAATGACTGAACA
The DNA here is from genome assembly GCA_033576555.1 of Oophaga sylvatica. Taxonomy (NCBI): domain Eukaryota; kingdom Metazoa; phylum Chordata; class Amphibia; order Anura; family Dendrobatidae; genus Oophaga; species Oophaga sylvatica. Next base: position 61,330,806 of record JARQOD010000010.1, on the reverse strand, counting down.
CCTGCGGATGGGTTCTGTCTGGCATTGCAGCTCTACACCGTCAGGTCATGCTTTACACGTGGCCGATGCCCTGTGAATTTTCAATTTGATGCGAGTTTTCACAATGGATTAATTTGCAATCTATAGGTTGAATTCCATGACAGCTACAAATAACACAATCTGATGTTGTTGCAGATTGCTGCAAAATCCACAGCAGAGAGTTTGCACTTACAAAACTACGCTTTAAGTGAATGGGGCTGATGCTGAAATGTGCTTCTGTGGTGTTTTTTTGTTTTTGCTTTAGAAAGGCATTTTTTTTGTTCTTGTGGACACTGCAATAAATGAGCACATGGAATATGGCCTTTAAAATTAAACTTAACGGAATCTAAAAATGTAGGTGTTAATTTCAGCTTATTATCGATCACCGGTCCATTCAAACACAGCTTTTTAGAGTCTCTGGGTCAGTGGGGGTCCCAGCGTTCAGACCGCCAGTGCTTGAAATTTATCCCCTGCTCTATGTGTCTTATTTAAAAGGTGAGCCTGAAAATTACAGGGGATGATGCACTTGCCCCAAATTTGTGTTGTAATGGGCAGCCAAACCCAAAAATTAAACACAGGTCCTTTTTTTTTTTTTTTTTTTTTTTATGCATTTTGTCTGGCATGGTTAAATCATTTCAGCTGTGTAAATGGGTTGAAACTCGTTATGGTTCAGGCTTCAGTCATCACAATGTATCTGCCATTTGTGCATTATGTATAGACTTCACAGTGTGTCTTAATTTTGATAATCTTGTAGAATGTAAGGAGCAGGACGTTGACCTATAGTCGCTGATGGTCACTTTGCTTTTGTTTTCCCTGTCCTAGTCATGGAGAAGGCATGGATACCGATAAGGACGATCCACACGGGATGTGAGTATAAGACTTATCTAATATATAAAGCTGAATGTATGTATGTGGGTATGTTTGTCCGGGATTGGAATCCGCACCGTTGTACTTACGGGCATGAAATTTTGCATGCCCGCACATCTCAACCCCAGGAGCATCATAGGCTATGTGTTGAATGGAAATTTTAACCCCCGCACGTTCCAAATCGCCAAACAATTTTGGCCCTATCTACATAATGGGGAGAAAGCTGAATGCTTGTGTGTATGTCCGGCATAGGAATCTGCATTTACGGGCATGAAATTTTGCACACCCGCACGTCTCGACCCCGGGAGCATCATAGGCTAGGTTTTGAGTCGAAATTTTAACCCGCGCATTCCAAATCGGCAAATAATTTTGGCCCGGGATAGGAATCTGCACCGTTGTACTTACGGGCATGAAATTTTGCATGCCCGCACATCTCAACCCCAGGAGCATCATAGGCTATGTGTTGAATGGAAATTTTAACCCCCGCACGTTTTGGTGTGTGATTTTTATGTGCAGAATAAATTTTTGTTAAGATAGTCTATTTTGTTACAGCTAACAGCAGTTATTAATTAACCCGGGCGAAGCCGGGTACTACAGCTAGTTATAAATAAAATCATTGGAAGGCGACCGATGCTCGTCACTCGTTTCCGCTTCATAAAAGGGCTGTAAGCCTTTTTCTTCCACTCTTATCTGGAAAAAAAAAGTTACTTTGTAGCACAAACTTTACTTTTATTGACACTGTAGCTGTATTATCAGCAGCTTGAATAAAATATTGTGTACTTAGAAGAAACGTATATACATACAGGCAAAAACTAAACAGCTAGGGGTTTAATCTGACCAAGGACCACCTCTGCATAGCATTTGGAAATTCTTCATGGCTATGTTCGCCACTTGAATTTTATTATGGAAAACAATCACATCCAAAATTTCATGTTCAGTAAAATGGACGCAGGTTGTTTTTTTTTTTTTTTTTTTTTTTGGGAACTGCTGAGTTTTGTTGATAAATAATTCACAATTGGGTCATAAGATGAAAATGGATATATTATTGTACGTGTTTAATGAAAACCCTGTTCCTGCATTTACCCTTACTTTTTTTTTTTCAGGCTTGAATATGCAGAAGGTCGGATAAAAAATGCACGGTAAGGTTTTTTTTGTTTGTTTTTTTTTATTCCCCACAACTTACCCTTGCATACTGGACAAGTGTCAACCCAATCTCCAGATTGTGCATGCAAGGGCAACCAGTTGTCTACTTTGGGGTGATGCAAGGGATTGGGCGTTTTGACTTCTTACCTGATTCTTTGTATCCTGTAAGATGAGCGATGCCAGTCTGTTGAAAAAAAAAATAGAAAATTCTGTCTAACAGTCCGAAACCTTCTTGTCTAACAATCTGCATGTTGTGATTACAGGGAGGCTCACAGTCAGATCGAGAAGAGGCGCAGAGACAAAATGAACAGTTTCATCGACGAGTTGGCTTCTCTTGTGCCCACGTGTAATGCCATGTCCCGGAAGTTGGACAAGCTGACTGTGCTAAGAATGGCCGTACAGCACATGAAGACTCTGCGAGGTGAGGAGGCAACTTCAGGGGGTCAATAAACTTCCCCGTCACTTCTATATTCTATGTGGTTGAGCTTGACGCATTGCTTCCTGCCATCAGCCATTGTAGGATGAGAGAGACTGACTGTAGTGTTAGATTGGATGAGTGCGGAATCTCCCTGACCTTCATCATCGCATTTGTCGTATGCTAAACTGTGAGATTTAGGTTTAGTGGCCTTATTAACGGATCAGCTTCTAATATTTTCCTTTTTACAGGTGCTACAAATCCATACACAGAAGCAAACTACAAACCCTCATTCCTATCGGACGATGAAGTGAAGCAATTGATCCTCAGGGTAGGTTATGAGTGCTGGCGGCTCGCTGGCTACAGTCACAATTCTGCTGGTTTCAGTGTTAAACTTTCCGAGCATCTCCTGCTTTATCAGTGTCTGAATGTGGCTTGCTTTTGTGATTTTTAGCTTTCTGGGTAGTGTCCTCATTACACAAGACGTACATGAATCTGATGTAGGAAAAAATTATGCACACACTGTAGGAAGTGGATTCAGGGGATGTGTGTCCACAGGTGTGCTTACTGTCTCCAATAAAAACCGCCAGCACAGTGCGTGCAGCTCACTATATTACAGGATGTAGCTCAGGATCAGTAATGTATGTACACAGTGACTGCAGCAGCAGAATAGTGAGTGCAGCTCTGGAGGATAATACAGGATGTAACTCAGGATCAGTAATGTAATGTATGTACACAGTGACTGCACCAGCAGAATAGTGAGTGCAGCTCTGGGGTATAATACAGGATGTAACTCAGGATCAGTAATGTAATGTATGTACACAGTGACTGCAGCAGCAGAATAGTGAGTGCAGCTCTGGAGGATAATACAGGATGTAACTCAGGATCAGTAATGTAATGTATGTACACAGTGACTGCACCAGCAGAATAGTGAGTGCAGCTCTGGAGTATAATACAGGATGTAACTCAGGATCAGTGATGTAATGTATGTACACAGTGACTCCACCAGCAGAATAGTGAGTGCAGCTCTGGAGTATAATACAGGATGTAACTCCGGATCAGTAATGTATGTACGCAGTAACTATGGCAGCAGAATAGTGAGTGCAGCTCTAAAGTATAATATCGAATCCATATAAGACAGAACTTTTCCCGACACATTGGCCAAATATGAAAGAGAAATCCTAGTTGTGGATGTGGCCAAAGTGACGTAATCTAGTTACAAAATATGACTCCACTTCAGTGAGCATAAAGCTCCTCACTGAAGGATTTCGCCATTGTGATGTAACCAGGTACAAGACGTCAGTGCGGGCCGCCTTCTCTGCTACAGAATGAGCCTGAACATGTCACTTTGTAAAACACATTGGCAGCGAGGTGATGTGTCGGGCTGTATGACGGCCTACACTCCAGCACTGACGTCTCCCATCAGACCGGGGGGGGACAGAGGCCTCCACCTGTGTGATGTCAGGTCCAGGCTGCAGAGCTGGGACACGGAGGTGGTTATTTGCTTTATGTGCGTGGCATTTCCATCATGAAAAGGAAATGATATAACACTGGGCAGCTGGCAACAGTGAGTCACTGGGTGTAACCAAGGCGAACCTCGGCATTGGTGCACCCGTCGGTCTCGTTGGTACAGACATCTACATGCATTTTATCTGAATTAAAGGTGATTTATGTCAAAAACTTCCACTGCTCTGTGATGAAACAGTTCAGCAAAATCCTAACAATGTTAGAAATTCTTTATTTTTGGCATCTCTTTGCTGTCGGTGAATACTAACATTCATGTTTACACTTAGTGTTTTTAAAAGCCTGGTTATGTCTAGAATTATGTGGGTCATAGCCTTCTTGGACAGAGATTTATGTCACTGATGTGCTCAAGAGATTTTTCCAATTTCAGAAATCTTCATTTTTAATAAACAGCCTATAGGAGTCACTAGGAGCAGTGGTAGAAACTTGGCACTGGACCTGGGGAGGGTGAATAAAGAGGGTTTTTTTTCCCTTTAACTGGAAAACTCCATTTAAGTACCCGAGGTTCAAGAAGACGCATCAAAATTGTAACACCATCCTCCTATATGAAAAGTATGAAAGTACCATTCACTGACAGCAAGCGGAGATATTGAGAAGGGTTCAAAATTATGAAGATTTACTGTAAAGATACCAAGCTTTTCAATATGTGATGATGGATTGAGCGAGGTCTATAGAAAATCTGGTTAAATCGCTGCGATGCCCAGCCGGTCTAAGTCCTGTAAACACATGTGACTACGGCACACCATCAATGGGCTCAGAGGTACGACCATGGAGGACAGTGATTGGCTGCAGTGGTCACACAGTGTCAACAGGGCCTTTGTCGCAGCAGCCAAGTGATTCGTGGACAAAAAAAGAAGTAATGCCCTTATGTTATGCATCCAGCCAACTCGCTTTACCCATTTTCTCATAATCGTGGACATCCCCTTTAAGTTTTATTTAAATTAAACCCTTTAAAGTCGGATGATGCAGTATAATCTGAGCACTGGTTGTGTCGGTGCAGTGGGTTTGATTGTGGGTAGTTAATACTTGTCATCCTCTCTCACAGGCAGCAGACGGATTCCTCTTTGTCGTGGGCTGCGACCGCGGGAAGATCCTGTTTGTATCCGAATCCGTCTTTAAAATCCTTAATTACAGTCAGGTAAGGGCAGATCATTGGCCTCGGTAACTTGCAGCTCCTCACTTTCCATTACCAGTAGCATGAAGCATATGGTTGGGTTGGTTCGTGCCCATTACGCGGGATCTGAGATTGCTGAAATGGACGTTCTTGTTACTCGGAGGAAGGAGATCAGGTGCACTGTCCTCTGTGGACCAATTGGGTAGGAGATGTGCTCATGTGCGGCATCTCGTTTCAAAGAAATTCCCTTCCAAAATGACTTTAGGGGTCACCATATACATTGGCTTGGTTGCAAATGGATCTCAAGTAAATTGCAGGTGCAAATGGGGAAAACCTGCACATGCAATTAATTACTGCAGATTTTCAACAATGCTTTGCTAATGCATTTTCGCAGTACTTAAAGGGGTTAGATCACACGAACAAAAACAAGAAAACTGGTGGCCAAAGTGCTATAGATGGGCATTTGCAGGCCAGCCCAAGGGCTCATGGGAAGTGTAGTCAGAAGGGAGCAGGGAAGAGGAAATAATGGCTGTTAATAGCCAGGAAGCAAAAAACATGAACATTTGAATAAAAAGTGCAAGGTCTTCTCTAGAGGTGTTATCCTTTTAGGCATTTATGGCAAAAACAGTAACGGAGTTTGGGTCGTGGATGACCCCTTTAATATTGCTAAGGAGGAAGAGCTCTGTACAGGGACTGATGATGTGAACATTCTCCATTATAGAACGATCTGATTGGACAAAGCCTATTTGATTACCTACATCCAAAAGACATCGCCAAAGTAAAGGAGCAGCTGTCGTCCTCTGACACGGCCCCACGGGAGAGGCTCATCGATGCAAAAAGTAGGTTTCAGCTTGGTGACAAACAAGTATTTTTTTTTTTTTATATATATATATATAGTTACCAAACTTTTGCATGCTCTTCAAAGGAACCGAGGTGGATGAGTCCATGATTGACGAGAGAAGACCCTGCCTTAAGGCCACAATGTTGGTCTTGTATGGCACGGAGACCATTGGGACTCCCAACCCCTGAAGAATAAGGGCCGATTCATCATTTGAGATTTTTTTTTTTTCCCCACTTTTTTGTTTTGTGATATTTGTTGATGGTTTTCTCACCAAATTCATTTTAATGAGACACACACAGTTCATAAATTTTATGCGAAGCCAAATATGTTTTTTTTTTTTTTTTTCTTTAATCAATTATAGGGCTTTTTTGTGCTAAAAGTCCCATGTTACTTTTAAAACGATGTGAAAATTGCTTTAAAATTTTAGGTAGACATAAAAATCACGCCAGGAATGGACTGCAGTTTTTCTGCTTTTTACTTTTCTAAAGTCTCAAATGATGAATTGGGCAAAATATACTGGACATTCTAATAAAAACATACATATATTAAGACTTTTCTCTTTAGTTCGCCACTGTGGGCGAACATATACAAAGTTAGAAAAATGAATGTGGATCAAACAAACATGCAAAACACTAAAAACCTTGATGAAAGAATTAGGCCTGAAGTCGTTTCCACCCCCAGCTACACCACTTTTTGTGGCAGGCAAAACTTCCAACATCTAAAGATCCAACCCTTACATCGTAAAGGATCCGGGCGTCCGTGCATGTGATGCTTTCTATCTGTACTTTGTTTAATACACCTGAATTAGCGCTCATATGTACTGCTTATGTCTTTGATCTCATTTAGCCGGTCTCCCTGTCAAGACTGACATTACCCCCGAACCATCGCGGCTGTGCTCTGGAGCCAGGCGCTCATTTTTCTGCCGGATGAAGTGTAACAGACCCTCTGTAAAAGTAGAAGATAAAGATTTCCCATCCAACTGCTCGAAGAAAAAAGGTGAGCATGCCCTCGGGATGGGTAGGTAGCATGTACCAAAACTGGTGACATGACTCTCGAGATAGTCATATATTTATTTTTTGGTGGGAAAGATATGTTGTCCTCCTCACCTTTTTGGTCCAGCATTGCTGCTATATAAACTCAAATCACTCTGGTCACCCCAAGAAACCTGTATGAATAGATTGGCAGTGAGCATGTGCAACCGCCACTCCACTCCTATAAACAGTGATTGGAGCAGTGTCGCACATGCTCAGTACCACTCCATTGACGCTGGGTACTTGGTGACATCCATTCTCGCGATAGGTGGGAGAGTTCCAGTGGTTGGGACCCCTCATACATTTATCATCTAGCCCAAGGTTCCCCCATCTCCAGTCCTCAAGGCCCACCAACAGGTCATGTTTTCAGGATTTCCTTAGTATTGCCCAGGTGATAATTGCATCACCTGTGCAATACAAAGGAAATCATGACAACATGACCTGTTGGTGGGCTTTGAGGACTGGAGTTGGGGAACCCTGATCTAGCCTATGAATAAGTCCTCTATAGTTATGAGTCAACTTTACTCAATTTTTCCCTTTTTTTTTCCTTCTTCGAAGAAAATAGAAAATTCAGTCTTAGTTACGGGACACTGTCAACCAGTTGGGAAATCTTTTTTAATGAATTTAATAGAAGAATGATGCACCTCTCGGTCCAATGACTTAAATCGGGCTTTAAAAAAAGGAAAATGCACCGTGTGGGGCCAGCATTGAAGGAGGATATGCTTTTCTATTATATCTTATTGTAGGATTAACAAGATACATGATAAATATTCAAAGACCCCGACCCACCTTGTCTTTGGATGCGAGGCAACTGCCTAGGAGCAGGAGCCAATCCGCAAAGATGTTAGCAATAATAGATCACATTTGCTCCCATCCAACCATTTTAGTCCCGCATTTGGTTCTGACTAGGACTGTTTTTGGTTTGCAGGAGACCGGAAAAGTTTTTGCACTATTCATAGCACTGGATATTTAAAGAGCTGGCCACCAACAAAAATGGGCCTCGATGAGGACAACGAGCCCGACAGCGAGGGCTGTAACCTTAGCTGCCTTGTTGCCATTGGACGCTTACACCCGCACATAGTACCGCAGCCCGCAAACGGCGAGATCCGAGTCAAATCCACGGAGTACGTCTCGCGGCACGCCATTGACGGGAAATTCGTTTTTGTAGACCAGAGGTAAGAATTATATAATTCTGGCAGAGGAGGATGGTTTTGTAATATATAGTTCAAAACTATTTATTACGGAACTTTGCAAGTCAGAGAAGACACAAGATATGTAATGTTTCAGCGCTGGAACGTTCTGCGGATCTGCAGTTTAACTAGCGTCCTTTTTATATTGCAGAGCCACCGCCATTTTAGGATACTTACCACAAGAACTTTTAGGGACGTCGTGTTATGAGTATTTCCATCAAGACGACATTGGGAATCTTGCAGAGTGCCATAGACAAGGTAGGCCAGGGTTACAATACAGGATTAGGAAAACGTTATTACATTGCAGCATTTTTTTTTTTGAAATGGCTGTCTAAAAAAGGTCTTATACACACATGTGTATGTTTACATTTTGTGTGTGTGCACATATATGTAATGTACGGTATGTGTGTGCCTATAAAATACAGAATACCTGACAACTCCTTTTTTGGGGTTGGAAATGGACAAAATTAGCATTGTGAGGGTAAACTGTTGAAGGGGTCTGCCGACCTTATGATATTAATGATCTATCACTTGACTAGTAGCGGATCTGCAGTATTCGGTAATAGCAGCTGATCTGTGGTGGTGCCGGATGTAAGACCCCCACAGATTTGATGATCCTAATTATCAATATGTTAAGGGCAGGATTTTTTATTTTTTTCCCTCATGATGATTGTGCCCTCTAGTGGTGGAAAACTGCAATTGCTACCAGACCCAGTCATACAATGTGACGTCAACGGTGTTTCTTTCTCGTGACAGGTTCGGCAATTTCTGATCATTTTCCTTTTCCTTCCAGTGTTACAGAATCGAGAAAAAATTACAACAAATTGTTATAAGTTTAAAATCAAAGATGGCTCCTTCATCACGCTGAAGAGTCGCTGGTTCAGTTTCATGAACCCTTGGACCAAAGAAGTGGAATACATTGTCTCTACCAACACCGTTGTATCGTAAGTGGTCCTAAAATCTGAGGGGAATGGCACATGTAATACACCAGTTTTGAACCAGATCTTTCTTTTAAGGACCCCTTCTTGACAAGCAGTTTTTTTGTGCATTTGTTTTTTTTTTGTTTATTTTTCTCGAGCCATTACATTTTTTTATACTGTTTTACCATACAAGATAAATCTTATTTTGATCGGACGCTTGTGGATGTGGAAATTAAAATAAATACATTAAAAAAAAAAAATGTAAATATTTAAACTCATTTGATCTCTTGATTAGAATACTGAAATACATGAAGTTAAATTCAGTCTCCACTGAAGCCCAGCCACAATTTGTGGATTGCTTCATAGGTGTACAACAACGGCAGCCATAAGGGCCTTCTGTAGTCCCCCGGCTTCACTGGCAACCCAAACTTATATCGCCGAGGCTGATGGGCATCCTCCTGTTGCAGATCACACCACTTAAACCCTGCTATCAGATTGACAGCAGCATATAAATGGTAAACCACAGTCTTCACCTGCTATCTATGCCCCATACATCCGCACCGGACACAGGATGTACCACTCTTCCAAATGATCCAAAATTTGTAAAGTGTTTCATGTCTTCCAAATAGACAGGAGGACATAATGTGTCTGAGGAATACATTTCCTCTAGCTATAAACGGTGATGGTAACAAAAAGAGTCTTGCCAAAATTTGCTACTTTCTATTAGTCAAAGTGCAGTATAGCCCTTCATAAATTCCCCTCAATGTCTTTCTCTCATTGTACTTCACCTCTGAGACTTTTTTACCTGGTACATAATAAACCTAATTAATTCTTTATTACATAACATTATGGGGAGATGAACAGATGGGAGCTGGTTACTGCGGGGAGCTCGGCTATGATGCATGAATGTGAGTTTATGAACGGTGTTTGTTTTCTTGCAGAGCAAACATTTTAGAGAGTGGAGATTCGGCCTTTTCACATTTGGCATCGTCCCCACCCAGCATGGACAGCGTCCTGCAGTCTGGAGAAGGTCAGTCTACAATCCGTCTCTTCTGGCCCCTATAAATATCTCATTTCCCCCCCCCCCCACCCTCCCCAACAAGATTTCTGGTCAGTGACCTAAGGTGACATCAATCTGGTGCAAATCAAGCCCCGCGCTATTCAGATAGTACCTGTGTCATGCTTCACATCTTATTCCTGGTAGATGGCAAAAAAAAAATGGTAGTTTGCGATCTTATATCCTTGTTATGTTATCAGGTGGAACAAAGAGAACCCATCCAACAGTGCCTGGCATTCCTGGTGGAACCAGAGCTGGAGCCGGGAAGATTGGCAGAATGATTGCTGAAGAAATCATGGAAATTCACAGGTGAGAAGCTATTAGTGACTGACTTTGTGTTTTTTATAAAAAAAAAAAAAAAAGTAGTTAGTCCCCCAGTATATATTATTCAGCTAGTATAATCGTATTTAGTTGTTCCTCTGTTTCTTAAAATGTATGGATTTCTTCTCCTAGGATAGTGCATGTGAAACGTGATGAACAGTCCCTCACCACCCTGGGAATTACATGTCTTCATGTTCTCTTCAGGAGGGGGCCACTATTTCAGGCACCAGAAATACCTGTATGATGAAACTTCATGACACTATACCACTGAAATTCTCCACAGGGTTGGACAAAATTTCCTATCACAGTCACTGCTGATGATTGCACAGCTCCCGTGACAGTCATAATCTAACTTATTTAACACTTTCCCCCATCGGGCGTAGATTTACGCAGATGTCGGACTCCGTCCCTTTGATGTGGGCTCTGGCGGTGAGCCCGCATCTTTCTCGGCACATGTCAGCTGTTTTGAACAGCTGACATGTGCCCCGAACAGCCGTGGGTGGTACCACCCGTGGCTATTAACCGATCTGATCATCGCCTGTATGTAGCAGAGCCGATCAGGTTATGGCAGCTTTTAGTCTCTCATGGAGACTATTGAAGCATGCCAAAAGTTTGAAAAAAAATAAAATAAAAAAGTAAATTTCAAATTTAATCACTCCCCTTTCGCCTCATTCAAAATAAAACCATAAAAAAAATCCATTATTCCTTTGGTGCCCCTTGAGACCGCTGCACCATTGTTCACAAATAAAAAAAAAATCAAACACATTTGGTATCGTCGTGTTCAGAATCGCCCGATCTATCAATATAAAAAAATTAACCAGATCACTAAATGGCGTAACAAGACAAAAATTCATTTGCATTTTTACACCAAAATGGTATCATTAAACACGTCAGCTCGGCACGCAAAAAATAAGCCCACACCCTACCCGAGATCGCGAAAAATGGAGACGCTACAGGTATCTGAAAACAGCGCTTTTTTTTTTTTTTTACAAACTTTGGAATTTTTTTTCCACCACCTAAATAAAAAAAAAAGTACCTAAACATGTTTGGTGCCTATGAACTCGTAATAAACCTGGAGAATCATAATGCCAGGTCAGTTTTAGCATTTAGTGAACATGGTGAAAAAAAAAACAAGTGTGGGATTGCACTTTTTTAGCAGTTTCACCACACTTGGAAGTTTTTTTTCCTGTTTGAGTACACGACATGGTAAAACCAAAGGTTTTGATCAAAAATACAACTCGTCCTGCAAAAAAACAAGCCCTCACATGGCCATTTTGACCAAACAATAAAAAAAGTTATGGCTCTGGGAAGGAGAGGTAAAAATGAAAATGCCAAACCAAAAATATCAAAAATGGTCGTTAAGGGAACATGGCAGAAAGTCAGGAGAATGAATTGTGATTTTTTTTTTTTTTTTTTAATTATAAGCATAAAGGATAATCCGTGTTACTACAGTAGGCAGAGATTATCCTGCCCATATGATGTACCATGGGATTTATAGCAGAGCACAGCGGAATAAAAAGCCGGGTAAAATCTGGAAAACAAGATGGAGGCTGAAGAGAGGCAAAGGGAACGCTAAATTGCAGGGGAGGGAAAGAGAAAAAAATGTGGACTGTTTCCTTAATTTATATATTCTCTGGCCCTGATTCATCAAACTTTTCTGGCTACACTGTGGTATAAAATCCATCACAATTTTGGCACAACCCAGAGTTTCTGCAAAATGTTATGACTCTTGGCATTTTCATGCCAGTTTCTCACCGCTCCAGAAATGTGTGAGGCCGGGGCAGGATGCCACAGCTTGTCTAATTCATGATGAGTTTGTAGCATTCCTTACCCCAGAAATCTCGCTCCAGTCTCTGCCTGGAGTAAGATTTCTAGGAAGGTGCACACCACTCGTCAGATGCTCCACATTAATGAAATGGTGCGCGTGTAATAACTAATGTTGACCCAAATACAATGTATGGACCACTGTGCATGGCATATGCCAAAGTTGTCCCATTTGGTGATTTTGTTTTGTTTTTTTTTCTTGCACAGAATAAGAGGGTCTTCACCATCGAGCTGTGGGTCAAGTCCTCTTAACATCACCAGCACTCCCCCTCCTGACACATCATCACCTGGGGGTAAAAAGGTAACATTCCCAGGGGGCTGGGTGGCACTGACATAGTATAAGGTGGTAGCTTTTCATATAGAATCTCACCAAAATGGCAGCATCCGCAACAGAGTAATTACGGACTGTATGAAAAAATAGCACTGTTCATACCATAAAAAAAAAACAAACTGTGCCCCCATCCCACATAATCCATTACTTGTAGGCACTTCAGACTGCTTTCCACTGTGCCGTATGTAATTTCTGCAATATATATATATATATATATATATATATATATATATATATATATATATATATATATATATATATATATATATATTTATTTATTTTTTTTTCTCTTATAGATTATGAATGGTGGCACCATTGATCTGCCGATCGCTGGATTAGGTACAGGACAGCTGCAAGATAACTCCGGCTTCCCATACTCTGACAATTCCTCAATGCTCGGTAAGGGAGTGGGATAATGAAAAAATAAAAATGTATATTTTCCGCAGAAAAGATTGTGCAGCCGCGGTTAAAACTTCTTCTGTTAGGCCGGCGTCACACTGGCGACACACCCGAGTGTGCGGCTGCATAGAAATACATGCAGCTGTACACTCTGGTCCGAGAACGGGCGGCCGTGCCGGGTGTTGATGCGAGAAAGTCGTGCGACTTATTCGCATCACACTCGCCAGTGTGACGCCGGCCTTAGTGTACGGCTGTTGCTGGGTATGTAATTGACCACAATTTCCAGACTTCTCCTTCACAGCAGCACGGATATTGTGTCTATATTATGGCGGCAAATTCAAGTTTGTGAGCTGAAGTCAGTGAACGTGCCAGGATCTACACTGACTTTATATACTAAGCGGACACTGGCCTTAACCTCTAGCCACATTATCTAGTGGTAACATTTCCTGATTGTCACCAACCGTAAAGGCTGTATCTGAAAGTTTTTTTTTTTGTTTTTTAAATCTGAGAATTACTCCACAAACAAGCAGAATGCTCATTTGTTTGGTATCAACCACTGAGGACTCTCAAGTCTAAATATTTTTCATTTGTTTGGTGAAATTTTATTTTTAAAATTGCTTAAAAAAATTATCATTCATGGCAGCATATTGTCCTGTGTAAACATGTGCTGCCGGGAACAATGGCAACCTCCTATGTATCCAATTAGCGATAGTTTAAAGGGTGTATTTGCACAAAATTACTGTTCAAACCAAGCACTTGTGCACCTTCTCTTCCTTGATTGACGACTCTAGCTGCTCCGGAACCAGAGAAGGGCAGAGATGGAAGGAAGACAAGTAGGTGTAAAGGTGCATTGAACTGTACAAGGGCCTGTGCTTGGTTTGAACAGTCAACTCTGTCTGTGAAAGGGAGAATGTCAGCATAAGATAAGTAGTGTAAATGCAACCTTGTGTACAGTACTCTTGTGGCTCGCCTGGTATCTGATGGACAGGGCTGGTCTTATGCCCCTCCATGAGCAGCCTTTTAACAGTAGTCTGCGAGTAAAGCTGCACCAACAGAAACGGAGCCTGAAATGCGTATACATTAGTGCCACTAAGCTGTTCCCGACACATTAAAATGGAGTAAGTATAAAGCCATGTGCGCACACAGATGTTTAGCAGCAAGCAATGAATGTTTCTATACAGCGATAGCCAGTGTGCAATTCACATAAGTGTCCCTTTAATAAACTGGACTACAGTATTTAGTAAAAAATAAACATTTCTCAACTAGTTTTTAAAGGGTTCTCCAACACTGTTCACTGTTGCATCTGAAGGGGATCGGTGCTGATGAGAGTAGTGGCCGTATTCCTGATTCCAATGATATGTCGCTTACTGGGCTACTTGTTGTGGTTTCGATAATCACTTTTCTCTGCCGTAGCTCTAGCAGAACGCTGAGCTGTATCAGTCCAGCCCCACCACTGATAACTACCTATCCGTGGTGGGAGTGGGGTTGGACTACGTGGCATCATGTTGACTAGTCCTCTAACCAATAAAAGTGATTTTTAACGATACATTGCTGGAATCAGGGTCTCTATCTCTACAGTATGCTGCTCCCAGATTAGGTGGCAAACCTGCTGACATTCACTTTTAAAAACCTCCGCTAGTGAATTGATTGCCCTGCAAGAATGTTTCAACACTTAACTCTAAAACCTAATGTGGAAGATGAAGATAAAAAGTTTTTTTTTACCTCTTTCTACTCTCTGCAGGTGAAAACTCCCAAATGGCGATCGATATGATAGAAACGGACCACGGATCCAGCAGTCCCTCCAATGACGAAGCGGCCATGGCGGTCATCATGAGTCTCCTGGAGGCAGATGCAGGACTCGGGGGTCCGGTAGACTTCAGTGACTTACCATGGCCATTATGAGTATAGGACTAGATGCCCCTGCCTCTCCCACTGCATCAAAAGTGCATTTATGGGGGCTTCAACTACTGCAACCCATGACTGGCAGTAAGAGGTAAACCGGACCCCAAGATCACTTGTATGTCATCAAGCCATATCAGCTCACTGTCCACTGTTAGATCCCGCTCCAGTGATCCGGCTCGTGATGTATAAGCTTTGCATTAATTGTATATTTTTTTGAAAATATTTTTTCTTTGAAAATCGTTGTCAGCAAATCGCATCATTTCAGATGTATGATGTCCTCACTGCAGAGCTCCCCTCTATGGATATTTCTTATATTTACTTGTATAAAAGATGTTTTATTGTAAATCCTTTGCTATACATGGTACAGTGTAATAGTTAAATATTTTTTAAATAAATTGTTTAATTGTTCTATAACAAATGTCTAAACTTTTGTTTAAATACTGAGTATTTAAACAGAGGGGTTTTAATACTGATTGCAGGAGATCCTGGAATGTGCGTCACAACGGCGCCATCCATAGAGTTCTGGCTGTGCCTAGTACTGCAGTTCATGCACTAACTGGAGCAGCAGTACCACAACTGTGTGCGATACTCATGACTAGAGATGAGCGAATTTGTTCAGATTCGATTCCAGATATGATCGGCGTTGAATATTGTTTTTGCAATATTCACCGAACGTCATTAGTCAATGTGAGTAGAATTTACCGAAAATGTTCGGAACCCATCATTAAACATACAATCGGGCACGAACGTCAAAATCCGATTCGGGGACAAAAAACAAACATTTGCTCATCTCTACTCATGACATTTTTGCGGCGTGCGTGCTCATTTTTAGGAACAACAAAAATCAATGGGAAGTCATGCATGCAGTGCCACCGCTTCACCTTCTACCATACACACCTGTAGGCATGCCATAAATATAGGAGATAAACCCTCCTCACCTTTAATAGTTTTCTGGGACTTAAAGGGGCGATGAAGATTATCACTCATTTAAACAGTAGAATTAATCCCTTCACAATCGATGACTTAATTACCGCATCAGATGTGTTCCTGCCTTTCATGCTTACACTTGATGGCTAATTTAATCAGCCACAGTGAGCCTCTCTCTCACAGCTGCAGCTGGATCAAAAATCCCCCTACAGCTCTTAAAGGGAAGGTGCCATCCAAAAAATTTATTCAGCAATTAAAAAATTTAAAGGATTAATGTTTAAAAATTCTTAAATATTATTTCTTTATAATTTAGTAAAAAATGAAAAATTTTAAAAGGTTTGGTATTTCCACTTTTAAACACTAGGGGGAGCAGCTACTGAAATTTGGCAAAAAACTAGTGTACAACTAGCTCACATTACTGCACTGTAGTAATGATGGGCTGAGTTTGCTGACGTGTGTGATGTCACTCCTCTCTTCCCCTTCTGGGTGTTTGCTAAGGGATAAGAGAGGATGACATTTAGGAACACAGGGCGGAGCCATTTTTTTTATTTTGGTGACTAGTTATACTGACAAGTAGACAGTCACCCACGATGGCAGGCAGCAAGGATTCTGGGAGATAAATGGTGGAGGGAGCAGGGTGACAGCAGCATCTTTCTCCGTCCTGGCGATTTGTGAAAGCGAGGTGACAGGTGCAGTCCGGGGCGACGCTGGGGGGAAATGTAGCCATATAGTAACGATAAAATGAGACCCCTCTCTTCCGCTGCCTCACCAGCCCTCCCCTGACTGCACCTAACTGGAGGTCATGCTGCCCCCTCTATTACCCCAGACCCGTGCAGGTGCTCAGCCAGAACCACCCTAGAATGTGTCCCCTTTCTGCAGATACCACCATAGTGTTCTCACATAATACCGCCATATAAATCAGACCTAATACCATCATATATCTCACACAAAAAAACGACCCATGGGGGCAGAGTGCATAGGAGTCAGCTCAGCAGTCACTATCATACAGGATACGATTAGATGCACAGCTCAGCAGACTATCTAATCCCATCCTGTGTAATACTGTTCAGAGCTGTGTACTTAATTCCATCCTGTGGGATACTGTCTGCTGAGCTGTATACCTAATCCAATCCTGAGTGATACTGTCTGCTGAAATGTGTATCTAATCCCATCCTGTGTTGCTGTGCATCTAATCCTATCCTGTTACTGTTCTGAGCTGTGTACCTAATCCTCCCATGTGCGATAGGATTAGATACATGGCTCAACAGTCACTGTGATACTGTCTGCTGAACCTTGTATCTAATCCCATCCTGTGTGATAGTGACTGCTGAGCTGTGTACCTAATCCAGTCCTTTTGATAGTGACTGCTGGAGCTGTGTACCTAATCCCATCCTGTGATACTGTTCTGAGCTGTGTATCTAATCCAATCTGTGTGATACTGTTCTGAGCTGTGTATCTAATCCCATCCTATGGGAAGCTGAGTGTACCTAATCCCATCCTGTGGGATACTGTTCTGAGTCAGTGTACCTAATCCCATCCTGTGTGATTGTTCTGAGCATGTGTACCTAATCCCATCCTGTGTGATTGTTCTGAGCAGTGTACCTAATCCCATCCTGTGATACTGTTCTGAGCTGTGTATCTAATCCAATTCTGTGTGATACTGTTCTGAGCTGTGTATCTAATCCAATTCTGTGTGATACTGTTCTGAGCTGTGTATCTAAATCCCATCCTATGGGAAGCTGTGTACCTAATCCCATCCTGTGGGATACTGTCTGCTGAGCTGTGTACCTAATCCAGTCCTGTGATAGTGACTGCTGAGCTGTGTATCTAATCCAATTCTGTGTGATACTGTTCTGAGCTGTGTACTAAATCCCCATCTATGGAAGCTCGTGTGTAGCCTAACTTGCCCATCCTGTGGATAGTGCTGCTGAGCTGTGTACCTAATCCAATCTGTGTAGTGACTGTTCTGAGCTGTGTATCTAATCCAATTCTGTGTGATACTGTTTCTGAGCTGTGTATCTAATCCCATCCTATGGGAAGCTGTGTACCTAATCCCATCCTGTGGGATACTGTCTGCTGAGTTGTGTACCTAATCCTATCCTGTGTGATTGTTCTGAGCTGTGTACCTAATCCCATCCTGTGATACTGTTCTGAGCAGTGTACCTAATCCTATCTTGTTACTGTCCTGAGCTGTGTACCTAATCCTCCCATGTGCGATAGGATTAGATAATGGCTCAACAGTCACTGTGATACTGTCTGCTGAACCTTGTATGTAATCCCATCCTGTGTGATACTGACTGCTGAGCTGTGTATCTAATCCAATCCTGTGTGATGACTGCTGAGCTGTGTCTAATCTCCATCCTGTGATAGTTCTGGTGTGTACCTAATCCATCCTTGATACTGTCTGTAGTTGTGTACCTAATCTCCAGTCACTGTTGATACTGTTCTGGACTGTGTACCTGTAATCCCATCCTGTGATAGTGACTGCTGAGCTGTGTACCTAATCCAGTCCTGTGATAGTGTCTGCTGAGCTGTGTACCTAATCCCATCCTGTGATACTGTTCTGAGCTGTGTTACTAATCCATTCTGTGTGATACTGTTCTGAGCTGTGTATCTAATCCAATTCTGTGTGATACTGTTCTGAGCTGTGTATCTAATCCAATTCTGTGTGATACTGTTCTGAGCTGTGTACTAAATCCCATCCTGTGATTGTTCGAAGCTGTGTACTAATCCCATTCTGTGGTGATACTGTTCTGAGCTGTGTACTAATCCCATCCTGTGATACTGTTCTGAGCTGTGTATCTAATCCAATTCTGTGTGATACTGTTCTGAGCTGTGTACTAATCCCATCCTGTGGATACTGTTCTGAGCTGTGTATCTAATCCCTCCTGATAGGTGAGCTGTGTACCTAATCCCATCCTGTGGATACTGTCTGTGAGTTGTGTACCTAATCCTGTGTGATTGTTCTGAGCTGTGTACCTAATCCAATCCTATGTGATACTGTCTGCTGAGTTGTGTACCTAATCCCATCCTATGTGATACTGTCTGCTGAGCTGTGTACCTAATCCATTCTGTGTGATACTGTTCTGAGCTGTGTACCTAATCCAATCCTGTTTGATACTGTCTGCTGATTGGAGGTTAGTACACATGTGCATGTGACTGCTGAGCCATGTGAGTAATCCATCGCACTGGGAGGATTAGATAACAGCTCAGAACAGTATCACACATGATGGATTATTCGCTAGAACTGTACTTATCCACGTGGATGATAGTGACTCAGATGCTGTGTATCTAATCCCTCCTGTGATACTGTTCTGAGCTGTGTATCTAATCCAATTCTGTGTGATACTGTTCTGAGCTGTGTACCTAATCCATCCTGTGGGATACTGTTCTGAGCTGTGTATCTAATCCCGTCCTATGGGAAGCGTGTACCTAATCCATCCTGTGGGTACTGTCTGCTGAGTTGTGTACCTAATCCTATGTGATTGTTCTGAGCTGTGTACTAATCCTATCCTGTGTGATTGTTCGGCTGTGTACCTAATCCAATCCTATGTGATACTGTCTGCTGAGTTGTGTACCTAATCCCATCCTATGTGATACTGTCTGCTGAGCTGTGTACCTAATCCTATCTTGTGTGATACTGTTCTGAGCTGTGTACCTAATCCAATCCTGTTTGATACTGTCTGCTGAGTTGGGGGATTAGGTACACATGTGCGATAGTGACTGCTGAGCCTGTATGTAATCCTATCGCACTGGGAGGATTAGATACACAGCTCAGCAGACAGTAACTATCACACAGGATGGGATTGGATACTCCATGCACTCACGATGCTTGTAAATCCTTTCTGGCCCTGCCACCGTGCTGGAGAGGAGGAGGTGCGCGGTCCGATGTCCTGATCACAGCTGCAGTGAAGCACAGAGGGTCCGCTGCCCATCTCTGTATCACCTCTCTACGGCTCCTGATAAGGACATCAGACTGCAGGCCGCCAACTTCACGCTTCCTAGCTCGGTGGCAGTGACGTTACCTCTGCCTGGTGTACTGGCTGCAGAAGACGTCAGGGAACGCCCGCTGACAGTGTGAAGGGGGTGATAGTTTGAGCGGCCCCTCCTATATCACATTGAGCTGAGCGGTTATAGGGGGAAAGTGGCGCTCACAGATACACTGTGGGCTCCAGTAAAATGGCGCCAATCTCCTCCCTCAGCTGTGATCTGGACAGCCCAGATTGCAGCAGGGAGCAGTTCAATGCAAGGTGTAGGCCCAGGGCAGCCATATTTGGAGATTAAGTGACTCCTGCAAAGCAAAATGGGAGCCCCCAGCGGCCAAAATTGAACAGACAGGAAGCACGTCATTCAGCCCTTCAATTGGCACCAGTCACGTAATGGCAGGCGCCAATGGGCTGTCATGGCAGCCGGAAGTCTACTGAAAACCCCCCATACCTGTCATCACAATTCTCCATGAACGCCGGCTCGTGGCCAGTGTTCCTAGGTCGTGGTTTTTGCTGTACATACCAGTGTTTAGACACTATACATAGGGGACTTAAAGCTGCAATTGTCTGAACTAAGGCTGAGGTCACACTTGTAACGCAATGCGAGAAACTCCCGAAGAGTCTCTCGCCTCGATATCCAGCACTCGGGACCAGAGTGTGCGGCTGCATGTATTTCTATGCAGCTGAATGCTCTGGTCCGAGCGCCGGCGGCAGTGCCGGGTATTGATGCGCGAGTTTGTCGCATTGCAGTTGCAAGTGTGACCCCGGCCTAAGGGAACTAGTTTAATACAGTAAAATGAAAAATTGAAGGTTAAACAAGTTCAAATCAGCGCCTTTTCTCTTATTTTGGGGTAGATATCAGTTCAGGGTGCAAAAAAAGAACCCTCACATAGCGCCATATCCTAAGAAACGTAAAATGGCTACACTTGATATGAATTTTAGAAATTTTACCACACACGTTTGGCATCTGTGTACTCATACTAATCTGAAGAAGTTTTTACCATATACTGAACATGATAAATTGTGGCATTGCACTCTTTTTACATCGTCGCTGCGTTTGGAATGGTTTTTTTTCCAGTACACTATATGGGTAAAATCAATGGAGTCATTCAAAAGTACATCATGTCACACTAAAAACAGGCCCTCATTGATGGAAAAATAGAATTATGGCTCATGCAAGGAAAAAAAAAAAAAAAAAAAAGAAAAACACTGAAGTTGCCAAGGGGTCAATGCAAAAACAAGAAGCTGGTTGCAAGTCTGGAAAAGCCCAAAACGTCACCCTTTGCACACGGCGTCATCTGCAGCAATTGGTACTATTCTAATAACCCCGTGCATATTTGCAGCAGAAGTTAATTGGATGTTGAGGTGGGTTTGTTTTTAATAAAATGGATGTACACTGCTGACATAACTTTCTCACAAGGGGGTGATCGGGGACCTGTTTACCTGAAGATTGTGAAACAAGCGCCAAAGAATCCTCATTCACGATTCTTCCAGTGTGAATGCAGCCCGACGTGCCTTACAGGCCTTTCCCAACCACAGGTTATTATAGGCAAACAATGCATCTATTATGGGATTAAAATGAGCTTTACACATAAGGATGACAGAGGCAGATTTAAGCCCTCTCTGGCCTTAGATTCCACAGAGTCTCAGACAACATAAAATAATGACATTTTATTTCAATGCAAAACATACAATCATTTATTGTAAAACAATTCTATTGGTAAACCTGGCCCAGCAAAGATCGTGGTGTAAGGCATCGTTTGCTTCAAGCCGCACTGACCGACATCCCGGCTGCTCCGGACACTGCCGTTCCATGATATACTGTGATCGAGGGGAGGATCTTCTCTGTGAAGCCACCCAGCGCTGGAAGAGAGACGACCTCGCTTGTGCTCAGAGAATATATTTAAAGGGGATTAATAAGCTCACTATATATCCAAACATTTTTCTATATAGATGCACTTTTTTTTTTTTTAAGTTAGTACTAATATACTATAAAATAACTTTACAAACACCATCTGAAACCATCCATAAAGTGCCACTACAAAAGACTGGGTGTACTTAATGGAGGGGGGACCCTGTGATATCTCCCAACTTCCACTGTGTAGCAGAGAAGGGATCCTTACAATGTGAGGGGAAGAAGTGAAGAGACAGCCAACATCACAAGACAGCGGGAACCTCTGCTCGTTCCTTTGGTCTTTAAAAGAGAAAAAAAAAAAGTCCACTGCACAACCAAAACAGTTCATTGGTATAGTACACATCCCACAAGTGGCATTGACGCCATATCGCCGTTTAGCCTTCCTTTTTCTGTTTGGACTGATTGTAGAGGAAAAGAAAAAGAACTGATCACCAGTGACTGGTGGGATTCACCTCCTGAAACGGCCGATTACACATTGCCTCTGGATGTCAAAGACTTTGCACCCTTTCCCAGCAGCTGTAGTGAAGCCTGTATTATAAGGTGGAGTTCTGCCCATCTGGTTCTGTGTCATTGTTGCCTGGGGTGGGGTGATTAGGTAAGATATCGAGCTCATCTACTTGAGGCGTTGGGTGCATAACCACCAGTTGGTCCTGTGGGATGTCTGCGGCGGCTGCAGCCAGGTTTGTGATGGATTTGCTTTTTACACACTGGAAGTCCACATGTCTGCTTTTCCCCTCTTCCTTCTCCCAGGACATCCTGATGAAGGGCCGCTGCACATAGTTGTAGATTACCTCTGGTCGCCCACCTGGCCTCTTCTTAACTTTTTCCTTATATGTTGGGTAACCTAGAAGTGAGAAACTAGGTAAGACGCTGCTTGCGTATCATCGATGACCACACGCTATGGAGGCACAAATGGACTTGGCAGTTCTTAGAACTAATAAGTGAGTCATGAACTGAATACATGTCATAATGACACATTATTCTATAGGAATGTATACATTTTTCACAGTTCAGCAATATACACTTTGTCTCATTTGTTCGCAAAATACTGGTGACAGGTTCTCTAAGTAAACTACAGACAGGGCTATATTAGTGCTGTAATATGGATTATGATATCTGCGGTGAAAAAAAATCAGTTTTGTGGTTCTTGTGTAATATGATTATAACAAAACTTTAACCACGTCTTCATGCATCAGGACGGGACTATGGGCAGTCTCTTCTCTTGTTGCTCTGGCCTCTCCATTTGTCTCCTGTTTGATTAACCGGTCTCTGATCAATCAGTAACTTTCTTCCTATATTAGATATCACCCCTGTGCAGTACTGTGTCTCCAAAAAACATTAGGTCTCCAGAGGACCAGCACGATGTTTACAATCTGCTCACCTGCATGGTCCTGCGCTGGCTCACTAGTCTCACCTGCATGGTCCTGCGCTGGCCCACTAGTCAAGATGGGTGGCGCGTGTGCAGATTGAGAACTAGTATAGACGTTTAGATGCGACAGCGCATGCGCCGTTGGTGCCATTTTGTGGGAGACCTCATGGTTTTTTTTTTTGGAGAACAAGTACTGCGCAGGTACTTTATTTAAAATATTTGGCAAGTTAGGTCATTCAAACTGGAGGCAGACTGAGGGGCCAGAGCGCCAAGAAAAGAGACTGCCCATAGTCACATTACACTATTACAGCAAAACTTTAAAAACACATTGCACAAGAACCACAAAACTGATTTCTTAACCGCAGGTATCATTTTAATCAGTATTAGAGCACTCATATGGCTCTGTCTAGTTTACATAGAAAAATCCTGTTGACAGGTTCTCTTTAAACAAAGGATTGCATGCTCACTATGATCATGTGTCATATAACCAATGTGCAGCTTTGGAAGGACTTGTTACTTTAGGTAATTTCTCTGTTAATATGGTTTGTTCTATCTTTCATGAGAGTGCTGCTCCTTTGCCTGATTGCCAGGGGCGGTACGTCTCCTGAAGATTGACAGTTCGGACTAGCGGCATGCTCCAAAACTGAGCGCTCTCCCATGCTGCTAGCAGATACAGATTTGCGTATAGCTTACAAGCGATGCACGCTCTTTGCTATGGCAACTGGCTACTCAAACTACAAGGTGGCTAGCAACCTAGGCAAAGAGGTGTACATAATAGAATTAAAAATCCCTCCATTCTTGAGCCCAGAGAATTTCATAGCTAAAATTTTACGCCTTAAAAGATAAGAAAACACCCATGTTATAAATATAGACAGGTAGTGGGGGGAGATACTTACCTTCAATACCTAGCCGGATCTTTTTAAGGCCTCTCTCCTTCAGTACGGACTTTGCTACATCTCGGTTTTCAATATATTTAAAGAACCTGTACAACTTTGTGCTGTAAATAACTGGAAAAAAAAAAATCATAAAAACCCATTTCATGATTCTGCGTTACCGGAGAACTCTCCTTATAAAATGCATTGGGAAATATAACCTAGTCATACATCAAAGATTGACTGCCGGGAAGCCACTACGTTCTCTACCTCATAAAAAAAAAAGAAAAGGCTGGATACTTTCCATTGCTTAGATATTTCCAAAACTTAGTTCACCGTAAGAGATGTTATACCAAGCACTTATGAGCTCTGCTTTACATGGCCGGTTAATTGCCTGGGAAGAAATTCGCTGTAGCATTGTCAGATGCGTGTACAAGGATATAAATATTACACATCCCAGGGTCCAACCTCTGTGCAGACTCTGAACGAGCAGGAGATACGTTGAAACGATAACCCTGCAACGTGCAGAAGTGTGGATGGGAATCGGTACCAAAGTTTGAGATTTGTTTGTTTTTAGGTCACAGTTCAAAGGCCTCGATCCCTGCCTGCAACAACTTCGATTTAGGCAAAAACTTACAACAGTTCATGCAGGTTTACTCCAGAATTTGGTGAACTGGGATCTAAACTTCAAGAATAAGAACATATCTTACTTTGCGAATATTCTTCTCCCATCTGCGGCGGGTACTCTTCATCCCAGTCCACGACGTCGTCATCAGTTAGCACCACTATGTGACATTCTCGCTCTCCACTCTGAGCGCTGGCGACCATCAAGGGCAGGATCATCTCCTCCAAGTAAAACTCAAACTGTCTCCGGGCTCCATCGTTGGACAGTTCGTGCATTAGCGCACCTGAAATATGCAAGTGACGGTAAGAAATTAATGCATCTGAAACATCTTCTCTTCCAAGAAATAGGCGGTAAGTAACAAAAGGCACAGGACGTTACACTGAAATAAAAAAAAAAAAAGGTACAAGACGCAGAAAAGGAATACCAAAGGAGAAAGAAGCCACATGGATGGTGACTGCATCATTTATCTGTGCTGCCACACAAGAGAAAGTGTGAGATGGAAAGAGCTGGACAGAGGCAGAGAAGAAGTTTCCACCAGATACTTACTGAGGTCTCTGCATTTGATAGTGCTATATTCAAATGAGATACATAGATAGTCACACGCTTCTCTTAGCTCAGGGATAGATATTCCGTCTGGACAGCGAATTATCCCGGTCTTGTAGTAATCCTTATAAAACAAAAAAAAATCAATTAAAAAAAAATTCTAAAAAAAAAAAAAAAAAAAAAAAGGATGAAGGAAAAAAAAAAATTCTAAAAAAAAAAAAAAGGGTCTGTTCACACTTGCACTAGGAGGCTATCAGCAAATATTCAATTTTTATTTTATTTTGTTTGGCAAAATATGATGCAATCTGCAGATTCTTCCCACCAAAAATACCATAGTCCAATTAGTCAAGTCCGGATCTGTAGTGTGATCGGTCCCAGCAGTCATGGCTCGGTTAGAAGCAGGAGCTAGGATGCCGGCATTAGGGGAAATCTTCGCCTGGCTTCTATATATGTGCACTGGTCCCCATTTCTCCCATGTAAAACAATTTCATGCCTTGTCTCAGCAATTACCGGTACTTTCCTTTTACATATTTGTTACAAATCTCCATAATAGACTTGTATGACAACCACCGAATGCAGGAAACACCAAGCAAGCGATACAAGTATCAGTCTACATGCGGATGCTCGCCAATTCCTGGCCAAGTGACAACACAACCAATTTAGTGGTAGGTGACAATTTTGGCGGGGAAACAAAACACAAAAATTACAACTAAAGTGAAAGAATGAGTGAGATCCCCGCAGTGCTCCATTTAATGGCCAGCATCAACTGTTTCCACTGATACTATAGAGAATCCCATATTATCTGAACTTTGGAAAGTTTAACCCCAGGGCCCCCTCCCCAGTGTGAGCACAATGCAGCTATGGAGAGGACCAGAATACAGACCACTTAATGCGGGGATGAAGCCGTAGCGGCCTGGTATTGATCGTCATCTGCTAGACCTCATCTACACTGCAGCTGAGACCGCGGCATCACAGGAGATGAGGAATCGACGTCTCGGTCTGGAATGTAAAGTCTTAAGTGCCAAGATGATATAAACAGCTGCTCCGCCACAGCGACGTAATCCACTCTCCAAAAATCTCATATGGTTTTAAGTGCACCACAACATACTTCAAGTAGAAGTACACGGTGCAGCCCAATAATAAACCCCAAAATAGACTCTCGTGATGGGAGAGACGGGAATAGCTGCAGGGTTTGTTATGAAGAATGAGGATTGCAGCTGCACCTCTGCCCCAAGATGCAACTGTCAGGAATGGTCAGCAGGAGAGGCCGCGTCACATCAGAGCCACCGCTGAGGTCCTCGTATGGACCA
Source organism: Oophaga sylvatica (assembly GCA_033576555.1). Classification (NCBI taxonomy): domain Eukaryota; kingdom Metazoa; phylum Chordata; class Amphibia; order Anura; family Dendrobatidae; genus Oophaga; species Oophaga sylvatica. The sequence continues at coordinate 61,304,362 of JARQOD010000010.1, read as the reverse complement.
GCTAAATAGTTGGACATTGCTATCGGATCTTTCCAGTTTCTAATAGGGAAGGGACAACGTGTCGGCCCGCTCTGAACTTCCATTACACAGTGGGCCAATGGGTCGTGCGTCATGGGCCTGCTCCAATCTGTCGCAAAAATTAAACTTTCATACATCGTATAGAATGGCTCTTCCCTCACCACCTTGTTCTTGCCTCGGATTATACCATTCACCTCCATCACCAGCGCTCCCCACCTAGACTACACAAAGAACTATGACAGAGAGGTTGTAGATAAGCCCTGGCACCTGTATTAGCCACTTCCCGGAGGTCACTCACCCCTACTCTGTGCCCCTCTATCGGGCACTTCCAGGAGGTCACTCACCCCTCTATTAACCACTTCCTGGAGGTCACTCCCCCCCTACTCTGCACCCCTTTATTGGCCACTTCCAGGAGGTCACTCACCCCTCTATCGGGCACTTAAAGGAGGTCACTCACCCCTCTATCGTGCACTTCCAGGAGGTCACTCACCCCTCTATCGGGCACTTCCAGGAGGTCACTCACCGCTCTATCGGGCACTTCCAGGAGGTCACTCACCCCTCTATTAACCACTTCCTGGAGGTCACTCCCCCTTACTCTGGACCCCTCTATCGGGCACTTCCAGGAGGTCACTCACCCCTCTATTAACCACTTCCTGGAGGTCACTCCCCCTTACTCCGGACCCCTCTATCGGACACTTCAGGAGGTCACTCACCCCTCTATCGGGCACTTCCAGGAGGTCACTCACCCCTCTATCGGGCACTTCCAGGAGGTCACTCACCCCTCTATTAACCACTTCCTGGAGGTCACTCCCCCTACTCCGGACCCCTCTATCGGACACTTCCAGGAGGTCACTCACCCCTCTATCGGACACTTCCAGGAGGTCACTCACCCCTCTATCGGGCACTTCCAGGAGGTCACTCACCCCTCTATTAACCACTTCCTGGAGGTCACTCCCCCTACTCCGGACCCCTCTATCGGACACTTCCAGGAGGTCACTCACCCCTCTATCGGGCACTTCCAGGAGATCACTCACCCCTCTATCGGGCACTTTCAGGTCACTCACCCCTACTCTGTGCCCCTCTCTAACCACAAAGTAATGGAAGCCCTAATAAACCCATCCGGTTGCCCTCTTTCCCCCACAAGTCAAAAAGCATTAAAAGGGAACCTGCTGTCACTCTGGCAGATCTGAGTTATTAAATACTTGTACCTTCCCAATGTAATAGCAATTCATCAGCATCTCTTCTTATACCTCTGCATTGTGTAGCCACTCTGTTAATCCTCCTGGAAATGTATGATTAAATGACAAGGTAGTGTCCATTCCTCTCCTCAGCTGTGTGTACCTGCATTATCTGTCAGTGTCAGCGCTAATTATAGGGAACCCATCAGCAGGATTGTGCACAGTAACCTACAGACAGTGTCAGGTCGGCGCTGTTATACTGATTAAAATGATACCTTGTTTGATGAAGTCCGTCTTGTGGTTGTTTTTGTGTAATCTTTATTTTCAGTTTGGAGTTTATGATCTGCTCATGCTCTGGGGCGGCCTGTGGGGGGTCTGCATGTGGTGATCTACTTATTCATAATGACGACTTCTGACAGGTCACTGATCTCTCACCGACCTGCCCCATATTTTACATAATGAATATTAGATATATATGGGAAAAAGAAAACAGTATAAACAACCTTCAGCAGGTAGGCGCCTCCTTGCGCTGCTGCATGATCGCATCTATAATGTGTATTTAATTTTATTTGATAGTATGCATAAGTTTAAAAAAAAAAAGAAAAAAATCTCAAAATGGCACCGGCTGCACTTGTGCAGTAGCCGCTATCGGCGGTCCAATAGATGCTACTGTGCAGGCGCCAGTGGTGCCATCTTGCTAGAGAAAAAGCAAAAAAAATGCATCCTCTAAGATGCGCAGTATACCATCAAATAAAAAAATAAATACACATAATTGCGATCATGCTGTAGCATAGCGGCGTCTGCCTGCAGGTGGTTATTTTTTTTTTCAATATCTATAATAGTCATTATGTAAAATAGGGGGTAGGTCAGTGAGGGATCAGTGACCTGTCAGAAGTCATACTGATGAATACCTAATCAGACCACCACAAGAAGTCCCCCACACACACACACACACACACAACACACACACACACGCCGTCCCGGAGCACCAGCAGATCATTAACGCAAAACTGAGAATAAAGATTAAACAACAACCACAAGATGGATTTCATCACCAGGTATCATTGTAATCAGTATTACGGCGCCGACCTGATACTGTCTGTAGGTTACTGAGCACAATCCTGCTGATGGGTTCACTAGTGTCACCATCAGGGCACAATGGTTCAACAAGGAAAATGTCAATATCCTATTTGTCTCTCTATACATTTCCAGGAGGAATAATAGAGAAACAATACAAATAACCCCAGAAATGGTGTCATCTCATGGGAATTACAAGATTTCAGCAAAGAAATCAGAAATGAGCACAGAAAGTTACAAAGAGGAAATAAAACAGAAAAAGGAAGATACCAGGCCTACACAAAGAGCATAAAACATGAAGGACAGAGTGACAGATACATAGAAAAACTATGTGAGAACATCAGGTAGGAGAAAAGCACGATTTCTCACCAAAATGGCCCGAAACACAGTGGAGCTGATTCCCTCTGCCACGTCAAACTCTCCCTTGTCATTAGGACGCGTGAAATTATGTTCTCTGCCAGATCCAAACATCCTGCACAACGAGATCAGCACGGGTGAGAAAGAGGAGACGAGTCACAGAAGCAACTCTGCAAATAGCAGACTTTTTTAACTATTATTTTTTTTTATGTACACAGCTCCTGCGCAGAGCCATGTGTAGCCCGACCCTGCGGTCATGTAACCATTTCATCCTTCTCTCACTACAAGTAGGATGGCAAGAAGAAAAGGTTGGAAGGGAGCAAGGATCCTTTTGCAGGGCTGATGAATTACCCTAAATAAACGCTGATATAAGAAGTCGATCATCGCTTGTTTCCTTCCATTCACAAGGACGGTGAGGGGCTTCCTACGAATGATCGGCCCTTCATTATTTTATATAGGCAATACTTCTCGGTTTACACCCCTTTAACAGATGCATACAGAATGTTTATTTGGAACCATAGAGAGACATTAACGGGGGTCCAGAACATGTGTAAAGTTTTGAGAAATAACACTTGTTTTAGATGCTTCGATTGCAAAAGGGGACAAACCTGTTAAAAAGGGAATCTGTCATCAGGTTTTCCATACTCAGAGCAACATAATGTAGGGGCAGAAACCCCGTTTCCAGCAATGTGTCACTTACTGGCTGCTTGCTGGTTTTGATAAAATTCAGTTCTCTCTGCTGCAGATCTAGCAGTTCTCTGAACGCTGAGCTCTGTATAACCCTAATCCCACTACTAATTGGCAGCTCTGTGTACCCTATGTATTGATAGAAAGCTGCCAATCATTGATGGGTCGAGACGAGACACTTAGTCCTGTAGTGATAAAAGTCTAAGTTACTTACCGTTAACGGTATTTTTCGAAGTCCATGACAGCACTACAGAGAGAGGGGATCCGCCCCTTAGGAACAGGAAACCTACAGATATAAAAGGGCGGCACCTCTCCCACGCCTCAGTTGGATTACAGAGCATAAGAGGACATCAAGGTTAATGGTAAACAGCAAAAAATTTTATGCATCACACAGTAACATTAATCAATTGTTTATTACATGTGGACTATATAAGAGGAAGAAGTGCACATAGAACCCGGGTGGGAATGTAAGGGTGCTGTCATGGACTTCGAAAAATACCGTTAACGGTAAGTAACTTAGACTTTATTCGAACGTCCATGACAGCACTACAGAGAGAATTACAGAGAGTAATAACTACTTAGGGAGGGACTACAGCCTGCAGCACCCTTAGTCCGAAAGAAAGGTCTGAGGAAGCACCCAAATCTAATCTATAATGAGTGTAAAACGTGTGTGGAGAAGACCACGTAGCTGCCTTACATATCTGGTCAATGGAGACTCTCTCCTCTCTGCCCATGAAGTCGCCACAGCTCGAGTGGAATGCGCCCTTAGCCTCTCAGGTGGCTGCTTGCCCCTCGAGATGTATGCCAGAGAAATTGCTTCCCTGATCCATCTGGCCAATGAGCTCTTCGTTAATCTACGGCCTTTGTTAATTCCTTGAAAAGAGACAAACAATGCATTGTCCCTTTTCCAGGGATCAGTGACTGCCAAATATTGCAGTAGACATCTTCTAACATCTAAAGTATGGAGTTTTATCTCTTTTTGATTAGATGGATTAGGGATGAACGAAGGGAGAACAATTTCCTGTGTTCTGTGGAAAGCGGAAGACACCTTAGGTTGGTATGCCGGATCAGGTCTAAGAATTATTCTGTCATTCAGGACCCGAGTGTAAGGAGACAGTCTAGATAGTGCCTGGATGTCACTTACCCTCCTAGCCGAGGTTAATGCTACCAGGAAAGCGGTTTTAAGGGAAAGAATTTTTATTGATGCTGCTGATATAGGTTCAAAAGGGGGCTCTGTTAAAGCATTGAGAACAAGGTTCAAGTCCCATGGCATGATTCTCACCTTCACTATGGGTCTCGACCTACCCGCAGCTTTAATGAATCTACTGACCCAGTAATTATTTGCGATGTTGCAACTGAAGAGTGCCCCCAAAGCTGAAACTTGCACCTTAAGGGTGCTTGTGGAGAGACCTAAGTCCAGACCCTTTTGTAGGAATTCTAGAATCTGGGTTATCGGTGTTGGGTCCCCTGCTACCACCCCCGAGCTCTGGAGAAATTTCTTCCAAGTCCTAGCGTAGATTCTAGTTGTAACCTCTTTTCTGCTTTTAAGGAGAGTATTAATTACATTAGCAGAAAACCCCTTATCTCTCAGCAGCGACCGTTCAAAATCCACGCCGTCAGGTGGAGGCCCGCTACTCGAGGATGGTAGACTGGACCCTGGGAGAGCAGATCGGGAATATCCGGCAGGACCCACGGGTCGGCTATCGACATGTTTCTGAGACATGAAAACCATGCCCTCCTGGGCCAAAAAGGAGCGACTACTATTATCCTTGCCCTGTCCTTCCTGACCTTCCTCAATACTAGGGGGAGTAAGGACAGGGGAGGGAAGGCGTAGGCTAGATTGAAATCCCACTGTAATAGAAGAGCGTCCACTGCCAGAGGGCGTTCTTTGGGATTCAGAGAGCAGAACTGTCTCACTTTCCTGTTGCTTTTGGTAGCAAAGAGATCTACCTCAGGTTGACCCCATTTCCGCACAATTAGGTTGATGGAAGTCTTTAATGACCACTCTCCTTGACTCAGGAGATTGCAGCTTAAGAAGTCCGCCTTGGTATTTTCTTCTCCCCTTATATGTAGAGCCGTTAGAGAAAGAAAGTGTCGTTCTGCTATCTGGAGTAGGCGCCTTGCCACTTCCATGAGAGAACCGGAACGAGTACCACCCTGGTGGTTGATGTAAGCGACTGACACGATTGTCGGAGAGCACTCGAACGTGGTGACCCTGTAGATAGAGAAGGAGCTTTTTAATTGCTAGCTCTACCGCCGCTAACTCCTTCATATTAGAAGACATCTGAATTTGATCCTGCTCCCATAAGCCCTGAACCATAACGTCCCCCATATGAGCCCCCCACCCAGAGGGGCTAGCATCTAGAATCATAGAATCATAGAATGGTAGAGTTGGAAGGGACCTCCTGGGCCTTCTGGTCCAACCCCCTGCTCAAAGCAGGATTCTCTAAATCATCCCAGACAGATGTCTATCCAGCCTCTGTTTGAAGACTTCCATTGAAGGAGAACTCACCACCTCTTGTGGCAGCCTGTTCCACTCATTGATCACCCTAACTGTCAAAAAGTTTTTTCTAATATCTAATCTGTGTCTCCTCCCATTCAGTTTCATCCCATTGCTTCTAGTCTTTCCTTGTGCAAATGAGAATAAAGATGATCCTTCTACAATGTGACAGCCCTTGAGATATTTGTAGACAGCTATTAAGTCTCCTCTCAGTCTCTTTTTTGCAAGCTAAACATTCCCAAATCCTGCAACCGTTCCTCATAGGACATGGTTTGCAGACCGGTCACCATTCTGGTGGCTCTTCTCTGAACTTGCTCCAGTTTGTTGATGTCTTTTTTAAAATGTGGTGCCCAAAACTGGACACAGTATTCCAGATGAGGTCTGACCAAAGAGGAGTAGAGGGCAATAATGACCTCACGTGATCTAGACTGTATGCTTCTATTGATACATCCTAAAATTGCATTTGCCTTTTTTGCTGCTGCATCACACTGTTGACTCATGTTAAGTCTGTGATCAATTAGTATACCAAGTCTTTTTCACATGTGCTGTTACTTAGCCCTATTCCTCCCATTTTGTATATGCTTTTTTCATTTTTATTGCCCACATGTAGTACTTTGCATTTTTCCCTGTTAAAATCCATTCTGTTAGTTGCTGCCCACTGCTCCAGTTTATGTATATCTTTTTGAATCCTCTCTCTCTCTTCTCTAGTATTAGCTACCCCTCCTAGCTTTGTGTCATCAGCAAATTTGATCAGTTTACCCTCAATTCCTTCATCTAAATCATTGATAAAGATGTTGAACAATACAGGGCCCAAAACAGAGCCTTGTGGTACCCCACTTGAGACATTCTTCCAACTGGATGTGCAGCCATTTACAACCACTCTTTGGGTCCGATCACTAAGCCAGTTATGAATCCACCTAACAGTTGCCTTGTCCATTCCATACTTAGTCATTTTTTCAATAAGGATTGTGTGAGATACTTTGTCAAATGCTTTGCTGAAGTCAAGATATACCATATCTACAGCATTTCCCTGATCCACCCAGTCAGTGATTCTGTCATAGAAGGAAATTAAGTTAGTCTGACATGACTTATTAGTTACAAACCCATGCTGACTCTGTTTAATCACTTCATTCTTATCCAGGTACTTGCATACATGTTCTTTAATAATTTGTTCAAAGATCTTTCCTGGTATAGAAGTCAGACTCACCGGCCTGTAGTTCCCTGGGTCCACCTTCTTCCCCTTTTTGAAGATAGGAACAACATTTGCTCTTCTCCAGTCTTCTGGGACTTCTCCTGTTCTCCAAGAATTTTCAAAGATTATGGACAGTGGTTCAAGAATTTCTTCTGCTATCTCCTTCAGTACCCTGGGGTGTAATTCATCTGGACCTGGAGACTTGAATTCATTTATGTTAGCTAAGTGTTTCCGCACTGTCTTTCTGTTTATAGATATCCTGGATTCTTCTATTCCTTTAATAGGACAGTGAAGATCAGTTGATGTTACATTTCCTTTCTGAGAGAAAACAGATGCAAAATAGGAATTTAAAAGTTCAGCCTTCTCAACATCCTGACTTACCATTTCATCATTTTCATCCTGTAAAAATCCTATAGCATCTTTGACTTTTCTTTTACTTTTGACGTATCCCCAAAATCCTTTTTTGTTGCTTTTGACGTCACTTGCAAGCCTTAATTCATTGTCAGCTTTAGATAATCTGATTTGTGCCCTGCAGGTTCTGCAGACGGCATTATATTCTTCTTTAGATATGCCTCTCTCTTTCCATTTGATAAACATTTCTTTCTTCCTTTTTAGCATGTGTTTAAGTTCTATGTTCATCCATCCTGGTTTCCTTAAATGCTTCCCATTCTTCCCTCTTTTCGGAATTGTTAACGATTGTGCTTTGAGAATCTCATTTTTCAAGATTTTCCATCCTTCCTGGACATTTTTGTCCTTAAGGATATCCAGCCATTGGATCCCTCCAATTCTCTTTCTGAGTTCCTTAAAATCTGCCTTTCTGAAATCTAACCTTGACGTCTGAGTCTTCACAGGTCTTCCTCCTCTTGTTATCCAAAATTCTAAAATAGCATGGTCACTACCTCCTAGAGTCCCAGCCACTCTTACCTCCTCCACCATTTCCTCCCTGTTTATGAGGATTAGATCCAAGGTAGCAGATCCCCTTGTTTTCTCCATTACCTTTTGGAAGATAAAGTTGTCAGCAAGAGAGGATAAGAATTTCCTGGACCTGTTAGTTTTGCCTGAGAGAGATTCCCAACAAATGTCTGGATAGTTGAAATCTCCCATGACCACTAGGTCATATTTTTTGGAGAACTTGGCCATTTGATGCATAAAGAGTTCATCCATATCTACAGCTTGCACAGGCGGCCTGTAGTAAATGCCTACAATGGTGTCCTTTCCATTGTTCTGTCCTTGTATTCTTACCCAAGCAGTTTCCACAGAACTCCCAGTCTCTGAAGCGTCAATCTCTGTGCAGATATACGATTTTCTAACATACAATGCAACACCTCCTCCTCGTTTATCAAGTCTGTTTCTTGCAAATAAGTTGTATCCTTCTAGCCTTGTATTCCAATCATGTGTATCGTCCCACCAAGTCTCAGTGATTCCAATGACATCATATTTCTTCTCCTGCGTTAGTAGCTCCAGTTCTCCTTGTTTGTTGCCATGCTTTGTGCATTCGTATAGAAACACTTTAGTTTGTGATTGGTTTCTCTTCCTTCAATATTTTTATTATGTAAATTTTTTTGTCTTTGTTCTTCCCCTTCTCTTCTAATAGCAGAAATCTCAATAGTATTTGTCAAGTGTATGGCTTTTGCTGGCGTTTTGCTTCCCTTCCCACATTGTTCTAGTTTAAAGCTCTCCTGATGAGTGTAGCAAGGCGACTTCCAAATACATGTTTTCCAGTCTTCGTAAGATGCACCCCATCTCTAGCAAGTAGTCCATCGTATAGGTAATTCACTCCGTGATCCAGAAATCCAAATCCTTGCTGACGGCACCATCGACGTAGCCAGTTGTTCACCTGCAGAATCTTATTCCACCTCCTTGTTCCATGGACATCCACTGGGAGGATGGAAGAGAAGACCACCTGCGCTCCCAGTTCTTTCACTTTCTTACCTAAGTTTTCAAAGTCACTGCAGATGGTTTCCAGGTCATTTCTAGCGGTGTCATTTGTCCCCACATGTATTAGCAGGAATGGGTAGTCATCTTTAGGTCTGAAGAGTCCTGGTATCCTGTCAGACACATCTTTAATTTTTGCACCTGGAAGACAGCACATTTCTCTTGAGGTTATATCCGGTCTGCAGATAGCGGCCTCTGTTCCTCTCAACAGGGAATCGCCCATGATAACAACTCTCCGTTTCTTCTTCACAACAGTTTTCTTTCTCCATTCAGGAGGACTCTGAGGGCGTACAAGGTTGTTTGTGGGCAAAGTCTTATCCTGATGTATTTCTTCATCGTTCTCATGTGTAAGAGCCTGGTATTGGTTCCTGAGCAGAATTGGTGCTGACTGCCTCCTGATCCTCCTGCTTCTCTGGGTCACATGCTTCCATTCCTCTGTTTCTTCAGTTGCACTTCGAATTTCTTCTCTTTCTGTACCATGAAGAGATAATTCTGCTCTGTCTAAGAACTCTTCACCTTCCTTAATGGTCTTCAATGTAGATAACCTCTCTTCCAGATTTTGCAACTTTTCCTCCAACAGGGACACAAGCTTGCATTTCTGGCATGTGAAGTTTGGCTTTTCCACTGGTAAGTCTATGAACATGTAGCAAGAAATGCAGCTCACCACATGGCTCCTAGCCTCTTCCATGTTCTTATTGTTCAAGAGATAATCAAGCGGTGAAATATAAGCCAAAACTCGCGCGCCTAGTCATCTGTTGTGACTATTCGGGATATCTCATATTCCCAGGGAACCCCCTTAGACAGGTTCGTCTCATCCTTCCACCAATCCAGGGATCTTATAACAGCCTGGGACAAGGATAGCTGGCCTTCCAGGTAACCACCTAGCAAATTTTGATACAGCAAGACCTCAGCTTGCAGCGTCCTTGTGTGAAATTGAGCCCACCGAACCGCGGGAATGCAGGACGAGAGGGAGCCCAAAAGAGACATGGCCTTCCTAAGCGACATGGAGGGGTTATTGGAAGCGTTTAGGACTTGGTACCGTAAGCGAACCAACTTATCTGACGGCAAACTACAGATCTGGTTCCGCAAATCCAGAATTAGCCCTAGAAACTGCTGGACCCTCATCGGATTCAAACGAGACTTTTTGGTATTTATTAGCCATCCCAGCCGCTCTAAAATAGACATTGCTCTTTGCAGTTGCTCTAGGCAATGCTCTGTCGTCTCCCCAATGATAAGAAAGTCGTCGAGGTAGGGGACTATAAGCATGTTGGATTCACGTAAGTGGGCCATGACCTCCGACATAACCTTAGTGAACACTCGTGGGGCAACCGCCAAGCCAAAAGGAAGGGCGCTATATTGAAAATGTCGCAGCGATTCCCCCATCTGGATTGCTACTCTGAGGAAACGCTGATGCTCCATATGGATCGGTATGTGGTAATAAGCGTCTTTCAGATCTAACACCACCATAAAGCAATTTTCAAACAGAAGCTTTATTGCTGAGCTGACCGTTTCCATTTTAAATGGGTGAATAATCAGGAACTTATTGAGGGCTTTCAAATTAATAATTGTTCTAAAAGACCCGTCCGGTTTACGGATCAAAAACAGAGGGGAGTAAAACCCCTTACCCCGCTCTGCTTCTGGCACCTCCACTAAGACTTTCTTAGCGCAAAGCTCCTGCACCTCCAACTCTAGAGCGGCCTGTTCCGATGGGATGACCTGAGTGGGGTAATTTTAAAGTTATCCCAAGGTACCGAGGAGAATTCTAACCGCAGCCCTGTAGCTATGATGTTAAGGATACAGCTACCGCTTGAGATTTCCGACCAGGCCGGGTAGAAGGCCCTCAATCTGCCTCCTACCGGCATTGCTAGTCATTGCGAGGGTTTTTTTGTTTCCCTAGGTGGACCCCTAAACATAAACCCTGTACCTCTTCGCCTCTTTTCATCCCATTTGGCTCGTTCCCTGGACGACCTTCTGCGGCTGAACCTCCTTCTGCTGAAAGGTCTTTTATAGAAAGGGGTTGATAGACTGGGAAACTTTTTCTTGTCGTCCCCTGCCTTTTCTAAAAGTTCGTCCAGGACCGGGCCAAAAAGATATTCGCCGTCACACGGAATGGAGCAGAGGCGAGATCTGGCTTGAATATCGCCCAGCCAACATTTCAGCCATAATGCCCTTCGTGCTGCATTAGACAGCCCTGCCGCTCTGGCAGCCATTCTTACTGAGTCCGCTGAGGAATCAGCCAGGAAAGCCGCCGCGTTCTGAATTATCGGCAAGGTCTTCCGAATTGACCCCCTGGAGGTTCCATCTGCTAACTGGGATGCTAACTGGTCTAGCCAGACCATCATTGACCTGGCTGCACAAGTGGCTGCAACCGCCAGTCTCAGGGCACCTGCCGACATCTCCCATGTCCCTTTCAAGAAGGAGTCTGCCTTCTTGTCTAGTGGATCTTTCAAAGACCCCATATCATCGAATGGGATGGAGGATTTTTTAGAAGCCTTCGCCACTGCTGCATCCAGCTTCGGGGCCTTATCCCATCTACCTGTCAAGGGATCTTCAAAGGGATATCTCCACTTAAACGCTTGGGGTAAGGAGCCTCTTTTTTCAGGCTTCTTCCACTCTCTGTCTATAAGGCCTTGGATGCTACTGTTTAGTGGAAAGGATCTCCGTTTTTTTGGATCTAGACCACCGAACATCAGATCCTGTACTGAGAGCTCTGGTTTCGCCTCCTCTACCCCCATGGTGGACCTAACTGATTTGACAAATTTGTCCATCTGGTCCAAGGGAAAACAAAACGGGTAGCGTCTTCCGTAGAAGACGAGGAGGAAGCCGAAGAGGAAGGCGAGGAGGGTCCTGACACAACTTCACCCTTGTCATGGGCGGCAGGTGAATCTGAATCAGATAAAACTGGTACAGTTCTACGCCTGGAAGATTCTCCGTGTCTTGAGGACGCTTTCATCTCTGCTCTTATTATCTCCTTCAGGCTTTCGGTGAAATCTGGAGTCTCCTCCGCTATCTAAAAAGGGAAGGGGCATAGGGGGGAGTTACTATCTCATCCCAGGCCCCTGCCCTTCCCCCTCAAATGCCCTACCGTCCGTTGCATGCACGGCTGGCACAACCTTTTAGGGCAAGCACAAAAGGCACATTCCCTGTGCTTGCTTTTCACCGAACACTTCTTCCCCTAGTAACAGACACAGAATGGGGGAAAAACTGCATTACTGGGTATTCTAAGTCTGACGATCTCTTACCCAGATTATACAGCAGTAGGTACCGGATCACGGGGAGGGGCCTTTTTCCCAGCTGCGGAACTTCTGCGGCTGGTGCTCCTGGCCATTGAAGAGGAGCGCTCTGTCTGCTGCAGCTGGCTCTCCTGTTGCACCGAGGGAGCTTCTGCAGTGTCCATCGCGAAAATGGGGCAGAAGCGCTTTACCTCTTTCCTAGGCTCCTTATATCCTCCCCCGGATATCCGGGTCAGCAGGTCTGGCCAGGGGTCCACCCCCTCCTACTCCCCACCCCACGGCCCCCCTGCACCTCCCCGCCGTCCCCACAGCAGGGGCCGCCTGATGATGCAGCCGCCAAAAATTTCAAAAACGCCGGCCGGCGTCTCACTTCCGGTTCCGGCGGTGGAGACTCCGCCCCCTTTCCCCGCGCTCCTACAGACCCAGCCGTACCGATGGAGGCAAGTATAGTCTCCCGCCGCATCGCCCCTCTAGCTGGGACACGAGCGGAGATCTCAACCAAACCCAGCCGCGCCGCTGCAGAAGCGGCGCGGCTAAAATTTCAAAAACCCCGCCGCGACGTCCATAGTAGTGACGCGCGGCGGGAAATTCAAAACACCCCACCGCGCCGTCCATAGCAGCAACGCGCGGCGGGAAATTCAAAACCGCCCGCCGCGTCGTCCATAGCAGTGACGCGCTGCGGGAAATTCAAAAAACCCCCGCCGCGCCGTCCATAGCAGTGACGCGCGCGGCGGGAAATTCAAAACCGCCCGCCGCGCCATCCATAGCAGCGACGCGCGGCGGGAAATTCAAAAAACCCCCGCCGCGCCGTCCATAGCAGTGACGCGGCGGGAAATTCAAATTTCAAAAATATATATATTTTTTTTTTAAAAAACCACGGCTGCACCACCTTAAGAGGCCCCCACCATGACAGGACCACAGGAGAAGACAGGGAGAAGGCACCGGGACCAGGGAGAGGGGGGAATACTTACCTACCGGCGCTGGCTGGGAGACAGGGATCCACTGGATACTGCTCCACCTGCTCCGCACACTGTCGTGGAATCCTACCCGGACCCACCGTGGCGCTTCCAGGGGCTCCGCACCGGCCGAGGTAGGAAATGCCCCCCGCTACCTGGGTCGACCGGCCGGCTTGGGTCCTCCTGAAGATCTTCATCTGTAGGAAACCCGTCCTTTAGGAACAGGAAACCAACTGATGCGTGGGAGAGGTGCCGCCCTTTTGTATCTGTAGGTTTCCTGTTCCTAAGGGGCGGATCCCCTCTCTCTGTAGTGCTGTCATGGACGTTCGAATAAATTACTGTTTTATCAGCGGGAGATTATCAAAACGACAGCAAGCAGCCCAAAAAGTGACACTTTGCAGGAATCCGGGTCTCTGCCCCTACATCATGCTGCTCTCAAGTTAGGTTGCAAAAAAAAACCTTGTGACAGATTCCCTTAAAGTAGCAGATCAATATTCAGCAATCAGAATAATTCCTAAATGCTGCAGGACCAATCAAAATAAATATGCCCTCAAGCTATGGACTTCCGGCCTGTGAGGAGTGAATTAGAGAAAGACTACAGACTGTCAAAACGGATGAAAAGTCATCTGTGCTTTAGATTGTGAAGTCGGCCACACACGACATACATGGGGGCCACTCAGCAGGAAGCCATCTCTTCTCCCGACTGCCCCATTAACATGAGTTTGGCCAATCATTCAGATGTTATTACCAGGGAGAGGGGAGAAGGCCTGGCAGCGGCCATCTTCACTGAAGGCAAAAAGATCGAGCTTTAAAGGGAATCTGTCACCCTAAATTGGTGGGATATTTAAATGATGGCAGTCAGGTCAGATGGGCGGTGTTTTGGGTACTTGCCTTAACATGTTGCTCGCCGCTGTCTCCATTATTTCTGGGAATTGTAGCCGTTGCCCTCCATATAACGCGCCTGCGCATTGCAATCTGCGGGCAAAGCATACTGCGTGTGCACAATTCAAGATTGCAATGCGCAGGCGCGTTATATGGAGGGCAACGACTACAATTCCCAGAAATAATGGAGACAGCGGCAAACAACATGTTAAGGCAAGTACCCAAAACACCGCCCATCTGACCTGACTGCCATCATTTAAATATCCCGCTAATTTAGGGTGACAGATTCCCTTTAAACTTCCAAAAAGCCCAATTCTTCTCCCCACCCCCGACATCATCCATTAAGTCAAGGCTCCCCCACCTCCATACGAGGCAGATGGTTGGCCTGTCTCAAAGTTTCACCTAATGTGAACGGGACCTAAACAAAAGCTTTACATTAAGGAACTGCTAAAAGGGTAATGACATTATAAATGGGCTCGAGCCTACGCTTTTGCTCAATATTGCAAGAACACATCCTGCAGCGAGAGGACAGAATGCCATTATCTGCCACGAAAAAAATCATAGACTGAGCCAAGAAGAAAGAATCACAGCGACTGGACCATGAAATGCAAAATACCAACCTGCCCAACATTGTGTTCGGCTGCGCTGTGAAAATGGCTGGGTCTACAACAAATCTGGTGTTGTCCACTATCAAGGTGACCCTCTCGGAGGTGCGGATGTTCCGCGCTCCTTCCTTTACATTCTCGTACACATACACCATCTCTCCCGCCGTCTTACAGTTCCCTTCTGAACTCGACTGGCTACTGTTCCGGCTACTGAGCCCAACGCTACTACTGGAACCGTTGGGGGAGATTTTCTGAGGGCGGGGGCTGCTCGGCCTGGATGAACAGTATTCCTTCTCTCGATCTATAAAAGAAAATCAAGTCTTTCTTTAAGCATGTGGACGGCAGGCGCGACATTTTTCAGGTACAGACTTACAGAGAGCCACAATTGTGTGTATATAGCGAGTAATGGAGTTTCCAAGCACTTAAGACTTCCAGCAAGTAGCCCGGCCAGTTACAGTAACGCAGCGACACATCATACGTAGCTTTATCCATTAAGGTGCAGTTCATTTATCCACATGCGTTACACACTTGGGAAGTAAACTCATGGACGTTAGTGCTGATACTCAGAAAAATAAACTGTTACAAGTTCTGATATGTAAGAAGCTTACCTCTGCACATGGGAAGCCATCAGAAAATTACCTCCCTATATTTACATACAGGTGCTTCTCACAAAATTAGAATATCATGAAAAAGTTAAATTTCAGTTCTTCAATACAAAAAAGTGAAACTCGTATATTATTTAGTCATTACACACAGTGATCTATTCTATAGAGACATTACACACAGAGTGATCTATTCTATAGAGCCATTACAGAGTGATCTATTCTATAGAGTCATTACACAGAGTGATCTATTCTATAGAGTCATCACAGAGTGATCTATTCTATAGAGCCATTACACACAGAGTGATCTATTCTATAGAGTCATTACACACAGAGTGATCTATTTCACGTGTTTATTTCTGTTAATGTTGATGATTATGGCTTACAGCCAATGAAAACCCAAAAGTCATTATCTCAGTAAATTAGAATAAAAACACCTGCAAAGGCTTCCTAAGCGTTTAAAAAGGTCCCTTAGTCTGTTTCAGTAGCTCCACAATCATGGGGAAGACTGCTGACCTGACAGATGTCCAGAAGGCAGTCATTGACACGCCACAAGGAGGGGAAGCCACAAAAGGTCATTGCTAGAGAAGATGGCTGTTCAGAGTGCTGTATCCAAGCATATCAATGGAAAGTGGAGTGGAATGAAAAAGTGTGGTAGAAAAAGGTGCACAAGCAACCGGGATAACCGCAGCCTGGAAAGGATTAAGAAAAGGCCATTCAAAAATTTGGGGGAGATTCCCAAGGAGTGGACGCTGGTGGAGTCATTGCTTCAAGAGCCATCACACAAAGACATATTCAGGACATGGGCTACAAGTGTCACATTCCTTGTGTCAGCCCTTCATGACCAATAGACAACGCTAGAAGCGTCTTACCTGGGCCAAGGAGAAAAAGAGCCGGACTGTTGTCAGTGGTCCAAGGTGTTTTCAGATGAAAGTAAATTTTACATTTCATTTGGAAATCAAGGTCCCAGAGTCTGGAGGAAGAGTGGAGAGGCCACAATCCAAGCTGCTGGAGGTCTAGTGTGAAGTCACCACCATCAGTGCTGGTTTGGGGAGCCATGTCATCTGCTGGTGTAGGTCCACTGTGTTTTATCAAGACCAAAGTCAGCGCAGCCGTCTACCAGGACATTTTAGAGCACTTCAGGCTTCCTTCTGCTGACAAGCTTTTTGGAGATGGAAATTTCATTTTCCAGCAGGACTTGGCACCTGTCCACACTGCCAAAAGTACCAATACCTGGTGTACAAACAACAGTGTCACTGTGCTTGATTGGCAGCAAACTCGTCTGACCTTAATCCCACAGAGAATCTATGGGGTATTGTCAAGAGGAAGATGAGAGACACCAGACCCAACAATGCAGACAAGCTGAAGGCTGTTATCAAAGGTCTGGGCTTCCATAACCCTCAGCAGTGCCACAGGCTGATCTCCTCCATGGCACACCGCATTGATGCAGTAATTGATGCAAAAGGAGCCCCGACCAAGTATTGAGTGCACTTACTGATCATACATTTCAGATTTTAAAATCATTTTTCAAGCTGGTGTTATAAAGTATTCTAATTTACTGAGATAATGACTTTTGGGTTTTCATTGGCTGTAAGCCATAATCGTCAACATTAACAGAAATAATCACGTGACATAGATCACTCTGTGTCTAATGACTCTATAGAATGAGTTTCACTCTGATGAAATTCTAATTTTGGGAGAAGCACCTGTACATATATTACATATATACATATTACTAGTTTCATTTTTTTTAAAGGATTGCAATATGGAATATTTATTTTTTTTCGATCACATTTTTCAAAAAAAAGATAAAAGTGATATGAAAAAAAATATATATTTTAAAGAACTACTATGCAATAAAAAAAAAAATGTATAGAATTCTCTTTATACCACAACCTAAAAATACAATATATTTTTTAGGGACAGTTTTTCTCATATCACAATTTTAATTATTATAACTATTGTATTATATTAATTATTTAATATAATAATTAAGATGACTAATAATTGATTAAATATAATACAATAGTTATAACTAAGATGACTAATAATTTAACTATTGTATTATATTATTTAATAAATTATTAGTCATCTTTCAAATTTTAGACTCCAACTTCCTGTCCTTTCAAGAAGCATTCTCAGCGGGCTCATTGTCATCAGAAAACAGGACGACAATGACTGGTGATGACGCCTCCCTTCACAACGACCTTTGCACAAGCTCATTAGATGCTTCAATGCAAAATATAGGGCAGGAGTCTGTTCACTGCTGCTAATGTACATGTGCAATTCCGAAGATAAGAGTCTAAAAAAGCCCAAGTGGCCAAAGTGAAAACTGAGATTTCTAATTTTTAATACAGATTGTGCTATGGTAGGAAAGAAAAAAAAAAAAAAAAAAAAACCTACTGTTTAACCATCTCTAGGTTGTGTTCACACATCAGGTCTGTTGTAGAAATCTCTGCAACTGCCAAGCCATTCATACACGAGTTATTTCTGCAGCATGTGAAGGGATTATTTACAGCCCCATTCAGACGTATGGAACAGTCGCTGTTCCAGAAGAGGATGGAGTCGAGTGCAGACCTGGCCCACAGCCCACCAGGGCTCCGGAGAGCTGCAGCGCTTACATGAGACACCAGGCAGCGTCCATATGAGCGCGTATCCTCAGCAGTCTGCCTTCATTAATGTGCGGGGCTATATTCTTTTGGCTTCCTTACTGCTGGCATTAACTGATTCAATTGTTATTGATTTGCAGATATTATATCATTCAGTATTTGATTACGGAGGGTCACTTCAGGACCCCGTGCAGAGATTTACTTACAGAGGAACCATAATGATCTCATTTAAAGGCTCCTGAATGACGAAGGAACAATAAGACTTAATAAATCAATTGTGGGAAACAAATTAAATTACATTTTAAAACCTCAGAAGAATATTCGCCCCCACATCTGGGAACGGACTACTGTATCAGACAGGATCCGTGCCAACTTTTAAGGCGCTCATGAATATTGAAGTCGGTGGTCTTGTGTGTAGGGGGCCTCCAGACTAGGAAGAGGATAAGGATTGGGTAATGTAAATGCTGAGCTTTTTATTTCTGCAATACATGAATCTCCCCCATCTCCATTAAAAATGCATGAATGCTCGGCCAAGACAAGTGTTCACGTGGGGAAAGAGTTGAAAGATATATATTGGCTGGACAACAACTGTGTAATCCATGCATGGATCGCCAATCATAGCTCTGCTTCTGTCTCAAGAGATGTTCTTGACTTTCCCACCGACAGTCTCATGAAGTGGTGGTTGAGCAGCGCCACTCCATTCGAATGGAGATACCCGGTTCTTCTTATCTGCACGGGTCTCAACAGTAAGATCCACACTGATCTTTAAGTGGATACCTAGTCTGTGATTAGGTGATGTCCGGTGAAAACTAATCAACACCTTATTATTCCCCAAAAAAGCCATAAAAGCGAGGAAAAAAATCAAAGTGCCAGAATTTAGCTTTCAGAAGTCAAAAAGATTTGCGGTCACTAGGGAGCGCCCGTAAGACGGTGAAACAAAGAATTGATAATGGGCGGCCAATGCAGCTCCAGCCGTAGACCTCCAATGGAGGATGGTAGCTAGGACAAAGTAAGTAAACGGTCAAAGAGAGAGCTAGGAACACAAGGACCAAGCAATAATTTATTTCGCCCACAACGCGTTTCGACGGTAACCCGTCTTCATCAGGTGGCAGTTTCAACCACTGCCACCTGATGAAGACGGGTTACTGTCGAAACGCGTTGAGGGCTAAAGAAACTATTGCTTTGTCCTTGTTCTCCTAGCGCTCCCTTTGACCGTTTACTTACTTTGTCCTAGAATTTAGCTTTTATTCAGTCAGTAAAACACCACAAAAAAAGCACAACAAGAGAAGATCAAAACATCATATACAACTCAAAATGGTACCAATAAAAATGGTCGGCTGGCCACGCAAAAAAAAAAACCCCAAGCTTTGAAAACAGGGACATAGACGATAAAATGAAAAGGTTACAGGTCTCATAAGATCATGACATGAACCAAATATATTTTAAACAAATTTCTGAATATTTTGGGGGGCCACAAAGAGGAAAAAAAATAAAAAAAAATTATGGCACTTGGAGGATTAGAGGAGATGAAGAAGAAAAATCAATGTAATGCAGTTGACCTCCGTAAAATGGAAACCATTAGAAAAATAATTATTTAAAATCAGGCTTGTTTTTGTTAAACAAAGAAAAAAAACAAAACAAAACCACAATCTGTATGTAATATAAAAATCCTGGCATTCTCACACTGGCCACTGGGGGGACAGCGCTGCAGACTAACAAGAATACCTGGGCAATGACAGACTCATAGCTGGACCCGGGGCAGGTAAGTAAGGCACAGTTAGTGTTACACATTTGAAGGTTCTTGCAATGTGACAGTTTTTAAAACTATATTTCTGTATAGTGTGTAGATATCGCAGACTGACACCGACTTGTCAGGCCACTTGTTGCGGCCTTAAAATTAAGATTTCCTTCATTTCGATTTCTGGATTCAAAGAGGTAGGAACAAAAAAAAAAAAAATTGTAAAAATCCGCTTTACAATGCTGCCCAGTGCTAAGATATGAAATCTATTTTGTCACTGTGGTGGTCACCGCTCTCAGTTTGAGGGGTTGGAAAATAAATAATAATGATAAGAGAATTCATGCAAAGTTTGTTATTCCTAAATTTAAAAAAATCCATGTAACCACTGATACATTGCTCGGATAATTGTGTGATCCAGTCACATAATGATGCAGTTACCATGCACTATACCAGCAGATGACGGAACCATTACAGCTCAATACATAATAGAACATTTCCCAAATTGTTCCTTTTTTCCATTTGTATATGTGATCAGATCATGGGAGCGACTGAACTCTATAACACCATCCGTGTGATTCCTGCAGTTCAGGCCGAATGCACAGTATATGGCAATGACCGAAATCTGAGGACATGTACCAACAGCAGACGATGAGCTGTGTGTGCAAGGATCCATAAAAATAGCAATTTCAGAGAAACTCCTACACTTACTGCAGGGTGTGTGAAGTTTTGCATGCAGAGAAATTAGCGCATGTGATATTCTGTACTCCAGTCTTAACGCGTGATCAATGGAAATCGTCATCTTGGCGACCTACCGCTTTGATGCTGCCGTGTAGGGGAGGTAACGTTTCGGATGCAGGGAGTCAGCTGGCTCTCTCCTCTTTCGTGGGACGAGTCTCGAGATCTGTCACTTGATCGACGTCTATCTCTTGACCGTTCATGACCGCCACTGGCACCATGGAGACTCATCTTTGTGTGGCTAGTGCCTGTTCTAGCTCCTCGAGACGGAGTGCTGAAAAAAAAGAAAGCGCGTTCATATAAATAAAATAATCAGTTCTGGATACCAAACGAAAAACTTTTTGTACAGACATGAAAACAACCAACCATACATAAAAAGAGAAAAGTCACATGCAAAAGGGATAGGAAGAGACTGGTGCAAACTGCACAAAAAACACCAACATCCAAAGTCAATTAATATGGAGATCCCTGGAGGCGCGATAATCGAGGCAAAAAAAGTCCTATCTGAAGGAGACCTGACTTAAATACACAAGTATTAGGTCTGAAAAACATACAGGTGACAACGCAGACAGACAGGTGACAAGGGAAGCACACTGATGTCAGCCACAGGGAACCCTCAAGACTAAAAAGGAAGGAAAGGCTACAGCTTGTAAACTGCATCAAAATTTACAATATCTGGGATTTTTATTTAGGGGAGATGGAGTGGGATGAGAAGAAATGTAGATTTAGATATTGTCTGCCACAGATGCCAAAAAGGAGGCAGATGAAAGCCAGCAACGTATGAGAGGAGGCCGGCCAGATGTCTGCTGCACGCTTTATGGAAAGCAGGACTAAAAGCAGAGACTTGATAGGAAAGCAGACACAAAGGATTCTTAACAATGAGATAACAGTTTATTACAAGACCGGTGAGAAGAAGGCAATTCCTCTACCCACTGGGAAAAGCCTCAGACATCCCCAGAAATGGTCTGGTGAAGTGCAATAATAATATCATCTAGACCTAGTAACCTGCGAGAACGTCATCTTACAGGTAAGCATTCTCGGAATATTAACCTCTTCTATACCAACGTGTACATGTCATCTTATTTATGGGGCATTTAATTATCAGTAGGGAGCTCGAAAGGACTATAAAACTGGAGCAAAGCCATTGTCATGGCTCGGTAAAAGTAAAACTGAACAAAGGAGCGAGAACGGATCATAAGCACACGAAGAAGTGCCCGAGATAAAAGACAACTCTCTCCTACAATTGCATCAGAGACATACACACCTTGCACTTGGACCACTCATGCACGGGAAAACCTTGGGTACAAGAGCACAAAGGAAATGTGCGGCGTCAAGTAAAGACTGTCCAAGAGCCGGGTCAGCATCCCTGTACATTCCTTGTAAAGTTCAGCATATTGCTGCATTAGTCCAGCGTCTGGGGGTCCTTTAGGCTTTCCTTACCCTCGTGCCTCAATGGCAGCTCTTCAGGAGACGCCACCTCCCAGATATTAATACAAATCATTTTCACACAATCAGTGATTCAGACTGGCGTAGTGATCGGGGGCTGACGTCTCCAGCCGCACCACCCCATTAGTGCTGCTTTGTGAGAGGGGTTTTTTTTTTATCAGCTGGCTGCTATTGGATGTCCCACGGTGACAGGCAGAATACAGGCGGGCGGGGGGAGACGTTTCTAAGCTATTTCGAGGATAACAAGATTTTCTAGTAGAACTCGTCAGATCTGATGCCGCGGCGGCTGCAAATTACTCGAAAGAATGACTTAAACCTCTGTCATTTAGGCAACAGCTATTCCATAGACAGAAGCAGATGGACTTCAGAGACAGAACCCCAGATGAATGACTGCTCGCTGGAAAGACCCCTTAAAAGGAGGAGGAGGGGAAAAATTGCTGCAATCTGACACATGAAATAAGCCAGAAAGCAGCAAACTATGGAGAGAGAAGGAAAAAAACAAGGTGCATTTCTAGCGGCTGTGTCACTAGATATCTGCAGTCTTTTTTTTTTTTTTTTTTTCAGGAAAACACATCAATAATGTAGTATTGCCGGAATGAGAAAGCAAACTGAACATTATGGATGACAAAGCAGGAAGAAACATTGTGACTGCCTGCAAAAATGTCATCTATCACAGGGGGGGGGGTTAAAGGGAACGTTCACATGTGGTGGATCCGCTGCAGATTATCCGTCCGTAAACAGGCGGGCTTCGCACGTCGGACGCAGGTATATATATGCGGTTGATGCGCTCAGGTCAGGAGATCCACGACCGGTCTGGAGTCGGACGTGTGAAACAGACGCAAAGTGGATGAGATTTTATCCACACGCTGCGTAATAATTTAGTGCAAACTCCACTCAAATCACATCTCGTGTCGTACAGGTAGCAAACAAGTAAAAATAAATAAGTCTGAACAACGCCTTTAAATGTTTCCACCATATATGGGCCCATAACATATTACAAGACGCGGGATTATTTTTTTATATAATGGTTTGCGTTATTAATCTATAGTCATACGGTAACAGCACTTTATTGAAATAACCAAAAACAAATTGTACCAACAGCTTTGTAGACATTTGCTAAAAATGCAAAAAA
Organism: Oophaga sylvatica; assembly: GCA_033576555.1. Lineage (NCBI taxonomy): Eukaryota > Metazoa > Chordata > Amphibia > Anura > Dendrobatidae > Oophaga > Oophaga sylvatica. The sequence goes on along the minus strand of JARQOD010000010.1, from coordinate 61,281,480 downwards.
GGAGGAAAAAGAAAAAAAAAAAAAAAGAATTGCACAGCTGACTCATGTCAAGTGCTTGATAGCTGATCCTGACCCAGGAGCCAAGTGACAGCGATACGGTCCTTAACCTGGTATCAACTGCCAGTCATATGGCTCAGACCTCGATCCTAAGTTTCAGTAATTCAAGGCCATCCCTGAGGTCAGTGGTGTAAAATCGTATCTGTATCAGCAGCTGGGGAGCCACGAGCACAGGTCACCGATGAGGTTATAATGCTAAAAACCAGTAGTGGTCAACCAGAAACATTATTGGGGTCTCTCAGTCACTGATATACAACAGACACCAAATTGGGGACATGCATCCAAATATGGGCCTCAATTATAGTCTGTCAGATGTCACTACGTCCTTTTCCAGCAGTCCTACTAATTTCAATGTTTGAGTTAGGGCACCCGATATGGCATCTCATTTTACATATGCACGTAATGCGTTGTCTGCTTGTCCCCCAATAAGCGATACCTTTAGTGTAGAGATCTGATGTGCCAGTAATGAGAAATTTAGTATAGAATCCATAAGCAACCAGACTAGTAGTAATGCAGTTCCTCGGGGGCGTGTCAAGTACTTTGTGCCGCCCCAGGGAACTGCACTTCTGTCCCAATTCGCATAGTTTCTACACTAAATTTCTCATGACTGGCACATCATATCGCTATGTTATAGGTATCATTTTTATTGGGGAACAAGGGCCTACACAGTCATCAGATTACATATGTAAAAAATGTGCTATCAGGTTACTGTTAAGTAATTGTTTGTGGAAAGCTATATGAGATAGTATGGCACCTAAATGCAGACTAGAGTTTGGTTTTTCAGCACAATCTTGTTGGTGGTGTTGACATTACATTTGCAATATATTAAATTAAAATGCATATTTATGAAAGTTTCACATTTTTTAAAGAATATTTGCATCTAATTTCCCTAGTGTAGCTTTCTACACGTACGTGCTACCACTGACAGCTCATAGGTTTTTTTTTGCGTAACAGGAACTTTGAAATGCAAAACAAAAAGCGTTCCGGTATAAATTATAGGTAATTCTTACAACAATGCATATTTAATGCGAGTGCCCTGTTCACAGTAAGAGCTCGATGGCTGAAGTGTGGAGTCAGAATATGGTCACAAGGCAATTAAGAGAAACGTAATAACATAATGGTGAAATATCAGACCTGGGACTTTGACATACGTCCTAAAGGAAAGACAGAGGTGCAACCTAAACAGTCTGCATTAGTTAGGGCCAAACTCCATCCGGAAAGGGGACACATGAAACACAAATGTCAATGCAGATGGTAACGGATTAAGTCTGCTGCCCTTGAATATGCGGCCTGAAACTGAAGGATGAAGTTGCCCCCATAGTGACTTGTACCATTTAATAAGCGACCATTCACAGAAATTGTTATGTTGACTTCTAGTTAAAAAAAAGTCGAATTGCAGGCACAATGGATGGATGCCCCTCAGCATTTTCTCAGCTTGGTCCTTCCCAACTTCCCAAGCAGCTCCAGTATGGCTCCAACAAGGAGTAGGGAAAAGTCAGTGACCGTGACCAATACGTGGCTTGTTAGGATGCCAAATGGTTTATAATTATAGGTATTACCTGGTCAAATGTTTTGCATTTTCCCCCTTTTTATTTTTTTGCAACTGACCATATACCGGCCATAGTGTAGGCATCACTGGGAAGATAGAGGCAAAGCAAAAACTCTTCTATCAGCTCTCCGTCTCCTAGCACTGTCACCTCTGCTGTACTGCCCCTATAGGGTTAATTCTCAAAGATGTTGGGAACAACCTGACTGCGGAGTTGATTTACAAATGCTGTGCAAGTAGCCAGAAGTATTGATTAAGGTCAAGTTAGGTCACGTCAGATATGGATCTGATTTCGATTTCTCATTTGTTCATTTACTTTGCATTTAGTTCAATAGGTTGCCCTGCCTTCTGATAAAAGTCTGCAGTCACTATGTGACAGACAGCATGAGGTCGTGTGACCAGAATGCCACTTTCATACATACTGTCACGTGCCATCTAGACGTGATCAGCTTCTGTCAATTCACTTGTGTTAAGAGAAGCCAGGCACGTCTAGTCTGATTGTGACCAGAAGTATGCAAATCACATACGTGGGGCCCGTTGTCACAAACAAAACCTGAAAGCATGCAGACCGCAAGATGGCAGGATTATAAGTCCACAGTCAGAGAGCGACTGTAGACTTATCAGGAGGCCATGCAACCCCTTTAATTGATAAAAAATAAACTATTAAATTGAATCTGTCATCAGGTTTTTGCTACCCATCTGAGAGCAGCACAATGTAGGTGCAGAGACCCCAATACTGGAAATTTGTCATTTACTGGGCTGCTTGCTGTCATTTTGAGAAAATCCATGTTTTCTCTGCTGTAGACCTAGCAGTTCTCTGAATGTGGAGCTCTGTATAACCCTGCCCACATCACTGATTGGCAGCTCTCTACCAGTGTACACAGAAGGCTGCCAATAAGTGAAGGGGGCGTGGTTGGCAGTGAATCTACGGCTGATAAAACAGGGATTATCAAAACTACAGCAAGCAGTCCAGTAAGTGACTTGTCTTTAAAATTAGTGTCTCTGCCGCTAAACTATGATGGCAAAAACCTGGTGACATATTAGCTTTTAGACTTCTATCTTTGAAAGCATTCTTACTTTGCAAAACTTATTTTTTCCCATATCTAAAACCTTTGCACAGTATTAAAGACATAGTAGATAATAAATAATACATGTACAGGTTCTCCACGTGGTGCAAGTGATATTAGCATTACTTTATGTAATCTACTGGTGAACATACACCTCGGATCTCTCCCAAATCCCTATGGGGTGAGCAGAGTAGGTCGCCTACAGACTCATTATCGAGCTGGAGAACAAAAGGATTGGGATTTTGCGTTCCACCTCGATCTCATCTGACCGGTAGGGTAAGAGCTGGAGGATCCCACAAAATTGTTGTGTTTAGCTGAGTATTAGGCATGGGGGCTTTTACACAATTGGAAGAGTAACACTTGAAGGTATTTAAACATTCCTATACAAACAGTTACCAAATGGCCCAAAACAACCTTGTTGAATCCAAACACTGGGTTAACTCCTATCTTACTTATGGCTTTTGCATAGTGTCAGGATTATTAAAAAGGTTTGTCCACAGTTTAAAACAGCAAACCAAACCATTTTTTCCAATCCTGGACAGACCAGCGGTCAGAAATATATTTGCCACCAGGATCTGGTTCGGAGTCTGACCTATGCTCGGGAATGTCGAATATACCAGTACTAGTTTTTCAACACCTAAAATGCAAAAGCAATGTCTGCACCAAGTAGATAATTTACCTAAAGTCATGAGAAAGATTAAAAACCACGATTTTTCTTACTTTTGCAAAAGCAAGGAAATGAAGCAGAGACGAGGACAGAGTTCACAAATAACCAGTGACGGGGAATGAGCATCATGAACCCACACACCATGGATCTAGGAGATAATGATGACGTGAATGGTGTACGTGACGAGTCATTGGTTTTCGAGTACCTACCTTGAGTGTTTGTACAGTTTACGTGGTCTATTACACAATTTCCGATCCCAGTTCTCTGGATCACTGGAGTTACTGTCATAAGGATGGGGACGTCCAGCCATGCCACTCCCAGCGTCCTCACACTACTCTTCCGCAAGCACACATGACCTATATAACACAGCAGTATTGATCATAACACAAGAGGCCATGCAGAGAGAAAGCAATCCCACTGTCCGTAACCCTTCTCTAAACGACCCCTCTCTCAATATCCCCCCATCTCTTATGTACAAGGCATTAACCATGCTTCGCCTCATCAGGACCAGCAAAAGGCATAACACAAAGGGGGGCAATTTATCCAGACAGTCAGGAACTAAAAGGACCATTTCACACATCCGTGTTTAGCGGTTCGCACGCAGATTGCTTGCAGATCTCCTGACCCAAAGTTTATATATTGGTTTACGAGGTTATCGAGTTCAGGTCAGGAGACCCACGGCCAGTCCACGCATCACAGTCTGAATACAGATCCCCCCAAAAAATAAAGTAAGGATGTGAGAAACTAGGCCAAAAGAGCCAAATTTATCTAAGCATACATTCCCACGATGAGCATTTGGTCATTTTGACGTTTCGTATTTTTCTGCAATTGTTAGGTAAATTATGTTACTTGCATTTTTTTTCCATTCTGTCAGACTTTTTTTTTTTACATGTGCTTTTGTCTCTTTTTATAATGTCATGTTTAAAAAAAAAGAAAAAAACCTGCTCTGTTTTTGATACTTTCCGGTATTTGGCTTTGACAAAACGTTATTGAAAATTTTCTTTATAGCACAAAGTAATGAGACTTTTTATGTTGATCTACTGAGGACATTGACTACATAGTCCTGAGGAAGCGAGACAGAGCCCGTCTCATTGTGCAGACTTGCAAACATGTCCAATTGTGTGTTCCTATTTCACACTTCCGAACTGATAACCCGGCCATCATTAACCCAACCTTTATATTGAAATCATCAAGGGCCAGTTCTACTCACACCCAAAATAAAAAAAAATCTGCCATTAATAAAAAAAAGCAGCAGACATTCCAAATGTAGCAGGATTTAGAATTCTGCGGATACATTGTAAACATTGTGTTATTAAAGTGTAGCAGTATGAGCCAGTACTTGGTAATAGGGTTATTTTTGGAAGTTGAGTTTGCAGAACTTCTGCTAAAAATCTCCCCCTCTCTGAACCTCTTCAAAAAAAAAAAAAATCTGCAAAACAAGCTCTAAAAGCTAGAGACCATGTTTCCCTATGAGCTGCCAGATCCAAGTGTGGGTGGTTATTAGGATATGTTTTGATCACGGCACACATTCAGCAAAAACGGATCCACAAGCCCCTCTTAACTTGACAAATAATAAAAACATTTATTTTTGGCCTCCATCAGACTTGTTAATGTTTTATACCTTTCTTTTTTTTTACTCTACCGTATAGAAAAGTGTGGTCTTTACAGTATACTAATACTTTTTAGAGATTTTATTTTTTCCTTCCCCTCTTTCAAGGGCCATAACTTTCTTATTCTTCCCATCATCACATTCATATGAGGGCTTGTTTATTTTTTTGCAGTACGAATTACAGTTTTTAATGACGCCATAATGGGGGAAAAAGAAATTCAGCCATTTTCATTTTTAAAGGAAACTGGACGGCTGATATATGCTGCTAGTGGATCGGGCAGCATGTATCAGACACTCGCTGCACAATTCCCGCCTAATAGGTTTCACGCTGCGGCATTTAAGAGACAAATATACCGTAGCTTAATAGCCCTCTGCCCTAGATTGACAGGTCTCTGCCTATACATGCACGCAGGGAGAGACCTGAATCCAGGGCAGTGGCCGGGGAATAGCTGCTGGGGACCCAACTGTCCGATTATTCTCCCGCACAGCTTGGTCCACACCCAGCACAAGGGTTATTCCTAACATTGAAAGGTTATCACCTAGTCAGAGGTTTGACCAGTTGGACGATATGATCCATTGAACATGGCATGAAAATGTGCCTTCAGAATGGAGCAGAGCTGTGTGCCCCTGTATATGAAGGCAGACAGAGGCTGAATCTGTACAAATGTCTATGGAACCTGGTGATTATCACAAGCTTCCTCGGCCTCTGCACTACACTCCATCTATATAGGTCACACAGCTTTTTAAGCTTATACTGGTCTGTGCACCAGTCTGACCCTGTCTGAGACCCATGCTGAACAGATTAATGATCCAATCTTCCGTGCACACACCTGTTGTACAAATGGTAGCCCAGAAATTCAGAGAAGCCCCAGAGTAGCCCACCATGGGCATGGTTTTCAGAAGAAATCCACAATTGAGGTTTTTTTTTAATGAGGCTTTTGAAGTATATTTCCACCATGTTTTTTTGCACCACTTTGACTTGACAGTGTCATATCTGGAGTAGACTCTACATCAGAGAAGTGAAATGTCACTTCTTTCACAGTTGTGAAAATTCCAACACCACCTCGGTAACAAAAACTAAAAAAAATTACGTGAATTTCCCATTGAAATCAGCAGAAAATTTATTAAAAGAATATTTGAAGCAGTTGTTGATGTGGATTATGAAGTGGATCTTCAAAATCTTGTAAAAAAAAAAAAAAAAAGTGACCATCTCTTTGGCATGTTCCCAGTTAACGTCGCAGCAGACATGCCCAGAACAAACACATGGTTTTGTGCACATGGAGTCTTTTTGCAGAGATTTTGATGAGGATTTGGGGAGTTTCCACTCAATTTCTGCTCCAAAAACTCAAAAACTATGTGCGCATAGACTTGAAGCTTCCAACTGATTTCAGTGGGAAAACTGCATACGCAACTTTTTTTTTTTTTGCACATGGAAACTGAAGCAACATTTCACTTTGTGTAGAGCACGCTCCAAAATTTGGCCACCAAATCAATACAGGTATACAAAAATGCTAGTAAAACCCATGTAATTAATAAATCTTCATGTGAACATACCCTAAAGGGTGCAGTGAGCAAAAGCTGAAAAAAGCAGCATAAATGGATATGTTGGGGGTTTCAGCCACACAGCGCCAATCTCTGCTACAGATTCTTTGCACCACATAGGTGAGACGGTGTCATCTGATTTTACTGTTCTACGAAGCAGATTTTCTGCCTCAAAAGCAAAATAAGAATGGAAATCCAATGCATGCCCCTTGCCCCCGTGAAAAAAAAAATAGCCTCAGTTTGCTGCAGCCTATGATACAATGATTACAAGAATATACATTCAATCTCCACTTAAAGCAAGGAAAAAAAAAATCTACAGTGACCTTCGGAAAAATGTTGGGTGCAGCTGTAGCACCGAAGCCTGAGTGTTAAAATCACTGTTTACGTCAGTTTGTTAAAATGACTAAAATAGTTTATAAGTCAGCATGCCATGCCAATTGTTCCAACACACGGAGGCTCATTCAGACGATCGCTATCCTGTCAGACTCCCTCATAAACATGTACGTTGACATTCCCCAAATTTACTGCCATAAGGAAGAAGTTATAAGAAGCCAACAGAACAGCTTATGACCAATAGAAACAGAATCTGAAGGCTCCTATTTTTCCTTGCAAGCATACTTCAAAAGGTCTGCAAGCTCACACATCAGAAAATTAAAGGGATAGAATGGAAACATGTATGGCATCCTCCAAGGCTACTGTGCCATTAAAAGAGCCCAGAAATCCCATAAAACATGAAGTTCCTTCAAGGCTGCACAAAGGAACTACAGAGTTGCACAACGAAGCAGATAACACAATCTGCAACAAAGTATCTGGCGCTTCCTGCTCTCTATTGTGTGCACCATGTATCACTTCCTTACAAAGTCACAGACCAGAAAACACGTCCTGTCAACGCTCACAGACCACAAAGCCCATTATGTCCAGAATATCTGAAATTAGACCTCAAACCAAGGCCAGAAAGCTGAACATTGGCGCCAAAGGATATTCGGCACCGAACTGGGAGACAGAGTGACACTACACTCGTTATGTGCAAGCCCCAAGCAGAGGGACAAGCTCGCTACTATTCGCATTAATGACCTGCGTGTGGCCCAGTCTGCAGCCCGCGGCCGCCCCACCAGAGAACTACCTCTCCTACCTACCAGCATGCCCGACACCGCTTCTGATCAGCAGGTCCACCATTACATCACACGTCACATCACCACCCTCTGCCTACAAATCAGAAGAGGAGCCCGAGGAGGAGGCTCGCGGGGCGCCGGTCTAAGGCTCGCGGGGCGCTGGTCTAAGAGAACCAGAGAACTACCTCTCCTATCTACCAGCATGCCCGACACCGCTTCTGATCAGCAGGTCCACCATAACATCACACGTCACATCACCACCCTCTGCCTACAAATCAGAAGAGGAGCCCGAGGAGGAGGCTCGCGGGGCGCTGGTCTAAGATAACCAGAGAACTACCTCTCCTATCTACCAGCATGTTCACCATAACATCACACGTCACATCACCACCCTCTGCCTACAAATCAGAAGAGGAGCCCGAGGAGGAGGCTCGCGGGGCGCCGGTCTAAAGGCTACGCGGGGCGCCGGTCTAAGAGAAACCAGAGAACTACCTCTCCTATCTACCAGCATGCCTGACACCGCTTCTGATCAGCAGGCCCACCATTACATCACACGTCACATCACCACCCTCTGCCTACTAATCAGAAGAGGAGCCAGAGGAGGTTCGCAGGGCGCCGGTCTATGGCTCGCGGGCCACCAATGTGCCCCCACAATCGGGATCCTGCAAGTCATTTAGCTCAACTCTATTCCCAAACCCTCCAAAAAAAAAAAAAAAAAAAAAAAGCACCCATGAGGTTATTCTCCCCCAAATTCTAGATTTTCAGAAATGTCCTGAGATATATTAAGATAATAAATAATACAATATACATAGATTGCACAGCACAGAGCCCTATAGGGGGCACTGCTCCATAAGGAGGGGGACACATGGTCACATGCCCCCAGCATGCACTGCAGTAAACACCCCCAGGGATCATTGCCCCCCAGTCCTGTGACACCTCATACAGAGCATTCCCACAATGGCCTCACACCCCACAGTCACTGCACCCCCATCCTGTCACATTACGGCTCCCCCCGCACTGCCCGGAGCCCCCGAGGGTCACACCGCACCCGATGCTTCCAGCCGCCTCCCCGCTCCCTCAGCGCCGCATCACCGCCCCCATATCCGGCCTCCCAGGTCCCGTCACTCCTCACACACACACAGCTCCGCCAGGACCAGACACCGCGGACTGACCGCTCCCGACCTCACCTTCCGTCCGCCCTTACACCGCCATCAGCGCCGCTCTGCCCAGACACCGTTGCGCAGCCTCAGTGCGTCAGCGCCTCCACAAGACACCAAACATCGCGAGAACAAGATAAATGCGGGGCCCTGACAGAATATCGCGCGAGAACTCCGACAGAAGCTACCGCAAGAGACTGAGGTAAATCCCGCGAGAGCCTCACGAGATTATTGTCTGTGACATCCGAGGTGTGACAGAGAGCGACAGCGAAGAACCCAGAGAGAGAGAGCATACCTGTCATCTGTAGTCACTGACACCACTGTGTATGACACGAAGGCACAGCGTTATAGCAGTTATATTCCTCTATATAGGAGCAGTATTATAGTAATTATATTCTCATTCATAGGGGCAGTATTATAGTAGTTATATTCTTGTAAAGGGGCAATATTATAGTAGTTATATTCTTGTACATAGGAGCAGTATTATAGTAGTTATATTCTTGTACATAGGGGCAGTATTATAGTAGTTATATTCTTGTACATAGGGCAGTATTATAGTAGCTATATTCTTGTACATAGGAGCAGTATTATAGTAGTTATATTCTTGTACATAGGAGCAGTATTATAGTAGTTATATTCTTGTACATAGGGGCAGTATTATAGTAGTTATATTCTTGTACATAGGAGCAGTATTATAGTAGTTATATTCTTGTACATAGGAGCAGTATTATAGTAGTTATATTCTTGTACATAGGGGCAGTATTATAGTAGTTATATTCTTGTACATAGGAGCAGTATTATAATAGTTATAGTCTTGTACATAGGGGCAGTATTATAGTAGTTATATTCTTGTACATAGGGCAGTATTATAGTAGTTATATTCTTGTACATAGTGGCAGTATTATAGTAGTTATATTCTTGTATATAGGAGCAGTATTATAGTAGTTATATTCTTGTACATAGGAGCAGTATTATAGTAGTTATATTCTTGTACATAGGGGCAGTATTATAGTAGTTATATTCTTGTACATAGAGCAGTATTATAGTAGTTATATTCTTGTACATAGGAGCAGTATTATAGTAGTTATATTCTGTACATAGTAGCAGTATTATAGTAGTTATATTCATGTACATAGGGGCAGTATTATAGTAGTTATATTCTTGTACATAGGAGCAGTATTATAATAGTTATAGTCTTGTACATAGGAGCAGTATTATAGTAGTTATATTCTTGTACATAGGAGCAGTATTATAGTAGTTATATTCTGTACATAGTAGCAGTATTATAGTAGTTATATTCATGTACATAGGGCAGTATTATAGTAGTTATATTCTTGTACATAGGAGCAGTATTATAGTAGTTATATTCTTGTACATAGGAGCAGTATTATAGTAGTTATTCTTGTACATAGTAGCAGTATTATAGTAGTTATATTCTTGTACATAGGAGCAGTATTATAGTAGTTATATTCTTGTACATAGGAGCAGTATTATAGTAGTTATATTCTTGTACATAGTAGCAGTATTATAGTAGTTATATTCATGTACATAGGGCAGTATTATAGTAGTTATATTCTTGTACATAGGGCAGTATTATAGTAGTTATATTCTTGTACATAGGAGCAGTATTATAGTAGTTATATTCTTGTACATAGGAGCAGTATTATAGTAGTTATATTCTTGTACATAGGGGCAGTATTATAGTAGTTATATTCTTGTACATAGGAGCAGTATTATAATAGTTATAGTCTTGTACATAGGGGCAGTATTATAGTAGTTATATTCTTGTACATAGGGGCAGTATTATAGTAGTTATATTCTTGTACATAGGGCAGTATTATAGTAGTTATATTCTTGTATATAGGAGCAGTATTATAGTAGTTATATTCTTGTACATAGGAGCAGTATTATAGTAGTTATATTCTTGTACATAGGGGCAGTATTATAGTAGTTATATTCTTGTACATAGAGGCAGTATTATAGTAGTTATATTCTTGTACATAGGAGCAGTATTATAGTAGTTATATTCTTGTACATAGTAGCAGTATTATAGTAGTTATATTCATGTACATAGGGGCAGTATTATAGTAGTTATATTCTTGTACATAGGAGCAGTATTATAGTAGTTATATTCTTGTACATAGTAGCAGTATTATAGTAGTTATATTCTTGTACATAGGAGCAGTATTATAGTAGTTATATTCTTGTACATAGGAGCAGTATTATAGTAGTTATATTCTTGTACATAGTAGCAGTATTATAGTAGTTATATTCTTGTACATAGGAGCAGTATTATAGTAGTTATATTCTTGTACATAGTAGCAGTATTATAGTAGTTATATTCTTGTAATAGGGCAGTATTATAGTAGTATATTCTTGTACATAGGAGCAGTATTATAGTAGTTATATTCTTGTACATAGGGGTAGTATTATAGTAATTATATTCTCATTCATAGGGGCAATTTTTATTGTAAAAAACCAAACAAATACAAATATACTGACATTCCTCCAGTAATACAAAAACTAAATTCACTTGGATTGTACATACATTACATATCCGGATTATACATATAAAATTATCTTAAAGAGTCCATACACCTGGTTGGAAAAAAAAAAAAAACATCATATTTCAACCCAATGACACATCCTTCCATAACTTAACATTTCCTAATGATTTTATCTATCTGGGGTCGGACATTATTTAGTTGACAGCGTCACAGATCTGGGTCGGAGTTATTCTGGTCACCGCCGGTCTCCATTTCACACTCTACCCGAGTGCCCTCAGGTAATGGCTTCCGCTTGGGCGGAGGACAGTCCTCTACGTCCCTATCAAACTCTGCGTCAATTCTTCTAAGGTCATCCTCAAAATCACCGTCAGACTCAGAGAGAACACCAAACCTATTAGATAAGTCCATTACACCTGCAGAACTCTGGACCTTCTTCCTGGCTCCTTGGTCAGTGTCATACTCCTTCTCAGGTTTACGGGAGGTCTTGTCCTTTTTCTTCCTTTTAGTCTGAGACACAGATGGTAGTACTGAAGTAATGCCTCCCTGTGACTGCTGCCCCTGAGGGACAACCTCCATACTTCCCTGTGCACCCTCTGAATCCTGCTGCTCTGGTGTCACCTGAGTAGACCCCTGGTGGACATCCGGGCTGGACAGTATTTCCCCTGACAGTAAAGCTGCCTCCTCCAGAATCTCTGCCCCTGCCACCAAATCCTCATCAGGATAGTTCTTACAGATATTGTGCCAGGCGTCAGGACAGTCCCTGTGAGGGTGACCGATCTTCCCACAGAGGTTGCACCTGATGTTCTGGCAGTCTGCAGCCACATGGCCGACCTCCCCACACAGGTTGCACTTCACCACAGTACACATATTTGCCAGGTGACCCGCCTTGCCACATTTGAAGCACTTACGAGGCTGCCCAGGATAGAAACACACACCCCTCTCCCTCCCAATAAAGAAGGAGTTGGGTAAGTGGGCAGTGATATTATCGCACTGGCGCAGTTTCACCAAAACCCTCCACCCTCCCGTCCAGATACCATCATTGTCTCTGCTTTTGGTGAGGTCAGAGACCAGGTCACAATGCCTCCGGAGCCACACCACAATGTCCTGCGGGGGAACAGACTCATTCCAGAAGATGAGATTTACCGTAACGGTATCTGGCTTAGAGATAGGAATAAAGCTGAACTTACTCCAGCCCTCAGTGTCTCTAAACTTGGGGAAATTAGACCAAAACCTGTCCAGGTCACTCATGAGCTTAAAGCTGACGTCATAGCCCTGCCTGTCTGGAAGATTAATCACCGCCAAGATGCTGACTGGCGCAAACCCCATCTGGCGACACAAGAGCTCCCTGACCACAAACCTTCTATCTGGCAGATCCTCCTTGGCACCTCTGTGCCGGAAACGCACGAACGTTTCTCCGTTTAAACGCCTGGCCGGTATAATTGGCACCAGAGGTGAAGGACGGAGCGCCACGACTCCAGGCATTACTGGGGGGAACCTGCGGGGTCACACTAGGCTGACTGACGGGGTGAGGGTCTGCAGCAGGGGGGCTTCTACACCTTGTGTGCTCGGAATTAAAGGGGGGAAATCACAGACATCATCATGAACATTGTTATCATCAACATCAATGTCACTATCAGACTGCGCAGCGTCCAGCAAAGATACTGTGCTCCCCAAACCCCCGACCCCTCAGATACAGCGCGGTTATCCCCAGCATCAGAGCCCTGCTGGGCACCATCAGGAACTACCGGCACATGTCCACTGCCCAACTGTGGTGCATGGCATTCTGAGACTTGTAGTCCCTGTGCTGAAAAATGTCCATGCTGCTGCTTGGAATCTGCTGCAGGCGGCTGTACTGGGCATTCTGCGACTTGTTGTACCTCTACTGGAATGTGCCCTTCATGCTGCTGCTTGGAATCTGCTGCAGGCTGTTGTGCTGGGCATTCTGTGACTTGTTGTACCTCTGCTGGAATCTGCACTACATGCTTCTGCTTTGGATCTGCTGCAGGCAGTTTTGCTGGGCATTTTGAGACTTGTGGTACGTCTGCTGGGGTCTGTACTACAGGCTGCTGCTGGTGCGGCATTTGCCCCTTTTGGAAGCAGAAACTTGCAGGCTGCAGCACTGTCCGCACCTGCTTCTGGGGTCCACCTGGGACAATGTCTGACCTGGAACCTGCAGAGTTCTGCTTCTGTGAATTAAACAGTTCCTGGTTCCTATAAGTCTCCGCCAGGGGCCCCATCCTCTCTAGGACGCAGTCCATGTCCCTCACCACTTTTGCCAGCAATACACCCAGTGTGTTCAGAGTCTCATCATAAAAATCATGACTCCCGGGATTAATAGCCTTTAGCTTATAGCAAGTGTCTATCTGCATCTGTAGTGCGTCTTTCTGCTGCTGTAACTCACCGAACTTCTTGACCAGTCCTGGGATCTCCTCTGCGAGCTGAAGCTCAGGTGCACGTGGCGTCTCCTCCTGGGATCCTGCATTCAGCGATGTCCCCGGCTGCTTGAACCCAGACGTCTCCTTAATTTTCACCACCGCTGGTTTCATGGCTCCAGGCTCCACAGCACTTTTACTGCTGCCACCTGACTGCGACCGTGTGCGTCCTGACCGCGCCATACTGCCATGCTGCTGTAAGTTCTCCTGGATGGTTTGTCTTCCCAAAGACGTCCGTCTCTGCCTGGGAGCAGGAGAGGTGATCTGCACAGCTGGGGCTGATCTCAACTGTGCACCCGGCAGGAGCTGCTTGCTGACTGGGGAGTTACCTGACTTCACATTGTGCTGTAACCCTTCACTGACCGACACTTTTCCTTCTTGCTTCTTTGCTGGACTTGGAGAAGGTTTTCCTCCCAAAACTTTACTGACGGCTTTTTCCTCCTTCACAGAACTGCTGCAGCTTTGGCTCGCTGCATTCACTGCTCTGACAGTGGCTCTGGGATTAACATTCCCATTAGGAGAGGCCTGGGAGGCTTGTCCCAGTGTAGGCCGAGAAGCCTGGGCCTTGCCTGGGGAGCTTCCCCGCCCAGGGTGGCCCCTCCCTGGGCTTGCTCCAGACATCAGGAGAGCTACAAACACACAACCTCACAGCTAGGAGGCAGTATTATAGTAGTTATATTCTTGTACATGGGGCAGTATTATAGTAGTTACATTCTTGTACATAGGAGCAGTATTATAGTAGTTATATTCTCATTCATAGGGCAGTATTATAGTAGCTATATTCTCATTCATAGGGGGCAGTATTATAGTAGTTATATTCTCATTCATAGGGCAGTATTTTAGTAGTTATATTCTCATTCATAGGGGCAGTATTATAGTAGTTTATTCTCATTCATAGGGCAGTATTATAGTAGTTATATTCTCATTCATAGGGGCAGTATTATAGTAGCTATATTCTCATTCATAGGGCAGTATTATAGTAGCTATATTCCAGTACATAGGAGCAGTATTATAGTAGTTATATTCTTGTACATAGGGGCAGTATTATAGTAATTATATTCTCATTCATAGGGGGCAGTATTATAGTAGTTATATTCTTGTACATAGGGGCAGTATTATAGTTATATTCTTGTACATAGGAGCAGTATTATAGTAGTTATATTCTTGCACATAGGGGCAGTATTATAGTTATTATATTCTCATTCATAGGGGGCAGTATTATAGTAGTTATATTCTTGTACATAGGAGCAGTATTATAGTAGTTATATTCTTGTACATAGGAGCAGTATTATAGTTATGATATTCTCATTCATAGGGGGCAGTATTATAGTAGTTATATTCTTGTACATAGGGGCAGTATTATAGTAGTTATATTCTCATTCATAGGGGCAGTATTATAGTAGCTATATTCCAGTACATAGGAGCAGTATTATAGTAGTTATATTCTTGTACATAGGGGCAGTATTATAGTAATTATATTCTCATTCATAGGGGCAGTATTATAGTAGTTATATTCTTGTACATAGGAGCAGTATTATAGTAGTTATATTCTTGCACATAGGGGCAGTATTATAGTAATTATATTCTCATTCATAGGGGCAGTATTATAGTAGTTATATTCTTGTACATAGGGGCAGTATTATAGTTATATTCTTGTACATAGGAGCAGTATTATAGTAGTTATATTCTCATTCATAGGAGCAGTATTATAGTAGCTATATTCCAGTACATAGGAGCAGTATTATAGTAGTTATATTCTTGTACATAGGGGCATTATTATAGTAATTATATTCTCATTCATAGGGGCAGTATTATAGTAGTTATATTCTTGTACATAGGGGCAGTATTATAGTTATATTCTTGTACATAGGAGCAGTATTATAGTAGTTATATTCTTGCACAAGGGGCAGTATTATAGTAGTTATATTCTCATTCATAGGGGCAGTATTATAGTAGTTATATTCTCATTCATAGGGGGCAGTATTATAGTAGTTATATTCTTGTACTTAGGGAGCAGTATTATAGTAGTTATATTCTTGTACATAGGGGCAGTATAATACTAGTTTATATTCTTGTATATAGGGGCAGTATTGTAGTTATATTCTTGTACATAGGAGCAGTATTATAGTAGTTATATTCTTGTATATAGGGGCAGTATTATAGTAGTTATATTCTTGTATATAGAGGCAGTATTGTAGTTATATTCTTGTACATAGGGGCAGTATTATAGTAGTTATATTCTTGTATATAGGGGCAGTATTGTAGTTATATTCTTGTACATAGGGGCAGTATTATAGTAATTATATTCTTGTGCATAGGGGGCAGTATTATATTAGTTATATTCTTGTGCATAGGGGGCAGTATTATAGTAGTTATATTCTTGTACATAGGAGCAGTATTATAGTAGTTATATTCTTGTACAGAGGAGCAGTATTATAGTAGTTATATCCTTGTACATAGGGGCAGTATTATAGTAGTTATATTCTTGTATATAGGGGCAATTTTTATTGTAAAAACCAAACAAATACAAATATACTGACATTTCTCCAGTAATACAAAAATAAATTCACTTGGATTGTACATTCATTACATATCCGGATTATACATATAAAATTATCTTAAAGAGTCCATACACCTGGTTGGAAAAAAAAAAAAAAAAAAACATTTCAACCCAGTGACACATCCTTCCATAACTTAACATTTCCTAATGATTTTATCTATCTGGGCTCGGACATTATGTGGTTGACAGCATCACAGATCTGAGTCGGAGTTATTCTGGTCACCGCCGGTCTCCATTTCAGACTCTACCCGAGAGCCCTCAGGTAATGGCTTCCGCTTGGGCGGAGGACAGTCCTCTACGTCCCTATCAAACTCTGCGTCAATTCTTCTAAGGTCATCCTCAAAATCACCGTCAGACTCAGACAGAACACCAAACCTATTAGATAAGTCCATTACACCTGCAGAACTCTGGACCTTCTTCCTGGCTCCTTGGCCAGTGTCATACTCCTTCTCAGGTTTACGGGAGGTCTTGTCCTTTTTCTTCCTTTTAGTCTGAGACACAGATGGTAGTACTGAAGTAATGCTTCCCTGTGACTGCTGCCCCTGAGGACAACCTCCATACTCCCTGTGCACCCTCTGAACCCTGCTGCTCTGGTGTCACCTGAGTAGACCCCTGGTGGCCTCCGGTCTGGACAGTATTTCCCCTGACAGTAAAGCTGCCTCCTCCAGAATCTCTGCCCCTGCCACCAAATCCTCATCAGGATAGTCCTTACAGATATTGTGCCAGGCGTCAGGACAGTCCCTGTGAGGGTGACCGATCTTCCACAGAGGTTGCACCTGATGTTCTGGCAGTCTGCAGCCACATGGCCGACCTCCCCACACAGGTTGCACTTCACCACAGTACACGTATTCGCCAGGTGACCCGCCTTGCCACATTTGAAGCACTTACGAGGCTGCCCAGGATAGAAACACACCCCTCTCCCTCCCAATAAAGAAGGAGTTGGGTAAGTGGGCAGTGATATTATCGCACTGGCGCAGTTTCACCAAAACCCTCCACCCTCCCGTCCAGATACCATCATTGTCTCTGCTTTTGGTGAGGTCAGAGACCAGGTCACAATGCCTCGGAGCCACACCACAATGTCCTGCGGGGGAACAGACTCATTCCAGAAGATGAGATTTACCGTAACGGTATCTGGCTTAGAGATAGGAATAAAGCTGAACTTACTCCAGCCCTCAGTGTCTCTAAACTTGGGGAAATTAGACCAAAACCTGTCCAGGTCACTCATGAGCTTAAAGCTGACGTCATAGCCCTGCCTGTCTGGAAGATTAATCACCGCCAAGATGCTGACTGGCGCAAACCCCATCTGGCGACACAAGAGCTCCCTGACCACAAACCTTCTATCTGGCAGATCCTCCTTGGCACCTCTGTGCCGGAAACGCACAACGTTTCTCCGTTTAAACGCCTGGCCGGTATAATTGGCACCAGAGGTGAAGGACGGAGCGCCACGACTCCAGGCATTACTGGGGGGAACCTGCGGGGTCACACTAGACTGACTGACGGGGTGAGGGTCAGCAGCAGGGGGGGCTGCTACACCTTGTGTGCTCGGAATTAAAGGGGGAAATCACAGACATCATCATGCACATTGTTATCATCAACATCAATGTCACTATCAGACTGCGCAGCGTCCACCAAAGATACTTGCTCCCCCAAACCCCCGACCCCTCAGATACAGCGTGGTTATCCCCAGCATCAGAGCCCTGCTGGGCACCATCAGGAACTACCGGCACATGTCCACTGCCCAACTGTGGTGCATGGCATTCTGAGACTTGTAGTCCCTCTGCTGAAAAATGTCCATGCTGCTGCTTGGAATCTGCTGCAGGCGGCTGTACTGGGCATTCTGCGACTTGTTGTACCTCTACTGGAATTGCCCTTCATGCTGCTGCTTGGAATCTGCTGCAGGCTGTTGTGCTGGGCATTCTGTGACTTGTGGTACGTCTGCTGGGGTCTGTACTACAGGCTGCTGCTGGTGCGGCATTTGCCCCTTTTGGAAGCAGAAACTTGCAGGCTGCAGCACTGGCCGCACCTGCTTCTGGGGTCCACCTGGGACAATGTCTGACCTGGAACCTGCAGAGTTCTGCTTCTGTGAATTAAACAGTTCCTGGTTCCTATAAGTCTCGCCAGGGGCCCCATCCTCTCTAGGACGCAGTCCATGTCCCTCACCACTTTTGCCAGCAATACACCCAGTGTGTTCAGAGTCTCATCATAAAAATCATGACTCCCGGGATTAATAGCCTTTAGCTTATAGAAGTGTCTATCTGCATCTGTAGTGAGTCTTTCTGCTGCCGTAACTCACCGAACTTCTTGACCAGTCCTGGGATCTCCTCTGCGAGCTGAAGCTCAGGTGCACGTGGCGTCTCCTCCTGGGATCCTGCATTCAGCGATGTCCCCGGCTGCTTGAACCCAGACGTCTCCTTAATTTTCACCACCGCTGGTTTCATGGCTCCAGGCTCCACAGCACTTTTACTGCTGCCACCTGACTGCGACCGTGTGCGTCCTGACCGCGCCATACTGCCATGCTGCTGTAAGTTCTCCTGGATGGTTTGTCTTTCCAAAGACGTCCGTCTCTGCCTGGGAGCAGGAGAGGTGATCTGCACAGCTGGGGCTGATCTCAACTGTGCACCTGGCAGGAGCTGCTTGCTGACTGGGGAGTTACCTGACTTCACATTGTGCTGTAACCCTTCACTGACCGACACTTTTCCTTCTTGCTTCTTTGCTGGACTTGGAGAAGGTTTTCCTCTCAAAACTTTACTGACGGCTTTTTCCTTCCTTCACAGAACTGCTGCAGCTTTGGCTCGCTGCATTCACTGGTCTGACAGTGGCTCTGGGATTAACATTCCCATTAGGAGAGGCCTGGGAGGCTTGTCCCAGTGTAGGCCGGGAAGCCTGGGCCTTGCCTGGGGAGCTTCCCCGCCCAGGGTGGCCCCTCCCTGGGCTTGCTCCAGACATCAGGAGAGCTACAAACACACAACCTCTCAGCTAGGAGGCAGTATTATAGTAGTTATATTCTTGTATATAGGGGCAGTATTATAGTAGTTATATCTTGTGCATGGCAGTATATATGTAGTTATATTCTTGTGCATAGGGCAGTATTATAGTAGTTATATTTTTGTGCATAGGAGGCAGTATTATAGTAGTTATATTCTTGTACAGAGGAGCAGTATTATAGTAGTTTATTCTTGTACAAGGAGCAGTATTATAGTAGTTATATCTTGTACATAGGAGGCAGTATTATAGTAGTTATATCCTTGTACATAGGGGCAGTATTATAGTAGTTATATTCTTGTAATAGGGGCAGTATTATAGTAGTTATATTCTTGTACATAGGGGCAGTATTATAGTAGTTATATTCTTGTGCATAGGCAGTATTATATAGTTATATTCTTGTGCATAGGGGCAGTATTTATTAGTTATATTCTTGTGCATAGGGGCAGTATTATAGTAGTTATATTCTTGTCATAGGGCAGTATTATAGTAGTTATATTCTTGTACAGAGCAGATAGTAGTATTCTTATAGAGTATTGTTTATATTCTTGTGACAAGGAGCAGTATTATAGTAGTTATATTCTTGTACATAGGGGCAGTATTATATAGTTATATTCTTGTCATAGGGCAGTATTATAGTAGTTATATTCTTGTACATAGGGGCAGTATTATAGTAGTTATATTCTTGTACATAGGGGGCAGTATTATAGTAGTTATATTCTTGTACATAGGGGCAGTATTATAGTAGTTATATTCTTGTACATAGGGCAGTATTATAGTAGTTATATTCTTGTACATAGGGGCAGTATTATAGTAGTTATATTCTTGTACATAGGGGCAGTATTATAGTAGTTATATTCTTGTACATAGGGGCAGTATTATAGTAGTTATATTCTGTACATAGGGGCAGTATTATAGTAGTTATATTCTTGTACATAGGGCAGTATTATAGTAGTTATATTCTGATCTAGGGCAGTATTATAGTAGTTATATTCTTGTACATAGGGCAGTATTATAGTAGTTATATTCTTGTATCTAGAAGCAGTATTATAGTAGTTATATTCTTGTACATGGGCAGTATTATAGTAGTTATATTCTTGTACATTGTGGCAGTATTATATTAGTTATATTCTTGTACATAGGAGCAGTATTATGGTAGTTATTTACTTGTACATAGCGGCAGTATATAATACATGTAAAGTGTAGCGGTCGTTTCAGGAGAACTTCTTGTAGCAGCATGCCTCTATCTGTCTGTAGCTTCTGTTCCCTCTTCCACCTCCATTGAACTTTATAAGCACCAATTGTCATCTCCTATCTTAGTAATGTGAACGTCTGTATTCACTGCAGACAAATTTAACCTGCAAATTGAGATTATTGAGAATGAAGATCACTCCATATATACTTTACATTTATCTTGTATTTTCTATGTTGGGGATTTCTGTCTTTATCAACATGCATAATGGGGTTTGAAGCTACTGTGAACAAAATTTATTATATTGCTTTATATATTGCTAAATCCCTTTTAAGATGTCAACAGGATGATTTACAGATTTGATGCAGAGTAAGAACACTTGAGCAGCCGTGCCCCAGCACCAGCCAAAGTGCCTCCACTGACAGCGCCACCTCTGTAACCACTTTTTTAATGCCATCAGATTGGCCACTTGAAAGTGTTTTCCATTTATTTAAAACACAATGCAGCATCAATACTAGATTGATGTGGATAACACTCTCGGAAAGGCACAGCTCTGTACTTTTATTAGCAGCTGTCCTTGGCATTACAGTGTTGTCCTATATCAGTGATGGCGAACCTTTCTGAGACCGAGTGCCCAAACTGCAACCTAAAACCCAATTATTTTTGACGAAGTGCCAAATGCCCCATCATGATCCCCTTCTTGTAGTAATATGCCCCATCATGATCCCCTTCTTGTAGAAATGCCCCATCATGATCCCCTTCATGTAGAAATGCCCCATCATGATCCCCTTCATGTAGAAATATGCCCCATCATGATCCCCTTCATGTGGAAATGCCCCATCATGATCCCCTTCATGTAGAATATGCCCCATCATGATCCCCTTCATGCAGAAATATGCCCCATCATGATCCCCTTCTTGTAGTAATATGCCCCTCATGATCCCCTTCTTGCAGTAATATGCCCCATCATGATCCCCTTCTTGTAGAATTGCCCCATCATGATCCCCTTCATGTAGAAATGCCCCATCATGATCCCCTACATGTAGAAATATGCCCCATCATGATCCCCTAGTACATGTATGTAAAATATGCCCCATCATGATCCCCTTCATGTAGAAATATGCCCATCTTGTCCCATTCTTGCAGAATATGCCCATCGTATGTCCCTTCTTGTAGTAATATGCCCCAGCATGATCCCCTTCAATGCCAGCAGAATATGCCCCATCATGATCCCCTTCGTGTAGAAATTGCCTATTCCACCACCTCCATCATTTCCTCCTCCCAACCACTCCCATCCTTGGCCCTCTCCCCATCACTGGCCCTCTCCCCATCATTGGCCGTCTCCCCATCATTGGCCCTCTCCCCATCAACGCCATCATTAGCTCTCTCCCCATCATTAGCCCACTCCCCATCACTGGCCCTCCCGCCATCATTGGCCCTCTCCCCATCACCACCATTATTGGCCCTCTCCCCTTCAGTAGCCCTCTCCCCATCACTGGCCCTCTCGCCATCACTCCCTTCATTGGCCCTTTCCCCATAATTGGCCCTCTCCCCATCACCACTATCATTGGCCCTTTCCCCATCACCGTCATCATTGGTCCTCTCCCCAGCACTGGCCCTCTCACCACCACTCCCTTCATTGGCCCTCTCCCCATCATTGACACACACAGCAGCCACACTCACCTCACACAGACACCCACACCACAGCGGCCACACTCACTACACACACACCACAGCAGCTTCATTGGCACAGCGGCCACACTCACCTCTCCGTGCGCCGGCAGCTTCCGTCCTCTCACTTCCTCTCACACATTGAGCGGCGCGGACGCAGCAGGATGACATCATCATTACAGCTCCGCGGCCGTGCCGCTCAATGTGTGAGAGGAAGCTGCAGTACAAAGATGAGGCGAGGCCGCGTGCCAGCTGAGAGGGCTCTGCGTGCACTCTCTTGCACGCGTGCCATAGGTTTGCCATCACTGTCCTATATTAAAGGATACGGAGATCTTTTTTTTTTTCTTTCTTTTTACATGAATGCATTTATTATTGTATTTCAGTAAAACTTTTGCATGCTACGGCTTTTGTAGACTCTGTGTTGCATTTTCTATTGTTATCAGCAAAAATTAGTTCAGTATCGATCTGTGACCTTGTTCTGATGGATACGTCTTAGGAAGCCTTTGAAGGTGTTTTTGTTAATTATTCTAATCTACTAAGATAATAATGACTTTTGGATTTTCATAGGGTGTAAGCCATAGTCATCAACATTAACACAAATAAACACGTGAGATAGATCACTCTGGGTGTAATGACTATATAATAGATGAGTTTCACTTTTTGATGATATTCTAATTTGTGAGAAGCACCTGTATCTCCATATGTGATATCCATTTTTTTTCATGCATTTGCGAGTTTGATCTGCAATTAGTTTCAAAGTAGTATATGTCTACATTTTTAATTTTTGCAGACAGCTTGTGCACAAAAAAAAAAAAAAAAAAAGGATTTGTGAAACGGCACAATCACTGTAATGGGTCTCTGATGTGTCCACAAAAATAATGGATAGCACGTGTACCCAAAAAACTGGTGCATGATATCGCTTTACTCTTACCTTTCCTCTTCTAAGCTCTTCTCAGATGATTTATGAAGACAAATTTCAGCTGTCTGTAGTCTTTGCTGCTTGCTCCGTTGGAATTGCCGGAGACATATGCGCACGCTCGCCTCTGCTACATTCAGAACAAGACCACAGAGCTTCACTTTCAGGGCTCTGGATCGCTGGGGGTTCACACAGTCGGACCTAATGATCAAGTATTTTCCTATCCCATGGATAGGGATAACTTGATTTTGAGGAATATCCTTTAAACCATATTTAGACTTGAGAGTCCTCAGTGGTTGATACCTTTTAATGGCTAACTGAAAAGATGGTAACAAATTTCAAGCTTTCGAGACTACTCAGGTCTCTTCATCAGGCATAGACTAATGTACCACACATCTTCCTATACTTTAAAACCATGCATTTTCATATCAAAAATCTCATTCCCATTACTCCGACTTTAGCTCAGTGTAATGAAAAGGATTCCTGGATATGCACAATACTGTCATTATTACTCAGGTAACAGATTTCCCATACAAATATCTATTTTATTAATTACAGAATAGAAAAATATGAAAACAATAAGTTATGCCCAGTACTTTACATTATAAAAAATAAATACAATTAAAGTGCTTTTTACATAAACAGAAATGACCACAAAAAACATACATTTTGTCTTCTTTAAGTGGAAAATGAAGATGACTCGAACACCAAAAATGTGATGACTTAGATGTGTCTAGAATAGTCCAAGACGCTGGTGCAAACACTAAAAACCCACTACGTCTAAAGGAATGTAAATCTTAAAAAAATAAAAGGGTTACAGGAGATTATAAAATATGAGGAAACTTCAAAGGAAAACATCCTATTAAGTAAATGTCACAAGAAGTGTTGTATCGCCCATTTATAACCACTACGAAACAAAAAAATCTTACTAAATATCACAGGAAAGGCTTTTACTCAAGTTTTCCTACCACATTGTTTCATGTTACACCCACAAACTTAACTGTATTTTATTGGGATTTTGTGATATACCAACACGAAGTAGCAAGGATTTGTGAAGTGTAAAGGAAATGACACATTGGTTTTCTAATTATTTTAATAATACAAATCTGAAAATTTTTTGCAAATCTAGGTGACAATTTTGCCCAATCTTCTTTCCGCACTCGCTCATGCTCATTGAGATTGGATGGCGACGTCTGTGAACAGCAATTTTCACGTTTTGCAAAAGATTCTCAATGGGATTTAGGTCTGGAGTGTGACTGGGCCGTTCATACACATGAATATGCTTTGACCTAAACCATCCTTTGTAGCTTTGACACGATGTTTAGGGTTGTTGTCCTGCTGGAAGATGAACCTACGCCCCAGTCTCAAGTCTTTTGCAGCCTTTAACAGGGTTTCCTCCAGGATTGCTCTGTATTTAACTGCTGCCATCTTGCCATCAATTCTGACAAGTTTCCCTGCCCCTGCTGAAGAAAAGCCTCACCACAGCATGATGCTGCCACCACCATGTGTAATGGTGGGGATGGTGTTTTCAGTTTGATGTGCAGTGTTAGTTTTCTGCCACACATAGTGTTTCACATTTAGCCCACAAAGTTCTATTTTGGTTTCATCTGACCAGAGCACCTTCTTCCATATGCTATAAGGGGACACATCGAGCATTTGAAGGTGCTCTGGTCAGACGAGACCTAAGTAGAACTTTTGGGGCTAAATCCAAAACGCTAAGTGTGGTGGAAAACTAACACTGCATATCACCCTGAAAACACTATCCCCACCATCAAACATGGTTGTTTCATGCTGTGGGGAGGCATTTCATCAGCAGGGACAGGGAAGCTGGTCAGAGTTGATGGCAAAATGGATTGTGCTAAACACAGGGCAATTCGGGAGAAAAACCTGTCAGAGGCTGCAAAAGACTTCAGACTGGCGCGTAAGTTCACCTTCCAACAGGACAACGACCCTATACATCCTGCCAGAGCTACAATGGATTGTTTAGATGAAAGCATATTCATGTGTGTGAACAGCGCAGTCACAGTCCAGACCTAAATCCCATTGAGAATCTGTGACAAGACTTGAAAATTGCTGTTCACAGACGTCTCCATCCAATCTCATTGAGCGACAGCAAGTGTGCAAAGAAGAGGCAAAAATGTCACCTCTAGATGTGCAAAGCTGGTAAGACAAACCCCAGAAGACTGCAGCAGAAATTGCAGCAAAAGGTGTCTACAAAGTATTGACTTAGGAGGCTTAATACAAATGCACCTCACTTATAGTGTTAAATTATGTAGAAAACTCTGTACCGTTTCCTTTACACTTCACAAATACTTGCTATTTTGTATTGGTATATAAGATGAAATCTCAATAAAATACATTTAAGTTTGTTGTTATAACGTGAAAAAAATGTGGAAAAGTTCACGGGGTATGGATACTTGTTACAGGCACTGTAAATTAACCATTTTCTATTATATTAAAACCTGAACACCAGTTTACTGTTTATATAGATAAAATATTCAGAAACAGATGAGGGAAGGTGCAAAATAAGTAACATGTGTACACATTTGACTCCAACAGTAGTATAGTGAGTTCAGCTCTGGAATATAATACAGGCTGTAACTCAGGATCATACAGATAAGTAATGTATGTACACAGTGACTGCACCAGCAGAATAGTGAGTGCAGCTCTGGGCATAATACAGGATGTAACTCAGGATCAGTAATGTATGTACACAGTGACTGCACCAGCAGAATAGTGAGTGCAGTTCTGGGAATAATACAGGATGAGATCAGTACAGGATCAGTAATGTAATGTATGTACACAGTGACTGCACCAGCAGAATAGTGAGTGCAGCTCTGGGTATAATACAGGATGAGATCAGTACAGGATGAGTAATGTAATGTATGTACACAGTGACTGCACCAGCAGAATAGTGAGTGCAGCTCTGTGTATAATACAGGATGTAACTCAGGATCAGTACAGGATGAGTAATGTAATATATGTACACAGTGACTGCACCAGCGGAATAGTGAGTGCAGCTCTGGAGTATAATACAGGATGTAACTCAGGATCAGTAATGTAATGTATTAATGTATGTACACAGTGACTGCACCAGCGGAATAGTGAGTGCAGCTCTGGAGTATAATACAGGATATAACTCAGGATCAGTACAGGATCAGTAATGTAATGTATGTACACAGTGACTGCACCAGGAGAATAGTGAGTGCAGCTCTGGGGTATAATACAGGATGTAACTCAGGATCAGTAATGTAATGTATGCACACAGTGACTCCACACAGAATAGTGAGTGCATCTGGATATATACAGGATATAACTCAGGGTCAGTACAGATCATAATGTAATGATGTACACAGTGACTGCACCAGGAGAATAGTGAGTGCAGCCCGGGGTATAATACAGATGTAACTCAGGATCAGTAATGTAATGTATGTACACAGTGACTGCACCAGCAGAATAGTGAATGCAGCTCTGGGGTATAATACAGGATGTAACTCAGGATCAGTAATGTAATGTATGTACACAGTGACTGCACCAGCAGAATAGTGAGTGTAGCTCTGGGGTATAATACAGGATGTAACTCAGGATCAGTAATGTAATGTATGTACACAGTGACTGCACAGGAGAATAGTGAGTGCAGCTCTGGGGTATAATACAGGATGTAACTCAGGATCAGTAATGTAATGTATGTACACAGTGACTGCACCAGCAGAATAGTGAATGCAGCTCTGGGTATAATGCAGGATGTAACTCAGGATCAGTAATGTAATGTATGTACACAGTGACTGCACCAGAATAGTGAGTGCAGCTCTGGAGTGTAATTCAGGATCAGTGCAGATAAGTGATGTATGTACACAGTTACTCAATGTAGATTATATCTAAATGTAAACAGTAAAATGGTGTCTAACTGTTAAATGGTGGACATAGGAGGCAACCTTGTGTTGGTTATCCATTGAATTGGCTACTATATTCGACAGTTGAGAGAATAGGGTGGAGATTTCAGTGTAACAAGATGCTAGGGGATCATTTATGAAAAATGAACATTTGGCGATGTGACCGGTACTAACCAATCAGAGCTGAATTTTAATTCCTTAAAGCTCAGGAAAGATAATAGTTGTACTTTGACCAAATGTGTTTGTCCTAGTTCTGACTATAAGGAATGCAGGAAAGAGAAAAAGTAAATGAAGATACAAGATACAGGCACATACTTACTATTCAATGCACTATGTCGTGACCACAGATGGGTAGTATACACATTTGCATTAAAAAAAAGTACTTCTGTCAGTTTTGGGGGCAATCAGTGGCGAACTAAGGATGTGTATTACAAACATCCCAAGATTTGGATATCAAATATTGGCAAATATATAAACAATATGATAGGGGTTAGATTTGGTCTTTACTATTCTTTCTCTTTGCTATAGTAAGCAATATATAGAGGCATGTTCTCTACTGAGTGTGGGAGGGATATCACTGAATGTCGGGCTTTAAGTAGTTCTCTATGTTGGGTTTCATGCCATGCCGGTGAGATTTCTTCCCGTTTGTTCTCTGGTTCTGGTGGGCAGGCTGCTTGGTCCGGTTGTCCACTGATTTGTCTTTCTTGTGAGGTTTCTGCGGTTTGTTTTCAGCCATCTTGGCAGTGGCTTCCTGGGTGGTGCTGACAGATGCCGGGTACAGGTTCTGTAACTTCAGCTGCAACCACTCCTGTCTCTGCAGCGTGTGCCTGAAATCTCCATAATTGTGCATAAGCTGCATCTCGCTTACTGCTCGCCTCCTGGAATAAATGCATACAAATCAGGGTTTATCAGAGCAGCAATTTACCTACATAACTTGGTTTTACAAGTTGCATTTTTTTGTAGCAATGTACCTAATATTTGTAGCAAAATGCACTGCAGTCAGAATTGACTGTGTTTATCAAACGCATAAAAGTATATATACAGTGCTCAAAACAATAAAGGGAACACTTAAACAACAGAATATAACTCCAAGTAAATCAAACTTCTGTGAAATCAAACTGTCCACTTAGGAAGCAACACTGATTGACAATCAATTTCACATGCTGTTGTGCAAATGGAATAGACAACAGATGAAAATTATTGGCAATTATCAAGACACACTCAGTAAAGGAGTGGTCCTGCAGGTGGGGACCACAGACCACATCTCAGTACCAATGCTTTCTGGCTGTTTTGGTCACTTTTGAATGTTGGCTGTGCTTTCACACTTGTGGTAGCATGAGACAGACTCTAAAACCCACACAAGTGGCTCAGGTAGTGCAGCTCATCCAGGATGGCACATCAATGCGAGCTGTGGCAAGAAGGTTTGCTGTGTCTGTCAGCGTAGTGTCCAGAGGCTGGAGGCACTACCAGGAGAGAGGCCAGTACACTAGGAGACGTGGAGGGGGCCGTAAGAGGGCAACAACCCAGCAGCAGGACCGCTACCTCCGCATTTGTGCAAGAAGGAACAGGAGGAGCACTGCCAGAGCCCTGCAAAATGACTTCCAGCAGGCCACAAATGTGCATGTGTCTGCACAAACGGTTAGAAACCGACTCCATGAGGATGGTCTGAGTGCCCGATGTCCAAAGATGGGGGTTGTGCTCACAGCCCAACACCGTGCAGGACATTGGCATTTGCCACAGAACACCAGGATTGACAAATTCGCCACTGGCGCCCTGTGCTCTTCACAGATGAAGGCAGGTTCACACTGAGCACGTGACAGACGTGACAGAGTCTGGAGACGCCGTGGAGAGCGATCTGCTGTCTGCAACATCCTTCAGCATGACCAGTTTGGCAGTGGGTCAGTAATGGTGTGGGGTGGCATTTCTTTGGAGGGCCGCACAGCCCTCCATGTGCTTGCCAGAGGTAGCCTGACTGCCATTAGGTACTGAGATGAGATCCTCAGACCCCTTGTGAGACCATATGCTGGTGCGGTTGGCCCTGGGTTCCTCCTAATGCAGAAAAATCCCAGACCTCATGTGGCTGGAGTGTGTCAGCAGTTCCTGCATGATGAAGGCATTGAAGCTATGGACTGGCCCGTCCGTTACCCAGACCTGAATCCGATTGAGCACATCTGGGACATCATGTCTCGCTCCATCCTCCAACGTCACGTGCACCACAGACTGTCCAGGAGTTGGCGGATGCTTTAGTCCAGGTCTGGGAGGAGATCCCTCAGGAGACCATCCGCCACCTCATCAGGAGCATGCCCAGGCGTTGTAGGGAGGTCATACAGGCACGTGGAGGCCACACACACACTACTGAGCATCATTTTGACTTGTTTTAAGGACATTACATTCCACTTTAATTTTTGTGATGCCAAATCCAGGCCTCCATTGGTTAATAAATTTGATTTCCATTGATGATTTTTGTGTGATTTTGTTGTCAGCACATTCAACTTTGTACAGAACAAAGTATTCAATGAGAATATTTCATTCACTCAGATCTAGGATGTGTTATTTGAGTGTTCCCTTTATTTTTTGAGCAGTGTATATAATATATAGGAACCTATTTGTGTAATGTTTTAACTGTGCAGACAGCAGAAAGTCCAAACCCTACAGCTGTTGTAAAACTACCTCATTCTACTTATTGCATCATCCATTAGTCATTCCCATTTTATTACTTTTTTTTTTCTTTTGGATAGGTGATAATTTGCTGAGAGGGTTCTCACGATCCCAAGAATGGGGCTACGAAGTTCTTCATTTAAATCGAGAGATAACCGCACATCCATTCCACGTGCTTGACTGACAGCTGTTTTACCTGAAGTCACACTCTGTCAGTCCAGCAGGAGGAGGTGGGGCTGCGAATAGAGCTGGAGTGACAGAGGCTGCAGTTTTACCATAGTTGATTGCATATCAATTTTTTTATATCTTAGTAACAAGAGAACTGACCGGCCATATAAATGTATTGCTGGACTTGTTTTTGAAAGAACGACATGCACATAAAAATAGTTTGCAGTGAGAAATCCTGCCGGCCAATTACCTTTAAACAACAATCACATAAAACGTGACACCAAAACCCAATAAGAAATCACTTCACTGTGAAAAACCAATGGTGAGTAGTTAATCTATATTTGTTGATCATGCTACTAAACAAAAACATACCAATAATAATATTAAACAAAGAAGAAATAGACCAGATTTTTGCCACCATAGGACAGCCTCAATAACCAAGACGCAAAGTGATAGTCAATAAATGCTAGACAAAACACTGTTTGGGGTTTTTGCACACTTTTAATCTTGGGCGAACCTGACAAGTTTTTCAAGAGGAATACGCATCAGGACGCATCTGCTTTTTTTTTTTTTTTGTCCTAAAGCACCTTTTTGGTCATTTCCTGAACGCTTGTTCAGTCATTTTAGTTTGACAGCGCTTTTATTTCAGTGTTTATTTGTTGTTTTTGGTTCGTGTTTCTTTTTTTTTTTACTGATATTTTCCAGGCTTTTTTTTTATTCTTCATTCAGCAAAGAAGAAACTGCTAGTAGTTTCTGAAGCGAAAGTGCTGGGTAAATGCTCAAAAAGACGACTGTAGCCTAATTGACTTATATATTAAAGTACAGAGCGTTTTCCCTAGCGAAAGCTGCCTGAAGAATCGCTAATTTGGCATCTTTGAAGTCTGAAGTGGTAAATAGAAGCTCAAAATCCTGAACATATGCGCAGCAAGTCATTTTCACATAACAATGCATATGTTCATTCTTTTGATCATTTTCTGAGCTCTTTTTCAGGTGGAATCTGATCCCCCCCAGACACTAGTGGTTCCTACGCCAGCTAAAATAGCCCTAACCACAGACTAGATGATGGCAACTTGGACCTATGCTACCTAAATGGCCGTCAAGCACTTCACGTACCTCCTAAAGACCCGGAGAGCAGAGTGTAAATTACGGTACCTACATAAGGGAAAGTGTGCTGAAAGAGAAAGATCCCTGAGTGAGCAAAATAAAGGGTTAAGTACGTACTGTTAGGGAATATGCCGCCTACTTCCTAAAAAGACACAGAAGAGAGGTGCAGGGTAAAGAACATAAACACCAGAGATAAACCCTAGCTGGTCTTTCACTGACTGACTTAAACTACAGCAGTATGGCTGGACATGCAAATGAGACTATCACCAGCATGAAATACTAGCAGCGGGAAAGTATATAAAGCTGCACCTGAAATGTGATAGGGCAGACAAATGAGTAAATGAAAATACTTGTTACCCTAAAAAGACTGAAGCAAGGATAACAAACTAAACAACAGGAGAAAACGTTTATCTCCTGTGGCTCAACAGACAGAGAAGCCGACCACAAAGCACAGGCTCAAGGATTCTAACCCAGACGTGTGACAATACGCTTATTGTTCCTACATAGCATACATAAAGAGCCTTCTTAATCTCAAAGGTTGGCACCTGGAAATATTGGCTGAACACCTTATCAGTTACGTACATTATGAGTTGTATAAATTGGATGATTATTTTTTTTAGAAATTTTCCTTCAGTAGTCCTGCTTATGATTAGTTGAATTATCGGGCATTGGCAGGGAAAGCCAAAAAAAGCAGAGGCACCATATCATTTATATGCTTCATGGCGCCAGCCACTGCACTTAGGAAGGGTTTTTGTGTAGGGCTAAATAAGGACAGCAACAAGTTTTTTGTCCAGTAGTTATAACTTTTCCACCTGTTTATTGAGGCTATCCTGGGATAGCTAAAGTTTGTCCTATTTCCTTTATACATAATGTTGTGTGCCTTACTAGTAACGCGATTGACAAATATTGATCAACTTTTCACCTTTGTATTGTCATAGTGATTTTCTTATTGGGTTTTGGCGTCAAGCTTTATTTGATTGATGTTTAATGGATATCTAATAAAGAGTATGGTCCCCATTCATCATTGTTTTTTGTACACTTTTCTGGAGTAATTTCTTCCATTCTTTTCTTTTTTTTTGTCTTTTTGTGTATTTCCTCAATAACTTCTCTTATCTAGATTTTTTTTAGAGACAGATTCATGAAATGCTAATTTTACCAAATGTAAAAAAAAAAAAAAAAATTGTGCAACTCACACTAGTCACTCCTCACTGGAGAAAGGATTCTGGAGGAGTTTCAATTTGGCATGATTTTTAGTACCAAAAGTTGCAAACACTAAGGGTATGTACACACGTTGCGGATTCAGTTGCGGATTTTTCCACGCGGATTTTCCTAAATCTGCAGGTAAAATGACCTTCGTTTTACCTGCGGATTTAGTGCGGATTTTCTGCGGTTTTTGTGCGGATTCCTATAATGGAATAGGTGTAAAGCCGCTGCGGAATCCGCACAAAGAATTGACATGCTGCGGAAAATAAACCGCTGCTTTTCCGCAGCATGTGCACAGCTGTTTTTTTTTCCCATTGATTTTCATTGTACTGTAAATGTCTTGCGGATCCGCAGCGGCAAATCCGCTGTGGATCTGCAGCAAATCCGCAAAGTGTGCACGCACCCTAAAGACAAGAATAAAGAGCACTTTTGCAACAAATTCATGAACTGCATGAGCCATTTTTGATGAATTTGGCTTAAAAAAAATAGCAGAATCCAGAAGTGAAAAAAACCAAGAAAACTGACTTCGGCAAGTCGCGAATGATGAATACTGTGTTTAGTTGATTTCGTACTTATTGGCAGGTCAAGTAATTTTATTACTTTTGTGTCTATAGGTGATGGATGTATTTCCTATACAAAAAAAAAACAAAACATAAAACTAGAACTCCGAATGCTCGTCATGTCTGGTGCACATCTTCTATTACCGTATTTTCATTAAACAGATGCAAAGATTTTAAGGAAACTGCAGAACACTCACGTCACAGGTTTTCCTTCATATCCAGAGAAGAGCGACACTCCGCACAGTATGAGTCCAATTTTGGTGAGGTCTGTTATAAAATTCATGGCGGCTGCAAAAAAAAAATGAAATAAAATAAATCACATCATTTATGTTTATGTTTCATTATTCCAAGAGGAAAGAAAGTCAGCGCTGACTGTGAAGACAAAATGAATATACATCGAATCCCTGTGGTTTATTCAGCACCGAGTCTTAACCCTGCGGACAAGATGTAATATACGAGGAATACGAAGACTAAAGGGAGAGAAACTTGTGAAATCATTGGGGCCGGGGTGGAGTAGAAGTTATTATTAGAGGACTTTTTAAAGTAACGTTTCCTTGTGGTTGCATGATGTTTGATACATTTGGCATATCATAAGATATTACGCTTCTGTCTGGAAATATTACCCCTCTTTTTACACCAACATACAACTTTTTAAAAATATGCAAATCATAAATCTGGCTAATCCCTCATTTGCATAGATTAACAAGCCTGCATTTGAGAGCGGCATAAAATTGCTAAAAGTTGTAAAGTTCTGCAGAAAAAAATGGTGTGTGACAAAATTTGCGACTTTTTGACGTAAAAAAAAGGTTGCAAAAGCATTGGCACATGTCTCCCATACTGTGACATTTATCAGTATGGGAAAACTTAATTATCTATGTAATATCGATCTGTATATTTTTATCTCCTATCCATTTAATACGTTTCTACAATATATATTATTATATTTACACCATATATCTATTTTATATACTGATACCTATCTGCCTCTATCTAGTATCAATTTTATTGTCTTCAGTATCTATTTCATATCTTTCTATATATTAATCTAGCTGCCTTCCATCATATGTTTACTGTCACATCTGTTATGTATCCGTCTCTTGCAGACGCCTGTATTTTCGGTCCAGGTGCGGCGAGTGTGGTGGTAACGTATTGGTCTGTGCATCCAGATCTTGGTTTAAAAATAAACTCTCATAAATACACTGTAATGGATAGTGCAGTAGCAAAAAAGAACTTCGGAAGGGAAGGTTTAAAGAAGTATTTCCAGAATTCAAAATTATCCTCTATCCTTACTGACCTCGGCGATCCTGAGAAAGGAGCTTTGGAAATTGAGAATGGGATCTCATCTTGGAGTAGAGGTGCACATGTTCGACCTTTGCTTCATTCATTGCCTAAGGGACAGTCATAAATAGGAAAACTTTCTCCTGCAGTCCCACAGGCAATAGTGATGAGCAAACGTGTTCGGATAACGTCTTGTCCCAGCATGCTCGGGTGTTATCCGAGTATCTTGGGTGTGCTCGAATAATATGTTCGAGACCCTGCAGCTGCATGTCTTGTGGCTGCGACAGCAGGAACACATGCAGGGATTACCTATTTGTTATGCAGCCAGAACACATGCGGGGATTGCCTAACAGCTGCTAAACCTGCAGCCGCAGGGACTGGAACATATTATCTGAGCACGCTGAACATACTCAGATAACACCAGAGAATGCTCAGATAACATGCTATCCGCGCACGTTCGCTCATCAATAATAGGCAATGAATGTAGTGGAAATCGAGTATGCACAATTCTGCTCCATTCAAGACAGGACCTGGTTCTAAGGATCCATTCCAGTGCCTCAATCTAAGGATCGTTAGAGGTCAATAGGGATAGAGGATAACTTTCAATTTCTGGGACCACCCCTTAAAAGGTGCAGCCAGATGGCCGCATGAATCGGATCACAATGCTGGACCGCGGCTCTGTTGACCCGAGCGTGACAGCTGCATAGAAATGTATGAAGCGGTCATGCTCAGGTCAGGAGAGCCGCGGCCAGTCTGAGCATTACAGTCCGATCTCGGTCCAACCCTTAGGATGTGCTCATGCATTGCAGCTTTATTGCATTTCTTCGTCAGGGATCCTTGCCTTCAAAAATGCAGAAGAATCCTTGCCTTCAAAAATGCAAAGAACAATATTTCATGTAAGTGCATTAATTAATTCTAACATTGCATTTTCGTCCCCTCCGATGCTTTTATCATGTGGTTTATTTGTTGTCTCACTGAGACATGAATGGAGAAGATCCCAACCTCATAGAAACCACAAGAAAACCGCATAGAAACCATAGTCTCAAACTTCAGCTACTAAGTGCATGTGGGTTTACAATGTGTTACATTATGGGCTTTTACCATCATTTTTAGCCATCACATGTGAACGTGCCCTAATGTTACTGGCATAACAATTTGGATATTCCTCAGAGAATCAGGGAATTTCTTGATGTAATTACTAATTTGGGAGGTAGCTCTCTATGCTGTAGACCCCCAGATGGGAAATGCTCTGTGTCAGATGCTTCTCTCATCACTAGTGTTGAGCGATACGATAATGCAAATATCGGCTATCGGCCGATATTAGCTCTATGGGCCTTTCGATAATTAGTTTCGATATTTTCGTCATATCGGATACCGGAATCGGATTTGTCACTGTCACTGTGAGTGTCCGTCGGTCGGGTCTGTCAGGAGTCAGCGGCACTTACCTGGCAGAAGATCTCCGGCGGTCACATCCCGGACTGCTTAATGGCCGCCATCCTCTTCTCCCCGGCGGTCACATACAGTTTCTCGCGATAACTGCAGTGACTGCTGGGTAATCCCGGCCGTAAAGCAGTCAGTCCGATGACGTCACCGCCGGGGAAGCAGGTAATCAGCTGTGCTGCGCCGGGATGTCAGGCTCTGCCTGTCATTCCGATGTAGCAGAGCTGGATCGTCGTGGGACTATCGTTACTATGGACTGCGTCGGACAGGTGGTATACTGTTGGTTTGTTTTTTTTCTTTTTTTACAGGAGATCGATGGCGTCGCAGGAATGAGAGTACAATAAAAAAAATGAAAACTGTGTTGTCTCTTTTATTTCATTAAAAGACTTTTTTCTTGCTTTGTCTTTTTTTTATGCATTTTAATAACTTTGGGATTAATAATGGATCGGTGTCTTATTGACGCCTCTCCATTATTAACCGGGCTTATTGTCACCGTGCAATCAACGGTGACATTAACCCCTTATTACCCCGCTTGCCACCGCTACAGGGCAGTGGGAAGAGCCGGGTAAAGTGCCAAAATTGGCACATCTTTTGATGCGCCAAATGTGGGGCTGCTGTAGCCTGGTATTATCAGGCTGTTGAGGGCCAAAATCCATGGGCCTTGACAGTCTTTTAATACCAGGCCGCAGCAGTCTGCATTTTACTTGGCTGGTTAACAAAAATAGGGGGACCCCTACACCGTTTTTTTTTCGAGGGGATCCCCTATTTTTGTTCAACCAGCCAAGCTAAGCAGACTGCTGTGGCCTGGTATTATCAGGCTTGCAAGGTCCATGGATATTGGATCCTTACCAGCCTGAAAAACCAGGCCTCAGCGGTCTGCTTCATCTGGCTGGTTAACAAAAATAGGGGGGACCCCACGCCAATTTTTTTCGAGGGGATCCCCTATTTTGTTAATCAGCCAAGATATGCAGACTGCTGTGGCCTGGTATTATCAGGCTGGCAAGGTCCATGGATCTTGGCTCCTTAACAGCCTGAAAATCCAGGCCTCAGCGGTCTGCTTCATCTGGCTGGTTAACAAAAATAGGGGGGACCCCACGCCATTTTTTTTTCAAAGGGAACCCCTATTTTTGTTAACCAGTTCCCTCTGACGTCACTGATTGTGTCCCTGGCTGACCTGAAGTGAAAGTGGAAAGCAATCAATTAAGCTTTCCACTTCCTCTCCTGTCAGCCAGGAGAGGAACTCATTCATTTGGGGGTTTACTGTGAGGCTGCAGCATAAGCTGCGGTCCCTGCAGTAAACATTAACCCTTTCTGATGGATTACACCGTGGGACCTGACTGTGCATCGGATTGGTAAGAATAATTTTGCTTTATTATTTTATTTTTATTACAGGAAATGGTTTTAGCAGGAAAATAAAATATGGTCAAAAACTGTGTGATTATTTCATTAAACTTTTTTATTAAAGTGTGTGTGTTTGATTTTTCTTTCATACAATAGGATTAATAATTGATAGTTGTCTAATTGACAGCTCTCAATTATTAACCTGGCTTAAAGTGACCTTTCAATTGCAAGGTCATTTTAACCCCTTATTAACCCATTCGCCACCGCTACAGGGCAATGGGAATAGACGGGCAAAGTGCCAGAAAGGGCAAATCTAATTAGAGATTTGCCCTTTCTGGGGTGTCTGGGGCAGATGTTAGTAGCCGGGGGGGCCAAAAATAATGGTCCCTCTCTGGGCTATTATTATCTGCCCCCACTCACTGGCTTTGTCTGTCTGGTTGCGAAAATAGGGCGGGAGCCCACGCATTTTTTTTCAGCAATTTTACACCTCATATATATATATATATACATGTCATTAAATTTGTGACACATATATATATATATTTATATTTATAGTTCATACACTTCTACATAGTATAATAGCCGCTAATTCAATTGCCGGCTTTTGTGAAAATGCAGAACCCGACATGAAATGACACTTGGTTTACATAGAGTTAACCATGTCTTTTCATGTAGTTTGATATCTGATTTGCACAAACAATTACATGAGTGTAAGTGTGCAAAATTTCACACCTGTAGGGGTTAATTAAAGGTGTAAATTCGTAGCAAAAAAGTCCGTTTTTTTACAACGAATTTACACCTTTAATTAACCCCTACAGGTGTGAAATTTTGCACACATAGACTGATGTAATTGTTTGTGCAAATCAGATTGCAAACGACATGAAA
Source organism: Oophaga sylvatica (assembly GCA_033576555.1). Lineage (NCBI taxonomy): Eukaryota > Metazoa > Chordata > Amphibia > Anura > Dendrobatidae > Oophaga > Oophaga sylvatica. The sequence continues at coordinate 61,243,936 of JARQOD010000010.1, read as the reverse complement.
AGACATGGTTAACCCTATGTACACCAAGTGTCATTTCATGTCGGGTGCTTCTGTCTTTTCACAGAAGCCGGCTTTACCCGGCAATTGAATCAGAGGATATTTTACTATGTAGAAGTGTATAAACTATAAATATATGTATATATATATGTCACAATGACATGTATATATATATATATATATATGTATTCTATGTGTGTATATTTAGTGTTTACAAGGAAATAAAGGTTTTTTTTTAGTTGCGATATTTTGTTCCCATAGACTTACATTGGACTTCCGGTATCGGAATCGGATATCGCCGATATTTAGTGATATCGGCGATACAATTTCGATACGATATTTTTAAATATCGAGCAATATCGCTCAACACTACTCATCACATAAAAATGAGCAGATAATATTTAATTTGTTTTTGCTACCACACTGACCAGACAGGCTCTAAAACTTCTGAAGAATGTTAAGCACTTTTCAAGGGACCATTTGCAAATAAATCAATCTGATTCCAGAACAGTAACCTATCTGAAATGCAATGTTCACTGCATTGTGCAAGTGATAACACTGAATTTCTCTACACCACGATCCTCAATTAAAGTCCCCCTATGCACTGTTCTACCAGAACGAAGTCTGCACCTTGCAAACGTCGTGAGCTCTGCTGTAATGACTGGTCTCCCTTATAGACAAATGTTTGGCATAAATCACAGTCCCATCTCATCTCTATTCCCTACCTTACTCTGATCATTGAGATCAATGCAGAGAAGGAGGACGTTAAATGCAGTCATGTCAAGGACCAACACTTAGCTCTGGGCAAGTGCATAAAAGCCCATTTACACTGGCTAATTTCTGCCTATAAATCAGCACTGGGTTAGTTTCCCAGCAAAAAGAATCACCTTATCATGGCTGCTGGGTACACATGAATTGGCCAATTTATGCACTAAGTATTCTCAATTTTTCCTATTATCTAGAGCAGTAATGCAATTCAAATTTCATATAGTTCATGTTTACATGCTATAGCGCTACAGAGTGCTACTTTATTGGTTGGTTATGTATGAAGATGGATACTCTTCGTTTGCACTTGTACACACCTGTTTTCTGTTTGGAAGTGACGGTCTGTTTTTTTATTTATAAATCAGCACTGATCACATATCTACTGTAGCACGGCATCCCTGCACGCTTATCCCTTCACCCTGCAGGGACACCAACTCACTCTCTACCACAGCCCCCGTCCCGCACTTCCTTCTCCTCTGGCTGCTGCTCAGGGTCTGCTCACGGCTCACAGATCCTAGGGCAGTGTGCTTAGGGTGCGGGCGCACTCCCTACTCCTTCCAATGGCTTGGAGACACTTATTATTTAAGGCACCTCCACCTGAATGGAGGTGCCTGAGCAATGTCTTAACTCAGTTTTCTGTATGCTTGTTAATTGTCGGTCCTCAGTACCCACCAGTCAGTTTACCTGCCCTGTATCTGTCTGCCCATACTTGCCTTGTGTCCCTGTATTCCACCCGTGCCCACCAGCACCTACCTGCCTGTACATCAGCTATGCCCGTCAGCACCCTCCTGCCTGTATACCAGCCGAATCAGCCTGCACTTACCGTGCCAGTCTGTATACCAGCCGCACCTGCCGTGCCAGTCTGTATACCAGACTTACCTGCCTGCTTCTGCTGTGCCAGTCTGTATATCAGCCGTACCTGCCGTGCCAGTCTGTATTCAGCCATACCTGTCTACATGTGAATTGTTTCCCAGTATTCCTGTCATACCTGCCTGTACTTATCACGTCCGTCTAGTTTTGGCTTTTCCATCTGCCTGCCCCTTTTGGGGTCAGCTGCTGTGCGTCCGAGGTCTGTCCTGGAGTATCACCTGGCGACCATCTGGAGCCAAGTCTAACCTCATGAGCCTCCAGGCTCTCCTCAGATCACAGCGCAGTGGTTACACTAGCCCTGTTATATCTACAAATCAATCTTCATGGGCTTGTTCACACGAAAAGCTGAAAAAACTGTCTGTGGACATAATCCTTAATATGATCAGTCTGTCCCAATGCAGCGTGGATGTTGTCTGTAGCATATCCCCTATTTCCGCAGGAAGACGTGCTGCTGGCAATGATTGCTAAAGAATGACTATTTTGCTAATTTGTTGCCTGATTAATGCTATGTTTACATGAGTTCATGATCTGGAATGAGCGTTCTTAACCCACCGGATGCCAGTTATGAAATATTAAAGGGATTGTACAGTGAAAATAAGTTATCAACCATCCACTTGATAGGTATTAACTTACTGATTGGTGAGTGTCCGACTGCTGCAACCCGCACTAATTGGTAGAATGGGGAATTTTTGTCCCCAATGGGGCACCTTTATCTCATTATGAAATGGAGTGGCAGGTCCAACAGCCAGCCTGTTTATTCTGTATGGGACTACCTGAAAAAGACGAGCACAGCGCTTGTCAGTGCCATAGTGAATGAACGGTGCGCATGGCTGCGCCATTCCAGAGAGGATAACATTTTGCTGTTTTGCCGACTGGTGCTGGTCCCAGCCCGTCGGACCCCTACCGATCAAAAATATCCATGACTGAAAGGTTTTTCCCTACATGTGGGCATAGCGAGTGACCTGCTCGTCAAGGGGACATAAAAGCCACCTTGGACCTGCATCAGACTAGCCCCAAGGCAGATTTTCAAAGTATGTGTTTTCTGAAATGTTGCAGTGTTTCGGAGTAAAACATATAAGGCTGCAATAACGCAGCCAGCGGTTTGGGCAGCATGAATACACTGTGTTCCAAATTATTATGCAAATAATATTTTCTCAGATTTTCCCAAATTACCTATATGAATTGCAGTCATTGTAATTTTCCCGTCAAATAACTATTAGAGAACAATTGAAAGGTTTTTGTATAAACTGCCTATGATAACAGTATATTTTTAAAAAAATAAAACACTCAAACTGCTCTCAAAATGCATGTTCCAAATTATTAGGCACAGCAGAGTTTTCAACCTTTTCATTTTAATAAAGAACAAAAAAATGGTCATTTTTGAAATTATAAGCATTAGCAGGTTATTACAAACTAAAATCAAACAGTTTACAACTCAAAACTTTATTCTGGGTGATGTTACATTTGCACATAGGACCCCTTGTTGGAAAGGAGCTTCTGAACTCTCTCGTCCATTGAATTTGTCAGGTTTTGGATGGTTTCTGCTTCAATTGTTTGGCATGAGGACAGAATACCCTCCCAGAGCTGTTGCTTAGATGTGAACTGCCTCCCGCCATCATAGACACTCCTTTTGATGATGCTCCAGAGGTTCTCAATGGGGTTGAGGTCAGGGGAGCATGGGGGCCACACCATAAGTTGTCCCCTTTTATGCCATAGCAGCCAGAGATGCAGATGTGTTATGTGCAGCATGAGACGGTGCTTAGCATGCATGAAAATGATCTTGCTGAGGAATGCACGGTTCTTCTTCTTGAACCATGGCAGGAAGTGCTGTTTGAGAAACTCAACATACACTATGGAGTTCATCTTTACCCCTTCAGGGATCCTAAAGGGGCCGACAATCTCTCTCCCCATGATTCCAGCCCAAAACATTACTCCACCACCTCCTTGTTGGCGCCGTAGCCGTGTTTGCATGGGGTGTCCATCAACCAGCCATCCTCCACTCCATCCATCTGGAACATCGAGCATTGCACGGCACTCATCGGTGAACAAAACAGTTTTAAAGTCAGTCTTCATGTATTGTTTGGCTCACTGGAGCCGTTTCTGCTTGTGTGCAGTGGATAGAGGAAGTTGACAAGATGGCTTACGCACAGCTGAAAACCTCTGAAGGACTCTGCAGCTTGTTGTTCGGGGGACGTTGGAGGCACCAGCAGCTTCAAAAACTTGTCTGCTGCTTTAACAAGGCTTTTTTGCAGCTGCTCTTTTAACCTGATGTAATTGCCTGTAGGAAAGAGTCCTCAATTTTTCCTTATCACGCACACGTGTGTACTGTGAATCAGCTACATACTTCTTGATTGTGCGATGATCACGATGAAGTGTCTTGGCAATGTTGATTGAAGTCATGCCTTGACCTAAACACTCCACAATTTGTTGCTTCTCAGCAGCCGACACATCCTTTTTCTTTCCCATTTTGGCAGAAAATGTAGGCTGCTTAATAATGTGGGACAGCCTTCTTAAGTAGTCTTGCCTTTCATTGGACACACCTGCCAAACTAATTAGCACAGGTGTCTGCAATTGCTTACAGTGATATAAAGAGCCCTGACGCACATCACCATCAATGAGTTTAACTGACAAACAAAAAAATTCTTACCTTATCACTCCTAAACAATTTTTGCATAATAATTTGGAACATAGTGTAAGATGACCGGTTCCCTTTACTGCAGGAACTATATATGAGCCCTGCACTTACCAGACAGCAGCTTCATACTGTGCTGTACTTAATTAGATTATCACATCATATCGCATCAATAAGTCATTGCAACTAAAACTGTGCACATAAAGTGCCGCTACTCTCTTACGTACCTGCAATAGGAGTAAGGGTCCAGTTGTTGCTTTATCTGCAGCCCCTTTACCTATTGCTGTTGCTTTAACATATATATGACATGTACTGGGGTCCTACAGTCCACACTGAACCTTTGTATAGCTACTTTCAGTGCTGTATAGCAGAGGCTGGTATGAAGCAAATTATGTTTTTGCTAGATACATATGAGTCAGATGATAGATAGTGTAGTGCAGCAGTATCCACGCTGTGCAATGATGAGGCAGTGACCCAGCAAAGTTCAGAGCAGAACGTGTTCAATGTCCAAACTCACACAGTGCACAGCACACTGTATCCTCCGGATCGCAGCCGGGAAAACAAAGAGTCTGTGACCGGTTGCAGCGGGCGACTGCACCAGGTGCCAGGCCTGTTGGCTATGCTTGGCCCTGTGTTGCTAAGCCTTCTGCTCTGCCTGCTTGCAAGACGAAAACTGACACACCCAACACCCTGCTGCAGGGTTTCTTCAAAAAAAGCTGTGGCCGCCGGCCACATGGAAAGCCCGGGCCGGGGAGGAAACGGACTGCCCCACTACCATCCTGTAGTCCGTTTCAAAAATAAAAGCCCATGCAGGTTTTCTTGATCTGCCTTGGACAAATAGCTTGCCGAAGATCAATACTTACTTCTATTCTGCATTGCAATCACAGCTATGCTTGTGATACAATGCACTCCCACGGCCTCAATACGCTTCTTTGCACATCCTGGGGGACACATAGCGACCCTCCCATATAACACCAGTCACTGCCTCACAATAGATATAATAGATAGATTGATGTAAAACAGGAAGGCAGCACTCCAATATGTATCAAAAAAGTGAGGTGGACTTTATTGGGCCCAAATGGGCGACATTTCGGCTCACATGAGCCTTTCTCAAGCCGTGAAAGCAGTGTACAAGCAGATATATATAGGAGTAGTTTAACAAGTTTTAATAATTACATTATTTATAAAAACTACAGTACAATATAGTATTTCATCAATTGTGCACAATATATAACATCAATACATCCATTCAAAGTGTCTGCTGTAAAGTGCTTAGTGACCATGTACAGTTTTCATCAAATGTGCTTAAAAAATATTGAATTATTAAATTGATGCATCTGTGATAAATTGGTATTGGATCGACTCACCAGGTGTGCATTGTGACCTCGGCTTTACATTATTACTGCGCATGTCTCAGCACATCACAGATCTGTCACAAGCTGAACAGCCAATAGAAGCGCAAGGTTTTACCAGCACATGCACACAAGAAAAGCATGGACATATCCGCGCCATGTTTAGTGTGGCATACTAGTGATGCACCACTGCGGCAATCCGCAATAGAGATCCGCAATACTTCCACCTCAATGTTATCATCACATTGGCTTCAACATCTTATTATTCTATTTATTTTTACCCATCTTGTTAGGGCGGTATATTAAAGTAAAAATAAAATTATAGTTATTTACAAAAATAAAGTGAATTCTTCCATGGAGGTGCCCATAGAAATTAGTTATATATAGATCCTAATGGGGTATCATGAGAATAGGGATAATGGGAATGAACCCTTACCCTGGTATTCCGAATACACCCCTTGATGGGATTACTTTTGGATACCAATGGTACTAGTGGGAGGCATAGAACCCCTTCAGGTACATATGCCTCAACCAATGTGACCATAAAGGTAAAAATGGGTATATATACCAATCCACAACCCAATATAACCCCAAACCATGTACGGATTAGCATAATAGTATTCTTTTATTTATTACTCCTCACTTTTTTTATAAATATTGCTGCTTTCCTTTTTTACTTCTACATTTTTGGCAAGCATTGGATGATTTGCACCTGGGCACAAGCTGACTAAATAGTGTGCTTTCCATTTTTTCTCAAAGATAGATAGATAACGTTACACACTTGGAATAAAACGTTACCCTGCTATCATGGGTCAAAAAAAATTGAATACTGGACTATGGAGTGCTGTATTTTGGATGGATGGATACGGAGGCTCAGTGGTTAGCACTGCAGCTAGCTTTGCAGCGCCGGGGTCCTGGGTTCAAATCTAACCAAGGACAACATCTGTAGGGAGAAGGAGTTTGTGGGATTCCTCCGGGTTCTCCCCGTGTTTGTGTGGGTTTCCTCCCACACTCCAAAGACATACTGATGGGGAAATTAGATTGCGAGTCCTAATGGGGACAGTGATGATAATGTTTGTAAAGCGCTGTGGAATTAATGGTGCTATATGACTGAGTAAAATAAATAGATACAAATCCGGAAAAATGAATGGCACTCGAAGCTGAGTTCCAGAGAAGGATGGACATTTTTTTTAATGGTTGATGTGAACAGGTGGGAATGTTATGGCTCAGCAGATCCTTTGTTAAGCCTATCTATCAATAGATAGATCAATAGATAGGAAGTAGATAGATAGAAGTATAATAAGAGATAAATAAATATTGAATATAGGTGCAGCACTAGCAGAGAAAAAATATATAGTTGGGTGCAAAAAAGTCTCTCAGGTGAAACTAACCCTGAAAATATCCAAAAAAGATAAAGGCAGCACTCCATAGTCCAATTTTCAGTGGTTTATTGACCCATCATAGCATGGCAAGGTTTTTCCACGCTTGAGACGAAACATTGCCCTGCTATGATGGGTCACTAAACCACTGAAAATTGGACTATGGAGAGCTGCCTTTATCTTTTTTGGATAGATAGATAATATATTTAGAAAAAAAGAGCAGCACCTTTAAGGAGGAGGCAAAGCTTCCTTGGAACATACCAAACCATCCAGATAAAAAAGAAAAACTGGAGGCATCACACCAACAGAGTATACAAAAGTTGATTGTCTATATATAAGCCCATTGTAGCAAAGTTTCTGTTTCAATACGAGAACCTTTTTCAAGCCCAAATCTATCTATTGTATACAAATATAAACTGTTAAGAAACTTTCAGTGCATTGTTGATCGTTTAGAGACTTTTTATATCTTGTAACATTTTTTTCCTAGATCCAAAACCATTTCACCTCCTATTTCAGTGCAGATTATATAATAGATGAGGTACCAAAAGAGGAATCTGTTCCTATTTGTATCTATAAATTGCATCTAAGTCTAAGTGCACACGTTGCGGAATTGCCGTGGAAATTTCCGCGGCAATCCAGCACCTCCCTGCCGCTGGAAATACGCATTTTATAGGTATGCGTATTCCCGCCAGAAACTAGCATTTTGCAAACGTAATTAGCTTGCAGAATGCTAGCGTTTTCCAAGCGATCTGTAGCATCGCTTGGAAAACTGATTGACAAGTTAGTCACACGAGTCAAACAACGTGTTTGACATGTGTGACCAACTTTTTACTATTGATGCCGCCTATGCCGCATCAATAGTAAAAAGATCTAATGTTAAAAATAATTTTAAAAAAAATTGTGATATTCTCACCTTCCGGTCCTCGCGATGCTCCCGGCAACTCCCGTTCCCAAGGATGCTTAGCGACAATGACCCTAGATGACGTAGCATCACGCGAGACCGCTACATCATCTGGGTGATTCTCGCAAGGCATTACTGGAACGGGATTGGCCGGGAGCATCGCTGAAGTGCGGGAAAGCTGCGGGGGCCGCCGGAAGGTGAGAATATGACGATTTTTTAATTATTATTTTAACAGGGATATGGTACCCAGAGCCCGGAGGAGAGTCTCCTCTCCTCCAGGCCCTGGGTACCATCTGCACATGAACCGCTCACTTTGCGCATGGTGGGCATAGCCACATGCGGAAAGAAAGCGGTTCAATGCATTCCTATGGCGGCGGAATCGCCGCGATTCCGGAAAAAGAATGAACATGCTGTGTATTTTTCCGCGATGCGATTCCGCCGCGGAAAAACAAGCAGCATGTGCACAGCATTACGGAATCCCATAGAATATTATGAGTTGCGTTGGGCAAGCATTTTTGCCGCGGTTTCGCGGACTTTCCGCAGCAAAAACGCTAAGAATCCGCAACGTGTGCACATAGCCTAAACTTAACTGAGAACACGTGGTTGTTGGAATGTAAACTTGCTTTCTGAAGCTTGCACATATTGTAATGTAACCTTGCTGCTTTCATGGTGTAATATGTAAACCTATACCTAGAGAGGATGCAGCTTATGTCATTCCCTTTCCTGATACTTTACTTCATCCCTTTGCCATTCATTGGACATCACTCCTCTCTTAGGGAAGATTTATAACTGCGGCCCACCAGCTTCCACTAAGAGGCATTTCAAGGAGTCATGTTGCTACAAAAACATCCATTTACTATCATTTACTTTGAATGTGTCGCTGTTAATAGACCGACCATCACATTGTCTGATATGTTTGATACCTTTGAGTTATTTGTCACAGGTGTCAAATTGGGATTTCAGATTTAATGGAAATTGGGATACAAAGTATGAGTATGTGATCTGCCATTAATTATCATAAATTCTGTAATAAATTTGTGCAATTGCTCCAATGGCTTTGACTTTAAAGTAGCATGCAATGCAACTATTAATGAAATCAAGGAAAGGCTATTATGTGTTTGCTCAACCTTTTTTTCATTACCACGTGCAATGTAACTCATGTTACGTAGAAAAAGAAATAAAAAATGTTCTCTTTTTGCTCTTTGCAATGGTACATTTCATCATCAATCTTTTATCTTATGCAATTGAATTTCCATTCACAATGGTTTATGGTAAGTTTACCTTACTGTTAATGCTATAAAATTATGTTTTATAGATGACCCAATGAATGGCTTAGACACTTGTGCATTTACATTTGACAGTATCATCTACCTTTACTTTTATTTTCTCCAGAAATGGGTTCCAGCTAATGGGAAATTAAATTCTTTCTCAATTTCTTAAAACCTGTTAGCAGTTTTTATACAAAAAAAAAATCCCTAAATACTCTCAATGCTACATCCATAAAAGAAACAATCTATAAACAGTACTAACACGTTATAATTAAAGACATCTATTTTGGAGAGTCTGGTCAACTATGTAAAGTTTACGGGGGGGTGGGATGGGTGTCTCCTAAATCTCTCCAAACAGATGATGCCAGAGAAGAGAAGGATCAGGCATGTCGAATTTTAATGCCCAATCCTTTTGTTCCCCTAGAAATAAGCAGCCACCAGAAAAGTTCTTCACCAACGGAAGTCCCTCTTTCCAATAAACATACACATGCGTGCCTGAAACAACCGTAAATACATGTTTATGGGGGAACAGGTCTGAAGGAAAAGTTTATGGTCAAATAAGCATTCAACAGCTTTTATCAGTACATGAAATTGAATAGAAAAAATAAACATTAAAATAAAAACACCCCTTATACTCGTATTAAACATTTTAACTGTTAATTAGCATTTATGACATTAATTTTAAAAATCACAGGCAGGAAAAAAAGCAAATGCAGAAAAGTCTCTGCTGTTTTACTCACTGAGTGGAGATGAAATGTTGGACTTGGCAGAATCCAGCTGTGTAAAATTAAGTGCTGAGGTTATCCAGCTATTTGATGAACTGGCTTTGTGAAACTTGTGTGAGTAATTTTATGGCCCATGTGAGCCAATATACCCAGCTTTATATCTTCTCAGTGTCTGTCACACCCATCTGCCAAGCCAACCTCTACCTTATAGGGCTCACTCCTTACACCCACTGGAGTCCAAAGACCACCCCTGCAATGATGAGGTTATGTCACTACAGGCTTTTTCAGCTCTCCTTATGTCCAACTCTGCCTCAAGATGTATTGGGTGAGTCAGACACCATGGGTACGAGGGCAGATCAATGTCGCTGCTTTGAGGATTCTGCAAAATTTTGTGGCCGAAGAATAGAAACATGCATTGTCCTGCACCCTGAGAATAGCACCAAAAATAAATTACTCAGTAAGTGGTAATGAAGTATGGTCATCATGACACGTAGAAACAACAGCCTCGTTATATATCATATTATCTGTATGGTAATACATGGGGGGGAATTATTGAAGTCAGTCTTGCTTTGATGGTCTCACGATCTTTGATAAATTTGGTCCATATTTTGCTATAAAACTTCTGTTTGTAACTGGGTTTTTTTCACTTTGTACACCAAACCCTCACTGAAGTAATAATTGCAACTTTTTGGTAACTTATTCAAAAGTGCATTGTATCTTTCTCTAGGCTTTTGTTTAGTTACATTTAGGTAAGACGTAACTAATTAGCTCTTGTAAATTACTACAATGAGGCTTTCTACACAAGGATGTATTATAGCAACGTACATATCCAGATTGCTACAATGAGGCTTTCTACACAAGGATGTATTATAGCAACGTACATATCCAGATTGCTACAATGAGGCTTTCTACACAAGGATGTATTATAGCAACGTACATGTCCTGATTGCTACAATGAGGCTTTCTACACAAGGATGTATTATAGCAACGTACATGTCCTGATTGCTACAATGAGGCTTTCTACACAAGGATGTATTATAGTAACGTACATGTCCAGATTGCTACAATGAGGCTTTCTACACAAAGATGTATTATAGCAACGAACATGTCCAGATTGCTACAATGAGGCTTTCTACACAAGGATGTATTATAGCAACGTACATGTCCTGATTGCTACAATGAGGCTTTCTACACAAGGATGTATTATAGTAACGTACATGTCCAGATTGCTACAATGAGGCTTTCTACACAAGGATGTATTATAGTAACGAACATGTCCTGATTGCTACAATGAGGCTTTCTACACGAGGATGTATTATAGTAACGTACATGTCCAGATTGCTACAATGAGGCTTTCTACACGAGGATGTATTATAGCAACGTACATGTCCTGATTGCTACAATGAGGCTTTCTACACAAGGATGTATTATAGTAACGTACATATCCAGATTGCTACAATGAGGCTTTCTACACAAGGATGTATTATAGCAACGTACATGTCCAGATTGCTACAATGAGGCTTTCTACACAAGGATGTATTATAGTAACGTACATATCCAGATTGCTACAATGAGGCTTTCTACACAAGGATGTATTATAGCAATGTACATGTCCAGATTGATACAATGAGGCTTTCTACACAAGGATGTATTATAGCAACGTACATATCCAGATTGCTACAATGAGGCTTTCTACACAAGGATGTATTATAGCAACGAACATGTCCTGATTGCTACAATGAGGCTTTCTACACAAGGATGTATTATAGCAACGTACATGTCCTGATTGCTACATGAGGCTTTCTACACAAGGATGTATTTAGTAACGTACATGTCCAGATTGCTACAATGAGGCTTCTACACAAGGATGTATTATAGTAACGTACATGTCCAGATTGCTACAATGAGGCTTTCTACACAAGGATGTATTATAGCAACGTACATGTCCAGATTGCTACAATGAGGCTTTCTACACAAGGATATATTATAGCAACGTACATATCCAGATTGCTACAATGAGGCTTTCTACACAAGGATGTATTATAGCAACGTACATGTCCGATTGCTACAATGAGGCTTTCTACACAAGGATGTATTATAGCAACGTACATGTCCAGATTGCTACAATGAGGCTTTCTACACAAGGATGTATTATAGCAACGTACATGTCCTGATTGCTACAATGAGGCTTTCTACACAAGGATGTATTATAGCAACGAACATGTCCAGATTGCTACAATGAGGCTTTCTACACAAGGATGTATTATAGTAACGTACATGTCCAGATTGCTACAATGAGGCTTTCTACACAAGGAAGTATTATAGCAACGTACATGTCCTGATTGCTACAATGAGGCTTTCTACACAAGGATGTATTATAGCAACGTACATGTCCAGATTGCTACAATGAGGCTTTCTACACAACGATGTATTATAGCAACGTACATGTCCAGATTGCTACAATGAGGCTTTCTACACAAGGATGTATTATAGCAACGTACATATCCAGATTGCTACAATGAGGCTTTCTACACAAGGATGTATTATAGTAACGAACATGTCCAGATTGCTACAATGAGGCTTTCTACACAAGATGTATTATAGCAACGAACATGTCCAGATTGCTACAATGAGGCTTTCTACACAAGGATGTATTATAGCAACGAACATGTCCAGATTGCTACAATGAGGCTTTCTACACAAGGATGTATTATAGCAACGAACATGTCCAGATGCTACAATGAGGCTTTCTACACAAGGATGTATTATAGTAACGACATGTCCAGATTGCTACAATGAGGCTTTCTACACAAGATGTATTATAGTAACGTACATGTCCAGATGCTACAATGAGGCTTTCTACACAAGGATGTATTATAGCAACGTACATGTCCAGATTGCTACAATGAGGCTTTCTACACAAGGATGTATTATAGCAACGAACATGTCCAGATTGCTACAATGAGGCTTTCTACACAAGGATTATATAGCAACGTACATCTCCAGATTGCTACAATGAGGCTTTCTACACGAGGATGTATTATAGTAACGTACATGTCCAGATTGCTACAATGAGGCTTTCTACACAAGGATGTATTATAGCAACGAACATGTCCAGATTGCTACAATGAGGCTTTCTACACAAAGATGTATTATAGCAACGAACATGTCCAGATTGCTACAATGAGGCTTTCTACACAAGGATGTATTATAGCAACGTACATGTCCAGATTGCTACAATGAGGCTTTCTACACAAGGATGTATTATAGCAACGTACATGTCCAGATTGCTACAATGAGGCTTTCTACACAAGGATGTATATAGCAACGTACATATCCAGATTGCTACAATGAGGCTTTCTACACAAGGATGTATTATAGTAACGAACATGTCCAGATTGCTACAATGAGGCTTTCTACACAAGGATGTATTATAGCAACGAACATGTCCAGATTGCTACAATGAGGCTTTCTACACAAGGATGTATTATAGCAACGTACATGTCCAGATTGCTACAATGAGGCTTTCTACACAAGATGTATTATAGCAATGTACATGTCCAGATTGATACAATGAGGCTTTCTACACAAGGATGTATTATAGCAACGTACATGGCCAGATTGCTACAATGAGGCTTTCTACACAAAGATGTATTATAGCAACGAACATGGCCAGATGCTACAATGAGGCTTTCTACACAAAGATGTATTATAGCAACGAACATGTCCTGATTGCTACAATGAGGCTTTCTACACAAGGATGTATTATAGTAACGTACATGTCCAGATTGCTACAATGAGGCTTTCTACACAAGGATGTATTATAGTAACGAACATGTCCAGATTGCTACAATGGGCTTTCTACACAAGGATGTATTATAGCAACGTACATGTCCAGATTGCTACAATGAGGCTTTCTACACAAGGATGTATTATAGTAACGAACATGGCCAGATTGCTACAATGAGGCTTTCTACACAAGGATGTATTATAGCAATGTACATGTCCAGATTGATACAATGAGGCTTTCTACACAAGGATGTATTATAGCAACGTACATGTCCAGATTGCTACAATGAGGCTTTCTACACAAGGATGTATTATAGTAACGAACATGTCCAGATTGCTACAATGAGGCTTTCTACACAAGGATGTATTATAGCAATGTACATGTCCAGATTGATACAATGAGGCTTTCTACACAAGGATGTATTATAGCAACGTACATGTCCAGATTGCTACAATGAGGCTTTCTACACAAGGAAGTATTATAGTAACGTACATGTCCAGATTGCTACAATGAGGCTTTCTACACAAGGATGTATTATAGCAATGTACATGTCCAGATTGATACAATGAGGCTTTCTACACAAGGATGTATTATAGTAACGAACATGTCCAGATTGCTACAATGAGGCTTTCTACACAAGGATGTATTATAGCAACGTACATGTCCAGATTGCTACAATGAGGCTTTCTACACAAGGATGTATTATAGTAACGAACATGTCCAGATTGCTACAATGAGGCTTTCTACACAAGGATGTATTATAGCAATGTACATGTCCAGATTGATACAATGAGGCTTTCTACACAAGGATGTATTATAGCAACGTACATGTCCAGATTGCTACAATGAGGCTTTCTACACAAGGATGTATTATAGCAACGTACATGTCCAGTTTGATACAAATTTATGATACAATCACCATAGACTGCTATGGGTCCATAATGAACCTTTGCTTGTAGGGTAAAATACTGCACCTCACTGAGGCACCATAAGATGACACATGGAGCCTACAATCCATGGAGACTCCAAGTTATGTGCCATCTAGGTATTAAATGTATGCATTAACTAGTATTATAATCTTATAATTAAAATGTCATAATAAGACATGAAGCTTTCATTGAGGTTTGTTTTTGTCCAGTACTACTGGCTGCATGGAGATAGATGGATGATCTAAAATGGATATCTGCTTCAGCTCCATATTGTGTGTTCTGTTGAACAAATAACAAACATTGTTAATTTCTATAATGTTCTTCATAAATAATGGACAGACGCGTTACATAAAGCTCGTAAGACACCAATGCAAAATCTGGGACATTTAGAATAATGGTGACTACTTATGTGGCAGCACCTCGATCACTTCACCCTGATTAGGAGAAAATAAAGATTGGGGTTTTGGATGCCAGTGTTGATGAGGAGTGCACTGGTGTAAGATGAATCAAATGAATGAGGAGGCATAATGAATTTGGAGCATCTTTCAGAGGCTGTGGTGCCACCGCAAGTGATGTACTCCAGTCCATTATATTTTTGTAGTAAGTTATGTCACTTTTGTTGTGACAGATTTTATTTTTTTTTTAAAGTTGGCAGAGCTGGTCAGGACTGGTGTTAACAAAAGCAAAGAACACAATAGACTACGTTCTTGTGACACCACTGGGAAAAAAATGTACAAACAGATGATCACTGAAGTCTTGTCTGCTGGAATTATTATTATTATCTAATATTATTATAGCACCATTTATACCATGGCGCTTTACATGTGAAAAGGGGTATACATAATAAAAATGGGTACAGTAATCTTAAACAATAGAAGTCACCGGCTGTACAGGAGGAGATAGGCCCCGGCCTGCCAGGGCTTACAGTCTACAAGGGCTGGGAGAAGATATAATAGACGAGGGTAGAGCTGATCCTGCAACGGTTTGATGGTATGAGGATTGCTGCAGGTTGTAGGCTACCACCGATCGTGAGATGTGTGGTCCCAAATTCCCCTTATGTGAATGGAGCACTGCTATAAGGGTGGTAGTCATACATGGTTATTAACGCTCCATTCACAGGAGGGGACTTTGAGCCTCCCATTTCTTGGGATTGTGAGGGACCCAAAAGCCAGATCACCAGCGACCATATACACACTTATCATCAATCCTATGGATAGGTAATAAATGTTGTTCATGGAAAATCCATTTAACTGCAACTAATAGACTTGTCATTCAATGTCTCACTGAAGTTTCTGCTTGCTGTCATTGAATTTGCACAATCTTCTTTTTGTCCAGAAGCTGATACAAACATTCTAATAATTTCCAACAGAAACAGGTGTGTGTTACACTTCCTACACCTAAGTGGGCTGGATACAATCTGGAGGTTTGTTTGTTTTTTAATTCTGCATGTAAACATAAAAATTTCCATTAACTGACAGAAAGCAAAAGTCATAAAAATAGTGAATTATTGATACCTTAATTGTAATAGAACGTTGCTTAACTCTTCAGTTTTTAACAAAAAGGATTTGCTTAGATACAAGTTGAAAACTCTTTTAAGAAGACACATTACACAGATCATTTCCCAGATCATGTCAGGTTATACACCTTACGAGTGGAAAGATTTTTATAAATAAACCTAGTTAAAAATTGTAATGAATGTTAAAAAGAAAGGAATTAAGAAGCGTGTATCGACTTACTTTGGCATGAACTTCCAGAAATATTAGGAATCTCAAATGTCTCACAAAAAAAGTTTTGAAGAAGATGTTGTAAATTCTTGTTATGCTTAATTGCTTATACCCCTTAGTAGACCTTTTTTTTTTCATGTCTCTGTTCTCTCTGTGCCTCTTTGTAATGTGATCTTTGGACCTATTAAAGAAGTCAGAATTCTGGCACAAAACGTCTTGAAATGTTGCAAAATTTTGCGCAACTTTGATTTTGTTTTTTTCAACAGTCCTGACTGAGTCCACAAAATGGTTGAAAAGTGTGCGGAGCTTGGAAGGGATGCACCGGACAAATTCATCATAAATTACACCACAAAAAAGTGTTACTTAAATTACGACTAAACTGTAACAGCAAACAGTTCCAGCGCTGGTGTACAGCAGCTCTAAGATAGTCCCCAATTCATTAATAGGCCGATGCCTCTTAATAAATTCGACAGCATTTTCCTCCGGTGCACTATTCATCGAGATTGATGTACAAAAATGTCTGTCTCAATTAATTGAGCCACAAATCATTCTACAAATATTCCTTTTTATGAACCACAACCAAAATGCAAACCCCTGATCTCTATGCTTCCAAACTTTATTATTACTTTGATACAAGCCCCGAAGGTCTAGTACAAGATATAGGACAAACATGGGGGAGGGTATACAAGGATTATACAACGCTTGTCTTTTCTATGCATCTAAAACGTCACTCAAATTGTATGTAGCAATCAGATATTCTGATGAAAAAGAAATCTGTACTGATCGGATTTTCTGCTTATAATAAAAATAGGTTATGAAAATTGTTCTAGAAAAATTAGACTATCAGTCTTGCATTACAGCCATAAATAAGGAATAGTGTGGTTTGATTATATTGGTAAGTTACTTTTTCTTTTTGACAAAGCGGACTCCGGTCTGACAGTCGAATTGCTAGGGATACCCGCCTGCACTTGTGTTCCTAATCGGTCTTTCATTACTTAAGTCTTTACCTTAAAATATAATACAACTGAACTAAGGTCTAAGAAGAGACAATGGGACATAGCAAGACTTATATTGTCCCATTTTGGATATTTTTGGCATATGGCATGTACCAGCCCTGACACCCGCATCGATTCAAGAACTGGGACCCCATCCCACGGTTTTGTGAGTTGAAAAGGTAGCTTCATATGCGTGGCTCTTTTTATTAATTTTCTTTTTTTTTTAGTTACAAAAATTGTAGAGGACACTTGTTCAGGAATTTTTGGAACTGACATACAAATAAATGGAGAGAGCCATGCATATGTGGTAACATCTTTATTCCCTGACCGTGACAGATCCACATGCTGTATAAGGGTTTCAGTGGGGCATGGAATCAATATCTACCGGACATTTATTGCACAAAACAATTGGGTATGCCATAAGTGACAAAGATGGATGCAAAGCTAGAAGGCATAGTTAATACTAGAAAAGACACAGAAAGGATTCAGACGGATGTAGATAAGCTTGAACAATGCGTAGCGACTAATATAATGGTATTTAACAGGAAGAAATGCAAGATTATACATCTGGGAAAGAAAAAAGTAAATTACATGTATAGAATGGGAGCAATAGAATGAAGCAACAGCACGTGTGAAAAAGACTTGTGTATACTAATAGATCACAGACTGAACATGAACAGTGTGATGCAGCAGCAAAAAAGGCAAACACAGTTCTAGGATGTATTAAGAGAAGCATAGAGTCTAGATTATGTGAAATAATTATCCCCCTCTGCTCCTCCTTGGTCAGGCGACATCTGGAATACTGTGTCCTGTGCTGGGCACATTTTAAAAAAGACATTGAAAAACTGGAGCAAGTTCAGAGAAGAGCTACCAGGATGGTGAGCGGACTGCAAAGTATGTCCTACGAAGGAACGGTTAAAGGATCTGGGAATGTTTAGCTTGCAAAAAAGTAGGCTAAGAGGAGACTTAATAGCTGTTTACAAATATTTGAAGGGCTGTCCCAGTGTAGAGGGATCATCCATATTCTCATTCGCACATGGAAACACGAGCAGCAATAGAATGAAACTGAAAGGGAGAAGATACAGATTAGATATTAGAAAAAACTTTTTGACAGTGAGGGGGATCAATGAGTGGAATAGGATGCCATGAGAAGTGGTGAGTTCTCCTTCAATGGAAGTCTTCAAAGAGAGGCTGAACAGACATCTGTCTGAGATGGAGTAGTGAATCCTGCATTGAGCAGCAGGTTGGACACGACGATCCTGGAGGTCCTTTCCAACTCTAACATTCTATGAATCCCAATTGTATTTAGATTGTGAGACCCAAAGGGAGACTTTGACGATGATGATGGTGTCTGCAAAGTGCTGAGGATATCAATGGCACTATATAAGCAAGTAAAATAAATAAACCCTTTAAACCGGGCTTTTTTATGTCACTTTTTGCTTCTTACCACTTGAATTATTTTACTAAATAAAATGCAATTCCATGTATGCATATTCTAATCAGGGGTACTTTGTGCAACAATAATCTTTACGTTAATTACACTGAAGTAATCAGTTCCGCTGAAAAAATCATTTGGGCTGAATTTGGAAATAATATCTTAACACTATATTCCAGTATTATTTGGGCTGGAATTACTATCTAAAAATAGCAACAGGGTGGTGGCGACAACCCGGTCCTGCTTGTTGCCCCATTTTTCTTTAAATCCAGTTTTGAGGTCAGTTTAATTGAATAAAGGTGTTATCCCACTACTCATTGTTCACAGTTCAATGTGTTCAGTGGCAGTAAAGCTGTCACACTGGTGTTAGAGTAATCACTAAGTAACCACCTTCTTGTTCCTCTTCCAATTTTTCTAACGTCTTCCCATATTTTTAAGGAAAGATGTATATCTTCGTACCGTGTTAGCCAGTAGATAGAAAAATATTTAGACTTGAGAGTCCTCAGTGGTTGATACCTTTTAATGGCTAACTGAAAAGTCTTTGCCTGATGAAGAGACCGGAGTAGTCTCGAAAGCTTGCAATTTGTTACCATCTTTTCAGTTAGCCATTAAAAGGTATCAACCACTGAGGACTCTCAAGTCTAAATAATTTTCATATTTTTAAGGACATTAATTCTGTCTGCTCCAAAAACTTGTAAAAGTTTAAGACATAAGTGAACTTTTCCCAGCTAGACCAAGAAGGGAACATAAAGACTATATACAAGACGTTACAATGTAAAGACAACATGACGTTGGTATAGTCGAGTTGTTTACTCGTACGAAACCCAGAACTCTAGAACTGAGCCCCCCCTTTACCCTTATCAATATACCCCAGTTATCCATACCCCAATAACGAATTACAGTAATTCTTTGGAATATGTATGGCCACAGCAGCCTTTATTTAAGTACAAACAACAATAACAATAAATAACAATATATAACAATATATATATATAACAATATATATATATATACCAATAACACATCAGGGAGGAGTCCTTGAAGCTACAAAGATCATGGTGAATTAAACCAATATCCTGTGAACAACATCCCCCTCTTACTCCCAGCCGTTACCCCACAGGCTCGGGAGCACCACCATTGAGGTGTGCTGTTCACCCAACCACCTGGGGATCCGCCCACTCCGTGTGAACTCCCCTTCCACCATTCACCAGATCACCACCACATAACTTCAAACAGTGGAGACCCTAAACAGAGTCCCCACAAACCAATTTCCACCAACTTCAAGGACTCTCTCCCCACCCCCTTGAGCCGCCATGACCCAAAATTAACCATCCAGTAACATCATCCAATAGGGAGGGAGGGTGGGACTACTGATGGGGCAAGACAGGAACTGCCCTGGGACCGCCCCATCACTGCCTTATAAACCCCCCCAACCACTCCTCCCCCTTATTTAAATGTTCCTCC
The DNA here is from genome assembly GCA_033576555.1 of Oophaga sylvatica. Classification (NCBI taxonomy): domain Eukaryota; kingdom Metazoa; phylum Chordata; class Amphibia; order Anura; family Dendrobatidae; genus Oophaga; species Oophaga sylvatica. Next base: position 61,223,710 of record JARQOD010000010.1, on the reverse strand, counting down.
CTCATTTTAAACCCCTCCAAACCCCCGTCATGCCGGCCTCCGCCCACGCCTCTTTCTTGAGGGGAGGGAGGCTCTGCTCCGGCCATTACTTGACGTTGGTATAGTCGAGTTGTTTACTCGTACGAAACCCAGGACTCTAGAACTGAGCCCCCCCTTTACCCTTATCAATATACCCCAGTTATCCATACCCCAATAACGAATTACAGTAATTCTTTGGAATATGTATGGCCACAGCAGCCTTTATTTAAGTACAAACAACAATAACAATAAATAACAATATATAACTATATATATATATAACAATATATATATATATATATATATATACCAATAACACATCAGGGAGGAGTCCTTGAAGCTACAAAGATCATGGTGAATTAAACCAATATCCTGTGAACAACATCCCACCTCTTACTCCCAGCCGTTACCCCACAGGCTCGGGAGCACCACCATTGAGGTGTGCTGTTCACCCAACCACCTGGGGATCCGCCCACTCCGTGTGAACTCCCCTTCCACCATTCACCAGATCACCACCACATAACTTCAAACAGTGGAGACCCTAAACAGAGTCCCCACAAACCAATTTCCACCAACTTCAAGGACTCTCTCCCCACCCCCTTGAGCCGCCACAACGAGGGCCCATTGAAAACCTCAATGGCCCGAGACCCCTTAAGACCGCAAAGCCATGGCCCTTTCAATACCTTCCTGAATCCCTAGTGCCCACATATCTGAACCAACAGCATTCAGATGAACCCCATCGGCCAACCAAAAATCCCCCTCCCCCTTCTCCAAATCCAAATGCCGCACCGACACATTACCATTCCGAGCCATGAATGAAGACACAGCCCTGTTAACCTTTATCCTGGCCTTATTGATTTTAACCAGAGACCTCATGTTCCTCCAACGTCTGCGTGGCACAATGTCAGACCAAACTAAAATGACCCCCGGATACAACACCCATAACCGCAAGCAATCCTGCTTGATATCTCGCACTAACTCACGAAAAGGACGCACCGCAAGATCATTCCCCCCGACATGGAGTACCAAAACATCGGGAGCACGGTCCAAGCGGGCGCACGCATGAATTTCGGGCAACACCCTTCTCCACTGCATTCCTCGAAAACCGAGCCATCGCACTACCGCCATAGACCGGGGAAATCCCAGTTGCCGACCATCAGTCCTGACGTCGGCTCTCAACGCTCCCCAGTGGACGAAGGAGTGACCAAAAATCCAAATCAGCATAGGAAGGGAACCTGAAATGAGAAAAATAACACTAAACATCCCAAAAGATCACCCTTAACCAACTCCAAACTTCCCACGCAGACCCTCAGAACAATCAAATACCACCTCGAAAAATCAAGGCCTAATATAACTCCTAAATCGATTAGACTTCCAACGCCCAATACGTTGTATTGATGCCGCGTCCAACCCCCTACCTGCCGCCTCAGTCGCCGCCCCAATCCGGAATGAATGCGTCCCAAAACGAGAATCATCGAGACCTAATGCTCGAATGGACTTTTTGAAAATGGCGTTGAACTGATACCTGGACAGGCTACCGCCATCGGCATGGCACAACAATGAGCCCCCCAACCCGGGGCCCAACTCCCAAAAACGCTGCAAACATAACACTGGACACATCGGGTACCCTGATACAATACCCAACACTACCCGACGGCCCCTCCCTCTTGATCCGTCTTGGATTTACGCAGCCAAAACTCAACACCACCCGCCGTCAATAATACATCCTTAGCCAACAAACCCCCCGCCGCCTGTCTATTACCCGAAACCAGCTCACCTACCCGCAAAGCCCCAAAGAATGCCAACGAAAAAGCCAGACGGAATAACAGAACTTCAAAACGAGAAGAACACGTCGTGTCCAAAATAAAACCCAATCGCTCTAGCAAAGCGAAGGATACCGGGCGCCTCGTATCACCCAACCCCTTATTTCGACGAAAACCCTTTGCCGCCTGCTGCACCAAAAAGGTCTTTGACACATCGCTAATCCCCCGCAAACGAAACCCAAAAGATAGTGCTGCTAAAACCCGCGACACTTTGGCACAAGACCATCCCTCCCTCGCCCCTTGCCCCAACCAAGCCAATAAGGCCCTTTGTAAATCCACCCCATCCCCCAGAACTGGAATTGTCATTAAAAACTCTTCCCAGTTACGCCACACTGCCCGATAAGCCGCCCAAGTTTTTGGAGCCAACGATGCCCTAATCAGAGACTCTGCAGACCGTAAACCACCTTCCACAACTCCTCCGGGCAGGCTAGACCCTCGCACTCCGCTTCCGGGGCCAATAAGCGAAAACGATCCCACTGTGAACGAGAAAGAGAATCAGCTATGTCATTCTTCACACCCGGCACGTGCGTCGCCGTCACGTGTGCATTCAATTCCAAACATAACAAGACCAAACGTTGCAAAACTCGCACGACAGGAGGAGAGGACGCAGTAAGCCCATTAATCGCGCAAACAACTCCCATGTTGTCACAATTAAAACGCACCCTGCGATCACGAAACTCACTTCCCCATAAATGCACCGCCACCAGAATTGGAAAAATTTCCAATAATGTTATGTTCCGAACTAAGCCCTCAGCCACCCACTCTGCAGGCCAACGAGACGCACACCATTGCCCCCTGAAATAGGCTCCAAAACCAACCCCTCCGGCCGCGTCCGTAAACAACTCCAACACATCACTCCCAACAACCTCGGCCATGACCAAAGAGCGCCCGTTATATCCTTCTAAGAAGGAATCCCAAACTGCCAAATCCGCCTTAAGTTCCCCAGACAAACGTATGAAGTGATGAGGGGCTTTTATCCCTGCCGTAGCGCTAGCCAGCCTACGTGAAAAAACTCGCCCCATCGGCATCACTCGACATGCGAAGTTCAACTTCCCTAGCAACGACTGCAAATCACGCAACGACAACTTCTTCACCCGGCGCGCTCTACCTACTTCAGCCCGTAAAGCCAACAACTTTTCCTCGGGCAATCTGAACTCCCATGCCACCGTGTCGATGACTATTCCCAAAAAACACAAACAAGAAGATGGGCCCTCAGTTTTGCCTGGCGCCAAAGGAACCCCAAAATGCTCCGCCACCCACTCAACAGTTTTCAAGATCCCATGGCAGCATGAAGAATTTGCTGGGCCTACACACAGAAAATCGTCCAAGTAATGAATAACAGATTCACAACCAGATACCTCTCGCACCACCCACTCCAAAAAAGAACTAAAAGCCTCAAAATAAGCACATGATAAGGAACAGCCCATCGGCAAACATCTGTCAACAAAGAACTCCCCCTCCCAAAAACAACCCAGCAGCTTCAAACTATCAGGATGAACTGGCAAAAGTCGAAACGCAGATTCAATGTCAGTCTTAGCCATAAGGGCCCCTCGACCACACTTCCTCACCCACCGCGCAGCCTCGTCAAAAGAGGAATAAATAACCGAACAAATTTCCGGATCAATGCCATCGTTCACCGACCTCCCCCGTGGGTAAGAAAGATGCTGAATAAGCCGAAACTTGTTCGGCTCCTTCTTGGGAACAACGCCCAACGGGAAACCATTAAGTCCTGAAAAGGTGGCGACGAGAAAGGGCCCGCCATACGACCCAACAAAACCTCTTTTGCCAATTTCTCACTGACCACCTCCTTATGCAATAAAGCCGAATGCAAATTCTTAAGTACCCGCGGGATAACAAACGGGGGATGCGGGATAACAAAACCATCCTTAAAACCATTGAACAGTAACGTCGCCTTTTCCCTGTCACCGTATCTATTTAGATAAGGGACCATCTTTTCCAAACTCACCGGAGTCTCTCCCTTGGGAATTACCACCCCCAGGCTTCTGCTTCCCTTTTTTAAAACACTTAGACGCTCCATGGGAGGCGCCATTGCAATTGGAGCAGACATGCTTAAATTTACACCCCGCCCCAAACTTACACTGGCCGTCATTAAACTGCCAGCACACCCCAAATTTGTTCCCACCTCCTTGGCCTTGACCACTTCCTCCCGCTGCCCCAGCTGTATTTCCACTCTGGCCGGCGCCCCCAGTTCCCCCGAGAAAGGAATGCCCAAACTTATTCTGTGCAATGACTCTCATCCACAGACCAATGTCCTTCTGATCCCAACGAATCGCCGGACGCACGGCCTTCCTTTGCCTGAACTGCTCATCATACCGCAGCCAAGCCTGTCCCCCATACACCCTATGCGCCTCCCCAATAGCATCAAAATAACAAAACAAAGCCGAGCAGTTGTCTGAAGCTTTCTCCCCGATAACACTTGCTAAAATAGCAAACGCTTGTTGCCAGTTGACGAACGTCTGAGGAATTAATCGCCACCTCCGTTTCTCCTCCTCCTCCTTCTTACTATCTTCCTTTTTACTTTTATCCAAATTAAACTTCTCCAAAGGCAACAATGAGAATATTTCAACGTACTCATCCTTCCAAATCCGCTCCTTAACTTCCTTCTTCAAATGAGCCCCCAAGGGGCCCTCAAAACAAACATATACCTCCCCGTGAGCCCTATCATCTAAACGCACCCGACACTCCTTTTCCTTCTCTGTCTGCACCGACACAGACACCGGTTCAGCACTAAGCCCTTCCTGTTCCGACACGCTCGCCACTATCTGCCCCCCAACCTGTGATCCAACCCACGCCGTCACTGGAGACGGAGAACTTATACCCTTCTCTAATCGGGATAGCAAATTCCGCACATCTACCAGCATATCCGTAACCCCGGCTACCTCGGCCACCCCCCCAACACTATTACTAACTCCCGGCCGAGCTACCCCAAACGGTGAAGAAGACAAAAATGAATGACCAACGCTTAACATAGAATTATACTCACCGGGCTGCAAGGGAGCTGTGAGCCCTCCAGCCGGATAACCTGGTTCCAAAGGTGCGTCGCCACCGCCTTGATCTGACACCACGACTCCGCTGACCTGCTCCTGACGTCCGGAAACCGCTCCGTGACTTCCAGATGAAGAAGGCCTAAACCCCATTGGGGATCCAGCCCGCTGATCCTGAAACAACATTGAAGACTGGGTCGCAGCAGCACCCGACGATGGATTAGCAGCAGCAGCCAAACCAAGCCGCCCCGCGTTCACCCCACAGCAACGGCCCTCCGATCCCTCCGTAAACCCTCCGCCTATGGGGGGTAAAAGCTGCTGACCCGTGCCGACCGATGCCACGGCCGCCGAAATTCTGAAGCCGTCCACAGAGGCAGGCCGCAGTGCAGTAAAACTGCCGCTGTGACCCCCCGACGAACCTGGAACCCCGCCATCACCAAGGGGGAAAATTGCTGGTCTGATGAGCCGGCCGTTCCGTAATTTGACAACGCACCTGCATGACCATCCGGAACAGATAGCAATGCAAGCCGATCGCAACTGCGACCGCCCGCTGACGCAGCTCTCAAAAAACGCCCATCGCTTAGCAGCTCCAACGACGACGCATCACCGATGCTTCCTGAGGCGGGCCGCCCAGAAGGTCCCTCGCCACTGCGACCTCCCGACGACGCAATTCTCCCGCGACGCCCGGGACATACCGGCTCCAAAGACGACGCACCTGCAGTGCGATTGGAAGCAGGTCGCACAGCAGGTGACTCAGCACTGCGACCCCCCGAGGACGCAGATCTTCCACGACGCCCGGCGCTTGGAGACACCAACGCCGACGCACCCGCGCTGCTATCTGAAACAGGCCGCAAAAAGGATCGCTCACCACTGCGACCTCCCGAGGACGCAGCTCTCGCTTGACGGCCGGCGCGCAAAGACTCCGCCCCCCGACGTGCACTCGGCGGGAGAGAAGTTACCGCCGCAGGGCCTCGCTGGCTTGGTGGATTCCTCCCAGGCCGAGGCCTGCTAACGCGAGCCCCGCGCGCCACCCGGCCTGGAGGGGCCCGTGAGGGGCTCCTGCGCCGACGCGAGGCCCGAGGAGCCTGATCCGGCGACAGTCTTTCAGGAGGCCTCACCCTTCTTGGCCGCCTCTCCCTTTGCGATGCCCCAGACGACGGACCAGAAGCTCCCTGAACGATAATCGCCACCTGCGCTTCCAGCCATCCAGGAGGCTGCGACGAGGCCGCAGCCCTGAGGCGCTCGATCGCCGCGTTTGCAGACATGGTAAGTTGTACTGCGTCTTACTACTGATGGGGCAAGACAGGAACTGCCCTGGGACCGCCCCATCACTGCCTTATAAACCCCCCCAACCACTCCCCCCCTTATTTAAATGTTCCTCCCTCATTTTAAACCCCTCCAAACCCCCGTCATGCCGGCCTCCGCCCACGCCTCTTTCTTGAGGGGAGGGAGGCTCTGCTCCGGCCATTACTGACTCTTCTGCTCTCCATGATTCTCCCATCACGCCAAGCAATGCAAGACATTACTAAATCTTGTCATAAACCCTGTCTGAATATACAGCATCTCCTTCAATAGTTGTACCCTACGCCATACCATTGATTGTATCCCATCAGTAAGTGCATTCTGACCTGTGACTCACTCACTGCTTGTGAACACAGCTGTCTTGTCATTGTTCATGTTTCAATTAACCTGTAAGTATAGCCATGTGTTAAATGCAAACAAATGTTTTGTAGGAGCGTTTTTTTAATGGAATATGCAGAGGTGATGTCATTGGTGTTAGATACCAGACAACTTCAGAATTAAGGTACTGCCACACTAAACAATCCCGCTAGCGATCACGATAACGACGCATACTAATGCGATCGCTAGCGGGATTGTTTCTATATCGCTAAGTGCGGCCACATTTAGCGATATAGTTAACGACCCTATCGCCGTTAGCGATCTTCTTAACGACTTTAGCGGTACAAAAGTACCGCTAAATCGCTAAGAAAAGGTGCCACACTAGCGATATATACTTACCCAGCGGGAGCGCCGACGAGAAAATAGGGTCCGGAACGATTCCAGCGACGAGCGAGATCACAGCAGGAAGCTCGTCGCTGGCAGATGCCGCACTGAACAACATCGCTAACGGGATCGCTAAATAGTGACGTTTTTTTAGCGATCCCGTTAGCGATATTGTTCAGTGTGGCATACCCTTTAGCAATGGCTTTAAACAAAATGCTAATTAAGATAGAGACTTCTCTTCTTTTCCAAGAAATGACGCAGAGGGGACATCAAATGATTTTTTAATATGGAGTCACCTGGTAAATGGAGGAAGCATATTATGGTCATGTCAAAAATGAACAAAATTGTTACTATTCCAATATTGCTCCCGTGTACAAGTATACAAGTTCTATAATATTACCCCTATATGCAAGAATATAACTACTATAATACTGCCCCCTATGTACAAGAATATAACTACTATAATACTGCCCCTATGTACAAGAATATAACTACTATAATACTGCTCCTATGTACAAAAATATAACTACTATAATACTGCCCTATGTACAAAAATATTAACTCTATTAAAATACTAGCCCCTATGTACAAGAATATACACTAGCTATAAATTACTGCCCCCTATGTACAAGAATATAACTACTATAATACTGCCCCTATGTACAAGAAATATAAAGCTACTATAATACTGCTCCTATGTACAAGAATATAACTACTATAATACTGCTCCTATGTTCAAGAATATAACTACTATAATACTGCTCCTATGTACAAGAATATAAGTACTATAATACTGCTCCTATGTACAAGAATATAACTACTATAATACTGCTCCTATGTACAAGAATATAACTACTATAATACTGCTCCTATGTTCAAGAATATAACTACTATAATACTGCCCCTATGTACAAGAATATAACTACTATAATACTGCTCCTATGTACAAGAATAAAAACTACTATAATACTGCCCTTATGTACAAGAATATAACTACGATAATACTGCCCCTATGTACAAGAATATAACTACTATAATACTGCTCCTATGTACAAGAATATAACTACGATAATACTGCCCCCTATGTACACGAATATAACTACTATAATACTGCCCCTATGTACAATAATATAACTACTATAATACTACCCTCTATGTACAGAATATAACTACTATAATACTGCCCCTATGTACAAGAATATAAGTACTATAAAACTGCCCCTATGTACAAGAATATAACTACTATAATACTGCTCCTATGTACAAGAATATAACTATGATAATACTGCCCCCTATGTACACGAATATAACTACTATAATACTGCCCTATGTACAATAATATAACTACTATAATACTACCCTCTATGTACAGAATATAACTACTATAATACTGCCCCTATGTACAAGAATATAAGTACTATAATACTCCCTATGTACAAAATATAATACTAAATACGCCCTATGTAAAATATAACTTATACTGCCCATGCAAGATATTAATACTATAATTACTGCCCTAGTACAAGAATATAACTATGCAAATACTGCCCTATGTAAATATAGCTACATAATACTGCCCCTATGTACAAGAATATAAGTACTATAATAATGTTCCCTGTGTACAAAAATACAACCATGTATAGTACTGCCCAGGTGGCAATATGATGGATGCGTAGATATTATAATTTACTGGGATAATTTATGCAAATGACTTTGCCTTTATGTTATTAATACTGAATGTATAATTAAGACCTTATCTTCATGGTTTATCCGACTCCATACTTTGCCCTCTTCGTGAATTGAAGGTGCATTCTTTCTTCTGATATCCTCCTTAGAGTTCTGTGTCCCATATGTGCCAAAATGCAAGCGACTTAAACGGGCAAGGGGTTAATACTCTGTGTCACATTACTGGGATAATTACACAAGTACTCCATGGCCCTAAAAGTGTTTTGAAATCTTTTCAAGTAGGATAAATGGTTGTCACTCGTGTCAGGAGAGCATTCCTGCACCGCTTTTAGAAAGGTTACATCACTAACAAGTCAGGCATCGCACTTCACCATCCGCCAAAAGACTGAACTGTAATAAATATTAGGATTGGCCCTATTTCAGCAACACTTGCACTATGTAGTAATTCAAAATGAACATATTTCAGATTACACTTAGTTCAGGTTACTGCAGGGGTAACAGGGTTTTCTTGTGAAAGAAAATGTATCCAAATAATAGACAGTAAAATACAATGATGTTTGTTTGGTGTAACAAATCTATAGAAGTGCTGCTAGTGACAGTGATAATCAGGGGTGGACGCTGACAGGTAAGGGCCCCTGTGCAGAATGTGTTTTGTTTTACACCTCCCACAAAGTAGCGCATGAATATATGAAATACATGTACATGCACATACACACCACACCAACATATAAAAATAGCAGTAGTGTGTTCTCCAATAAGGAATACAAAAAAACAAAAAAAAAATACACACACACTCACTCACAAATGTGAACACACCCTAAAAAAAGGAAGTAGCTGTGTGCCACAAAGATTGTAAGGACTCATTCAGACTCAAGTTTTTTGACCTATGAGAAAAATTGACCTATGAGAAAAATGAACTGAATTTCATCACTGTTTTACATCATTGATTGGTCAGAGTTTCATCAGTTTTTTTCCACTGACGAGAAGGAAAAAAAAATTTCTCCACTTTCTCCTATCAGGGCTCATTTAAAGGTCCGAATTTTGCACACGAGTGTTAGGCTATGTGCACACGATGCGTTTTTGATACGTTTACGCACGCGCGTAATGGTCCAAAAACGCAATGGAATACTTATGCAAGGTAATTCAATGACAGTTCTGAAGTGTTGTGCACATGATCAGTACATTTCCATCCGTATTTGCAGCGTTTTATTTTCTGCAGCATGTCAAGTCTTTTTGCGTTTCTGCAGCGTTTTTGACTCACTGACTTCAACTGAGTAAGTCAAATCTGCAGCAAACACGCAGGTGTAAAAAGGTTTGTGTCTTTGCTGCGTATTTACTGCTTATTTGCTGCAGAATTGCTGCCAAAAACGCTGCAAATTGTCAAAGGAAATCATGTCAGAAGGAGGAATAGTGCGTGAGCACTGAATATGTGCGTGTCCGCGTGTCTTCGTCTGTCTGCGTGTCTTCGTCTGTCTGCATGTGTCTGCGTGTGTCTTCGTCTGTCTGCGTGTGTCTACCCATGCGACGAACGGCCCATAGTGATTGCACTTAGGCGTCGTCTGATGGGACTACTACTCCCATCCGTCAACGTCTTTTGTCACATATAACAGAGACCGCATGAGCCAATGATAGAATAGTCTCATCATCCGGCGCCTGTGTTCAGTTGTAAAAAAAAAATCAAAACATTTACATAATTCCATACATATTCACATACACAATACATACTCACCGAAGGCTTAATCCACAACGCCCGTGTCTCCTGCAAACAATTAAAAATAATAAACCAACATATACTCACCTTTCTGCCACAGTTCATTTAATACCGAGTGTCCCATGTCGATCTCACCCGGCCTCCGGCGATACACTGACAGGAGGTAATCACTCCCGCAGTGTATCACTGAACTTCCGTGAAAGTTCACCGGAGTTCATCAGGTGATCAGCTCCAATTCTCACGCAGCGGTGCCGTAAGCGAGAGCACCGGAGCTGATGAACTCCGGTAAACTCTCACAGCAGAGTTTCTGCCTAGCCTTTGTTGGTTCGATAAAAATGCAAAAAGAGTGCATATTTTCCACTGCGTTTTTCTGCCAAGAGATGCAGAAACATTGCAGAAGACAGTCATCCTGGGTCCGGCTGTAGAAGGTCATTGCGATTAGCTCTGCAAGCACCTTCTTGATTTTTGCATCTCTGCTATGGAGTGATATCCATCTCCATCTAGGACCTAACGGTTACCTCCCCCTTCTGCTGCTAATTAACACACCTTTGCTGAAGGTTTAAATACCTTCAGTCTCTAAAGCAAGGTGCTGGTGTTAGCTCAATATCCCTCTGTCTGGTTGGAAGTACTAGCAGTCGGCTAGTGTCTTCTTGGAGTACTCTTGGAGGATTGGTAGCGTGATATCTCGGTGGTCTTCTCAAGCTAAGTACATCCCCTTCTTTGTCCACTCTCTCTGTCTTTAGTTGTAGTAGGGGCTGATTAGCGGTCACCCCATCCCCTCCCTGTCCAGGGTACAGCGTTAGGTTCAGGTAGGGATTAGGTTCCTGTTCGGCGATAGGTGAAGAACCTATTTAGGAACATCAGGCGAGACAGGCTGTTGTTAGATCTGCCTAAGGGTCTCCACTCCCCCTTTCCCTAGTGTTTGGGCTTCCCCTCCCTCTTCCTGTTGTGCACCTTGCTTCTCCCTCACCCAGTGTGGCAGTATATTATTCTCTCAAACACTTTAGTGTTTCAGAGAAAATATATTTTGAAGATCTGCTAGAGTTGATTGACAAGTCTCTCCCTCACGTGTACATAGGAAAAGACATGTCAATCATCTCTAACAGCGCTGGGAAGAGCCGGAATGGGAACCATTGCCAGAGACCAGACCAGTCCAGCTCTGCCCTTGGCCAGATCTTCAAAGTGTATATTCTAACAAAATGCTGGAAGATCTCAGAGACTAATACACATGGCTGCAAACATGCGGCCAGACTGCAATTCCTGCTGTCTGAGGTTTGGGCAGCATGAATCACCTGACAGATTCCCTTCAATGTTCCAGCAAACAAACACATTTTGTACAATTTTAACTTCCAACTTTGTGAGAACGGTTTGGAGATGATCCTTTTCCTTTCCAGCATGACTGTGTCCAAATACACAAAGCAAGGTCCATAAATGGTCAATTTGGTGCGGAAGAACTTAACTGGCCACACAAGCCCGGTTGTAGATCGACAACCAGGATCCATCGTCCTACATCAGTCAATGATGTAAAAAAAATTCTATACAGGGTGAATGGGCAAAAATGGACACATACACACTCCAAAATGTTATAGAAGAGTGGTAGCTGTATAGCTGGAAAATGGGACCAACTCCATATTAATGTCTATGGGTGCAGAATGTAAAGGTCCCTGTAGGTGTAATGTATAGGTCCCCCAATACTTTTGTCCATATGGTGTAACTTTCTTATTCTGTCTCATTTTATCTTAGTTTTAGATTCTCTTTCTACTGATCTCATCCTATCCCTGATGTGACCAGATAATTCTGGTTTAAAACACTGCTTCTAACAACAGATCCCATTAGATAATAAGCCTGTATGGATGTAATCTGAAGGGGGGGGGGTAATGTTAATGCGGTGTCTCGTTGCTATATTCAAACTTAATTATCCTGCTTTGCATTGATGTCACAATTTCCATGCAAATGAAGTGAGGATTATCAGAACAATTAACTGTACAAAGTAAGAGGGTTTTCCATGTGCTGATATTGTAGCCATATTGGGATACCCCATCTGGAGGCAAATGGAGATCTCTGTATTAATTGTTGATTTGCATGTGCTCACGTTTCAGGCATCTGGTTCTTACTCATCTTGTGAACATTTATCATCCTGGACTTTACATCTAAATGAGCTTTAATCATTCTGCTACCAAGTAAGAAGATGTGTTTATGGGGAAACAGGAGAATATATGGAGAGGTTGGGAGAGTGTCCTTCTGTTTGGGTCCCTTCTCCTGCACGTCATAGGCTTATAGAAGGGAATCTCCAAACAGATGAGCTTGGAATCCCCATATGTCATCAAAGCTCCGGATGGGACATAATAATCACCTTGTCAGAGATTAGACTAATGGTTTACATATTAAACATGCTTCCCTTAGATGAATCAGACAGCGGACCCTCCATCCTGTGCAGACTCCTGTTAATTACATAAAGGTGACCTGCACACACACAGTTGGACGGATATTGGTGGTCTTTGACCTGGAGTCTATACAAGCAGCTCTGTATTATTTGCTATGACAGTAATAACTGGGGCAGTACATTACTGATATAGAAGAGAAATCTTATATTGTTCATAGTGAATGTGTTTACGTACATTTACAGCAATCAGATCAGTTGTCTCCTCTATTTAAAAGTGTTAGAACAATGTGTACATCCTGTGTTCTATCTATAGAAGAGCCACTTGTGTTTACAATAGATCATTTCACTCACATCTTGCCACATTCTGACATCCCACCTTGACCACAAAACAAGAACACAAGCACTAAAAAAAGAAGATAGGGTCTTTTTTTGTACAAAAAAATGAAGATAAAGGTCTTTTTGTACATATATACAGTGCCTACAAGTAGTATTCAACCCCCTGCAGATTTAGCTGGTTGACACATGTGGAATTAACTTGGCATTGTGACATTTGTACTGTAGATCAGCCTGGAATGGGAAATGCACTGCAGCAAAAATTTTTGTTGTAATTGTTTTTTTGTTTTTTTTAAAAAAAAAACTTTAAAAGTTAATTCAGAGTGTCATTTATTATTCAACCCCTCAAACCACAAGAATTCTGTTTGGTCCCCCTAAAGTATTAAGAAGTAGTTTAGGCACCAAGAATAATGAGCTTCACATGTGTGGGTTAATGATCTCTTTTGTCAGCCTTTTCTGACTATTTAAGACCCTCCCCAAACTTAGAATCATAGAATCATAGAATGGTAGAGTTGGAAGGGACCTCCTGGGTCATCTGGTCCAACCCCCTGCTCAAAGCAGGATTCTCTAAATCATCCCAGACAGATGTCTATCCAGCCTCTGTTTGAAGACTTCCATTGAAGGAGAACTCACCACCTCTTGTGGCAGCCTGTTCCACTCATTGATCACCCTAACTGTCAAAAAGTTTTTTCTAATATCTAATCTGTGTCTCCTCCCATTCAGTTTCATCCCATTGCTTCTAGTCTTTCCTTGCGCAAATGAGAATAAAGATGATCCTTCTACAATGTGACAGCCCTTGAGATATTTGTAGACAGCTATTAAGTCTCCTCTCAGTCTTCTTTTTTGCAAGCTTCAACTTGTGAACAGCACTCATACATGGTCAACATGGGAAAGACAAAGGAGCATTCCAAGGCCATCAGAGACAAGATTGTGGAGGGTCACAAGGCTGGCAAGGGGTACAAAACCCTTTCCAAGGAGTTGGGCCTACCTGTCTCCACTGTTGGGAGCATCATCCGTAAGTGGAAGGCTTATGGAACTACTGTTAGCCTTCCACGGCCTGGACAGCCTTTGAAAGTTTCCTCCCGTGCCGAGGCCAGGCTTGTCCGAAGAGTCAAGGCTAACCCAAGGACAACAAGGAAGGAGCTCCGGGAAGATCTCATGGCAGTGGGGACATTGGTTTCAGTCAATACCATAAGTAACGTACTCCCCGCAATGGTCTCCGTTCCAGACGAGCCCGTAAGGTACCTTTACTTTCAAAGCGTCATGTCAAGGCTCGTCTACAGTTTGCTCATGATCACTTGGAGGACTCTGAGACAGACTGGTTCAAGGTTCTATGGTCTGATGAGACCAAGATCGAGATCTTTGGTGCCAACCACACACGTGACGTTTGGAGACTGGATGGCACTGCATACGACCCCAAGAATACCATCCCTACAGTCAAGCATAGTGGTGGCAGCATCATGCTGTGGGGCTGTTTCTCAGCCAAGGGGCCTGGCCATCTGGTCCGCATCCATGGGAGGATGGATAGCACGGCCTACCTGGAGATTTTGGCCAAGAACCTCCGCTCCTCCATCAAGGATCTTAAGATGGGTCGTAATTTCATCTTCCAACAAGACAACGACCCAAAGCACACAGCCAAAAAAACCAAGGCCTGGTTCAAGAGGGAAAAAGTCAAGGTGTTGGAGTGGCCTAGTCAGTCTCCTGACCTTAACCCAATTGAAAACTTGTGGAAGGAGCTCAAGATTAAAGTCCACATGAGACACCCAAAGAACCTAGATAACTTGGAGAAGATCTGCATGGAGGAGTGGGCCAAGATAACTCCACAGACCTGTGCCGGCCTGATCAGGATCTTACAAAAGAGATTATTAGCTGTAATTGCAAACAAGGGTTATTCCACGAAATATTAAACATAGGGGTTGTATAATAATTGACCCACACTTTTATGTTTAAAATTTATTAAAATTCAACTGAGCAACATAACTTTTTGTTTTGTAAGATTTATGCTTCTGTTAATAAATCCTACTCTCGTTTGCAGTTTGAAGGCTCTAACTTATTTGCATCTTATCAAACCAGCTAAATCTGCAGGGGGTTGAATACTACTTGTAGGCATGTATGTAAATCTTAATTACTGTATAAGGAAAAGTTCTGCAAAATTCTAATGTACCTTTGTGTTTCAATTTCTCCCTACTTCCTGTCAGCAAATGCATCATTTGAAAGGCTAAATAATAGCACAGATTTCTCAAAGTTGATTGTTTGCTACAATTGTATCTTATTAATACTATCTAGTAAAGATAGCTTCACCTTTCTTTTTTTTCTTGTGTTTTGCAAGAAATTGTTGTCTCACCCTTTAATATTCAAGATCTCAATTACAGGACTTTAAAAACAATTTTTTATTATTTTCTGGGGGTATTTTATACCACTGTATCTTCCCTAACCAATCCGTTATGAACTAAATAGCCTAAACTTCAATTTAATACATTTTATCTGCACCAATACATTGTAGCAAACTATCATTATAAGAAAGAAATATGTGTTTTTTACTGTGCGAACCCCCAAAAGCATTTGTAAATTGGATACAATTGTAACAAACTTGCACCTGTTAAAGGAAATAGGTTTGTGCAGATTTCAACTTCAGAATGAAAATAATAATGTATTCCTATAAAACTGAAAAAATTGCTAAAGAGTCAATAATCCTTTATAAATATATATTTTTTCATATTCCAGTGCCCAGAGCTGCATTCACTGCTGGTGCAGTCACTGTGTACAGACATTACATTACTGATCCTGAGTTACATCCTGTATTATACCCCAGAGCTGCACTCACTATTCTGCTGGAGCAGTCACTGTGTACAGACATTACATTACTGATCCTGAGTTACATCCTGTATTATACCCCAGAGCTGCACTCACTATTCTGCTGGTGCAGTCAGTATGTACATACATTACATTACTGATCCTGAGTTACATCCTGTATTATCCTCCAGAGCTGCACTCACTGTACTGATCCTGAGTTACATCCTGTATTATACCCCAGAGATGCACTCACTATTCTGCTGGTGCAGTCACTGTGTACATACATTACATTACTGATCCTGAGTTACATCCTGTATTATCCTCCAGAGCTGCACTCACTGTACTGATCCTGAGTTACATCCTGTATTATACCCCAGAGATGCACTCACTATTCTGCTGGTGCAGTCACTGTGTACATACATTACATTACTGATCCTGTACTGATCCTGAGTTACATCCTGTATTATACTCCGGAGCTGCACTCACTATTCTGCTGGTGCAGTCACTGTGTACATACATTACAATACTGATCCTGTACTAATCCTGAGTTACATCCTGTATTATACCCCAGAGCTGCATTCACTATTCTGCTGGTGCAGTCACTGTGTACATACATTACATTACTGATCCTGAGTTACATCCTGTATTATACCCCAGAGATGCACTCACTATTCTCCTGGTGCAGTCACTGTGTACATACATTACATTACTGATCCTGTACTGATCCTGAGTTACATCCTGTATTATACCCCAGAGATGCACTCACTATTCTGCTGGTGCAGTCACTGTGTACATACATTACATTACTGATCCTGTACTGATCCTGAGTTACATCCTGTATTATACTCCGGAGCTGCACTCACTATTCTGCTGGTGCAGTCACTGTGTACATACATTACAATACTGATCCTGTACTGATCCTGAGTTACATCCTGTATTATACCCCAGAGCTGCATTCACTATTCTGCTGGTGCAGTCACTGTGTACATACATTACATTACTGATCCTGAGTTACATCCTGTATTATACCCCAGAGCTGCACTCACTATTCTGCTGGTGCAGTCACTGTGTACATACATTACATTACTGATCCTGTACTGATCCTGAGTTACATCCTGTATTATACCCCAGAGCTGCATTCACTATTCTGCTGGTGCAGTCACTGTGTACAGACATTACATTACTGATCCTGAGTTACATCCTGTATTATACCCCAGAGCTGCACTCACTATTCTGCTGGTGCAGTCACTGTGTACATACATTACATTACTGATCCTGAGTTACATCCTGTATTATACTCCAGAGCTGCACTCACTATTCTGCTGGTGCAGTCACTGTGTACATACATTACATTACTGATCCTGTACTGATCCTGAGTTACATCCTGTATTATACCCCAGAGATGCACTTACTATTCTGCTGGTGCAGTCACTGTGTACATACATTACATTACTGATCCTGTACTGATCCTTAGTTACATCCTGTATTATACCCCAGAGCTGCATTCACTATTCTGCTGGTGCAGTCACTGTGTACATACATTACATTACTGATCCTGAGTTACATCCTGTATTATACCCCAGAGATGCACTCACTATTCTCCTGGTGCAGTCACTGTGTACATACATTACATTACTGATCCTGTACTGATCCTGAGTTACATCCTGTATTATACCCCAGAGATGCACTCACTATTCTGCTGGTGCAGTCACTGTGTACATACATTACATTACTGATCCTGTACTGATCCTGAGTTACATCCTGTATTATACTCCGGAGCTGCACTCACTATTCTGCTGGTGCAGTCACTGTGTACATACATTACAATACTGATCCTGTACTGATCCTGAGTTACATCCTGTATTATACCCCAGAGATGCACTCACTATTCTCCTGGTGCAGTCACTGTGTACATACATTACATTACTGATCCTGTACTGATCCTGAGTTACATCCTGTATTATACTCCGGAGCTGCACTCACTATTCTGCTGGTGCAGTCACTGTGTACATACATTACAATACTGATCCTGTACTGATCCTGAGTTACATCCTGTATTATACCCCAGAGCTGCATTCACTATTCTGCTGGTGCAGTCACTGTGTACATACATTACATTACTGATCCTGAGTTACATCCTGTATTATACCCCAGAGCTGCACTCACTATTCTGCTGGTGCAGTCACTGTGTACATACATTACATTACTGATCCTGTACTGATCCTGAGTTACATCCTGTATTATACCCCAGAGCTGCATTCACTATTCTGCTGGTGCAGTCACTGTGTACAGACATTACATTACTGATCCTGAGTTACATCCTGTATTATACCCCAGAGCTGCACTCACTATTCTGCTGGTGCAGTCACTGTGTACATACATTACATTACTGATCCTGAGTTACATCCTGTATTATACTCCAGAGCTGCACTCACTATTCTGCTGGTGCAGTCACTGTGTACATACATTACATTACTGATCCTGTACTGATCCTGAGTTACATCCTGTATTATACCCCAGAGATGCACTTACTATTCTGCTGGTGCAGTCACTGTGTACATACATTACATTACTGATCCTGTACTGATCCTTAGTTACATCCTGTATTATACCCCAGAGCTGCATTCACTATTCTGCTGGTGCAGTCACTGTGTACATACATTACATTACTGATCCTGAGTTACATCCTGTATTATACCCCAGAGATGCACTCACTATTCTCCTGGTGCAGTCACTGTGTACATACATTACATTACTGATCCTGTACTGATCCTGAGTTACATCCTGTATTATACTCCGGAGCTGCACTCACTATTCTGCTGGTGCAGTCACTGTGTACATACATTACATTACTGATCCTGAGTTACATCCTGTATTATACCCCAGAGCTGCACTCACTATTCTGCTGGTGCAGTCACTGTGTACATACATTACATTACTGATCCTGAGTTACATCCTGTATTATACTCCAGAGCTGCACTCACTATTCTGCTGGTGCAGTCACTGTGTACATACATTACATTACTGATCCGGAGTTACATCCTGTATTATACTCCAGAGCTGCACTCACTATTCTGCTGGTGCAGTCACTGTGTACAGTCATGGCCAAAAGTTTTGAGAATGACACAAATATTAATTTTTACAAAGTCTACTGCTTCACTTTTTCTAATGGCAATTTGCATATACTCCAGAATGTTATAAAGAGTGATCAGCTTAACAGCAATTACTTGCAAAGTCAATATTTGGCTAGAAAATTAACTTTATCCCCCAAAACACATTACAACATCATTGCAGCCCTGCCTTAAAAGGACCAGCTAACCTCTTTTCAGTGATTGCTCCATTAACACAGGTGTGGGTGTTGATGAGGACATGGCTGGAGATCAATCTGTCATGATTAAGTAAGAATGACACCACTGGACACTTTAAAAGGAGGCTGGTGCTTGGCATCATTGTTTCTCTTCTGTTAACCATGGTTATCTCTAAAGAAACACGTGCAGTCATCATTGCAATGCACAAAAATGGCCTAACAGGGAAGAGTATCGCAGCTAGAAAGATTGCACCTCAGTCAACAATCTATCGCATCATCAAGAACTTCAAGGAGAGAGGTTCCATTGTTGCCAAAAAGGCTCCAGGGCGCCCAAGAAAGACCAGCAAGCGCCAGGACAGTCTCTTAAAAGTGTTTCAGCTGCAGGATCGGGCTACCAGCAGTGCAGAGCTTGCTCAGGAATGGCAGCAGGCTGGTGTGAGTGCATCTGCATGCACTGTGAGGCGGAGACTCTTGGAGCAAGGCCTGGTCTCAAGGAGGGCAGCAAAGAAGCCACTTCTCTCCAGAAAAAACATCATGGACAGACTGATATTCTGAAAAGGTACAGGCAGTGGACTGCTGAGGACTGGGGTAAAGTTATTTTCTCTGATGAATCCCCTTTTCAATTGTTTGGGACATCAGGAAAACGCCTCATTCGGAGAAGACAAGGTGAGCATTACCACCAGTCTTGTCTCATGCCAACTGTTAAGCATCCTGAAACCATTCATGTGTGGGGTTGCTTCTCAGCCAAGGGAATCGGCTCTCTCACAGTCTTGCCTAAAAAAACACAGTCATGAATAAAGAATGGTACCAGAATGTCCTCCAAGAGCAACTTCTCCCAACCCTCCAAGAGCAGTTTGGCGATCAACAATGCCTTTTCCAGCATGATGGAGCACCTTGCCATAAAGGAAAGGTGATAACTAAATGGCTCAGGGAACAAAACATAGAGATTTTGGGTCCATGGCCTGGAAACTCCCCAGATCTTAATCCCATTGAGAACTTGTGGTCAATCATCAAGAAACGGGTGGACAAACAAAAACCTAAAAATTCTGACAAAATGAAAGCATTGATTGTGCAAGAATGGACTGCTATCAGTCAGGATTTGCTCCAGAAGATGATTGAGAGCATGCCAGGGAGAATTGCAGAGGTCCTGAAGAAGAAGGGTCAACACTGCAAATATTGACTTGCTGCATTAACTCATTCTAACTGTCAATATAAGCTTTTGTTACTCATATGTTTGCAATTATTATATTTCTGTCTGTGATAAAAACATCTATCAAACACACATAAAAACCAGAGGGCAGCAGATCATGTGAAAATATAATATTTGTGTCATTCTCAAAACTTTTGGCCATGACTGTACAGACATTACATTACTGATCCTGAGTTACATCCAGTATTATACCCCAGAGCTGCATTCACTATTCTGCTGGTGCAGTCACCTTGTACAGAATCACATTACTGATCCTGAGTTACATCCTGTATTATATCCAGAGCTGCACTCACTATTCTGCGGGTGCAGTCACTGTGTACATACATTACCTTAATGATCCTGAGTTACATCCTGTATTATACTCCAGAGCTGCACTCACTATTCTGCTGGACCTGGTGCAGTCACTGTGTACATACATTACATTACTGATCCTGAGTTACATCCTGTATTATACCCCACAGCTGCACTCACTATTCTGGTGCAGTCACTGTGTACATACATTACATTACTGATCCTGAGTTACATCCTGTATTATACCCCAGAGCTGCACTCACTATTCTGCTGGTGCAGTCACTATGTACATACATTACATTACTGATCCTGAGTTACATCCTGTATTATACCCCAGAGCTGCACTCACTATTCTGCTGGTGCAGTCACTGTGTACATACATTACATTACTGATCCTGAGTTACATCCTGTATTATACTCCAGAGCTGCACTCACTATTCTGCTGGTGCAGTCACTGTGTACATACATTACATTACTGATCCTGAGTTACATCCTGTATTATACTCCAGAGCTGCATTCACTATTCTGCTGGTGCAGTCACTGTGTACAGACATTACATTACTGATCCTGAGTTACATCCTGTATTATACTCCAGAGCTGCATTCACTATTCTGCTGGTGCAGTCACTGTGTACAGACATTACATTACTGATCCTGAGTTACATCCTGTATTATACTCCAGAGCTGCACTCACTATTCTGCTGGTGCAGTCACTGTGTACATACATTACATTACTGATCCTGTACTGATCCTGAGTTACATCCTGTATTATACTCCAGAGCTGCACTCACTATTCTGCTGGTGCAGTCACTGTGTACATACATTACATTACTGATCCTGAGTTACATCCTGTATTATACTCCAGAGCTGCATTCACTATTCTGCTGGTGCAGTCACTGTGTACAGACATTACATTACTGATCCTGAGTTACATCCTGTATTATACTCCAGAGCTGCACTCACTATTCTGCTGGTGCAGTCACTGTGTACATACATTACATTACTGATCCTGAGTTACATCCTGTATTATACTCCAGAGCTGCATTCACTATTCTGCTGGTGCAGTCACTGTGTACAGACATTACATTACTGATCCTGAGTTACATCCTGTATTATACTCCAGAGCTGCACTCACTATTCTGCTGGTGCAGTCACTGTGTACATACATTACTGATCCTGTACTGATCCTGAGTTACATCCTGTATTATACCCCAGAGCTGCATTCACTATTCTGCTGGTGCAGTCACTGTGTACAGACATTACATTACTGATCCTGAGTTACATCCTGTATTATACTCCAGAGCTGCACTCACTATTCTGCTGGTGCAGTCACTGTGTACATACATTACATTACTGATCCTGTACTGATCCTGAGTTACATCCTGTATTATACTCCAGAGCTGCACTCACTATTCTGCTGGTGCAGTCACTGTGTACATACATTACATTACTGATCCTGTACTGATCCTGAGTTACATCCTGTATTATACCCCAGAGCTGCATTCACTATTCTGCTGGTGCAGTCACTGTGTACATACATTATATTACTGATCCTGAGTTACATCCTGATTATACCCAGAGCTGCATTCACTATTCTGCTGGTGCAGTCACTGTGTACAGACATTACATTACTGATCCTGAGTTACATCCAGTATTATACCCCAGAGCTGCATTCACTATTCTGCTGGTGCAGTCACCTTGTACAGAATCACATTACTGATCCTGAGTTACATCCTGTATTATATCCAGAGCTGCACTCACTATTCTGCGGGTGCAGTCACTGTGTACATACATTACCTTACTGATCCTGAGTTACATCCTGTATTATACTCCAGAGCTGCACTCACTATTCTGCTGGACCTGGTGCAGTCACTGTGTACATACATTACATTACTGATCCTGAGTTACATCCTGTATTATACCCCACAGCTGCACTCACTATTCTGGTGCAGTCACTGTGTACAGACATTACAGTACTGATCCTGAGTTACATCCTGTATTATACTCCAGAGCTGCACTCACTATTCTGCTGGTGCAGTTACTGTGTACATACATTACATTACTGATCCTGAGTTACATCCTGTATTATACCCAGAGCTGCACTCACTATTCTGCTGGTGCAGTTACTGTGTACATTCATTACATTACTGATCCTGAGTTACATCCTGTATCATACTCCAGAGCTGCACTCACTATTCTGGTGCAGTCACTGTGTACAGACATTACAGTACTGATCCTGAGTTATATCCTGTATTATACTCCAGAGCTGCACTCACTATTCTGCTGGTGCAGTTACTGTGTACATACATTACATTACTGATCCTGAGTTACATCCTGTATTATACCCCAGAGCTGCACTCACTATTCTGCTGGTGCAGTTACTGTGTACAACATTACATTACTGATCCTGAGTTACATCCTGTATTATACTCCAGAGCTGCACTCACTATTCTGCTGGTGCAGTTACTGTGTACATTCATTACATTACTGATCCTGAGTTACATCCTGTATCATACCCAGAGCGGCACTCACTATTCTGCTGGTGCAGTCACTGTGTACATACATTAAACATTACAAAGTTGACATACCCTTTTAATAATCAGATTATCCTTAACCTATTTATCTTTTTACTAACATCACTTGTATTAAACAGACATACAAACATTGATATTAGCATAGTGGCAAGATAGATGTCGTGATGATTTGATATTTCTAAGTAGTTATGTTTCTAGAATAGATAAAAGTGTTGCCCTTGTGACAAGCTGACGCCCTTTCTCTACATACTAGGATCATTTGATCCCAAACAGATCTAATTATGTACATAGAATTATTAATGCTACAATGTAACTTTCTCAAGTGGATAGCTGCCATAATCACTATGTATAAATCCTGCCCTATTAACCTCTCTTTATATATGTGGTAGGCTATAAAGCAAATACAGTGAATACCATGAGATTGTGAAGCATCTCGCCCATGTACTTCCTTCCATCCTTTGGTATCCGGATAAGTATAGTTGCAGACTGGATTCTGATCATTCCTGCTCCCTGTTCACGCACTGTGATGGACACTTACATGTCATCTGTATTTTAAGGAAACGGGTCCCACGCACATTCCTCCTTGATTTATCCCTTTCTAGACACTAGGAGATGTTGTCACTTTCTATTTGCTTGTGCCTCTGCCACTATGTCATACATACATGGTAGCAAAGCCACGTTAGCTCTTTGGCTGTGATACTAGGAATGACTGAGGATGGGCCTTGAGTCACAAGCTTCCTATTCTGATAGTATGTAAATAGCTTTTTACTTTTACCTCTTCTGAAGGGTTAGACACATCAGTTATGATATAACAATTTCATTGTTCTTCATTAGATACAAATCTATGAGGTACTAATTATATAAAGGGTAACAATACTTATAAGTAACTTTTCAGTATAAGCTCTTCTGTGTGCACATAATAATCCTTCCCCTGGCCATAATATACATTTTCACCAGTTTTTCCCACTGTAGGCTCTATTCTTTAGTTTGTAATTGACTCTGAGCTGGTGGGAGGATACAATCTGCTGTGATCTTTCCCATACAGTACACGGCACACAAATAGGGATTCTTCTTTTAGTTAGCTTACATACAGACGCAGCTACAGCATGGAGTCTAATATACAGCAGTACTGAGCGGATTAGATATGAAACCAGCTCTGGGGAGAGGTAAAAGACTTGATAGAAAGCTCAACAGCAAGTTCTCATATTTTTCCATAAATAACGTTTTAATTTATTCATTGGAAGCCACTTATTAAGCTATACGCTAAACTGAACAGCAGCATAACCTTTTACATTTATCCCCCTATTCTCAGTCTCTCATAAAAGAAAAAAAAACTAAGAGAATTACAATGATGTACAGAAATAGTGTTGAGAATCCGGAGCACAGACTTAACATTCACCATCTGCTTTGGTTAAATTACTGTCCACATCTTAGCAAAAGGTCAGACATCATGATGCATCAAGCAGACCTCTAAAATCTATTTGTCTGCAGACAATCGCACATCTTCCGGTCTTTGTGTTCATCCCGCACACAGCTTCTACAATTTGGCTTATTCTAAGGCACCTGCATTGTAACCTCATACGAAGGGGAAGAAAAATGACTGCCTGCAGTGCAATCACTAAATACCATTTTATGTGTTTATCTGCCCGGGTCCTAGCTGACTCATTGTGCTGACCACACAGAGAATTGAGCGGCTGACACAACCATCAGCCCTGTCTAGCATCTACAAACTGCATGTTCCACAGTAAAAGATATTTCATTAGTAGAAGCCTTTGCAGTCTTACTAATTGGGTCTAGCATGTCCAAAAGATAGAGATACATGCAGAACTGTTACACCAATGCCACTTACTTAGTAACAGATTGTTAAAAATGTGAGAATTTATATGCGCTTATTCAATAATGTTTAACTATGGTGATCATCATGGGACTTTATATAATACTTGGTAATAGAGTTTGTGCCACACAATCTATAGAAATAAAATGATTTACTATAGGGGGTGCTCAATGGTTTGGAAACTCAAAGTGTCCAGTATTCTAGCTAAAAATGTGGCGAATGCACCTCTGAATAATGTTGTAATATGTCCTTCAGAGCTTCGTAATTCTAGAAAAGAACTCAAAATCCCAGGTATCCATTTTCACTAACTTCCAAGACTAAGGAAAGAGTCAGATTACCGTGTAACTCGGACAGGGATCGCAATGCGATGCTCGGACTGGTTGCCGAATCTCCTGATCCGATCGCGACAGGATGTATTTCTATGTCGAGAGAGCCGACGGCCAGTCCGAGCACTGCATTCCAATCCCCGTCCGAATTTTACGGCCATCGGACTGTTCCCTAAAGGTGCCCAGACACATAGAAGAAAATGCAGCCAAACCTGCCAATTTCAGTAAAACTCTCTGGTATGCCCATGGGAGTGTCTTAACATGCCCAACACATAATATTAGGGAAAAATAATGGCTGGGCTTGTTGAATTTCATCATGTCTTATCCTTTGCTTTAATAGGAGATAAGTTTTGCATGAACAGGTGTGTCCAAACTTTTGATCGGTACTGTATGTGAATTTATAGATCGATAGAAAGATTTGGGTCTAATCATTTATTACATTTTACCATCTGATGAACTTAAATGGGTTTATGTGATCATAGTAACATTTCCTAAATGCATGATTTTATTTAAAAAAAAAACAAAATTATCTCTACCTACCGCCATGCCACTTGGCTTCTCACCTTCAGTCTTTGTTGATGTGGCTGCAGTGGTGACATCAAATCTACAGGCCGTGACTGCTGCAGCTAATCACTGATCTCAAGGGTCTCATACCATCCATATAGACATGACTGATGAGTTGAGTGATTGACTGCAGCAGTCACATGCTGTAGACAGGACATAACCACTGCAGGCCGACAAACAGTGATGTAGAGGCCATGATAGGGCGGTATTTGGTAAGTAAGGTTGAGTGTCTGGTTTTCAAACCTTGGTAATTTCTGCTAAAAAAGGAGACACACCATTTAAGTACTGCAGTTTGATAACTAAGATGGAAACTTTAACCTGATTCTGCAATATAACGCAAATGCTAAGAATGCAACTACTATCGATAAATATCGAGAGAATGATATACCTACATTGGTTACCAGATATATTGTCCCCTTATTGAGTTTCTAATCACCAAAGGTTCCTATATCAACCCAGATTGAACTGCCAAGGTCCCCATACAGGTAGAGCGTGCATATGTGCCAACCAGATATAGATAAGAGTGAATGCCAAGGGGGTATGAAGCTGCCATCAGAGTAAAAGAGCTGGTACTTTGAGGAATCTAAGATTGAACACATATTCTGGTTTGTTCCACTTCTGTTTCTTTCCTGCTTGTTACTATATGTGTCTGTCCGTGGTTTTTCCTGCCTTCAGTCTGAATCTACATGGTGCATATTCCAATAAGTACAAGAATACCATTACATGAACAGGTGTATCCAAACTTTTGATTTGTACTGTTTATCCAATGTGTGCTACTGAACACCACAAAGCTGGTCAGGCTTACTAAATAATCATAAATGTTCACAGGTCTAAGCACTGGCAAAGTATCCATTCCCATCGAATGTTCACACTTTAAGTATTTGACCAAACTTGTAGACAGGTGATTAATCGTCCTAAATCACCTCATCTCTGGTTTATCACTGAGATACACATTACCTCTTTTCTGACTCTAAAACAGCCAAAAAAAAAGACACATCCTCCACGAGTGAAGACCTACAAGCAATTTCTCTCTGCAACCATAGTTTATTCATAGAATCATAGAATGTTAAGAGTTGGAAGGGACCTCCAGGGTCAAATTGTCCAATCCCTGCTCAATGCAGGAGTTACTAAACCATCTCAGACAGATGTCTGTCCAGCCTGTTTGAAGACTTCCATTGAAGGAGAACTCACCACCTCTCGTGGCCGCCTGTTACACTCATTGATCACCCTCACTGTCAAAACTTTTTTCTAATATCTAATCTGTATCTTCTCCCTTTCAGTTTCCTTTCATTGCTGCTCGTGTTTCCATGTGAAAATGAGAATAAAGCTGATCCCTCTACACTGTGACAGTCCTTCAGATATTTGTAGACAGCTATTAAGTCTCTTCTTAGCATTCTTTTTTGCAAGCGAAACATTCCCAGATCCTTTAACCGTTCCTAGTAGGACATACTTAGCGGTCTGCTCACCATCCTGGTAGCTCTTCTCTGAACTTGCTCCAGTGTTTCGATGTCTTTTTTTTTTTAAAATGTGGTGCCCAGAACTAGACACAGTATTCCAGATGAGGTCTGACCAAGGAGGAGTAGAGAAGGATAATTACATCACATGATCTAGACTCTATGTTTCTCCTCATTCATTCTAGAACTGTGTTTGCATTTTTGCTGCTGCATCACACTGTTGACTCATGTGCAGTCTGTGATCTATTAGTATACTCAAGTCTTTTTCACACATGCTGTTGCTTAGGTCTATTCCTCCCATTCTGTAGGTGTAATTTTTGTTTTTATTGCCCAGATGTAGAATCTTGCATTTCTCACTGTTAAATACCATTCTATTAGTTGCTGCCCATTGATCAAGCTTATCTAGATTGTTCTGAATCCTTTCTCTGTCTTTTCTAGTGTTTAGCTATCCCTCCTATCTTTGCATCCTCTGCAAATGTGAGTAGTTTACCTTCAGTTCCCTTATCTACAATGTGCACTGGAGCCAGGACAGAGCCTTGTGGTACCCCACTTGAAACGCTTTTACAATTGGATGTGCAACCATTTATTACCACTTTTTGAGTATGATCACTGAGCCAGTTATAAATCCACCTAACCGTAGCCATGTTAATCCCATACTTGGTAATTTTTTAAATAAGGATAGTATGAGATACTTTATCAAGTGCTTTGCTGAAGTCGAGATATACTATATCTACCGCATTTCCCTGATCCACCCAGTCAGTGATTTCATCATAGAAGGAAATTAGATTAGTCTGGAATGAATTCTCACTACAAACCCATGTTAGCTCTGGTTAATTACTGTATTCTTATCCAAGTTCTTACATACATGTTGATTGAACAAATTATTAAAGATATTTCCTGGTATAGAACTAAGGCTCACTGGCCTGTAATTTCCTGGCTCCATCTGCTTTCTTTTATTGAAGATAGAGACAACATTTGACCGTCTACAATCTTTTGGGACTTCTCTTGTTCTCCATGAATTTTCAAAAATTCTGGCTAGTGGTTCTGCAATTTCCTCTGCTATCTCTTTCGGTACCCTAGGATGTAATTCATCTGGACCAGGAGATTTAAATTAGCTAAGTGTTCCCTCACCATCTCTCTGTTTATGGATAGTGTGAATTCTTTTATTCCTTCGATAGTACAGTGAAGTTCAGTTGGTGTTACATTTGCTTTCTTAGAGAACGCAGATGCAAAATAGGAATTTAAAAGCTCGGCCTTCTCAACATCAATAGTTTATTGTACTTAAAAAATCAGTAAAATAAAATCACTTATATAAAAATCATATTAATGGTCATCCTTACGACTCTGAGTTTAGCTTTTGGGCTTCGTCACAATTCCCCTGATGAAGCTAAGAGGCAAAATTCAGAGTCGAAAAGATGACCTTTGATGTGATTTTATATCATTGATTTTATTCTACTTATTTTGTAAGTACAATAATGTGTTGTTGTGCAGAAAATTATTAGTGGGGCTTCACCAGAGGAGAATGCCTTTTCTCTTTGTCTCTTTTAGCGTCGG